>JBBBVM010000475.1:0-1200000 GCA_037355625.1 Petunia x hybrida
ATGCACAAGCTCTCAGCATGTCCTCTAAAATCTGAATAACCCGCTCGGACTGACCGTCAGTCTGAGGATGGAATGCTGTGCTAAGCTGCACCTGGGTCCCCAACTCTCTCTAAAAAGACTGCCAGAACTGAGAAGTAAACTGGGAACCACGATCTGAGATAATAGATACAGGAGTACCATGCAGCCTAACCACCTGCTCAATGAAAAGCCGAGCCAATCTTTGAGCTGAATCAGTAGTCTTTACATGGATAAAGTGAGCTAATTTAGTCAGTCTGTCGACAATGACCCAGACTGAATCGTGGCGCCGCAGGGTCTTTGGCAGACCAACTATAAAAATCCATCGTGATGTGCTCCCACTTCCACTCGGGAATGGGCAATCCCTGAGCTAACCCTGTTGGTCTCCGGTGCTCGAACTTAACCTGCTGACAGTTCAAGCAACGAGATACATAATCAAATACATCTCTCTTCATCCCCTTCTACCAGTATAGCTCTCGGAGGTCCTGATACATTTTTGTAATACCAGGATGAATGGAATAACGCGTGCTATGAGCTTCACCGAGCACTGACTGCCTCAAATACCCAACATCAGGATCACAGAGTCGACCATTAAACCGAAGAATTCTATCTGAATCAAGCTCGAAGGAGGGAACTCCTCCACTTAGGACACGACCACGCACCTCCTGCAGATGAGGATCCTCGAACTGTCTTCCCTTAATCTGATTGACTAAGGAAGACTGAGCTGCAATACACGCTAAAACTCGACTGGAGTCTGGAAGAAGAAATCTCATGCCAAAGTCGCCAAGGGACTGCAATTCTCGGGCTAATGGTCTCATACCAGCATAAAGAAAAGCCATGCTACCCATGGACTTCCTGCTCAAAGCATCTGCTACCACGTTCGCCTTCCCAGGATGATAGCAGATAGTGAGATCATAATCTTTAATCAATTCAAGCCACCTCCGCTGCCGGCCATTAAGATCCTTCTGAGAGAGAAGATACTGCAGACTCTTGTGATCCGTATACACCTCACAAGGCTCGCCATAAAGATAATGTCTCCATATCTTCAAAGCAAAGACCACAGCTGGCAATTCTAAATCGTGAGTCGGATAATTCTTCTCATTCGGCTTCAACTGTCTGGAAGCATAAGCAATTACCTTCCCGTGCTGCATCAGAACACAACCAAAGCCCACACGAGATGCATCACAATAGACTACAAATCCACCGGTGCCAAAAGGAAGGGAAAGCACTAGAGCTGAAGTCAATAAGGCCTTCAGCTTTTGGAAGCTTGCCTCACACTCATCGGACCATCGAAACTGAACCGCCTTCTGCGTTAGGTGAGTCAGGGGAGCTGCAATAGTAGAGAACTTCTCCACAAACCTTCGATAATAACCTACAAATCCAAGAAAGCTGCGAATCTCCGTTGGAGTGGTAGGACGAGGCCATTTCTGCACTGCTTCAATCTTGTTCGGATCAACCTTGATACCCTCACTAGATACCACGTGACCCAAAAATGCCACAGAATCAAGCCAAAACTCACATTTCGAGAACTTGGCATACAACTTACGATCACGGAGGGTCTTAAGAACCACCCTCAGATGATAATCATGCTCCTCGCGGCTACGAGAATAAATAAGTATATCATCAATGAAGACAATGACAAAGGAATTAAGGAATGGCTTAAACACCTGGTTCATGAGATCCATAAAGGCTGCAGGTGCATTAGTCAGCCAAAAAGACATAACTAGGAACTCATAATGGCCGTAACGAGTCCTAAAATCAGTCTTCGAGATATCTGACTCACGAATCTTTAGCTAATGATAACCAGATCGCGGATCGATCTTAGAAAAGAATTTTGCACCCTGCAACTGATCAAACAAATCATCAATATGACGCATCGGGTACTTGTTCTTGATGATGACCTTATTTAGCTGACGATAATCAATACACATCCGCATAGTCCCATCTTTCTTTTTCACGAATAGAACAGGAGCACCCCACGGAGAAATACTCAGCCTAATGAACCCCTTATCAAGCAAATCTTGCAACTGCTCCTTCAACTCTGATGGGGCCATGCGATAAGGAGGGATAGAAATAGGCTGAGTCCCTGGCACTATATCAATGCCATACTTGATCTCTCGATCAGGAGGAAGTCCTGGCAAATCATCTGGAAACACGTCAGGGAACTCCCTAACGACAGGAACAGAATCAAGAGATGGAATCTCCACAGTGGTATCTCGAACTATGGCAAGATACGCTAAACACCCTTTATCCATCATCCGCTTTGCCTTCAGGACAGAAATAACATGCCCCATGGGTGGCAAATAAGAGCCCTGCCACACCACCGGTGCTGAACATGAAAGAGACAACTGAAGAGACTTGGCATGACAATCTAATGTGGCATGACACGACGCCAACAATCCAAGCCAATAATAACATCAAAATCAACCATATCTAGGATTAGAAGATCTACCAGTGTCTCACGACCCCCAAAAGATATGGTACAAGCTGGATAAACTCGATCCACATTGATAATGTCTCCAATAGGAGTAGAAACACAGAATGGATCACGAAGACACATATAATCAACATGAAAACTCGAAGCAAAATAAGGAGATACATATGAATATGTTGATCCTGGATCCACCAAAGAATATGCATCTCGAACACAAACAGATAAAATACCTGTAACAACAGCTGGGGATGCCTCGGCATCCTGCTTGGCCGCAGTGCATATAGTTGTCTCTGTGGCTGAGCTGAGCCGCTACCCTGACGACCACCTCTAGAGGGACCACTAGGACCACACCCACGACCTCTATCGGGTGGTGGTGCACCTCTAACTGGCTGAGACCCTGGAGGGGCACACTGAGGCTGCTGCTGCATAGGCGCTGGAAGGCGAGGGAAAGGGCGGCTACTACCCCGTTGATAGAGATAAGGGCAATCCTTCTTATGATGCCCTGGATCCTGACAGATAAAGCACCCTTAAGCAGATCTACGCTGATCAAACTGAGACTGATCTCACGGGTGAAACCCAAACTGACCCTGAGAAGAAGTAGGCGCGTTTTGAGAACCACGCGCTGGAAACTGAGCTGGTCTGACAGGAGGCCTACTCTGCTGCTGATAACTCCTACCTCCATACGAGGTACTAGAATGCCCTGGACCACGAGATCTCTTATTCTCCCACTCTAACTCCTCCATCTCCAATCTATGATAGGCCTCATACCTCCTGGCAATATCAATAGCGACATCAAATAGAGTACTAGCCTCAATCTCACGAGCCATCTGGGACCGCATATAAGGAGAAAGCTCATCAATAAAACGTCTGACCCTCTCAGAGGGCTCCTGCACGAGATCTGGAGCATAGCTGGTCATCTCTGAAAACAAAAGCTCGTACTCCGTGACTGAAAGGTTACCCTGTCCAATCCTCTCAAACTGTCTCCTCTTCTCATCCTGCTGACTGCGAGGGAGAAACTTCTCTATGAATCGATGAGAGAACTCACTCTAGGTCAGCTTAGGCAAGCCCTGCCTAGCTGATCGAAGTGCAGTCCACCAAGCTAAAGCCAGACCCTCAAACTGGAAGGCAGTACACTCAACTCAATACTGCTGAAGATACCCAAGGGCCATGCTGACAATGATCAAGAAACTCACGGGGCTTAAGCTTATCTGATGTACGACCAGAGAATTTCGGAGGATCAAGACGTGTAAAATTATGCAACCTTGCCGGATCATCAACATGACCTGCTACCTGGACTGGCTGACCAGCCTGAGCAACCAGAGGTACAACACCCGCTATCTCTGGAACATCACCACCTGGAACATGAACTGCTGGGGCTACATGTGGAGCTAGAAAGGGGGCTCCCTGAACGTAAGAACCAATATCTACCGCAGCCAGAGGATCTGCCTGAGGGATAGCAGCATCTACGACAGCCTGAGGGATAGGAGCATCTACAGCAGCCTGAGGAATAGGAGCATCTAAAGCAGCCTGAGGAATATGAGCATCTACGGCTGCCTGAGAAATAGGAGGTCCCTGGGGCATCTGCGTCGCCAAGAATCTCATAAAAGCGTCATGAAGTGCGGGTGGAACAATTTATCCCTAACGAAAACTGAAACCTTCTTCCGATGCCTACCAAACGAGGTCTAATTTAGCTAAAATTTTACAGACAAGTCGGGACTGTTCTTACGAAGCTTTTAAAATTGATGGCACATTAATCGGGGTCCTAATTTTCGAAATGAATGACCGAGGCCTTTCCAGTCTGGCTTCTATTTTCGTTTGGCATTCACTGCTTTACTGTTGCTAACTTTGAGTGTGTTACTTTGCTTAATCAGTTGAGAAAGTTGCTATCGAACTGGTCACCAAGCTCATAGGTTGGGTGACGAGAATTACTCAAAAATTCACCGATGATGAGAGAATGTTGAAGTACGTTGCTTCCAAGAAGAAATATATTGCATCTACCAACTGTAAGTGTCCAAAATTTTCCTTGACATAAAATCTATGTGAAGCCGTATCAAAAATACATAACCATCTACAGGTATAAAGGGGGATGGCGAAGAGTTGTCGGTAGCAGTGGAAGGTGGTGAGCCTGTGACCGTTCAAGGAGGGGGGTGAGATGAAGTGAATAATCCAATCTCTCGCCATTCAAAAAATAGGATGTCGTCTGATCCCTTTAAGGTTGTTAGAAAAAATGCTCAAGCTCTTAGGGCTAGAAAGGTGGAGCAGAATTGAGCCCTCGGAGCTGGGGCTAGCAATGATGCGGTGGTTGAATGTGTGGCAGCGACTAAAGAGTCAGCCTTCGATCAGCCATTGAAGCAAGCTAAGCGGCCGAGGAAGGAGAGAGTCCAAGAGGAGGCAAAGCAAATAAGGCTGACCAACGGGGATCACACTGCCCCAGTCATAGGATTTATTTCACAGGTGCCCCCTCAAGCTCAAGTGCCTCCTGTCATTGAAGTACCGTAGAGTGCTGAGAAGGACTACGACAAGAATGTGCCCAAAACCGACCCCCAACGTGTTATGCATTTGGAGAAGATGTATAAACTTCCTTTAGATCGAGAGGTTGAGCCAACCTGATCTAAGCATACTAAAAGCTAAGGTTCTTCATTTTTTGAATCAGACCATAAGGATCCTATCGCTTCATTGCCCAGAGGGGAAGACACGGCCGCTTATGCTACTTACAAAAGATCAATGGCTTCTGATGAAGCAGGCGAGCGGTTGATAATAATAACTATCCTTTACGACACCGACTTGCCTAGGGCTCTAAGGCTTCTTGCTGATCATCTTTATGATGTGACCATGCCCATAGAAAGGGCTCGGATGAACTGTCGCAGTGATTTAAATCTTACTTCTCATGTTACGTATGACGCCCTCTGGGTAATTATTTTCCTTTTGCACATATTTCTCCTTTCGAATAACATAGTATCCCCTTTGTATTACAGACTCTCTTTTATTTCAAATTACTATCTTGGCGATTGAATCGGTCGATTGGATTCGGCAGCTTCAGGCTGTTATTCAAATGTGGAGAGATCGATTTGATATGGTAGTGACAACCGGAAGTTCCCTTTACTCCAACCTTAGGAAGGTGAAAGTCCAAGAGGCTTTTCTGGTGGAGCATTTTGATAAGCTCAAAGCCATCACTGGGTCCAAAGTTCTGCATAAATCAGATTTGGAGGATCTGATTGCTATTCTGGAGCAGATCGAGCAGATCGAGGCTGATGATAAGGCGCGACTGGAAACTACTGAAGCCAAAATGGAAGTTAAGGAGGCTAAGATTCGGTCCCTAAAGAAGGGTCTCAAATTTTCCAAAAGGGATCTTGAAGCAGCAAAGAATAGAGAGATGACGCCGTAGCCAATGCCAATAAGTTACTCGCCAAGAATCGGACCCTTGTCTTAGAGAACTGTGATTTAGACAAAAAAATGACCGACATGAAGATTGAGTTTGACGGTTGTCAAAACTTCATGCTCATAGAGCCTATGCAAAATGCTCTTGTGGAGCTTTCGGACAAGGGGTATAAATTGGATGCGGAGCTGCTGGAAGCTGAGGATACGGTGAGAATCTACCGTGAGGACCTTGGTCTTTCCCCTTGGATGGTAGTATATGAGACAAAAAATGATGAGGAAGCTAGAGGAGAGAACAAAGGTGATGAGTAGGTTTTCATCGCCCGTTGTATTTTGTTTTGGTTTTTGCGGCTGTGTTATTAGCCGATTTATAAATACAATGAGGCCACTGGCCATTTTAATGAATTTCTTCCTTTCTTTATGATACATAATGTTGGTTTTCAAAGATAGAGTTAATGTTTATCGTTTTGAAGTTCCAACGACCTCACTCGATTATTGATTTCCCAAAAGATTAGTTGTTTCTATTGGGAAGTTTCAACGACTTCGTTTCTTTTCAAAAAGGTTTAAATAATTCAGCCCAATGTAATAATGCGTGTTTATGCCTAAAATCGGTCGCCTAAGTTAAACAATTAATTTAAAATGAGGTCACAAGCAATACAGCAGATACGACATAAAAGTAGGTAAATAAAATAGAGAAATAATGAGCAAGTAAAGTAAAGTATTCTTATTCCTTGAGAATAGCCGGATTCTATGGTCAATCGCTCTGTTGTACAATACAATGTAAGGAGGGGTATTTATAGTAGTGGATACCCAGTCCTAATTAAGGTAAAATACAAAGACTAATAATGCTGTGGGACTATAATTCAAGATGGTGGTATATACGAAACCCTAACTTGGAGACTGTAACCCTAAGGCGGCAGGAGATATGCCTTTCGTCCTACGCCTGTACCGCTTGAACGGTCGTAACTCCTAGTCTCACCAGCTGGACTCGTATCTCCGTAGTAGTAGGTGCCCTTTTTTTGCCTACACAATCAATGCCCCACTTTTTTTGCTAATTAGCCCTACAACACTTGGAGCAGGAAATGAAGCAATTGATTGAAGTTTTTAATGCTCAAGATGCTGAGGATTTGTATAGTTTTCAAGAAGAACACTCCATGGAAGATGTGCTTGAGTGTCAAGAAATTGTTGAAGAAGAGCATGTTTGCGATGAAGAAGAGATTGTAAGCTGAATTTGGCTACGAGATCAAGCTTGAAGAATGAAAGTCCATGAAGCATGACTTCAAGACTTAAATGGAGATTGTTGGGATCTTGAACAAGAAAGAGAAGAACTAGGACAAAAGGCGGACCAAATTTATCTTGAGGCGCGTATCTTGAAAATTCTATTAATGGTTGAAGCTTCTGAGGCTCAACATGAAGAAATCATGAATGATACGCTAGAAATAGGCAAATTTGTAGAAGATAGCACAAGCCAAATCATGGGAATTCATGGAAGTGATCACATATTCAAGCTACTTGGTAGTGATGCCATAAGCAAGGAAGTTGTTTGGAGTCTAATGCGGAAATTAAGGACTCTTGTGATGAAGACTCTAGCACCTTTGAGAAGGAGCATGTCATGCTTGGTGCCCAATTGGTATTGAAAAGAGTTTGACCTCAGTCACTCCATTTCTAAAATCTTTGTGTGGATGAGGCAATGGAAATTTAAGAACAAGTATATTTTGATGATTTTGGCATTAATGAGCAAAATGGCTACATTGTTGAATTTGCCTCACCAAGGAGACAAAATGACATCCCTCAATTGAAGGCGAAAAAAGTTCAAGATGAAGAATCCGACTTTACAAGCTTGGAAATGTGTACCCCCACCTTAAGAGCATAACAAAGAACTTGATGCCATGTGGGGGAGGAAATTCACCTTCACCAAGTGGAGAGAAAAACATGATAGGTACCGTCTAGCCAAGACGCTAAACAAAGCGCTTATCGGGAGGCAACCCGAATCTCTTAAATATTTGTTGTTTATAATTGCATATATGGTTAGATTACTTCTTGATTATTGTTTTTGATCATCTCACATAGATCCCATATTTTTGAGTTGCAAGGATGTATGGTCCAAGGCATAAAACATGGTGAAAATGGACCACCGTGGAGTGCAAGGCGGACCGCCTACTGAAATCCCATTCTCTGGGACTCTGGAGGCGGACCGCCCAATGTGCATGGCGGACCGCCCACTGAAATATCACTCTCTGGATTTCAGTGTGAAACAAGTCAGTGCTATCGCGTCACACTGGGTGCGATAGCGCTTTGTTATGGAACAATCCTGCGCGATCGTGGTGACGCACATGCGGTCGCGTAGGTTTGCTCTATAACAAGGCACAATAGTCCCCAATTTAAAGCGAACGTGCTAAGTAATGGTTCAGAAAACAAAGAGGGGCAGTGAAAGCCAAACGCTGCATATTTTCATTTTCCAAACATCCATCTTCTCAATTCCCTTCCCCCATATTTGCATCTCAAACTACCCCACTCCCCTTCCACTCTTATCTCAAACATTCCATCTCTAATCTCAAGGTATGTCATTCAAATTCTATTTAAAGTTGTGCAAAACATGTGTAAGCACTCTTTCTCTCTTAATGATTTCACTGTTGGTTGTATGGATTTAAAACAAAGGGGATTTAAAAGCGCATAAGGGGAAATGTGATGTACCCTTATTGTTGATTTGTGAGTGAAGAAAATGGGTTAGGTTACAAGTTTGTTAATTCTCAATTCAACTAAACCCTAGCGTTGATTTTAAAAACTTTAAGCAAAATTCGTGTTTTCTTGTTAGATTATGAGTGTGTTTTGTGATTAATGTCTCCCCCTTATAGAATTCTGGGTGTTGAAGCCGAGGTAAGTCTTTTCCTATTGGAGAAGACAACCTCGCGATCGCGTTCAGCCTCGCGTGAACGTGCTGAATTGTAGACCTCCCTTCTTCGTGATCGCGTCTAAAAAGTCGTGATCGCACAGAAGGTTTTCAGATAGTTCAACACGACCGCGCCTGACATTGCATGAACGCGCAGAGTTCAATTTCAGACAGAAACAGTGAGTTTGCACAACCCGCTGCTGGGAATTTTTTACTTCAACCTTTGTCCCATGAGCTCTATTAATGCATGTATTGAGTACCCAAATCGTGTTTTGACAATGGTGATCTTTGTAGGCACTCTTTCTGATACAATGGCCGAAGAAGACAACCACCACAACTCAACAGAAGAAAAAGAGGAAGAATATTACTCCACAACATTCTTTTCTGTATCATGCTTAAATAAATAGTTAAGGGATTAGGAAAAGAACTTCATTAAGGAAAGAGGGATCCACATGGACAAGGTGGAAGAAAAGCTCCCTGGCTTCTTCCAAAGGCTTGAAACTAGAGGATGAGGTTGTTTTTCCCATGAACCTGAGAGGGCAAACTCTTCCATGGCAAGGGAATTCTATGCTAATGCCACTCAAACAAACTTTAAAGGTGAGTTGGTGACCACCGTGAGAAGCAAGCTAGTCCGGTTTGATGCAGCCCCAATCAATGCAGTTTATGGGCTGGAAGGTGTTGACATCGCTTTGCAGAAAGCTCATACTAACGAGGGGGGGTATGCAATAGTTGGTCGATAAGCTTCAAGAGGGTACTCCCTCAAAGTGATCCAAATATGAACTAAAGATTATGTCCGCTGACTTCACCGTTGAGGCCCATATTTGGTTATCCATTGACTCTACTAGGGTAATGCCTTCGAGTAATGAGTGTGATCTTACCCCAAAAAAAGCACGAGTGATTGCAGCACTTATTGATGGTTTCAAAGTTAATATTGGGGAGATAAGTGTGGGAGAGATTGAGAAGGTTGTGCGAGAGAGAACGAAGAGCTTATTCTAATCATGCTTGATTTCACGGCTATGTAAGAATACCGGAGTGGAAGGGCGTAAAGGTGACAATGGTGTAAGTCCTTACAAGCCTATCTATCCACTGTTGAAAAAAGGACCAGGAGGAGTGAGTCAAAGTAGGAAAAGAAAAATTGAAGTACCTTCTCAGGTTGATGTTGATGACCCAGCTTTTAGGCAGTTCTCAACCACTTCTACTGCTACTGCACTAGGGAGTTCTTACACTTCGATATCACCACTTACACTAGGAGCGTCCAACATGAGGTCCCTTTCATCTCAGATTTCTTCAGTTGATTCACATTACACAGTTGGTAGCAGGCATTCCTTCTGGACCACATGGAGAGGGTTCTTCCTCCAGGCCTTCGGGTACTATATCAGTGGAGAAATTGGCAGCTGAGCATGAGGAGCTCAAAGCCAGGATGGACAAGATGCAAAAAAAGCAAAAGCAGATTTGCAAGAGGACAAGCAATTTTCTTAACAAGATGATGAGCAAGCTGAATTCGCTATGCAGCTCCAATGACAACTCAGAGGTGGAGAGTGATGAGGAGCTTCGCTACCCCAACACTGGCAGTGATGATTGATCTTGTAGTCAGGGAGTTCCTTACACCCTTTGTATTACATTGTTAGTTGCACTGAGGACAGTGCATAGTTTAAGTTTAGGGATGTATTTGGGTTTTTGGTATAGTAGTGATGTTGCTTAATGTTATAACATTTCTACTTTTTCTTTTTCTTGTATATGAACAAATTGTGGAAACTTTGTGGATGGTCACTTTTCTTTTATATTAGTATGAGTAGTTATTATAGTATTGTGTTAATAGCTTGTTCATATTGAGTAGTTAGTTAGAGCTATATATATATACAAAAACATACATACATCCCATGAACGCTTGGGATGTTACTTCTTCCTTCCTCTGATTCGCACTTCTTGCGATACGTAGGCAACCCACTTGGGTCCGAACATTCCCATTGTAAATACCATTCTTTTTAAATATCTTAGTAGTAGGTAGTAACCTTCTTGGGTTTTCTTTGCCGTGGTTCTTTTCCAAGGAAGCAATTCTTTTAAAACGAACATTTTTAGGATTAATTAGTAGTATTAATAGTAGTATAGTAGTTGAGGAAGTTTGCTCCTTGTCCAAATTGTGGCATGTTGATGCGGGGCAAATCGAGCCTAAGCACTTACCATCAAGAGCCGGGATTGGAGGATGCAAAGGACGAGAGGTCAAGAGCCTCAGGGAAGAGTTCGGGAGCATTTTGAAGATCAAGGAGTTGGATTCAGCAATGGGCGCTCCGCGCAAGATGACCAGGCGCTCCACCTTCCTTCAGGCGCTCCGCCTCCCTGTGCTACTGCCCAAGATCGTGACAAGGTCCAGGCGCTCCGCCCATGCCATAGGTGATCCGGCTACTTCACAGTCAAGCCAAGACGGGACTTCTAATTTAGTCTAGTTCTATTTACTAGTTTAGCCTATGTGGCCTATTATGTGTAACCCAACTTGTGTGGGGGCTTTTATGTTATTGCATTAGGAGTGTGGAACATCTATATATACCACACTTAGTTATTTCATTTGGGAGCTAGCTTTGAGATTAGAGAATAAAACGTAGAATAGGCTTGGCCATTCTTGTTGAAGCTTGTGCTTCATGTATCTCTTAACTTGGAATCCATGGTGGATCTTCCTAGTGTGACCCCGTGAGTGGTTCAAGTCTCTTTCCCCCTTCTAATAAAAAAAGTGAAAAAAATACAAAAAAAATATATTGTGGATTGGATTTGATTTCCCTAATATTAAAAAGTATTGGGGATTGTTCTATATCATTTACCCGTTGATTTGGTACCCTCATAAAAATTTCGAGTTATGGATCGAAAGTTCGAAAAATTGAAACCCAACTTGAAACCCTAGCTTGAAAGACTTTGAATCTTGATTGTGATCTTGTTATTTGTTGTTTGAATTTGAAATTCATCGAGGATTGTTGGGAAACACTAAACACAACTTTGGGTACCTTTGATTTGGGTGCCAAAACCACCAAAACACGTTCTTATGAAAGCTGGGAAACCATCCAGGTGGACCGCCCATATTCTAGGCGCACCACCTAAGTTGGTCACTGGTCAAGAGGCCAGGCGAACCACCCACCTACCCAAGCAGACCGCCTACCCCTGTGTTGGGTCCGTGCAACTTTGTTTCATAGTTTTTCGTGTTCCATTTGCTTCCGTACTTCTTTGTTAGTGTTTCTAAGGTAATTGTCCTACTTTATTGACACTAACTCTTGAGCTTTTAGGGTCTTGTGTGTCTTGAAGTTTCCCATATATTCGTAGAACTTTCTTGACTTCAAGTGCGCACTTTAAATATCATCCGTAGAGTCACATAAACTACATTCCGAACCATTACTTGGGTATACTAGTTGTTGACCTTACCACCGTGGTTCCTAAAAGATCCAGAAGGTCTTTGAGTGGAAAAAGGCTTGCATAGCGAGAACAATAGAGTGTGGTCACAAAAGCCAACGATCTTGAGTGGAAAGAAAATTGAGTGAACATATCTTGAGTGATACATGAGAGGGAGTGAATTTGTGAGGTCCTTTACTCTTTATTGTTTCAACTATGGCTTTGGATGATGATTGTGGAGGGTATGACTCGTGTGGAGATGATGGAGACTATAGTTCCTATGTTGATGATGATGGGTATTACTATGATGATTCGGGGAACCACGACTCGTATGGTGATGAAGCGGGTTACTATAATGCTCATGAGGCTTATGAAGAGTATGAGGCATGTAGAGATGAATGTGAAGATTCTTATGCTTCTAGTCAAGAAGTCAAAGATAGTGACGCTTCAAGGTATAATGTTCCTACTTACTCTTCTTGTGATGAATTTAAGAATGTTGATAGTGACATAGAGAGAATTGATGATGTGGTTGATTATACGAATTGTTCATTTGCATCTTCTCTCTGTGTTTCTAATGTTATACAAAGGAGTAGTAGAGGGCCTTCCATTAGTTTGGAAGGAGGTGGTGGTTGTTCCATTCGAAAAAGGGAGGCTCGCACCTTCTAGTTGTGCTAAACGACTTAATTCTCCTAATTCCCATGTGAAGGGTGACTTGAGAAGTGGTATTGCTTTTGCTACAAAAGGTTTGAATTGTTCTATCAATGTCGTGAGGGGTATGGGTAGTTGTAGTAGGAGTAGTGCTATTGGCTATAGAACTAAGGTGAGCAGTTCTTATGGGTTCCATGGGGTGAGACTCCTTCCTCGACTTTCAACAACATTTCAAATGTTGGAAGAGTGACGGGAAGTGGAAGTTATACTAGTGGTGTTGCCACTGGAAGAGGGATAAGGAGGACC
This sequence comes from Petunia x hybrida, assembly GCA_037355625.1. Lineage (NCBI taxonomy): Eukaryota > Viridiplantae > Streptophyta > Magnoliopsida > Solanales > Solanaceae > Petunia > Petunia x hybrida. The sequence continues at coordinate 13,041 of JBBBVM010000475.1, forward strand.
CAAGTTGATGGTGATGCTACTCTTGAGCATTCAAGTTCTCACTTGGATGCATCTCTACAAAAATTGGATAGGCATAGGTTCATTGTTGAGGTGAATGGACATGAACGAAACTTGCTCAAAATTGGTGAGACCAATGCCAATTGTATTAGCATCTCTTTTGTTGATAGGCTAAGGATACCATGCCATGCTCTAGAGCGTCCTTATGAGTATAATTGAATTTGGGTTTCTAAGGAAGCTCGGGTGCTCATATCTCATAGGAGATATAAGGGGTATGTTTGGTGTGTCATGTATCCCATGCGGAATATTGACGTATGGTTAGGTGAGCCATGGTTGCAAGACAAGAGTGTGCAGTATAATGATATGAAGAGTAGGTATCTAGCGAGTATGGGTCAAAGGACTTATGAATTTGAACCTTGTCGGGTAAGAGACCAATTGCTTGCTAGTGCTCTTTCCTTGGCTATTCAAACGAGAAATGAGCGAGAACTTCATTCCATGGTTGATACGGTGTAATCAAGAAGTCCTACAAATACAAGAAATTGTGGGACAAGTGCAAGAAAAGAGTTGACAAGTGTCAACAAGGTGAACCCGAAACCACAAGCTTCAAAGCCAAGTGGTTCACCAACAAAGAAGAAGGAGACCTCAAGTGATGAGTCTCTAAGTCTTAGATTCTGGGTTGATGTTAAAAGTCCACCTACTCCGGCTATGGGTATTCTTGGGCCTCGTCCCAACTCGCCTGAATATGAGAGATAAAAGATTGAGAGGGGTAAGGGAGTGACCGGTTACATTCCTCGAGTAGAAAAAGGAGAGGATGTGTTGAGTGATGTGAGTGGGACGTCACCACCCAAATCTATACCCGACCTTGAAAAGAAATAGAAGGAGAAGAAAGAGGGAAAAAAATCATTGAGAGTGAGGGCACCCCTTATTCTAATACTTACTCTTTATCTTCTTCTTCTACTTGTGTGAGTACTTATGTGTATTCTTGGAGGCAAACGGATGGAGCCTCAATCACGTTCTAAGATGGAAGGGCAAGGTGAAGAAGATCTTCAATGTGAGCTTCAAGGTGGAGGAATAATTCATGACACTTCAAGTGCATTGAGTGAGCAAGATGGCCACTCAAAGGTATGTGTTAGTTCTTCTTCCCTTGAGCATGTTACTTCCTGGTGTTTTTATAATGTTTGTGAAAACTCAATGCTAGTTGATGATTTGTATGATTACAATGTGTTTGAAACTAGTGTAGAGTTGGTTGGTCAACTTGTGTGAGAATATGAACCACTAGTTGAGAGGGTTGATAAGCCACATCATGATGTGAGCTCGGTTTTCATTGAACCTCTCTTTAGTGAAGACGGTGCAGTTGACCTTGTTTGTGCACCTTGTTATGACACACCACCAATTTTTGACAATGGGGAAGATTAGTTGTTTGATCATACCCTTATTGATGTTATTGCCTATGGTGGGCCTTATGTGTTGTAGTGAGGATGGTGGTGACCTTGAGGAGTCCCTAGTGGATGATATGGATCGGATTGTATTCGATGACTCCTCAAGTATGGATGGTGACTCTAGTTTGGTTGCCTCACCTTTGTTGAGTAGTGAGCTTGAGAAGTGTGCCTATGCTAATCCTTTTTTTGAGGGCACGTTCAAAAAAGTTGGTGAGTTGTATCAAGCTAGAGAAGAGTGTGAATTTGAACCTCCTTAGTTTGGAAAGTTTAATTCTATAGAAAATCCATTGTTCGAAACTCCAAGTGAGTTGAGTGGTCTTGGTGTTGCTTGTGTTAGGCCATCTTCTAGTAGTCCTAATGTTGATTGTGAGGGCTATAATGATGAAGAACTATAACAGGAACCTTCCTTGGAAGTTTGCTTAGTGAAGGGGATTGTCTTAGAGGTTAATTTGGAGGTGAAAAGGTACCTCTTGGTGTGTATAAGAGTGCTTCTAAGAAGGGGAGTGGAGTATTTGATATTAGTTGTCATTTGAATTATGTTGCTTACTCCATCCCAAATGTTGATCACACCTTGAGTGTTGAGCATGCCAAAGCCATTGTGTCACCTTGTGAAAGAAATTCATTGAAGGCTTGGTGTGTTGGTTATAAGCTTAGAGATGATAGGGTTCTTGATTTCTTAATCTTGCATGTTCTATGTCCTATTGATCTCTTTGCTTGTTATGGTTGTGAGTGCTTTTCATTGTTGAGCCAAGAACTTGTTGTTTCCTTTGGAGACCTATTATTTTTGATTGGTATTGATACTTGGCTCTATCACAAAAGTGTGTTTTCCACATCACTTGCACCCACTCTTGTTGAGCTTACCTACTCTCGTAGTGGGAAGTTTTTGTGTGTTAATGTTGAACTTAGGGATCATAGGAATTTTGATGGCCTGATCTTGCATATTCCATACCCTATTGACACTATTGATCTCTTTGATGATTCTTCTGTTGGGTACACCCATTGGGAAAGCCAAGTACTTGTTGTTTTCTTTGGAAACATGCATTTTATCATTGTTATTGATACTTGGTTATACCGTAAGAGTGTGTTTTCCACACTACTTGCACTAACCTACTCTTGTAGCAGGAGATTTGGCTTGTGCTTGTCTTTGGTTGTAGGCCTTGATGGATTGATTTCGAGGACGAAATCCTTTCACGAGCCAGGATTGGAGGATGCAAAGGATTAGAGGTCAAGAGCTTCGGGGAAGAGTTCGGAAGTATTTTGAAGATCAAGGAGTTAGATTCAACAATGGGCGCTCCGACCAAGATGATCAGGAGCTCCACCTTCCTTCAGGCGCTCTGCCTCCCTTGGTTACTGCCCAAGAACGTGATAAGGTTCAGGTGCTCCGCCCATGCCATAGGCGCTCCGCCTACTTCACAGTCAAGCCAAGACGGGACTTCTAGTTTAGTCGAGTGCTATTTACTAGTTTAGCCCTATGTGGCCTATTATGTATAACCCAACTTGTGTGGGGCCTTTTATGCCATTTCATTAGGAGTGTGGGACATCTATAAAAACCACACTTAGTTATTTCATTTGGGAGCTAGATTTGAGATTAGAGAATAGAACATAGAATAGGCTTGGCCATTCTTGTTGAAGCTTGAGCTTCATGTATCTCTTAACTTGGAATCCATGGTGGATAATCCTAGTGTGTCCCCGTGAGTGGTTCAAGTCTCTTTCCCTCCTTCGAATCAATCTAATTGTGTTAGTTTGATTTGTTCTTTCTTCTATTTCTGTAGTCTGATTTGTTCTTTCTTCTATTTCTGTTCTTCCCTGTCCTACTTTTCTAGTTATCGTGGTTACTTCTTGCTTCCGCAACATTAGCTTACGTCTGCGTATTTACCCTGTATGACGTGTTGGTACCACTATTATTTAATCTTTGTCATGTGGGCTTGTTTTGAAAAAATGGATAGCAAATTGAGGTTGTGGATTGTGCTATAATCTTTAAGTTCATCTTTTGGCTCTTTTGTTCACTAATTAGCTCTCATTAGGCTATGGGTAAACTTTAGATGCTTAATTATTTTTTATTAGGACTTGAATACACTAGTCTTCCAGCTTGCTTTTGCCATTTGTGGTGAGGCTTTGGTGTGTTTATGTGTGTTCTCTTTGATCTAGAACTTTCCCTAAGTGTGCTTCGAGGCGAAATCCTAGGTAATGCTTGACTTGAAAAATGATTTTAGGCTTTTCCTGTGCCCGATAGTGACCAAAAAGCCTACCCTTGCATTATAATCCTAGTCAACGCCTTTGTGCTTAATATCCTTTCTTTTGGAAACCATATTATTAGCCCAGGCCAATTCAAAAGTTCTTTAATGCACTAATCCTCTTTTGACCTCAACCTCCTCGTATGCATTGAAAGACATGCAACTTTGGTTAAAAACTTAAGTTTGGGGGTGGCATGAGTATTGGAAAAAATGTGGACGTTGAAGAAATTCTTGTTGAAGAAAAAAATTAGAAAAAAAAAGAGAAGAAAAGAAAAGAAAAAGAAAAGAAACAAGAAGTAGCAAATAGAGAAAGAAAGAAAAGAAGAAAAAGAAGAAAAATAGATGTGATGATAAAAAGGGAAAGACTTGTACCTAAAACCCAAGTATCAAAGTGTAGTTGCAAATAAAAGGAAGTGTGCGGACCAAAAGTCTATGTTACAACCTTAGCTAAGTCCTAATTGATTTCGGGTCGAGCATTCCTATATTAGTGGAAAGGTACATGAAGGTCAAGCTTATGGATCTTTAGTGTGCATGATGAACTGGTTGAGAGAGTGAGTAAATTCTTCCTATCATTGATCCCATTTTGTATTAACATTGCATTTCTTGTGTTTGGGATATTCTCTTGAGTAGAGAGGACGCTTGTGAAGTTGAGTTGATGTGCAAGCTAAATCAGCGAAGAAGCTTAGCAACCAAACAGCGGAAAAACAATAAGAAAATAAAAATAGAAGCAAGACAAATCTCTTGCTTTGTTAGATTGAATCCGAGGAACTGGTCTCGGTTCAAACAATGGAAAATAAGAAGAAACACCTATGCTAAGCAACAATCCTCAAAAAGAACTCATGCTTCTTGCAAATTGAATGTCCAAGAAGAAAATGTTCAAACAATAACACCGAATGACACAAGTTCTTTAAATTCCCACGAGGGGGTTCGGCTCCAACGGAGACACGGAAGCATTAAGCTAATTCAACATTCATACAATAACTGGGTCTATACAAATGAAATGAAATGAGGTTTATATAGACAATACTAAGGGCAAAATAGTAAAACGGTCACAAACGACCAATAGGAGTAAGCCACGCAGGGCTGAATAAGTTGATTGTTTGAACACTCCTTTACTCAAACACTTGAATATCGAACACTTGACCTCGTACGCTCTCCCTTCGGTTGGTTGTTTACTTTACTCTTCAGCATCGGTGTTGAGTGTTCGGTTGGGTGTTCGGTCGCTCCTCTTTTCGAGCTCAAACTTGTAGATGAAGCCTTCGAATTTTCAGCTCGGCCAATCAACTTTGAAACGGTTGCTTTCTCCCGACCACGCTAATTGAATGTGAACATCGTTCAATAACTTGGCTTGGCTTCATGTCATTGGCCTCGATGGATGGAACACTTGATCAGCACGTGTTCGGGCTGCATCATTCTCCCCTTCTGAAACGACCTCGGTTAGTCGTTTCGGAAGTTAGGACTCCGATTGGCGTGTCGATAATTTTAAATTATTCGTAATGTCCATTAGGACCTGTCTGTAAAATTTGAGCTAAAGCAGACCTCGTTTGGTAGGCATCGGAAGAAGGTTTCAGTTTTTATTGGCGATAAAGATTAAAAAGAGATTTTCGAGCTCGGTTTTTGCCGAATGAGCTCCGATTCGAAATCCGAAAGCGCCGTTAGGTTCGTATGATTATTTGTGATTTTTGTAAGCTTTCGAAAGTGAATTTCGATGTTGTTCGACTAGTTTCCGCTAAAATGCCGAAAGTTAAATAATTTGACTTCTTTTCATTTAAATTCGCATCTTGAGTTTCGGGAGTCTGATTTGAGATCCACCTTCACGAGTATGTTACATATATTTTATATAACATGTATGCAAAAGTTGGGATTATTCCGAATATCGTAGGGTACCGTTTTAATTTTTACCGTAACAGCGAATTTTAAAAGAAAAAGAAAAAAAAAAGAGGAAAAGGACAAAAACACAAAATTTAATGGCGGTGGGAAGGGATGTATATATCCCTTGACTAGCTTCTGTGGAAGCTCAAAAAAGAAGAAAGTGAACAGAACAGAAAAGAAATGAGAAACATAACAAAAGCAAGAAATGGGAAAAAAATGCCAGAAAATGAGAAAAGGGGCCGGAAAAAAGTTGAATTTTCACCCTGAAACATTCAGGTAATGATCCCAATATATTATTTGAGTTTATTACGTGTGTTTGAATATGTTTTAACGGTAAAACTTGGAATATTATACATCGTTTTAATAAGTTCAATTAATAGTTTAACGGGTCAAATGGACCCTGATAATGAAATTGATTATATATTCGTACTCAGGGAGTTATGGGCAACATATAAATGTAATTTATTTGGGGTTTGGTTATGTGACCTTAAACCCTGTACATAGGCCTGGCCTGGGTATTGCGTATGCGAATAGGGTATCAGGTTCCTACCTGGATTGCCCTAAGATGTGAGGAATGAAGCCTTTAGCCTAATTTGATATATTTTTCTGCTTATTGATCACAGTGGGATCGTTTGGCAATGAATTCAAAGAATAACGCGGTTGTTGGTCGCAATACTAACTTTTGAGAGAGGTAAGTGTTTATATCCCTTTCTTTGGAGGCCCTTGGCCTCGTGGATTTTCTACCACGTGTTTCCTTACGTGTGTAGCTGCCGATAGGCGAACTCATTACGCCTTAGCTTTGAATTTACATTGTATATTATATGTTATGCCATGTAGTTGGTATTGCATTGAACATATGAGCATTGCACTCTGGTTTTGAGCATTGCATATACTTCCCGGTTGGCGATGAGAGTCCCGCACCGGCGAAGGGTCATTATTGCATATACTTCCCGGTTGGCGATGAGAGTCCCGCACCGGCGAAGGGTCATTATTGCATATGTCATTATTGCATACACTTCCCGGTTATCGATGAGAGTCCCGCACCGGCGAAGGGTCATTATTGCATATACTTCCCGGTTGGCGATGAGAGTCCCGCACCGGCGAAGGGTCATTATTGCATATACTTCCCGGTTGGCGATGAGAGTCCCGCACCGGCGAAGGGTCATTATTGCATATACTTCCCGGTTGGCGATGAGAGTCCCGCACCGGTGAAGGGTCATCATTACATATACTTCCCGGTAATCGATGAGAGTCCCGAGCTGGTGAAGGGTCATTATTGCATATATCTCCTGGTAGACGATGAGAGTCCCGCGCCGGAGAAAGGTATCAAGAGTATGTGACTGCATTGCATCATGCCGCATTCATCCCATCTCATTGCACCGCATACTGACTATTGTGGTGTTATATTGTGTTTATGTATGCGGTATGTACACCATGTTGTGGACATATTACAGTTTGCCTATATATTTCTGGCTCGTATTCTAAGTTGCGGGGATCGGGTTGCACGCCGAAACGGCATAAATATATGGATCGGGTTGCACGCCGCAACAGGATGTATTTCTGATTGCTGATGTGTTCGGGATACCTATATATTTTGGTTATCTTACGTTCCTGGTTGTTGATGAGTTTATGGTTTCATACATGTGTTCGGTTGTTATCTGGCTCTGCCTTTTTATAATTTAAATAAGAGAAATTTGGTTTATCTATTTCTTCTCTCTGGCTAGCTGTCCTATTCTTTGAGGTGGCTAGTCTGCCTCACTTATTGAGTCTTTTGACTCACCCTTGTTTGTTGTTTGTTTCTTGTCTATCTATTTCGTTTCGGCAGGTTCGCTCCAGTATTGAGTTCGCCACGTCGTGAATGAGCGAAGACGGCTTCAGCTGTCAGGGTGAGCCAGCTTTTATTCCGGATGGCCACCAGTTTGTTGGTTATTATTTCAGTTGCATTTTGCTCCCTTCAGGAGGTATTTGTCATCTTTTGTACTCTTAGATGTCTGGTCTGGATAGCCCTAAACCTAGCATGTTGGGTAGGCAGCTGTAATTTCTTTTGTACAGCTTAGAGGTATCAGTATGTCTGTAAATTTTTTTTAAAGTCTTGTCCTTATTTATGAATTATTATATTTATTTTCCTAATTTAATTGGTAAGGGTTCGCCCGACGGGTCTAGGGGAAGATGTCGGGTGCCCGCACAGCCTAACCGGATTTCGGGTCGTGTCAGTTGGTATCAGAACCCAGTTTAGTGTCTATCCAGACTAAGACAGTGTCTAGTAGAGTCTCGTTGATGGGTACGTAGACGTCCGTACTTATCTACGAGAGGTTATGATGGCATTTAGGAAGTTTCACTTCTTTTATTTCTGATCGTGCGTCGGTCTAGGATTCAAAAGTATTTTTGTTAATTCGTTAATTCTTTCGTGGTAATTGGGAATCCTCGTGCGACAAAACAGCAAACGGTATGAGCTATGAGTTCAAGATGAAGCAGTCTGGCCTGGGCTTTGCACTGACGAAGCCCCGAGTGTTTTGATCGTGCTGACGATCTAGTTGCGGAGGCCCCAGTTGTACGAGCTCGCGATGGGTCAGGGAGCAGGGCCTTGTGGTTCCCTTGGCTCTCTACGATGCTTTTACGAGAATCTTGGCGACGCAGATACCACAAGAACCTATTGTTCGCTAGGCAGCTTATAAGGTTGTCTCAGATGCAGATGTATATGTTTAGTCTCAGGGAGCTTCTATTCCAGTTCTTGATATTGCTGCAGTAAATTATATTTTGGAGGTAGTATGTGTTGTACCTCTAATTGTTCTGGCTGGTTCGCCAGCCGAGGTAACAGTTCAGTCCGAGTGCCCAAAGAGGTTGCATTATTTTACGCGATTGAACCTTCCGATATTCTTAAGCAATGCATCAGATAAACCTCGTGATTTTTTTTTTAAAAAAATAAAACGACGTCAGCGTATTCTTCAGGCTCTATATCGAGCGGTATGGTGTTGATTATTCTGCTTTCCAGTTTCAAGGTCCAGCCTTGAATTGATGGGTCTCTCTCTCTTATTAGCTAACTTGGTTCAGTTTTCTTCTAGATTCGAGGAAAAGTTCCTTTCGAGTAGCAAGCGAGATAAAAAAAGTGTTGCCAGTTCGAGTGGATTTGACAGGGTAGCCTGTCGGTTAGCCTGTTGGTTTCAGAATATAAGATTGAATTCTATAGAATGGCTGGATATGTATTAGAACTAGTCCATGAGCCTTTCGAGAGATTCAAAGATTTATTGATGACCTTTCTCCTTCCTTGAGATCCCGGGTGGCTCGAGAAATTGAGGTCTGGATTTTATTTGATGTCGTTGTTAATATTGCTCGGAAGTACGAGGCATACCATAAGTTAGAGCGGGAAGAGTTAGAGAGGGAGAGAAGAGATCCCGTGGCCCTAGTGGGCAACCATGGTACCTCATTTGGAGGTAAGAGTTCTGGTTATTTTGGGAGGTCACCTTCCCAGGTTATCTTAGCTTGTGGCGTGTGATTCTCATAGTGCGCAAGTAGTCCTTCAAGATCAGAGTCAGTTTTCTCTTCGTAGCTATCAATAATCTGTCCAGTTTTCCATTTTTAGCAAAAAAGGTGTTATCATTGTCGTGAGTTTGGTTATCCTTTGGGGAGTTTTCACTTACTCCAGCAAGTAGATAGTCGTCTTTTCTCTTGTCATCAGGCATCTGCGCAGTCGCAGGGAATTTCATTTAGATCTTAATCAACCAGAGATATGCCCTCATTTGATAGAGGTCGAGAGTGTGGTGGTAGTGGTTCTTCTAGAAGTAATTATCAGAGTAGCTGCTCGGCTCAGCCGCAGAGGCAGTTCTAAGAACGAACAGTCTGGCAGGACGTTGAGGTATTTGATGTAGTACACCCATGTATTTCTTCTTCCCTTATATGTGAGTAAGATTTGATTCTTCCGATCGATCTGGAGATGGTCTGTTATATCATGTTCCATGGTTACCTTGGATATTGTTTCTATTAAGAATCGATTGTGGTAGAGGGGTGAGCTTCTAGTATGATTTATTCAGGGAATTTGTGAGACCTTACTAGTTTATGTGATTTAAATGTGAGAGATTGGGGGAGTGGGTGTCGGTATTGTTTGCTTGGCATTTTGTTGTGCCTCATTCCGTCATAATGTCAAGTCAGTCTACCTCTCTTTGGAACTCAGTGTCGGTAGGATGATGAGATTTTTATTCGTCACCATCAGAAAGTGTCATTGTTTCTTCCGGTGTAAAGTGGTTAGTAACTAATGCTCGATCTATGTGTCTCCTCTTGGTTCGAGATTCATGTAGAGTCATTCTATGAGCTTGTCTTAGTTATAAAAGGGTATTTTGGTAAATTTCAGATTTTCCTTCTTATTGGGAGGTTAAATTGGTATGGATGTTTTTCCATAAAGTTTATTTAATGTCTATTTCTTCAATTGCGATTCTTTGGTTAGCCTGACTCGGAAGTAGTCTAGCTTTGGTAGCCAAGCAAATAAGAAGATGAACTTCCTATAGCTCTAATTATTTCTATCCTCGGTCTGTTTCCATCTCTTCTTTGTTTGGCACTGGTCAGCTTAGGCAGTCAGTAGCCTCTTGTGACGTTCCCTGTGTTGAGCCAGAGTACGTGTTATTATAGCCGGGTAAGCATATTATTGTTTTGGATATCAGTTTATCCGGGTATCTATTCCTATGTATAGTATAGTGCTGGTTCTGTTTTTGCGGATCATCCAGTTTCAGGGGAAACTCTGCCGAAATTTTTATATAGAAGTACCATCCATCAGGCGGTGGTGTTTACGGCAAAGGTATGGAGTTGTAAACTTGAGAGTTGCAACTGTTTGGTAACTCGAAAGGGTAGTTGGTAGCTTAGGTCTGCCTACGCTCAGCTTTTAGCTAAATCTTCTTTACTCCAACAGACTGTGTAAGGATGATTATTCCTATTCAAATAGTGGGATGAGTTTGTGCTTTAAGTGGAGGAGTCTTCCCCCAAATACTGAATCATAATATTAAATCTCTAAGACGTTGTTGAAGCGTAAGCTAATTCTTAGTTCCATCGACCTGTTCTATATCGAAAGGTATATCGAAGAGGTAATTATCGGCTGAATCATGTTAACCCATTCAAAGTTCCGTGTATCTTTGTTCCAAAAATGTAGAACTCTTCTCTCGTGATCGAGCAAGGATCATCTTAGTTAGAATAATCCGGGCATTGGTGTTATCATATTATCCAGATATGTTTTATTCCAAGAGTTCGGTGTTCGTGTTATAGTTTTAATTCTGTAATCATGAGAAAAATTCTGTGGGGTAGTTTGTGAAGGTCGTGCAAGTTCTTCTGTTATCAGCGTGAATCTTGCTTTAGATTTAGGCTCGTTCGAGGACGAACGAGAGTTTAAGTGGAGGAGAATGAAACGACCTCGGTTAGTCGTTTCGGTAGTTAGGACTCCGATTGGCGTGTCGATAATTTTAAAATATTCGTAATGTCCATTAGGACCTGTCTGTAAAATTTGAGCTAAATCAGACCTCGTTTGGTAGGCATCGGAAGAAGGTTTCAGTTTTTATTGGCGATAAATATTAAAAAGAGATTTTCGAGCTCGGTTTTTGCCGAATGAGCTCCGATTCAAAATCTGAAAGCGCCGTTAGGTTCGTATGATTATTTGTGATTTTTGTAAGCTTTCGAAACTGAATTTCGATGTTGTTCGGCTAGTTTCCGCTAAAATGCCGAAAGTTAAATAATTTGACTTCTTTTCATTTAAATTCGCATCTTGAGTTTCGGGAGTCTGATTTGAGATCCGCCTTCGCGAGTATGTTACATATATTTTGTATAACTTGTATGCAAAAGTTGGGATTATTCCGAATATCGTAGGGTACTGTTTTAATTTTTACCGTAACAGCGAATTTTAAAAGAAAAGAAAAAAAAAGAGGAAAAGGACAAAAACACAAAATTTAATGGCGGTGGGAAGGGATGTATATATCCCTTGACTAGCTTCTGTGGAAGCTCAAAAAAGAAGAAAGTGAACAGAAACATAAAAAAAATGAGAAACATAACAAAAGCAAGAAATGGGAAAAAAATGCCAGAAAATGAGAAAAGGGGCCGGAAAAAAGTAGAATTTTCACCCTGAAACATTCAGGTAATGATCCCAATATATTATTTGAGTTTATTACGTGTGTTTGAATATGTTTTAACGGTAAAACTTGGAATATTATACATCGTTTTAATAAGTTCAATTAATAGTTTAACGGGTCAAATGGACCCTGATAATGAAATTGATTATATATTCGTACTCAGGGAGTTATGGGCAACATATCAATATAATTTATTTGGGGTTTGGTTATGTGACCTTAAACCCTGTACATAGGCCTGGCCTGGGTATTGCATATGCGAATAGGGTATCAGGTTCCTACCTGGATTGCCCTAAGATGTGAGGAATGAAGCCTTTAGCCTAATTTGATATATTTTTCTGCTTATTGGTCACAGTGGGATCGTTTGGCAATGAATTCAAAGATTAACGCGGTTGTTGGTCGCAATACTAACTTTTGAGAGAGGTAAGTGTTTATATCCATTTCTTTGGAGGCCCTTGGCCTCGTGGATTTTCTACCACGTGTTTCCTTACGTGTGTAGCTGCCGATAGGCGTACTCATTACGCCTTAGCTTGGAATTTACATTGTATATTATATGTTATGCCCTGTAGTTGGTATTGCATTGAACATATGAGCATTGCACTCTGGTTTTGAGCATTTTATATACTTCCCGGTTGGCGATGAGAGTCCCGCACCGGCGAAGGGTCATTATTGCATATGTCATTATTGCATACACTTCCCGGTTGGCGATGAGAGTCCCGCACCGGCGAAGGGTCATTATTGTATATACTTCCCGGTTGGCGATGAGAGTCCCGCACCGGCGAAGGGTCATTATTGCATATACTTCCCGGTTGGCGATGAGAGTCCCGCACCGGCGAAGGATCATTATTGCATATACTTCCCGGTTGGCGATGAGAGTCCCGCACTTCCCGGTAATCGATGAGAGTCCCGAGCCGGTGAAGGGTCATTATTGCATATATCTCCTGGTAGACGATGAGAGTCCCGCGCCGGAGATAGGTATCAAGAGTATGTGACTGCATTGCATCATGCCGCATTCATCCCATCTCATTGCACCGCATACTGACTATTGTGGTATTATATTGTGTTTTATGTATGCGGTATGTACACCATGTTGTGGACATATTACAGTTTGCCTATATATTTCTGGCTCGTATTCTAAGTTGCGGGGATCGGGTTGCACGCCGAAACGGCATAAATATATGGATCGGGTTGCACGTCGCAACGGTATAAATATATGGAACGGGTTGCACGCCGCAACAGGATGTATTTCTGATTGCTGATGTGTTCGGGATACCTATATATTTTGGTTATCTTACGTTCCTTGTTGTTGATGAGTTTATGGTTTCATACATGTGTTCGGTTGTTATCTGGCTCTGCCTTTTTATAATTTAAATAAGAGAAATTTGGTTTATCTATTTCTTCTCCCTGGCTAGCTGTCCTATTCTTTGAGGTGGCTAGTCTGCCCCACTTATTGAGTCTTTTGACTCACCCTTGTTTGTTGTTTGTTTCTTATCTATCTATTTCATTTCGGCAGGTTCGCTCCAGTATTGAGTTCGCCACGTCGTGAAGGAGCGAAGACGGCTTCAGCTATCAGGGTGAGCCAGCTTTTATTCCGGATGGCCACCAGTTTGTTGGTTATTATTTCAGTTGCATTTTGCTCCCTTCAGGAGGTATTTGTCATCTTTTGTACTCTTAGATGTCTGGTCTGGATAGCCCTAAACCTAGCATGTTGGGTAGGCAGCTGTAATTTCTTTTGTACAGCTTAGAGGTATCAGTATGTCTGTAAATTTTTTTTAAAGTCTTGTCCTTATTTATGAATTATTATATTTATTTTCCTAATTTAATTGGTAAGGGTTCGCCCGACGGGTCCAGGGGAAGATGTCGGGTGCCCGCACGGCCTAACCGGATTTCGGGTCGTGTCACCTTCTTGAGAATATTTTGTCCTCGAAATCGAGCCCTCTTTCGTCTCCGTTGCTTGGCCTACAACACAAGGAGTTAAGTCAGCAACATTAAAGGTGTTTGACACATTATACTCACCTGGGAGGTCGATCAAATAAGCATTGCTGTTGATTTTGCTCAGCACTTGAAACAGACCATCTCCTCGAGGAGCCAACTTTCCTTTTCTTTGGTTCGGGAAACGTTCCTTTCGGAAGTGAACCCACACCCAATCTCCCTTCTTTAACTCCAACTTCATGCGCTCCTTGTTTTTCTTCGTTGCCACTTTGGCATAAGCTTCCTCGAGGTTCTTCTTCACCTTTGCATGCAACTCAATCAAGGCAGTGGCTCGTCGAGTACCTTCAAAATCAATAACAGAATCTCGAGGCAATGTGGTTAAATCAAGTTGAATTAAATGGTTAAACCATACACACATCTTAATAGAGTCATTCCAATCATTCGATGCACTGTTCGATTGTATGCAAATTCCATCACGGGCAAATGATCAGCCCAATTTCCTACCTTACCTTTGGTCATAGCTCGAAGTAGAGCTCCCAAGGTTCGGTTGACTACCTCGGTCTGTCCATCAGTCTGAGGATGGTGAGACGTCGAGAATAGTAACTTGGTTCCGAGGGCACCCCATAGACATTTCCAAAAATGACTCAAGAATTTTGAGTCTCGATCACTTACAGTAGTACGAGGCACACCATGCAATTTCAACACATTAGAGATAAACAAAGTACCTACATGTTGTGCATCATCACAATTCTTGCAAGGAATAAAGTGAGGCATTTTGGAAAAACGGTCGACTACGACAAAGATGTTATCATGTCCACCCTCAGACCTCGCTAACCCCATAACAAAATCCATGGATATATCAATCCACGGTCGATTAGGAACAAGCAACGGAGTGTACAGACCATGAGGGTTGGACCTCGATTTAGCTTTCTTGCAATCTATACAAGCATTGCAAAGCTTTTTCACATCTCTTCGCATTTTTTGCCAATGGAACTGCTCGGTTAAGATACCAAGAGTTTTGTCGACACCGAAGTATCCTATCAAGCCTCTGGAGTGAGCTTCTCGAACCAATAGCTCTCTCCACGATGACACTGGCACACAAACCCTCCCATTCTTGAAGAGATAGCCATCGTGCCACTGATATTTCTCAACCCTTCGGCCACTCAAGATTGCGTGACAGGCGCTTTTCAGCTTGGGATCATCTTCATACATCAACTTGATGCTTTCGAATCCCATGAGCCTCGAGGCGCGAGTGGTCGCTTAGGAAAATTTCCTCGATAAGGCATCGACAATAACATTGTCTTTTCCCTTTTTGTAATGAATTACATAGGGAAATCTCTTAATGAATTCCACCCACTTGGCATGTCTTCTGTTCAATTTTTCCTGACCTCGGAGATGTTTTAAGGATTCATAATCACTTTTAATCACAAACTCTCTAGGCCATAAATAATGCTGCCAATGGGCGAGTGCTCGAACGAGGGCGTACAAATCCTTGTCATACGTCGAGTAATTCAAGGTTGCACCCTTAAGCTTTTCGCTGAAGTAAGCGATCGTCTTTGATTCTTGCATAAGCACCCCTCCGATCCCAACTACAGACACATCACATTCAACCTCGAATGCTTTGCCAAAGTCAGGGAGTTACAATAACGGGGTAGAGCTTAGCGTCCATTGCAACTCTTGGAAAGCACTTTCTTGGGACTCTCCTCACATAAACGGATGGTCTTTCTTTACCAGCTCGGTTAAAGGAGCTGCCACGGTGCTAAAGTCTCGTACAAACCTTCGGTAAAAGCTAGCTAACTCATTGAAGCTACGAACTTGAGATACCGAGGTTGGATTCGGCCAATCTTTGATAGCCTCGACTTTTGACTCATCGACTTCAACACCACTAGCACTCATTACGAATTCTAGAAAGAGTACACGCTCGACACAGAAGGCACACTTTTTGAAGTTAGCATATAACTTCTCTTCTCTAAGGGTTTCAAGCACTAGCCTTAAGTGTTCGACATATTCATCCACAATTTTACTATAAACAAGTATGTCATCGAAGTAAACGACAACAAACTTATTTATGAACGGTTTGAGCACATGGTTCATCAGTTGCATGAATATGCTCAGTGCGTTAGAGAGGCCAAAAGGCATCACTAACCATTCATAGAGATCGAATTTGGTCTTGAATGCAGTTTTCCACTCATATCTGGGTTTCATTCGGATTTGGTGGTAACTGGACCTGAGGTCTATCTTCGAAAAGCATGAAGAACAACTTAACTCATCGAGCATGTCATCTAATCGAGGAATAGGATGACGATACTTTACCGTGATTTTGTTAACTGCTCGACAATCAACACATATTCGCCATGTTCCGTCTTTCTTCTGGACAAGGTTAACAGGAACGGTGCAAGGACTCAAGCTCTCTAGAACAAGGCCCTTTTTCAGCAATTCATCCACCTGCCTTTGGAGGTCTTTGGTGTCTTCGGGGTTACACCGGCATGCAGGCTTGTTGGGGATTTGAGACCCTGGAACGAAGTCGATTTGGTGCGCGATTCCTCTCAACGGAGGACATCAACCTGGCATTTCTTTAGGAAACATGTCTCTGAAGTACTGCAAAACACTTTGAACAGCACTAGGCAAAGGGTTATCGTTAGTAAAATCATAATTAGAATTTAGAAAGATATCCTTGTGCACGAGGCAAATCATCAGTTTACCATTGTCGTTGCCTCGTAGATGCTCACCCGGTTGCATGATTGCACAAATATTTCTTACCTCAGGCGGTGAGTTTTTATCTTTGCCCACAATTTTTGTCCCAATCGGAGACTTAGCTTTGGCCGCTTCCTTCAATTCCTTCATTCATTTACAGTCCTCGCTGACTTGTTTCGGAGACAATGGTTTGATTATGAAACTCTCCCCTCCGAGCTTAGTAATGTAAGTGTTGGATCGTCCGTTATGAATAACCGACTGATCATACTGCCATGGTCGACCCAATAGCAAATGACAAGTTGCATCAATATCACATCGAACATCATCTCATCTTGATATTCTCCAACTTTGAACTTGATCCACACTTGCTTGACAACCTTCAATTCTCTACACTCGTTTAACCATTGCAATCGGTAAGAATGAGGATGCTTTGAGGTAGGTAATCCCAATTGTGAAACCAAGGTTTGGCTCACCACATTTGCACAACTACTCGAATCAATGATCATCGAACAAACTTTCCCCCTCACTCGACATCTTGCATGGAAAAGATTCTCTCTTTGGTTGTCCTCTTCCTTAAGAATCATGCAGATCAAATTCCTTCGAACCACAAGAAACATTTCTGGATGGTCAGCTTAGGCAGCTTCACGACCATCATCATTTTTAGCTCGGTCAATCTTCTCGACATTTTCCTCCTCGGTGTCACTCGCTTGCTCATGGACGGTTCCATCTTCGAGCCAAAACATAACTTTGCGAGTTGGACACTCTTTTGCCATGTGACTATAACCCCTACATTTATGACACTGAATGTTTGAAGCACTAGAAGTATTGAGTTGAACTTTACCTCCCATCTCCTTGGAGTTGCTAACAGTCACTCCCCTCTCGAAGGGATTCTTCGGATCTCGGCCAGTGTTGGCACTTGTTGGATTCGGACTATTCCATTCTATGCCTCGGTTCAAATGAGTTGAAGTAGTGACTCTTCGATACCTGTTTGCTTTGTCGTCCTTCACCCATTTTTCAGCTTCGATGGCTGCATGAAACACATCTTCTAAAGTTTGATACACATGCAGCCTCAATTGAGATGACACATTTCGAGCCAAGCCATTTTTGAACCGAATGATGGCTTGCTCATCATCTTCTTCCATGTCAAGAGCCAATCGAATTCTTTCGAACTCATCATAGTATTCTTCAACCGACTTGGACCCTTGTTTCAACTCGAAGAGCTTTCGAAGTTGTTCCTGCCGATATTTGGCATTCACTTACTTAGCATCCATTGCTCTCCTCAACTGCAACCATGTGGTGACCTCGGGATAAGCATTCCTTCACCTCAACCTTTTGTCAGCTTCCCACCATGTCGATGCATATGCCTCGAACGAAGCAATAGCATGTGCAGCTTTCCTCTCTTCGGTCATCTCATTTGTTTCGAAGATTCGTTCCAATCGAATCTTCCAATCAAGATATTGGTCCGGATCACTAGTTCCTTTGAAGGGTGGAATAGTGATCTTGACACTGTTCAAGTTTGATTCTCGAGTACCTCGGATTGGCTCTGGATACTCTTCATAATAGTTATCAGCTTCACGTTTAAAATATCGATCAACATTTGCGCCTCGACCTTGGAAATTTCCACAACCTCATTGAACCTGCCTTCATTGAACGAACGGTGGCTCATACTCAGTTTTGACCTCAGGAAATTCTCCATCATCGACCCCTTCATCAACAACCACGACTTGTCTTCAGGCCCTTGGAAGTGGTATTCTTTCACCTCGGGGAATGCCCAAGTTTTGATGATCAGCTTGGGGATTGCCCAAGTTTTGTTGTTCTAGTTGGGGATTGCCCAAGTGTTGTGCAGCTTAGGGATTGCCCATAGCTTCATTTCAAATAGTCTCGTTCTTCAACTGTTGTTGTCGAACAAGCTCAGCAAATCGCTCCGGTTTCATAGGAGTGGAGTTGCTAGTTCCAGCGCCGGACCCAGGCAAGGCCACGGACACACTCCCTTGCTCGAGGTTAGCTACTCGAGCACTCACTCCTCTTACCTCGGCACTGATGCCTTGTATTGCAGCCATGAGAGCGGCTGACGATACCTCAGGCGCCTCAATGCCCTTTAAATCGCCTCTATTCCCAGCCATGGTACCTGCACAATTCAAAGACCAAGAAAATTTTAAGGTTAGAAATTACCTCAAACACTCCCTTACTTTTATTGGGTGGCGCTCAGGACCACTCAATTTATAGGTTCGGTTTTGGTCACTCAAGAACTTGTAGCCAATCGCTTTCTCGGTTGATCAGCTTCTCTCAGTTCCTTCAGATTTGACACACTGTCTCCTTTGGGAAGAATGAAATGATGTTGACTCGATGGAACGGATGCTATTTAACTGCGCATGGGAAGTCAAAGAACTTTCTACGAATTTTGGACTTCGGTAACCCCACGCACGAGTTCCTATAAGCTCAAACAAGCTAGTACGACCTCGAGTAGGAAGATTTACTCCAGAGATCCACTAACGAGAATTTATCGAACACAAAAAAAAAAAGTGAAAACCTAGGAGAATCTACCCTTCGATTCCTCTTTAGAAATCATCGAACACACCAACTCTTGTACGGTCAAAAGTGGTCCCTCCTTGGTACGAATTAGCTTTTAACCTTATCCACTTTCACTTTTCTAGCCGACAAAATTTTCACCTGGGGTTTTGATTTTAACACTTTACCCCTTTCTTCTTCAATGGAATAGTGAACCCAACAATTCCGAGTACGGACAAACTTTTCAACTTTGTTCACAGTCCATGACTTAACAGACTTTGGGTTGTTTTTCACTCCGGTAACTTTCAACGTCGAAGGAAATCTCAGTTCCAAAATCGAGCTAAGAGCACAGCTTCACTTGTCCGTACACTGTTACAATGTAACAATTTTCCGGCGTACGAACGGTGGCTATTCGACAGAACTTTAAAATTTTAACACCAAACTTCTACCCAAATCAACAATAACCACCAGTGTTCGTTAATCAAGAACCAAAAATCAAAATGGGGTTCTTAAACACCAACACCACGATAGAACAGTCCAAAATCGAAGAGAAAGGTTGCCAAACAGTGTACGACAGGTGGTCATTCGAATCCTCGAACACTGGTGAACAAGAATCAATGGTTGTTTAATCCAAATAACCAACAAATCAACAAAAGTTTTGGATTTTTTTCTTTTCTACTTTTTTTTTTCAATAAAACACAACAGTAACAACAACTAAGGAAGATGAAGCTGAAACTAAAAGACACAAACACACGACATAAAGAATAGGATTGGAGTTGTAAGAACAAGCCCAAACTATGCTCTGATACCAAGATGGTGCAACCTAAATCGGCGAAGAATCTTAGCAACCGAACAGCGAAAAAACAACAAGAAAATAAAGATAGAAGAAAGACAAATCTCTTGCTTCGTTGGAATGAATCTGAGGAATTGGCCTCGGTTCAAACAACGGAAAACAAGAAGAAATACCTATGCTAAGCAACAATCCTCAAGAAGAACTCATGCTTATTGAAAATTGAATGACCAAGAAGAAAATGTTCATACGATAACACCGAATGACACAAGTTCTTTAAATTCCCACGATGGGGTTTGGCTCCATCGGAGACACAATAGCATTCAGCTAATTCAACATTCATACAATAACTGGGTCTCTACAAATGAAAAAAAATGAGGTTTATATAGACAGTACTAAGGGCAAAATAGTAAAACAGTCACAGGCGACCAATAGGAGTAAGCCACGCAGGGCTGAATAAGTTGAATGTTCGGACACTCCTTCAGTCGAACACTTGACCTCGGACGCTCTCCCTTAGGTTGGTTGTTTACTTTACTCTTCAACTTTGGTGTTGAGTGTTCGGTCGCTCCCCTCTTCGATCTCAAGCTTGTAGATGAAGCCTTTAAATTTTGAGCTCGGCCAATCAACTTCGGAACGGTTGCTTTCTCCCGACTACACCAATTGAATGTGAACATGATAAGCCCCAAATTGGAGCCAAAGCGCCAACCATCAAGAGCCAAGCTTGAGAGCACAAAGGATCCAAGCCAAGGGCACCGGATGAGGGTTCGAGAGTGATTTGGAGTCATGGACTTTAGCGCCAACGAGGGAGGACCGGCTACGGACCAAGGAGGAACACTTAGAGTCCATTTTGAGCCGTTTCCAAGTCTCCCAGGAAGGAGGCGGACCGCCCATTGGACTAGGCGGACCGCCTAGTTGACTACACCTCTCAGGACCACTGGCCGCCTACTACAGAGGCGGACCGCCCCTTTTCCAGGCTGGGCGCCTACTCTGGGCGCCTGGTATTCAGGCGGGGCGCCTAGTGTGCTGAAGGCCCATCCGGGTTTCCTACTTATTTTGGGTGTAATTCCAACTATAGCCCTAAGTGATATGTATTGTTTTGACTAGACTTAGGGGCTATTTAGACATTTTATTTAGAAGTGTGGTGAATCTATAAATACCACACTTAGTCATTTATTTCACTTAGCTTGTTTAGATTTGAAGAATAGACATAGTAAGAGAGGCAAGGCCTTCTTCTTTGTAGAAGCTTGAAGCTTCGGATTATCTCTTTGCTTGGGGCCTATGGAGATCCGTCACTAGTACGGAATCCTTGTATGGTTCGAGTTTCCCTTCCTCTCTCGGATATTCAATTCATGGTTTGAATCGTTTATCCATTCTTTTCTTCTAATTCTGTTCTTCCCCATCCCTTACTTTCTTGTTATCTTTGATTATTGCTTCCGCATCATTAGATTATCGCTTCCGCCTATTTGGTCCTTATCATTTGGTATCAGAGCAAGGCTCGGGTTTCGTTCTTACGAATCCGCGTTCCTTGTTCGTCCTATCTTTACTTTATTGTTATTGTGTTTATGTTCTTGTGAAAAGAAGAAAAAAACAAAAAAAAAAGTGAAAAAAGTGAAAAATACAAAAAAATTCTTATTGTGGATTGGATTGGATGATTCCTTGGGTGTTTGATATCGGGGATCGATCTATGATGTTGACCCGTTGATTTGGTACCCTTGTTATATGATTTGGTGTTGAGAATCAAATGTTGAAAAAATCAAAAACCCCAAAAATTGAAAAACCCTTGAACTTGATTGAAATTGCTTGATTTGGATTCGTTTTGGATTGGGTGATAATATAAATCATTGGGGATTGATTGGAGTAGTTGAAAACACCATTGGGTACCTTCGGATTGGAAAAAAAACACCTTGGAACGTCGAAATTTGGGTGTAAAAAGGGCCAAAAACCCGTTTCGGACTGAGCTGAACCACCCAGTAGGCGGACCGCCCACCCAGTAGGCGGACCGCCCCCCTTAGCCTCTGAACTTTTTGGGCGGACCGCCCCTGTACAACAGGCGGGGCGCCCACTCCTGATTGGTCTCCGTTTGGCTTCGTTTGTGTGTTTTTGTGTTCCGTTTGCTTCCTAACCTCTTGGTTAGTGTTTCTAAGGTATTTGTCCTATCTTATTAACACTAATCTTTGATCTCTTAGGGTGTTTGTGTGTCTTGAAGTCTATACCTAAAGTCGTAGAATTTGCTTGCTTCAAGTGCGCACTAAACTAGCTTCCGTACATCGAGTCGCATCAACTCCACTCCGAACCTTTACTTGGATCTACTAGTTGATTGATCTTACCATTTTGGTTCCTAAAAGAGATAAGGACATCTTTGGGTGGGGGTTTGGGAGTGTGCACCCCAAAAGAGTGTTGAGAGCCACCACCAAAGGTAAGGGAGAGCAAGTGAGGTTGTTTATACTAACCTTTGCACTTTCTTAACATGTCTTTTGCAGGTACAAGGAGCCATAAGGGAGGTTTGGAGGGAAGTGGGGGATGTTCTAGTGGTGTTGCCACTAGTGGAGGGATAAGGAGAACCCAACTTGGGGGTGATGCAAGTCTTGGACATTCAAGCTCTTCTTTGGATGTGCCTATACGAGACTTGGTTGAAAGTAGGTTTGTTATTGGGGTAAATAGGGTTGATGGACACTTGCTCCAAATTGGTGGAACCGATGCCAATTGCATTAACCCAAAGGTAGTTCAAATGTTAAACATACCATGCCATGATCTAAAGTACCCCTATGTGTACAAAGGAGTTCGGGTTTCCAAGGAGGCACGGGTACTCATATCTCATAAGGGCTACCATAGGTATGTTTGGTGCGATGTATATCCCGTACCGAATGTGAGTGTTTGGCTAGGTGACCCATGGTTGCACAACAAGGAGGTTCACTATGATGCTAAACGGGATTCATATCTAGTGGCCACGGGTCAATGGGTTTATGAGTTTGCACCTTACGGCAAGAGGGGCAAGATGTCCCCTCGATTACATGCTTGGGTTGTGCAAATGAGGAGGGAGCAAGCACTTCAAGCCATGATTGAATTTGAGCAATCAAGAAGTCCTACAATCACAAGCAAAGGTGGGACTAGTGCAAGAAGAGAGTTGACATATGTCAACAAGGTGAACCCCAAACCACAAGCTCCAAAGCAAAGTGGTTCACCAACAAAGAAGAAAGAGACATCAAGTGATGAGTCTCTTAGTCCTAGATTCCGGGTTGATGTTAAAACTCCACCTACTCCGGCTATGGGTATTCTTGGGCCTTGTCCCAACTCACCCGAATTTGAGAGACAAAAGATTGAGAGGAGTAAGGGAGTGACCGGTGACATTCCTCGAGTGGAAAAAGGAGAGGATGTGTTGAGTGATGTGAGTGGGATGTCACCACCCGAATCCACACCTAACCTTGAAAAGAAAATGAGAGAAAAGAAAGAGGAAACAAAAAGTGAGGACACCCCTTATTCTAACCTTAACCCTTTATCTTTTTCTCCTACTATTGTGAATGCTTGTGTAGGTACTCTTGGAGGCAAAACAATTGAGCCTCAATCATGTCCCAAGAAGGATAGACAAGGTAAAGAAACTCTTCAATGTGAGCTTCAAGGTGAAGAGACAAGTCATGACACTTCAAATGCATTGAGTGAGCAAGATGGCCACTCAAAGGTAAGTGATAGCTCGTCCCTTGAACATGTTACTTCCTTGTCTCATGGTAGAGTTTGTGCTAACTCAACACTAGTTGATGATTTGTATGATCACAATGTGTTTGCAACTAGTGTAGAGTTGAATGGTCAACTTGTGTGTGATTTTGAGCCACTAGTTGAGAGGGAGGATAAGCCACATCATGATGTGAGCTCGATATTCATTGAACCTCTCTCTAGTGAAGATTGTGTGGTTGACCCTATTTGTGACCCTTGTTATGACACTCCACCTATATTTGACAAAGGGGAAGATGAGTCGAATGAATACCCTATCTTTTCCCTTGATGAATTGCTTGATAATGGTGGGCCTATGTGTTGTAGTGAGGTCGGTAGCGACCTTGAGGAGTCCCTAGTGGATGAGATGGACCGAATTGTATTCGATGACTCCTCAAGTGTGTATGAAGAATGTGAGATTGACCCTCCATGGTTTGATAGGTTTAACTCTATTGACAATCCATTGTTTGAAACTTCAAGTGAGACGAATGGCCTTGGCATTGATTGTGTTGGTCCATCTTCTAGTAGTCCTAATCATGATTGTGTGGACTATAATGATGAAGAAGCCATTATGGAAGCCTTCCTTGATAGTTTGTCTAATGAGGGAGATTGTCTTAGAGGTGGGTTTGAGGGTGAGGAAGTCACTCTTGGTGTGTGTAAGAGTGTTTCCAAGAAGGGGAGTGGAGTATTTGATGTTAGTTGCCGATTGAATTATTTTGTTTACTCCACCCCACACGTTAATCACACCTTGGGTGTTGAGCATGCCAAAGCTCGATGTGATGACCATAAGCTTGGAGGTCATAAGGAACTTAGTTGCTTAATCTTGCGTGTTCCTTATCTTATTGATCTCTTTGCTTGTTATGGTAGTGAGTACTTGTCATTGTTGAGCCAAGAAATTGTTGTTTCCTTTGGAGACATAAGCTTTTTGATTAGTATTGATACTTGGCTCTATCATAAAAGTGTGATTTTCACAACACTTTTACTCACTCTTGTTGGACTTTCCTACTCTTGTAGTGGGAAGTTTTGGTGTGTTCTTATGGGGCTTAGGGATCATAGGAATTTTAATGGCTTGATCTTGCATATCCTCTATCCTATTGATCTCCTTGATGAATCATGTGTTGAGTGCACCCATTGGGGAAGCCAAGTACTTGTTGTTTTCTTCGGAAACATATGCTTTATCATTGTTATTGATGCTTGGTTATACCATAAGAGTGTGTTTTCCCACACTTTTGCTACTAACCTACTCTTGTAGTGGGAAGCTTTGTTTGTGCTTGTTTTGAATGTAGGCTTGATGGTTTGATTTCGAGGACGAAATCCTTTCAAGAAGGGGAGGATGATAAGCCCCAAATTGGAGCCAAAGCGCCAACCATCAAGAGCCAAGCTTGAGAGCATAAAGGATCCAAGCCAAGGGCACCGGAGGAGGGTTCGAGAGTGATTTGGAGTCATGGACTTGAGCGCCAACGAGGGAGGACCGGCTACGGACCAAGGAGGAACACTTAGAGTCCATTTTGAGCCGTTTCCAAGTCTCCCAGGAAGGAGGCGGACCGCCCATTGGACTAGGCGGACCGCCTAGTTGACTACACCTCTCAGGACCACTGGCCGCCTACTACAGAGGCGGACCGCCCCTTTTCCAGGCTGGGCGCCTACTCTGGGCGCCTGGTATTCAGGCGGGGCGCCTAGTGTGCTGAAGGCCCATCCGGGTTTCCTACTTATTTTGGGTGTAATTCCAACTATAGCCCTAAGTGATATGTATTGTTTTGACTAGACTTAGGGGCTATTTAGACATTTTATTTAGAAGTGTGGTGAACCTATAAATACCACACTTAGTCATTTATTTCACTTAGCTTGTTTAGATTTGAAGAATAGACATAGTAAGAGAGGCAAGGCCTTCTTCTTTGTAGAAGCTTGAAGCTTCGGATTATCTCTTTGCTTGGGGCCTATGGAGATCCGTCAGTAGTACGGAATCCTTGTATGGTTCGAGTTTCCCTTCCTCTCTCGGATATTCAATTCATGGTTTGAATCGTTTATCCATTCTTTTCTTCTAATTCTGTTCTTCCCCATCCCTTACTTTCTTGTTATCTTTGATTATTGCTTCCGCATCATTAGATTATCGCTTCCGCCTATTTGGTCCTTATCAGAACATCATGCAATAACTTGGCTTGGCTTCGTGTCATCGGCCTCGATAGATTGAACACTTGATCAGCACGTGTTCGGGCTGCATCAGTTGAGGACTTGTGTTTCATTTCCCAATTGAGGTGAGCAAGCAAAGAGGTGATTTCTTGTGACAAAGAGGCAAACTTTGAAAGTCTTATTTCATGGCATGTTTGTCTTTTTTTGTTTTTGATCTTTGAAAGTTGTGTTCACATGACTTGGCTTAATTGTTGGTACCAACCAATGGCATTTGTTGTTGATCTTAAAAGAGTTTTTGACTTGTTGTGGTTTAGTGAAAAAGTGCATGAATAGATGAATTGCAATTTGGATTCTACTGAAGTGTGCTTTTCTTGAGGACAAGCAATAGTTTAAGTTTTGGGTGTGATGTGTGGGCAAAATGCCACACATTGTCGTCTATTTACTTGAGCTTTGTGGGTGTTATGGATTAAATACGCGCACCTATCATGTTTTAGTTTTATATTGCAGGATATTAGAGTTGTTGTGGTTAAAAGATGGAAAACAAGTCAACAAGCTGAATTTGAGAAGCTGTAGAATCTAGTCTGAAAAGCATGCATCACGATCGCGTAGCTACAGACGTGATTGCGCAGGAGAGCCAGAAGAACAAGCACAATAGCGCTGAGTCCGCCGCAATCGCGAAGCTTCAAAGTAGTTGTCCAGTGCGATAGTGCTAGTCTTACCGCGATAGCGCAACAGCGCGTCTGGACTGCACTGAGCAGATTTGGAATTTCACATCAGCTGAATTGGGAACACATAAATAGGCCCTTGGACAACCTAGGCCACATCTTTGGCTATTTTCCCTATTTTGGGATCAAGGATCCATCAACAAAACACCAAGAGAGTGAAGATTTGGAGCAACCCATTGAGAAATCCTTAGTAATTTGAACTCCTTTCTTTATTTTCATGCTTTGTATTGACTATGTTTTTAGTGATTTGCATCTGGGCATCTCGTGTCCATGATCCCTGTGAAAGTCACAATAAAGATTCCTGTTCCTTCTGCACGGCTCAGCCCTCAAATTGCTAGGCCAGCGTACTTGGGCGTCCTCCATATGATCCCTTACGAACTCTACGGTGTTGACGTGCAACTGCAACTCTTCAAACCTGTTAGGCGCCCAATCCACGCTGAGTTACCCATTGGTTGATGGTGCTGAGGTCTTCCCACTATCTTCTCGCTTCGGGAAATCATCTATGTAATCTCTCCTTCTTCGCTTCCCTTTGTCTACAGCCCAAGCAGTGTTTTCAAAAACGTTTTTGGGGCGAGTCCCGGGGCGAGTCTCGGGGCGGGGCGCACAAAAAACGCACTGGGGCGCTGAGTTGGGGCGTAGATCTTGTGGGCGCACGCCTTAGATATTGAGGCGTACGCCCCGTACGTAAAACGCGTCCAAACAAAGGCGTACGCCTAAGAGAACTATTAAAATTGGGGACTTTTTGAATAAATTTCACTTTGACTACGTAAGAAAGAGTAAAAAATATCCGGCACCATATGATATACCCAAAGTCCCAAACCCATTACCCCACCTAACAATTCAATCACTTTTTCTCTCAGTTAAAAAAATTAGCCCTAACCCCAATTCTTTTCTTCATTCATTGATGATTGTTGATTGTTGAAGACAAACTTTCTCTGCAAACTGTCAAAGGTTAGATCTTTACTTCTGCTAGTTTAATTTCATATATCTCTTCGAAAAAATCGTGTTAATGACATGTGAATAATACTTTTTTTGATATAGAAAGGTATATTATAAAAGGATTTTCTTTTTTTTTTGTACTTGGTAAATCCTCCCTAAAGCTCTTTCATTTTGAATTTGGCATTTTAGGATGTTTTGTGTACATTTGCAGGCACCAGGGACATCTAAGAGCAATTGTTTCAGCGCTGAAGTCTTGTTGGGAAATTAGGCTGGCGCTCGACTTATTGGAATATTATTGAAACTTCTATGCTGAGATTTAGAGAAGTGATATAGTTTTTGTGCAATTATGCTTTTCTTTGTGGAAGATGAGTGCCATTTGAGCTCTTAATGCTATTGATGTAGTAATTATTCTGGTGTATCTCTGACCAAGTTATCTTTTATTAGTAAAGAAAGTTTATTTTCTCATGAATTAAAATATTCTATGTATGCTACTAATGATTTTTATGATATTTCTGCAGATTTTAATGTAACTTTTAAGTTTTTAAAATGAATTTAAGCTTATTTTAATATTAATAAAAATATGAAATTGAAGATCCGTGGGACTTACGCCCCGTGTCTCGGGGCTTACGCTTCGCCCCATGGAAGGTAAAACGCCTCGCCCAACGCCCCCGCCTTTTAAAACATTGAGCCCAAGGTTCCTCCACATGTCCCAATTTCTATCCTTGGCGAATGACGTCTTGCACAATAGGGCGAATTTTCTCGGGGACGGATGATTCTCCTAACTGTAGGCAATGCTTTTCGGTATATCTCTGATGCAAAGCATTCCATGTTGTCACAGGATGATGAGTCAAACTCCATTGCAACTCCCTAGTGGCCAACGATCCCTTCAAGTTCTGACTTTTATCGAAGGCTACCACAACTATATTATCAGGGACTGGGGGAAGCTCCATGCGTTCCCTTTGAAACCTGTGAAGGTAGTCCTTCAGCAGTTCGTCATCATGCTGACTGATCTAAAAGATGTCCTCCATGTGCTTCTCCCTCTTGCGGGCACCAGAATGCGCTTTTTTGAATAGGTCCTACATTTGAGTGAATGATTCGATGGAGCACATTGGCAGCTGGGTGCACCAAGCAAGGGCGCCTTAGGTCAGAGTTGAGCCAAACCTTTTCACCAGAGCAGACTGCATTTCTTCCTCAGTGATCTCGTTACTTTTTACAGTCGTGTAATATGAAGCAATATGCTCATCCAGATCAGTTGTCCCATCACACTTCAAGTTATCTGGAAAATGGAAGTGCTTTGGTATGGGGACCTTGCAGAGCTAGCTTTGTAAGCATGCTTGTAAAATTTCTGCTCATCCACCTATTAACTTGGGGTGGAGCACCCGGCACATTACCAATTCGGTCGTGGATGGAATTCATCTCCTTTATGAGGTCCTGAATAATAGGTGCTCCCCTTAAGGTCTTGATTATTAATTGCTGATGATCCTCCGGGAGTGGCATCCACGTTGAGCCTGCGGCTAGGAATAGATGCTGGAGAATTGTTCGCGGGTGCTGGTCCTCGCGAGGATGCTGGCCTCTGAGATGATCCAGCCAACATCTCTCCTAACTGTAGGGATAATGTTCCTAGAATTTCATCCCGCTTGCACAGACATAGTTTTGAGGAGATTAACAAGGAAACTTCTGAATTCAGGATTACCTTCCAGTGATCGATCATCTTCTCCATTGCTGGCAATATTAGTTGGCTCCTGGGAAGAATCTTTCGGTTGTTCAATAGAATCCTTAGGCTGCACGCTGGGATCATTGGGATCCCTTGCGGATTTATCTACTGGGTCTGTAGTGTTTTTCGGAACATTGCTACATCATCAGACATGATTGCGACTTTTCCTTTATAGAATACCTACAATTGCTTGGGTCCCATTGTGGGCGCCAAAGTGTTTATGCCTAAAATCGGTCGCTTAGGTTAAACAATTAATTTAGAATGAGGTCATAAGCAATACAGTAAATACGACAAAAAAGTAAGTAAATAAAAGAGAGAAATAATGAGCAAGAAAAGTAAAGTATTCTTGAGAATAGCTGGATTCTATGGTGAATCACTCCGTTGTACAATACGATGTAAGGAGAGGTATTTATAGTAGTGGATACCCAGTCCTAACTAAGGTAAAATACAAAGACTAATAAGGCTATGGGCCTGTAACTCAAGATGGTGGTATATACGAAACTCTAACTAGGAGACTGTAACCCTCAGCCGGCAGGATGTATGCCATTCGTCCTACTGTCGTACCGCGTGAAATGGCTGTAACTCGTAGAACATGCGTTTATCCTTTGTGCCCGGTGACTTGTAAAATAAGCCTAGTCTCACCAGCTGGACTCGTATCCCCGTAGTAGTAAGTGGCATATTTTTGCCCACACAATGCGTAATGAAGAATGATGTCTCATTTTCATGTAAGTGCATTTTCTTAAACACTAAGTTCGGAATCAATGAATGGTGTTTTACACTTACCCAATTTGATTAGCATAAAGAATGATGTCGAACGCATTTTGGTCGCTATCGGGCACTTAATACAAGATTTCTTCGACCTTTGATGTCGGTCGAGTTCTAAATCTAGTCGTTTGAGGTGTTCTAAGCGATACAACTTTTATTTGGTCGCTAACAAATCATTTACATGGTAGCTCTTTCTAGACACTAGCAGTCCCCAATGTGAATGTTTAAATCGTGACAATATTCCAACTTTGAACGGTCTCCTAACAAATTGCAGGCAGTCCCCGGTGTTTGGGCAGTCCCCAGTCCTCAGGCGATCAACTATTTTTCTACCCTTTTCCACCCCAGTGTTCGGGCGCGAAGTATGATAGGCCGGACACTGGATTATCAGCTCCGTTTTATATTTCCGCAAATTGCTCTCCTGAAACAAGGATGCAAAGAAGAGAAACTTGGTTGACTTAAAGATGAAGACTACGTTAAAATGTTCGTCAGACTTATCGACCAAGAGTTTGGAGCGTCTAAGGCTCATATGTATTCGACTCCAACTACGCCTATCATCTAAAAGTGTTAGTACCAAAAGCAATAATAAAGTCGTCCGAATGGGAGTAAGGAAATGTAAAGTCGAAGTCATACGATACCGAGCATTTATAGAAAAAATACTTCTTCAATTGGGTGATGTTCCAATTGAACTTGACTGGCTTCGAGTCCAATGTTTCCAACTGATAGGATCCTTTATCGACTGCTCTCTTGACTCGGTAAGGTCCTTCCGAGTTGGCTTCTAACTTGTCTTCGTTGGGCTCGTCCGATTTTGGCTGTTTCTTCTTCATGACATAATCACCTGCATTAAAACTCTGATACCTGACTTTTTGGTTGAGGTAGTTTTCTACCCTCTATTTTTGTGCTTGAATCAGGATCAAAGCAATCTCTCTTTTACGTTCGAGCAAATCCATATCTATCAGTATTGCTTCCTTGTTTGACTCATCGGTGGAGTAAGCGAACCGAAGTCTTGGTTAACCGATCTCCATCGGTGGAGTAAGTGGCCGGGAGTTCATTCGGCCAATTGCCCTTTGACTTGCTCATCTTTTTGTTAGGTATTCAATTATTGTCTTGTTGGAAAACTCAGCATGTCTGTTTGCATTTGGGTAATAGGGAGTTGATGCAATCCGCTTGATCCCCCATTTTACAAAGAAAGTCGTTATCTGCCTCCCAATGAATTGCTTACCATTGTCACAAGTGATCTCCCTTGGAATTCCAAAACGACAAATATTATTTTTCCAAATAAATTTGATGATCTCCTTCTCTCGTATCTTTGCCAGATTAACTGCTTCCACCCATTTAGAAAAATAGTCAGTTAAAAATCAAAATAAATTTTACCTTACCGGGCGCTGTAGGAAGTGGCCTGACCAGATCCATCCCACATTTCATGAACGGCCATGGTGACGTGACCAAATGAAGGAGCTCCGCTTGCTGATGGAGGAGATTGCCATACAGTTGACATTTGTCATACTTTTGAACAATGGTTTTGGCATCCTCCCCCATTGTCAGCCAATAGTAGTTGGCTCTGATAAATATTCGTACCAAAGATTTGCTTTCGTTATGGCTTCCACACTCGCCTTCGTGAACTTCTCTCATCACGTAATTTGTTTGCCCCGGGCCCATGCATTTTGCTGAAGGACCACTATACATTCGCCATGCATTTTGCTAAAGGACCACAATACATTCGCTTATAGAGCATGTTGTCCATGGGGCAATAGCGGGCCGCTTTAGCTTTGAGCGCCCGAGCAGCTTTCTTGTCTTCGGGAAGGGTACCTGCCTGCAAGTAAGAAAGAAATTTGCTCCTCCAATCCCAAGTTGTATTTACAATATTTACCTCGTTCCGAGTTCAGTTGAGAGGTGACTCGAACAGATGTATGATCGATCCGTTGAGGCTATATTCAGCTTCAGCCGTCGAACCAAGATTGGCTAGAGCGTCGGCATCAACAGTTCTTCCCTTGAGATTTGCATTATCTTCCATTCCTGAAAGAGATTAAAAGATTGTGTACCTTTGCTAGCAGTTACTGCATTCCCGTGTCCCGGAAGTTAAAGTCCCCTTGGACTTGGTTTACCACCAGTTGAGAATCACTCTTGATTTCAAGCCGTTCGATTTTCAACTCCTTAGCTATTGCAAGACCTACAGTTGATTTCAAGCCGTTAGTTGAAGCATGTAACTTAATCAAATACCTTAACGTTTCACCCGTTGGTGCCACGAGCAAAATGCCAATGCCAACCCCTTTTACGTTTGAAGCACCACCCGTCTAAAGGATCCAGACTCCAAGGTCGGGCTCCTTCATCATCATCTTTTCTTTCTTTTCTTCCGAAAGAATATTTGTGCTAAAATCTGCTACAAAATCAGCTAAAACTTGTGATTCGATAGCGGTGCGAAGCTGGTACGTGATGTCATATTCACTCAGCTCAACCGCCCATTTCATTAATCTTATGGATAAATCCGGTCGATGTAAAATACTTCGGAAAGGGAAAGTAGTAACGACCTAAATAGCATGGCATTGAAAGAATGGTCTCAATTTTCGTGCAGCTATAACAAGTGCTAGTGCTAATTTCTCTAAGTGTGGGTATCTTGTTTTCGCATCAAGTAGAGTTTTACTAACATAGTCGATAGGAAATTGTTTACCTCCGTCCTCCAGGATGAGGACTGCACTTACAGCTACTTTTGAAGCGGTGAGGTAGATAAGCAATACTTCCCCATCTACCGGTTTTGAAAGCATCAGAGGGTTTGAGAAGTATTGCCTTGATCATGTCCAGATTTTATTCAATTCCTCTTTGTAAGGCGATGAATTCCAAGAACTTTTCAGATCCGACTCCGAACGCACACTTCTCCGGGTTCAGCCTCATGTTGGATTGCCTAAGTACTGCAAAAATTTCTTTTAAATAAACAAAATGATCTATCGCCTTCAACGATTTCACCAACATATCATCAATATATATTTGCATTGTCTTTCCGATCATATCTTTGAACATTCTTGTGACCAACCGGTGATAAGTATCCCCGGCATTTTTGAGACCGAAAGGCATGACCGTAAAATAGTAAGTCCCCTTGTCCGTTATGAACAAAGTCTTTTCTTGATCCTTTGGTTCCATCAAAATCTGATCATATCCTGAATATACATCTAAGAAACTCAACATTTCGTGTCCCGCCGTCGAACCGATCAACCGAGTGATGTGAGGAAGTGGGAACGAATCTTTTCGGCAGGCTTTGTTTAAGTCGGTGTAGTCCACACACACCCTCTATTTTCCATTTTTCTTTGGGACTACGACCGTGTTAGCTAACCATTTCGGATACTTCACTTCCCTTATGAATCCATTCTTCAATAACTTACTAACTTCATCATCGATCACTTTATTACTAAATCCCCCATTCAGCCATTTTTCTGCTTCACCAAACGATGTGTTTGAGCGACATTTAACTTATGCGTAGCAACTTTTGGGTCTATTCCCACCATGTCCATGTAGGACCAAGCAAAAAAAATAGAGTTTTTTTCTAAGAAATGAAATGATCATTGTTTTCATTTCAGGCGCTAACTCGGTTCCTACATACACCTTGCGATCAGATAGATCTTCAAAAAAAACCACTTCCCCCAAATCTTCTATGGTTGAATAGTTAGCCTTTTTCTTATTTGGTTCTCTAATGCAGGCCATAATCTTGGCGAAGTCTTTGTCTGTAGGACTGGGTTCCTTCTTGCTCCGATCAGCCAAGGATTTTGGTTGTTGTAATTGCTATTGTTGCGTGTCCAAGATGACACCGCTCTTTACGGCTACTGAATAACACTCACGAGCAATCTGCTGCGCTCCTCTAACCTTACGCACTCCCCATGGAGATTGAAACTTAACAACTTGATGCAAAGTAGATGGTACTGCTCCCATTGCATGGATCCATGGCCTGCCCAAAATGACATTGTAGGCCATTTCTCCACCCATCTCCATAAAAACGGTCTCATTTTCAACACCTTATGCGTACGTTTTAATCACAATCTCTCCCAAAGTCGTCTCGCTTGAATTATTGAATCCCGATAGCATAGTAGACTTTGGTATGATCTTATCGCTTATTGAGATTTTTCTACCACCCTAGATTGGATAATATTAACCGAGCTGCCACCATCTACCAAATCTCTCTTCACGTCTGCATTATCCACCCTCATTGTAACTACCTTTGCATCGTGATAGGGAAGTATTCTCTCATCGAAATCAAAATCCCTAAACACGATGTCATTTTTCATACTTTCTCGCGTCCATTTGTCCCGTGTGAATGAAACTTTCGCATATTTCCTTTGAGCCGGGGGCTTTGGAGGCTGGTTCACCTTTATCTCTATTTTAAGCAAAGTTTTCCTTTCAATTTTAAGTTAGATATTCCGCCACCTCACACTTTTCAAGCAGGTGCGCGACCTCCAGGAAATTTTTTACCTTCTCGCCCTTTTCTCTCAATGCATTCACCAATCCAGCCGCTGAAATGCAAAAGTTGTACTCTGAAATCTTAGGAGGCAGTGATCCTTTGGAACCAATGATGGACTCGGCTACTCCCTTGCAACAAACTCTGCTTCCTGTGTGGTAAGACTGGCCATAATAAGAATGAATGCAGTATTGCAAAAGGAGCAGTGCAAAAGAATAAAAAATCAATTTTACCTTATTAGGCTAGAAAAGATTTGATTCATCCATTCTATAAAAAAAAGGGACCCAAGTTTGTCTGGGTTCCTGTTACTAACCCTTGATTTTCTTTTGCAAGCTGGAGTGAGATGGAACAACCCAAGCTGGATTCTTGATAGTGAGTGTTCCAGGCACATGACAGGAGATAGAAGAAACTTTCTCTCACTCGCAGCATTTCAAGGGGGTAGTGTGGCTTTTGGAGGAGGCAAGAGCGGTGAAATTGTTGGTATTGGAAGAGTTGGGAGATCCCTCAATCATGCTATTGACAATGTACTCTGTGTGGATGGATTGAGGCACAATCTTCTAAGTATCACTCAACTATGTGATAGAGGAAATCTAGTGAGTTTCACATTTGTAGGTTGCACTGTAAAGAACCTGCAGACTGGTGAAGTGATAATGGAAGGGAAACGAGCAAATAATGGGTACAAGGCTACATTAGGTTCTCTTCCTAAAAATAATTTGACTTGTCTGAATGTGCTGGAGAATGATAGTCAGTTGTGGCACAAGAGATTAGGACACGCAAGCTTGACTCAATTGAATAAGTTGGTGTCAAAGGACCTAGTTCGTGGAATACCAAGCAAGAGGTTCAATGATATCAAAATTTGTGATGCGTGTGTAAGAGGGAAACATGTAAGATCTTCATTCAAGTCAAAGAAAGTTGTTAGTACTGCTAAACAACTTGAGCTGGTTCACATGGACTTGTGTGGACCAATGAGGGTAAGGAGCAGAGGAGGCAAGCGGTTTGTAATGGTAATAGTTGACGACTTCTCCAGATATAGATGGACCTGTTCCTCAGATCTAAGGATGAAGCATATGATATGTTCGAGGATTGGGTCAGAGTTAATCAAAAGAAACTGGGGCTTCAACTAGTAAGTATCAGGTCCGACCATGGAACGGAGTTTGAAAATGCTAAGTTCGCAGAATATTGCAATAAACATGGTGTGGATCACAACTTCTCTGCACCAAGGACCCCTCAGCAGAATTGTGTAGTTGGAAGGAAGAACAGGTCCTTAGAGGACATGGCTAGAACTATGTTATTGTCAAGCGGTCTATGTAAGAGTTTTTGGGCTGAAGCAGTCAACACCGCTTGCTACTTACTGAATCGTTGTTCTATCCGTCCTTTATTAGAGAAAACTCCCGATGTGCTGATTAGAGGCAGGAAACCTAATATTGCACATCTAAGAGCCTTTGGGTGCAAGTGTTTCGTGCATAACAATGGGAAAGAACCTCTAGGGAAGTTTGATGCGAGAAGTGATGAAGCCATCTTTTTGGGATATTCTTCACAAAGTAAAGCTGATAAAGTGTTCAACAAGAGGACCTTGACTGTAGAAGAAAGTGTGCATGTGGTATTTGATAAATCTGAAGCTGTCTTAAACAGACAAGAAGATGATGATCAGGAGATTGGTCTGGCAAGAGATGAACCTGCTGAAGACCCTGAGAATTTGAATGGGGTTAAACATAATCATGATGATAAAGATCAAACTCAGGGGAACTAGAAGGCAATCAGACAGGGGGAACTGAAGAGCAAGATGAAGGGGACTTAGATGACTCAACTCCTCCTGGAAACACTACTCAGCAGATTCAATCTAAACCTTGGAGATATCAAAGTTCTCATCCACTGGAGAACCTCATATCAGATTTAAATACTGGAATTGTTACAAGGAGAGCTTTAAAGAACTTCTATGCATTCTTTGCGTTTCTGTCGTCTATAGAACCTAAGAATGTACGAGAAGAGCTTGAGGATCCAGATTGGGTGATTGCTATGCAAGAAGAGCTTCATCAGTTTGAACGAAGTAATGTATGGCACCTGGTCCCTCGACCAGCGGACAGGTCCATCATTGGCACTAAATGGGTCTTTACAAATAAGCTGGATAAACATGGCATAGTAACAAGGAACAAGGCAAGACTGGTGGTTCAAGGTTACAGTCAAGAAGAAGGAATTGATTATGATGAAACCTTTGCACCTGTTGCAAGAATGGAAGCCGCTAGAATGCTAATTGTCTTTGCAGCTTACATGGAGTTTAAGCTGTACCAGATGGACGTGAAGAGTGCATTCCTTAATGGTCATCTGAATGAAGAGGTGTACGTGGTTCAACCACCTGGCTTTGAAAGTAAAGAGTTTCCTGATCATGTCTACAAACTTGACAAGGCATTGTATTGATTGAAACAGGCTCCTAGGGCTTGGTATGAAAGGTTGTCTAGGTTCTTATTGAAGAATGGTTTTACAAGAGGAAAAATAGACAATACTTTATTTGTAAGGAAGAAAGCCAAGGACCTGCTAACTGTTCAAGTGTGTGTAGACAAAATTATTTTTGGTGCAACAAATGAGAACCTCTGCAATGAGTTTGCTGACCTGATGGGAAGTGAATTTGAGATGGGTATGATGGGTGAGCTGAATTTCTTCTTAGGCTTACAAATCAAGCAAACTCAGGAAGGCACAATGATCCATCATCAGAAATATATCAAAGAGCTTTTAAGGAAGTATGATATGAAGTCTGCTAAGGACATGAACACACCCATTGCTCCAGGAACGAGGATAGATCTAGATGAAACTGGTGCTTCAATTGATGAAACTAAGTACAGAGGGATGATTGGTTCTTTACTGTATTTAACTGCAAGTCGTCTAGACATTGTTTATAGTGTGGGGTTGTGAGCAAGGTTCCAGTCAAAACCAAAGGAGTCACAATTAACTGCAGTCAAGAGAATCTTGAGATATTTAAAAGGAACTCAGGATCTTGATTTATGGTACCCAAAAGGTGGAAGTTTTGATCTAATTGGTTATGTGGATGCTGACTATGCTGGTCACTTGGTTGATAAGAAATGTACATCTGGGATGACACACTTCCTAGGTCCTTGTTTAGTTTCATGGGTTACAAAGAAGCAAAATTCAGTGGCATTATCTACAGCTGAAGCTGAATATGTAGCAGCTGCTTTGTGTTGTTCACAGCTATTATGGATCAAGCAGCAGCTGGAGGACTTTAGAATCAAGTGTGGACCAGTTCCAATCTTTTGTGACAATACCAGTGCAGTCAATATAGCCAAGAACCCGGTACAGCATAAGAGAACAAAGCACATTGATATTAGGCATCACTTCTTAAGGGACAATGTTGAAAAAGGCCTAATTACGATGAATTTTTTCAGGACTGGGGATCAAATTGCTGATATCTGCACTAAGGCATTGAACAGGGTACAATTTGAAAAGAACAGGCTTGAGTTAGGGATGACCAAGATACACTGAACGAGCCAGCACCTGGTTCTCCCAATGATTGGCTAGTGAAGTTTCCTTGTTTTACCTAGCTTAACTTTGTTTAGTTGATTCTATTAATGAAAATTGTTTTGCTTGCTGACCTGGTTAGAACCTGTTTTAAAGACTTAGATGCTGGTAAAATTTTAAATAAAGGATATCATTGAAGAAACTGGTGCATGGACATTCAGGTACACATTCTATTTACTTACTGAGTATAATACTTGTCTTACATGGCCAATCTGTTACCAATTATCCTCACTTGGCGCTGGATTAGTGGTAGGTATTTAAAATTCAAATTCTGTGAACCTACTGACATCAGCTCCTAGACGTAATTAAGTGTTAATAGCTTTTTCACATCCCATCACCCGTTCCCCTTCCCGATGCGCCCTATAACCTTCTCTATTCCATTAAGCGATCAGAGAAACATTGTTTCTATCGGTGTAAAGAAAATTTTTTCTCTCTCTAAAAAATCAACCTCTGTAGCAATGTCGACCAGTTCTAAAATTGACTCACAACCCTCCTCTCCTAAACCCAAAATTTCCAAACTAATTCAAAAGGCAAAGCAACTAGCTGCAAGTTGCTCCGTAGCGCTAGCGAAAAAGTTCGAAAAATTAAGACAGAAGAAGTTGGAGAAAGCAACTAGCAAGGGGGAAAGTGTTTCAGTAACTAGTACGGAAGAAGGGGTCATCGAAACTGTTCAAGAAAGTCGTCAAGAAATTGAAAAGGTAAACCATAGTTCTCCTACTGGTACTGTTATTGTAGAAGCTAGTTTACCTTCTGAGCCTATAGATTTAGGAGAACATGTAGTGGCTGAAGTTAGTGAAAAGGAGAGGGTGGTTGTAGAAAATCCTGAAAAAGGAAAGGTTGTGGATACAGGGGTTGGTTTAGTTGAAAAAGAAACTGAAAAGACTGTTGAGGAACCTGTTCCTGAGACAGTTCCTGAGGTAGAAAAGACAATTAGTAACAAGGAAGAAGAAAAATCTGGAGAACCTACCAAGGAACCTAAGAAAGAACCTGGTTCGTTCTCTGGTTCTATGGAAGGTGATGATGCAGATCTGAGAGAAATTGATAATTATGTGGAAGAGAATGTAGAGGGTGTAGGCTTTACTGAACCTTTGAACGCTGTGTTTCCTGAGGCCAATCCCACTCCTCAAGCTAGTGAAGGTTCCTCCAGTGAAACTGGGGTTGTGGTGGTAGAGGAACAGAGGACATCGGGTAAAAGGCCTGTAATTCAGGAACAGGAAAAGACTATGAAGAAACGAAGTTTGGTGAAGGGAGGAGAACTTGTGGGTATATAGTTCTAAAATTGGAAGTACTGGAGATGCTGAGGGCATGGGAGAAAGCAGTAGGAAGACTCTGAGTCATGCTAGGAGACCTGTTACTCGAGGGTCTGTCAGAGAGCAGCAGGGGAGGATTGTGTAGGAACCTGAAGTTCGTAGGAGAGGTTCAAAGACAAAGTTGGTGACTGGTGATGACAAGGAAGACAAGAAGAGGAGAGCGGCTTACTTTAGAGGTCTGACATTGGTGAAGGGTAAAATTCTCATTGACCTAGATCTAGAAGGGATGACTCAGCTTGGTGCTAAGCTGAATGCTCAGGGTTGGTTGCATTTGTTTAGTGACCGAACCAGACAGCTGAGAGAGCAAGAGGTTTGAGAGTTTTACTCAAATTGCATAGTAAGTGAGGGAATTCTGACAACCATAGTGAAGGGGCTGGTGATCCAGTTTGATTGTGTAGAGCTTGGTGAAATTTTGGGTGTTCCTTCTCAGGGCTACAGTAAATACATGAGAAACTCGTGGCCGGCTAGAGGAGATGGTGTGTCTGCTTTGGAGGTGACCCAAAAGTTTGCAGGGAGACCTAGGCTAGCAAGGACAACACAAGTAAAGAAGAAGGCAATGCAACCCTTCTACCAGTTGCTGTTTGAATTTGTGCTTAAGAACCTGTTGCAGAGGTCGGAAAGGCGCAGTGAGGCCAATTTTCTGGATTAACTATATGGACCTGCTAGATCGCGAGGTTCGTATCAATCTGCCTGAAGTAATGAGCAAGCACATTCGTAGGGTAGCTGATATGGGATTAGGAAAATATGCCTTAGTCTATGGGTTTCTGCTGAGCAAAGTATTTGATTTCTTTGGGGTACCTATTGGAAAGTGGATTGAGCCGGATCACAATGATGTGTTTAGGAGGAACATTTTGTAGTCCTTTGACTATGTGTTGGATGGTGAACCTGCGGATGAACTAGAGCATATGGAGGAGGAAGCTGAGGAAAGGAGAAACGCTAGAATGGACAGAAGGATTGAGGGGTTCAGGAGGCAGCTGGAGAGGCAAAATGATGAGCTGGCCTGGATCAATGCTGAAAACACTAGGCTGGATGCGGAGCTAGAGCGTGAACGCGAAGAAAACTCGCGTCGCCTTGCCTTGTTGCTTGCTCAATTTAACATCCTTGATATTCCCCAATTCTGAACCAGTTTCTTTCCCAATTCCCCTCGTTGGTTCTTTTTATTGTCTGGTTTAAGACAATTATTATATTTTGGTTTGTAATTTTTGAATGCTGTTTTGGATGTTTTATGCCGGTTTGGCACTTTTGTTGATATAAATATCCTACTTTGCTAGTATTAATTGTCTGAAACAGGTTCCTGACGTTTAAAGGTTAGCTAGTTGCCTATGGAACTAGAGTCGACTTGACTTAATCTAAGTTGAGCAGGTTCTTACAACTGTCGAACTTTTCGATGATGCCAAAAGGGGGAAGTTAGATGTTGTTAGTTCACTGTATGTTTTGTGACCTTTTTTTTTTTCCTAACTATTTTGCCTTGGTCGTGTTTAGTGTTTGAAGTTACAGGTTCTTGTGCTTAATTACCCTCGGTGAGACAACATTGTTTGTCAGCATCAAAACGGGAGAATTTGTTGAAGTATGAGTTTTGAAGATGACAAAGGACAAAGTACCTGGTGCTGAGTGGACTACCAAAAGATTCACAGTTGAGTTGAGAAGACTGAGCTGTTCAATGGGATAATCTAGTCAGAGTTGAAGAAGGAGAAAAACAACAGCTGGAGTCAAAGTTCCAATCCTACCGGGAAAAGAAG
The DNA here is from genome assembly GCA_037355625.1 of Petunia x hybrida. Classification (NCBI taxonomy): domain Eukaryota; kingdom Viridiplantae; phylum Streptophyta; class Magnoliopsida; order Solanales; family Solanaceae; genus Petunia; species Petunia x hybrida. The sequence continues at coordinate 53,598 of JBBBVM010000475.1, forward strand.
AAGCGAGTGACGATGCTGATATAGACGCGGTTCCTAAGCAGAAAAGGATTGGGAACTAAGGCAAATTAACTTAGGTTTTAAATAAGGCAGTATGGGTAAACCTTGTTTGAAACGGATTCCAAAGTAGAAAAGGAGTTCTAAACTTAGTTGGATCCGGCTAAGTCAAACTCCTATATATACAAGTTAATTTGGCCAGAATTACGAACGCACTCAAGACATCTCAACAGAGCAAATAAAGAACAATCAGATCGTGAGAGGCATTGTGTGCAAGAACAAAGGCTGAGCAGCAGAACCTTACGAAGGAGCAGTTTCATAGTTAAGTCTGTTGTTTTAGTATTTGTTATAGGCTATCGAGTTTTAATCTATCAGCTTGTTAAGAAGCATATAGTAGAGGTTACTCTTTTGGTAAAGTAGAGTCAACCTTACAAGCTAACGTGCGGCTTGGAAGGTTCTAGGTACTAGGGAGGTCTAGTTCCTTGATTACATTATGTTGTAGTCTAAAACTTCTCGGAGTTTCCTTTAGTGGAAGAGTTGAAATCCCAAGAGTTTGGGTCGTGGTTTTTGATCCCTTGAGCAAGGATTTTTCCGCGTAAAAGTCTCTGTGTTATTTACATTTCCGCATTGCGTTTAAGTTTCAGAGATAGGTGAAACTTGTAAGGAACCTGGTTCTTTGTAAGTTAGGCGATAAAAAATAAAGGGATGTTTTAGGATTTAAAAATCAGGTAAGGATACTATTCACCCTCCCTCCCCCCCTCCTCTAGTGTCTTACGTAGATGCACCAAGTGCAACAAGTGGTATCAAGAGCTGTGAAGTAACGTATTCATAATTAACCGTCAAGGGGTCATTTTCAAGTAGTAGTCGCAAGTAATTCCTAACTTGAATAGTTTCTTCTTTTCTCGTAATTTATGCGAAGGTATTGAATTAGTCACTAGATTTTAAAAATAAACTAAATTTTTTTAAATTTTTAGAATAGAAGTTTGTTTAGTTCGCAATCATCTCATTGAGATTAAAATAAAAAATTTAAATTTAAATTTTTATAAAATATAGAAACGTGTTACTCATTTGAGACTAATTAAAAAGAAAAATTGACACATTAGTTGAAACCACAGGAGTACACAGTACTCACACAATGGTACACTGAGATTTGTCGTGTTTCCAGTATTTCCAGTATTATAATGGGAATTAATTGTTGGATACAAGCGGCAACTACCAAAAGGTTGCCATGGGTGGTAGTGTAGTCGCTTTAATAGGCAGTGTATTACCATTTAAAGTGCAATTTTTTGGTTAATCGAAATTGATTATCTAGGAGGGATATGTGTGTGGTGAGTTTGCTGTTTATTGTGTTAGGCTGCATGGAATCTAATACAGTTTGGCTTGTCCACATGAGTTGTTCATTCAAGATTTTCTTTTCACCAGCTCAATGCAAATTTAGTTTGCCCCGGGACATTTGCATTTGCTGGTTTAGAGGGGTCACATAACTGAGCTGGGCAGATAATACTATTTTAGTATACCTTAAAGCACTTAGCATTGTTCTTCTCTCATCTCTTAAAAGATTGACGTGTTCTTCAAGAACCTTGCTGCAGTTATGTTGAAACGTTCCTCATAAATTTGAGATGAAACAAACTTCCTTCTCATATCAATATGTTCCTCAGTATTGACTGTCAGATTAATGATCTTCTATGACCAGTTTTATAAAGTAAAATAATCTTTAAGCCAATGTTTACACGACCGCTGTTCCACCTAAGATCTTTTCGGTTATATATATACTAATCTTTCGCGAACTAATCGACATCTTCAATCAAAGCACTATTTGGTTCAAGGATAATAGAAAAAAACTCCTTATAAACATAGAGGATAAGAATATATCAAGTCTTAATTATCTTAACTAACCTTTTCAGCAGGACATCCACATAAAAGTAATGTCACGAAACATACTTTTCCTAAGATCAGTAAATACCATACATGTAATGTCACATAGTTCTTTTGAATTTGAAATACCATATGTGTCGACACATAAAGGCTGAGATGGTAACATATTCACACCCTCAGTTTAATATTCTTAAACCATAAAGCTTGGTATAAAGTTGCAGAAGGAGACATTAATTACTTTGTGCTTATTCTATTTTCATTCTACATCTGTAATTATACCCTATTACATTAAATTAGGTAAAAGTATAAGAAATAGTGTAGCGTATTTTAAGTAGCAAAAACCTATACATAACCATGTCCAGAGGTGGGCACACAACTCCTTCCAGTTTAAGTACAGTGCCTTGTTCACTTCGTCTAGCCCATTTTAAATAACTTGCCTATATTTAGGTAAGCAGGTGCAAATATAAATACAAGTCATCGATTAGTCACTTAATATTTTCTTGTGTTGAAGTGTTAAGTAATTAAATAATAGAATCTTCACAACACTCATTCACCTAATTTCACAAAGCATTTGATATGTAAATCATTCTTCTGTCTAAGTAAGTAGTTTAACCTCGATTGATAAGAATGTTTTGTTTTTCATTCTCCCCATGAAGTTTATTCTCATACTTATTTTATAACTACGGCGAAAATCCTCCCTGGGGGAGAAAACTAAATGTCATAAACACATAAACACGTAACTTCTGTTATGATCTACAAGTAATGTTCACTACAACAAAAACGCGTCTTACCAGCGGTTTTACTGCAGCGGTTTTCCAGAACCGCTGCTAAATATCTACATTCCTGCGGTTGTTTCTGCGGTTTCACAAGAGCAGAAAAATCAATTATTTAGCGACGGTTTATCCGTATTTACCAGCGGTTTTGGAAATCGATGTATTTAGCGGCGGTTTTTGTGAGATTTAGCAGCAGTTTCTTTGTTAAAATGTAAAGTTAACAATAGTATTAAAAATTAAATTACTTTTTGTTATTTTATTAAAATAATATATTTTAAAATTAGAAAATTTTTAAAACATAAAATTATTGTATTAAAATATTTTAGGAAACTTTTTGGAGAATTAAAGTTTTAATTCAAAATGTAATGTAAGGAAGGAAAAAGAATAAGTGGTGGACTTATTTAACATATATACCATTTATAACATAATTACCACCATAATTATCACCCATAATCAAGTTGAATACAAGTCAAACTTAAAAATTCAAAATATACTTATTTAACATATATACACTCACCGTCAGTCACTCAGTCAAAAACTCATTTACACTCAAAAACTCATTTACGCTCAGTCACTCCTGAAGTACATTTGCTAAACTCCATTTTCTAAACTCTCACCATTTCCGTCAGTCTCTCTCAAAAGGTTCCCTCAAATTGCTATTCCGTCAGTCGTTAATTGAATATTTTGTGTTTCCTTAACCCTAAATTGAATTTGATTTTAAGTAATTTTCTGTGTTTAAGTAATTTTCTGTATTGAAAATTTTGTGTCGAAGCTCCTTTTAAACCAGTTTGATTTTGAGTTTAAGTATTTAATTGAATTTGTGTGTAGCTACATTGAATTTTTGTTAAATTTTGTTATGTAATTGAACTCTGAGTTCAATGAATCGCCGACTCAGATTCATAGTTTAAGTATGTAATTGAACTCTGATTTGTTTAAGCTCAGATTCTGGTTTTGTTGTGTTTTTGAATTCTGTACATTTTATTGAGTTTTTGCTTCCCTAAGAACTGGTTTTTTCTCATTGAAAGATTTTTTTTTCTTAAAGTCGATGGATAAGAGTTGGATATTAAAGTCGAGAACTACACCTGAATATGCATAAGGTCTACTTAAATTTTTAGACTTCGCATTTGCCAATTCGTCGTCAGATAATAGGATACTTTGTCCTTGCTCTGGTTGCCGGTTTAGACTACTTCAAACTAGAGCCGAGGTGTTCGACCACTTGCTAGAAACTCCTTTTCCAGCCGGTTACACTTTTTGGCTATTACATGGTGAGAGAGATAATGGAGAAACTTCTACTGCTACACACGAAAAGCAACACATAGAAATTCCTGAAGATTCAATGCAACACATGGAAATTCCTGAAGATTCAATACAACACATGATTGATGATGCCTTTAACTTTGGTGGAGAACCTGATGACCAAGAACCTGATCAACCAAATGAAGGAGAAGACTGGATGCCCCTTTTGCATACTGGTCCAAATGATAAACTTAGAGATTTCTTTGAGTTGGTTAGTGATGGTGAACAAGAACTATATGAAGGATGCTCAAAGTACTCAAAGTTATCCTTTCTACTAAGACTGTATCACATTAAGTGCCTATGTGGGATGATTGACAAGGCCATGACAATGATACTAGAGCTATTACGTAACGCCTTTGAGAATGCAAAGATCCCTCAGTCATTCTATGAGGCGAAGAAGACTATCAAAAAACTTGGGCTTGGATATGATAAGATAGACGCTTTTCCAAATGATTGTATGTTGTATCGGGGAAAAGATGCACATAGACAAGAATGCAAGCGATGCGGCACATCTAGACGGAAGACAATGACTAAGAAAAGTTCCGAGGCTCTAGCGGATAAAAAGAAGAAACCAAAACCTGCAAAAGTTCTTCGTTATTTCCCTCTGAGTCCACGGTTGCAAAAGACTGTTTATGTGTGGTAAGACAGCTGCTGATATGAGATGGCATAGTGTTGATCAGAATAAAGATGGCTTCCTGAGACATCCGAGAGATGGTGAAGCGTGGAAAAAATTTGATTCAACATTTCCTGAGTTTTCTCAAGATCCACGTAATGTTCGCCTTGGCTTAGCGAGTGATGGGTTCAATCCTTTTGGAAAGATGAGCTCTAGTTATAGCATTTGGCCCGTGGTTCTTATTCCATACAACACTCCTCCCTGGAAATGCATGAAACGAACTTCTTTTATTCTCTCTATGGTAATTCCAGGGAAGCGAATGCCGGGGAATGACATTGATGTTTACTTACAACCTTTGATCGATGAACTTAAGGTTTTGTGGGATGGTGTTAACACTTTTGATGCTTCGTCAAATGAAATTTTTAAAATGAGAGCAGCATTGATGTGGACAATTAGTGATTTTCCAGGATATGGCAATTTGTCGGGGTGGAACACATATGGTAAGTATGCTTGTCCCATTTGCAACATCGATGCTAAACCTTGTCGACTTCATCATAGTCGAAAATGGTGCTTTATGGGTCACCGTCGTTTTCTAAATGCTGGTCACAAGTTTAGATTACAAAAGGCTCGATTTGATGGTACAATTGAAACAAGAAATCCACCTATACAATTATCAGGCTCAGAGATTTTAAAACAAGTCGAGAATATCAGTGTTTCATTTGGAAAAGCACCAGCAAATGAAGTTAAAGGGAAAAGAGGGCGGGGGCAACAAAATACTCAAGGCGGTGATTCACATTGGAAAAAGAAGAGTATATTCTTTGAACTTCCATATTGGGAGTTCAATTTGTTACGTCACAACCTTGATCCGATGCATATTGAGAAGAATGTATGTGATAATATAATATACACTTTGTTAAATGATGGTAAGTCAAAAGATAATTTGAATGCTCGGAAAGACCTACAGTCGATGGGCATAAGATCTGAACTTTGGCCTGATGAGACGGGAGGGTACCCTACTGCCATTTTTACTATGTCAAATAAACAGAAGGACAAATTTCTAAGGACTTTAAAGAATGTGACTGTTCCAGATGGTTACTCAAGTAATATTTCAAGTTGTGTTGATTTGAAGCAGCGGAAGTTATTTGGATTGAAGAGTCACGATTGTCATATCCTTATGCAACAACTATTGCCAATAGCGTTGAAGAATGCAATGCCTGGTGTAGTGTCTGCAGTTTTAGCAGATCTTTGTTCGTTCTTTCGACAATTATGTGCTAAAGTGTTTAATCCGTCGGATCTTGATAACCTGCAAAATCAAATCTCTCACACTGCATCTCATTTGGAAATAATATTTCCTCCATCTTTCTTTACTGTCATGGTTCACTTACTTGTTCATTTAGTTGATGAAGTGAGACGTAGTGGCCCGGTTCATAACCGATGGATGTATCCCATGGAGAGGTTCTTAGGTTATTTTAAGTCTATTGTGCGCAACATGGCGCAAGCAGAAGGCTCAATTGCTGAAGGTTACTTGGCTGATGAAGTTTTAACATTTTGTTCAAGATACTTTAATGATGTTGAGACAAGATTCAATCGACCGATGCGAGTTGATGATCGACCTGATGATTCAGAAAGTCATGGAAAGGACACAATGTTTCCAAAAGTTGGTAAACCAGGAAAGGGTTCTTCATACTACAAGCTAAACCCAATGGAAAAGCTACAAGCGCATCGTCATGTGTTAGTTAATTGTCCAGCAATAGACCCGTTCCTCCAGTAAGTAATCTTTTAAAAAATTTCACATGTCTTACTATAATTCAACTATTTTTGTTAATTTAATTTCCACGTACAGGGAATTTAGGGCACAGACAAAGAGAAGATTAAGGAGTCGGACACGACTGGAATCTGAGATTGATAAAGTTGTACATAGAGAGTTTGCTGACTGGTTCAAAAAGCGAGTGAGTTCAGTTTACATTGTCTGCTACCTTTTATTTTATTCTCTCTTCTCTCATCTGCATTACTTCTTCCTCTCACAAAGCCTAGATTTTCTTCATCTCACTTACTGGTTTGGTTTATGGCTGTTCATAAGTTGGTATATGGCTCTACCTTCAATTGTTCACTGAGATATAAGGAGTAAAGAAAAGTTGCATTGGATTCTCTAAGAAAAGAGACAATAAGTAGACAGAAGCAGAGAGACAGAGCAACGTCTTTCATTTTGTTGCCAATTCTTGAAAAAAGAAAGGTTCTTTTAAGAATCTTGATCACAGCAAGCCTATTATATAAATAGTTAATTTAGCAGTGAACTAAAAGTTTGGTCAGTTTAATCTTTCTTGGTGCATTCATGCGTGTGCGCACTTGAAAAACACCCTTCAATCAGCTGCCACGGGCTATATATTATAACCACTTAAAGTGCGTTTAATGCTAATCCAAACACACCACAGTGGAGTGGTGGTGGTGCTGGATATACATTATTCTAGTAGGTAGGATTGTGCATTATGTAAATATACAACGACGACGCCTCAATCCCAAGGCAGTTTGTAAATAACCGGACTATATTCTTGTATGTATGTATGTTCTGTGTGTTTCCATGTTAGAATATTTTGGAGATTACTCTAGTGGGATATGATTGTACATTTTCCGTAAATATATTTGAGCTAGCTGCATGTTCCATCTCTGTGCAGATGATTAAAATGTTTGTGCAGTATATTTTCAGTCTTGTTATGTACTTTTAGTCAATGTGTTATATGTGAGATTCATGCCTTTTTGTAATTGTGAGTACTACTCAGCTTTTCTTTTTCTGACTTATTAAGGGAACAAAATGAAAAAAAAGAAAGAGTGGATAAAGGTTCTTATTTTGTCCAGATGCAGTCGTGTAATTGCTGAATCAGCTTTTAACATCAAAACACCCTCAAATTTCCTGGCAGCCACACACTTATCAGCTATGTTGGAACAAATATGTCCACTTATTCCCTAGTTCCTGTGAATCTTGTGATTTTCTCATCTGTTTTCTTCTTTTTACATTGCTGCAGTCTACTTATTCCCTAGTTCCTGTGAATCTTGTGATTTTCTTTTAACAATGTTAACCAGAGTAAGAGGGTTATGTAATTTGTGTACCAAAAAAATATTGTTGATCTAATTCGTATGTTCTTTGTATTTACTTGACTGAATGTTTATCTGTTAACAGATTATGAATGATGTCAATGAACATTCAAGTGAAATCAAGTGGCTTGCAGTTGGACCAAATGAACAAGCCAAACGATACAGTACATACAATGTGAATGGATTCAACTTCAGAACTATATCGCGAGAGCAGGGGTTGAAAACTCAAAATAGTGGAGTGTTTGGTACATTTGATACTAGAAGTTATGCAAGTAACCGTGACAATAATATGATAGTTGGAGGTGTTCCCTATTATGGAAAATTGGTGGATATAATTGAATTGAACTATAGTGGTCAATTTACAGTTACCTTGTTCAAGTGTCAATGGGCTGACACCACGTCTGACAGAGGCATAAAAACAGATGAATTGGGTTTTACTTGTGTTAATTTTTCCCGTTTGATACATCTTTGTGACCGGGAAGACCATGAGCCGTACATATTGGCGTCACAGGCCCAACTTGTGTATTATGTTGAAGATGAAACAGAAAAGGAATGGAGTGTTGTTGTCCATCTAAAACCAAGAGACTTGTATGATATGGGAGGAGATAATAATGAAGAGCCAATGTATGATACAGTTTCTTCTTCGAAACCAGACCTGAATAGGTGGTTGCCAGATAACAATCAATATTTACGATTGGCAAGGGATGATAAAGAAGATGAAGATCTAACAGATGCTAATGTTGATAGGATTGAAGACATTGATTAGCTAACTGGACTTCAAAATTCAGAACAACTCTTTCTATTGAGCAAGAAAATATTTCAAATATTTCTTCCACTCTTTCTTTTTCTTTTTATCTCCTCTTCTTTGAGAACTGCAACCTCAAATTGAATTATTAATTTGTGAAGATCTTTCTAATTATTAAAGATTAGAAACCTAATTACTATCAATTGCTTTTTATTTTGAAACTGGTGTACAACCTAATTATGTTTTAACAGCAGCCTTCTGTTTGTATCAGTTTCTTTGCTTGTGTTTCAGTTCAGCTTTTCCTTGGTTTGTTGCTTTAAATGTTTAGTTTTCAGTTTAGATTTCCTCTTAACTCTTTCAGTTTCTCTTAAGTTCTGGATCTTTTTTTAGATCAATTGTAGGCTTTTAACATAATTTTCTGTGATATTAGGAATGGGGCGGCCACGACGCTTCAAGAGCATACTACCTGATACTCAAGATTCATGTGATAATTTAGACGAGGTTCGCTCCAAGACACAGAATCAATTAGCTCATGATGGAGCTACATCTAGACAATCAACTCATGTTGAAGGAAGCTTTGTACAATCAACTCATCATGGGAGCACTTCTGCTCAATCAAATCATCATGGAAGATCTTCTGCTCAATCAAATCATAATGGGGCTCACTCTGAACCTGAGAATACCAATTTTTTTGATGAATCTGAAGATGAAGATACTCTTACATCTGGTAAGACAGTTGATAAACGTCGCAAAACTGATGGCTACTGGAGGGTTAGTCTTATAGGTAAGATTTTTTGTTCTTGTAACTTTGGTATTCTTAATAATTGTAATATATTATAATTATGATTATTCTGTAGATGACAATGGTACAATCACACAAGAGAGATTGAGGGTACATGATATTTGGACGCTGCCGATAGGTAAAAAGGTTGTAGTTCCTGGCGACGAGCATGGTCGTTATATTGATGACGCTGGTGAGCTTTTGGGTGGCTTTATAGGAGGTTTGGCATCAGATTTTTCTAAGCTGCCTATGTGTTACCTCTCATGGCTTAAGGTTCCAAAGAAATACAAGGATAGTGTATATGATGATATTATAGAGGTACATGCACAATATGCTATATTTATGTTGTTCTTGTTATTATTTTCTTGGTATTAGACACCCTGCTCCCTGAAGCTTATATCAGAACCAGATCTTCTCCTATCCTATTTCTTCTTCTAACAGACCAGAACTAAGTTCTTTTACTCAAACTACTGAAACTTCATACTCCCTCTTTTGACACACAAACTGGAAACAAAGACCTGGGAACCCTTAAGTTTTAGAATCATAATGAGTTATCACTAACAAGAACCTGGATAAGACTTTAAGAGTATAATAGAAACCAGAACACTCACCCTCTTTTACTCCCTTTAGGCAGATAGGAAAACAGACTCTTATACTTAATAATCCATTTCAGAACTTCAAGGACACTTCTTCAATTAACCAAAACTGATAGACAGTAGAACCTGCATCTTCCTCTTTTCATTTTCTTTAGCTGTTGGCATCTGCTAATTTGACATTAATTTTCTTACGCAGAAAAAGTTTCATATAGTGGACAGCCAGATGAAGAAAAATATCATGAAAAATATGGGAACAAGGTGGAAGAACACCAGGAATGCTCTATACAATAGGTTTTATAAAGAGTCATTGACTATAGAGGAAAATATTCGAAGGCGGCCTAGTGGAGTTGATCTCGATCAATGGATTTGGCTAATAGAGTACAACAATGATAAGAAAACAAAGGAGATGCGCAAAAGGAATGCTGAAAATCGGAAGAAGCAAGCATACACATATTCTGGTTGTTCAAAAAGTATACCTAGGTTAACAGCTGAAGAGGTTGTTTAGTTAACTAGGCTTCTTCCTACATATTTAATTCTATATTTTATCAAAGCATTAATTATATTATTATGGTTATATTGATATAGGAACAACTACGTGGGAGGCGCATGAGTAGAGGAGAGATATGGACCATTGCACACAAGGGAAAAGATGGCAAATATGTGAATGATGCAGCCAGAGTTGTTGGAGTAAGTAATTTATTAAATTGGTATTTCAGATAGGCACTACATTCATCCCTTTTAACAATGAGACGAACACCCACTAGCTTCGGATTTGTAGGCAACACTAGCTAGCTTTAGCTGCCGCCATCTCTAGCTTTGGATGTGTCGCTATCAGTAGCTTCTTTTTCCTAGAAGTAGAGGTACAAGGACAGAGATGACTAGCTCAGTGTACTCAAACCTTAGAACTGAAGATATGTTGTATCGCTTTATTAAGATCATCTTTCACCGCAGCATCTTTGATCTGATATTCTAAAATCAGCCTGTCAAGATTCGGTGTACTCACGGATCCCAGGACAAACGTCTTCATTTCTGGACAGCAGTAGATATACACATTCTGGGTGTTTTCTCAGTAGTTGAACTTGAAATTATGCCTCATCAATTTCTTATGTGGATAGGTACTGTCATAAATATTCATTAATATAATGTTTTAATTCCATGAACTTGATCAAAGAAGCATATAGTACTTACAATTCAAAATTGAAAAAAAATAGTACTAGTCGTAATAAACTGAGGGGTGCTTATTAGCTGCAAAGTTAAAATGAACTTCGAAGCTTTATTCTTGATTTGCTTAAGAGTGGTCAGAGGTTGTGTGAACTGCAAAGCTAATTAGTCTGGGAGACAGTTGTCAAGCTAGTACTTGATCACTTAATGCTCACTGTCTTGCTTAGGAAGGCCATACTTCTGCGCTGTTTCCTTTTGGTAGCTCACTAAGCTGCAGCTTTTCCAATTTTTAAAGTTGTATCCATGAACAAACTGCTCTACACTAAATGAGGCTCTATTTTTTAATATATGTAGGAGCAAATAGAGGAAATTGAACGCCAAAATGGCCTATTGATTACAATTTCACCAGATGATGCAGTTGGTCGTGTACTGGGAAAGGAGCACCCTGGTCGAGTTAGGTGTATGGGTCAGGGCCCAACTCCAACTCAAGTGTTTGGCCATGCTACTCACCAACGAAGTAGAAATTCTTTTACTCAACCGATTCAAGATAACAAAATGGATGAGATAAAGACAGAGTTGGAAGCTGAAAAATCTAAGGTGCGAGAGCTTGAGTCGGTGGTGGATGCTGAAAAGTTGAAAAGGCGAAAGCTTGAGTCTGTGGTGGGTTTCATATCAAAATGTTTCATAAATCAAGGAGGAGATATGCCGCCTGAGTTAGCTGCTATAGTTAATGCGATGGTATGTGTGTCTAACTTTTTTCTGTCCCTAATATGAACTTTGTAGGCTCATAATCCAGTAAAGCAGCCTAATAACTGATTGCATGTCCTGCATTTATATAATCATCTTCAACGTTTGAATTCAAGTAATACTGTCCTGCATTTACTGTAGTGTGATAAGTTGTTGAACCTCTCTAGCTGGTAAGTTAGATCTGTGCAAATGGAATCAAATTAGCGTTCCTTTCCTACAGAATTAATGCAGAGGAGTAAATTATAGGACATCCACCATGGTGCTTCCTGGTAATCAGCTCTTCTGTGCCTATTGTTTTCTTCCTTTAAACCTGAATTTTATGTCCTTTAGATCATTTACTGTAGCCAGCTGCACTGATTTGCTTGTTGGTTTAAGATTGCTTCGATTGATATGTCTAGGTAGTCGATCACTTGTTTCTACTTAATAAAAAAATTAACATGTACTTAACAATATCAATTGTTATGAGATATGAACTGCTGCATACTGCTGATGAAATGCTGGAATATTTCTCCTTGTATCCGTATATCATGTGTTTGTATAGTAAAATTGGTATTCTTCCTGATTTATTAATCAATGAGGATAACTATTTACCTCTAAATGAAGACAGTGGTAACGTCTTACTGTTTGAACCTTTGATTAGTTTTACCATAAAAACAATAGGCATAGAAGAGCTGATTACCAGGAACCACTTTCCGGGCACCCTTCCAATCTTAGTACATCAGTTTGCTTTTGTTTAAATTTACTTATTGTTGGATTATATAGCTTAATCTTTTAAGAATATTTACTAACAATTCTATCTTTTGATTTTAGGCTTCAAATGAAGAAAGTGGACCAATTTTGGGAGGTGTCGGACCGTCGTCTTCAACTAGTCGTACTGTTTGAAGTCAAATTTCTTATTGGAAAAAATGATTTAAATGTTGTCAATGAGAAAAATTATTTTGTTTGTAATGGAATTTTATTTAACTTTAACTTTATTATGGATGTAAATTATGGTTGAATATGATTTTATTAAGTTATGTTATATAAGATTGCCTTAGCAATAGAAAGCTTGAGTGTTTTGTAATTCCATTTGAGTTATTTCGGTAATTTAAATAGCAGTATCAATAATAATACAGGGTTGTTCATAGTAGCTAGTTGGCATATTATGAAGCGGTAAAAAACTGCTGAAAAAATAGTAAAACTGCTGCAAAAATGAAATATAACTTGTGTATTCCGGCAGTTCTTTAAAAAATATAACTGCTGGTAAATGGCTAGTTAGAATGAGGTTTCCAGCGGTTTAAAACTGCTGCAAAAAGTATAACCGCTGGCATAATAATTATCTCCAAAACCGCCGGTATTTTATTAGTTTAGCTGCGGTTATTCCAGCAGTTATAAAAAACCGCTGCTAAAGTGTTTAAGTACAGCTGCTTAGGCGACAGTTTTTAACTGCTGGTAAAAAATTTTGCAGCGGGTGAAACCGCTGTTAAATGGGGATAAAAACCGCTGCTAAATAAATTGAAAATGCTCTCGATTCATGGGGAGATGTGTTTTCAATAGCTGATCAAGATTGGGACCTCATAATTGCAAGTGATATCTTACTATGTAAGTATTTTGCCTCAGGTTTGCTATTATCCTATACTGCTGGCCATAAGTTTAATAGTGTATATTCCTTTTCTTGTTCATTACCTACTTGCAGATGTGAAACAATATGAGAACTTGGTAAAGACACTATGCTTTCCCTTGAAATCCTACAAGCTAAAAGTTTTGAAAAATTTATACTTTTTATAAACCTTACTTATTTATCTTAGCCAGCATTAATTAGGTTACTTAACCTGGTCTTTCAAAACTTGTGACTCGCATATTTGCCCATCATCTCGGCCTGCTTTCTTAATGTGCTGGAACCGCAGGATAGGCAAAGAAAATGAATCACTCTTTTTCACAGGATGTCAAAAGGCTGGTGTTGAAGTAAACCATTTGGTATCCTGTGTGTATTGCATTAAACCCAAGGAAACGAGCACGATTGAAGATGCATAGACATGTTACTTCCGTGAATGTTAAGAGCTATGGAACCGAGGTTTGAATTAGTGCTAATATGTTCTAACGATGCTTCCTTCAGAACCTGCCTACGCCACATGGTCTAGGAGGAGGTTTTCTTTGTTTGTAGGACATATGAAGCTACCTAATGAAGAGGAAAGTCCCTTTACGATATGTAATCTATCTATTATTAAAAGCAAGGAAGTCAAGCCTAAATTATACCAAGTGTAAGCTACATATGATGACATATGTAACTTATTAAGACAATCTATAATTTACGGTTAATTAGTTAAGTTGGCACATAAATTGAAAAACTGTTGTGTGTTTATGTTGGAGCCCTATAATTATGGTGCTAATATTATAGTGGAGTTACTTTTCAAGTTGCAGTCCTAAAATTATGGTGCTAAAATAAAATTTGAATTTAAGTCTTAATTAGGTTAATGAAATAAAATGAAATCTGAAATTAAGATTTAATTGAGAGTCATCGTGGTCTCTCACAAAGTAACCGTTGTTGACATGTTTGCTCTTTTCTTTCCGAGAGAAGTTTAAGCGTACGTGTAGTTGAGTTGTAGCGTCCCTTGCGGTAACTGCACAAGGTTAGTTTTCTCCTGCTTACAAAAGATTGTCTTCCTATGATGGCAGTTTCATTTCTCAAATTTCTATGGTACTTCCTCATCCACTTCTTTTGGGCTTTTCTCTCTCTTCTTCTATTATCAAATATGTTAACATAACAATGGACAGAACTAAGGTGGAGTGGATGTTGTAGTTACATATCCAGACACAAGAATATTCAGCTTCATCAATTTGGTCTCCTTGATCCCTAACACAACTCAACCGATTGAATGGAAGAATGTATCAAAAATATAGAAAAAACTGAATTCGAAGGGTTCCTGATGTCAAGTATATGTATCAGTGATCGAGTAATAGTTTCATGGACCTCTACGCGATGGAACTGTTGAGATAAAATTATCCTATTCCAGATAATAGATATGGGTGATAAGTTTTCTAAATCTTACTTGAAGACCTGTCAAGAAAACAAAGAAAAGTATATAGAAGACACTTCATAGATCATGAATTTGTTTGAGACTAGAGTTGATACACGGTTATGCAATTTTTTCTGAAATTGCACACACTTCCTTTCTTGATCCATTTTTCCGCAATATTCTCACATGTGGCTTTTGATTTTTAGCAGGCTCTCAATATGAGTCCAATTTTGAAGTCCAATATGAGTCCAAATTTGGTGAGATTATTTTAGTTTGTATTGATGCGCTTACTTTTCCCGTCTCTTCCTTTGGGTAGGACATGGCAAACACATCTCATGAATTTGGTTAGAAGGTTTCCAGTCAATTGTATTGAATTTTCCTGATTATTGTTGATAGTTTTTCTGTTGAAATTACTGAGCATCATCAGATTTCTTTAGTTTTATGGCTTCTTTATGGAGTTTTTTCCATTGTTACACTTCTTCCGTGTAACTTGAAGGGGGGCTAATCGTATTAACGCTTTTTAAAATTTCTATCTTCTATGAAAAAAGACAACCAAGAGAGCAACTTCTGGAAAAACCTTATGTTGCAAGGATGCAATCATATATGACCAAACAACTTAAGAGTTCCTTATCATACTCATATGTTGGCCATATCTCTTTCAAAGCAGGTACAACGTAACTTGAAAAATTAATTAGTTGAAAATAATAGGATGATTTCTCTAACGAGATTGGACTCTTGCAATTTACATTCGAGATTTCTCCTTTGATTGAATAGTGAAAGATTACCATTTCAGCAGCATTTTCCTTTATAGTAAGAACTTTATCTTTAGAAATTTACAAAAGAACTGACTTCTTATTACTCCATGTTCAGTTCATGTAAATTAAATTTTGTAATTCAATTGTTCCTAAGTTTATTTGTAAGAAACATAAAAAGAAAACATTGACTTACATAATTTAGTCATTAAATGCTTCACAAAAAAATTTGGGTTGTTAAGCCCCCGTTTGTTTATAGTTTTTGGGGACATGTTTTGGGAGTTTTTGGGAGAAAACTGTTTGTTTATGCTATTTCATCAAAACTTCTCTCAAAAAGTCCCAAAAACTCAAAAAATGCTCAAAGGCTGTTTTTGGGCAGTTTTTGGGAAATTTGAAAAACTACTCACAAAACTTCAACTATTTTTTCAAGTAAATTCTATATCCAAACACAACTTCAAGTTTCAAAAATTATTTTTCAACTCAACTCCAAAAACTCAAATTCCCAAGTTTCAACCAAATCTATATCCAAACGCTAGCTAATTAAGGGGGAAAAAAAGACTACCGGATCGTTGGAAGATTTGATTGTATTTTCTTTGTTAGGAGAGGATGCATACAAACTTTTCTATTCTAGAGAATAACGAATTCTAATGGTGAGTGTCCACAAAGT
The DNA here is from genome assembly GCA_037355625.1 of Petunia x hybrida. NCBI lineage: Eukaryota > Viridiplantae > Streptophyta > Magnoliopsida > Solanales > Solanaceae > Petunia > Petunia x hybrida. The sequence goes on from JBBBVM010000475.1 coordinate 69,684, forward strand.
TCATCTTTTACAGATCCATACTAATTTTGGTTAATTTTTATTGATTTGTTTCCTTCATAGGCTTGCATATATGGAAGTTTGATAACTCGAATGGATGAGTCATGCCGCTCTTGAGAAGTACTCTTACGGATTTTCCTGATCAAAACCATAAGTCAGTCCCGAATAATTGAGTACGAAGTTAGTTCTTTTTCATAGTTTTCTTTTACTTTTTGGTTAAAATTTGGTGGTATAGTTTGATATAATTTTCATTCATTGAAATATATATTTAAAATGACTGTGGTTGTTTTTCAAATTTAGAGTTACTTAAAATACTTTTTCCAGTCAGTTGTATTGAATTTTCCTGCTTATTATTGATGGCTTTGCTGTTGAAATTACCATCGATCATTAGGTTCCTTTAGTTTTATAGCTTCTTTGTAAAGTTTTTGTCATTTTTTTTGGTCCGTAAATTTTTGTCATTGTTTCACTGCACATGGGAAACTTAATGACTGTTGGAAATTTGTTAAAACAATATGAACTAAAAAACTCAAAAAGGAATGACATTACAATAACGATAGACAAGGAACTGAGTACCTAATTTTTGTTCGGCTTTTATATCTGATGTCATCTCATTTTCTTTATATATTTCAATTGAAGGGCTTAATCTCTTGAATTTTTTGGTTTTGTGGCTTGAGAAATGATAACCATAGCCATTTTAGGATAGGATGTTGTTTAGTTGATGACACTTTGATGATTGTTTCCTCTCAATTACTTAAAAGGAATCAAGAAGAAAAGCATGTTATATGTTTAGTACTCCGTATTATATATTATGATGGCACCAAGACTGAGGGTTCAGCCAAAAATTTTGTGAAAATGAGATGACATCAGATATATATAAATTAACCACAACTGTCCTACCAGTATAATGGTGTGTTTGGTTCTTAGAAATTGTCAATTTCATGGTCTTGCTTTATATTTTATTCAAATTTGATACCATGAGATAGTGTGAAATCCAAGTGTTGTGGTTTATACCTTTTCATTTTATGAATTACAAATATCTTTCTGCTTTAAAGTTTCAGAATATGAAATTTTGAGCTTAATTTGGCAAGTTGATGGTGCTAATTCCTTTTCTTTTATAATCCACGAGAATACTGGCCGATGCTGAGTAACTGCTATATCTTCATCCATTGCAGATTCATAAAGCCAAAATAAAAGCAACAACGGGAGCTATGCGATCTTACTTTTTATTTTAAATAAAAAAATTTATGCGATAATGCATACAACGGTGAATTCATGGAATTCGTTAGTTTGCGTTGCTTTAATGGTTTACTCATGTTAATTAGGCAGTTGTTCAATCAAGCATGTCGTTCACTTCTATTTTCTTAACTGCTTTCATCTATTATTGTTTGCTTTTTAGGTGTCACTCAGCCTTTAAAATGATACAAACCACAACCATGGATGGTCTGCAGACTGATCACGCGACAAATATCACACATTCACAGAAAAAGAAGTACAAAATTGAGAAGTCTGTCTATCCCTTTTGGAGAAATTAAGGTACCTTGAAAGTACTTATCATTCACATCTTTGTTTTGTATTTATCTTTAATGGAAATAGAGCAAAGGAAGGGAGTTGTTAGATCTTTGGAGACCAGAACTAAAAAATATAATTGTGTAGAAATTTTCAGTTTCTAAATTCGTATCGTTTGTATCACAAATTATATGATCATTAAATTATTTACATCGTAAACCATAAGATTATTTTATGTGTTCATATTTTCGGTCTTTTTAATGAATGCATTACTAACTGATTCCAAAGATTCTTATTGTGGCATCATTTAGGGCGGGTTTCAGCCAAGAGAAAAAAAAATAGCAAACCACAACAGAAAATACCAAATCAAAATTCATTTGATATTTGAAATGTAAAATTTTCTATGATCAATATAAACCGCGCATCGCGCGGGTACTATACTAGTATAGTAAAAAGTACTACAACAACAACAACATACCCAGTATAATCCCACAAGTGGGGTCTGGGGATAGTGAGATGTACGCAGACCATGCCCTCACCGAGGTGGAGAGGCTGTTTGTCGATAGCCCCTCGGCTCAAGAAACAATAATCCAACAACATACTAGCAAAAATAAGATGAACTAACCATGATAAAGAAAATACTGACAAAGAAACTACTAGTACCTAAAGAAACAGACAACAATGTAAATAGTACAGAGGCAGAAAACAGTAAATAAAGTATCTAAATACTATAAATGGTAGTAAGACACACTCTCACGGCTACTACTTAACCTTCTATCATAATCTTCGACCTCCACGCTTTCCTATCAATGGTCATGTCTTCGGTGATCTGGAGGTGAGCCATGTCCTGCCGAATCACCTCATCCCAATTCTTCTTAGGTCTACCTCTACCTCGACGCAGACCCAACACTGCCAAACTCTCATACCTCCTCACTGGAGCATCTGTGCTCCTTTTTCTCACATGCCCGAACCATCTCAGCCTTGCTTCCCGTATCTTATCCGCGACTGCGGCCACTCCAACTTTGTCACGAATGGACTCATTCATAATCTTATCCATCCTCGTATGACCACACATCCATCTAAGCATTCTCATCTCTGTTACACTCATCTTCTGGATGTGTGACGTCTTGACTGGCCAACATTCCTCTCCGTACAACATAGCAGGCCTAACAACCGCTCTATAGAACTTACTTTTGAGTCTATGTGCTACTGTTTTATCGCATACGACACCAGACGCGAGTCTCCACTTCAACCAGCCTGCCCCTATACGATGAGTGACATCCTCATCAATTTCTCCATTACCTTGTAGGATGGAACCAAAGTACTTGAAGCTCCTCTTCTGGGAATGACCTGGGAGTTAAGCATCACGACTACTTCTGAATCCTGGAATGCATCACTAAATTTGCACTGCATGTACTCTATTTTCGTCCTACTCAGCTTGAATCCTTTGGACTCTAGGGTATATTTCCAAACCTCCAGCTTATCATTAACTCCGCCGCGAGTCTCATCAACCAGAACTATATCGTCTGTGAATAACATACACTATGGTACCTCCCCTTGGATGCTCCATGTCAATTCGTCCATCACTAGAGTAAATAAAAATGGACTAAGTGCCGACCCTTAGTGCAACCCCATCTCGACTAGAAAGTGATCAGAATCGCTTCCAACTGTTCACACTTGAGTCTTGGTGCCGTCGTACATATCTTTAATCGCTCTGATGTATGCCACTAGAACACCTTTAGATTCCAAACATCTCCACAAAACCTTCCTTGGGACTTTGTCATAAGCTTTCTCCAAGTCAATGAACACAAATAGTAAGAGGTATTGTTATTCTAATATATCTTCTTTTTTATAACATAGAAATATTGTGGCATACCATTCGAAATTAAAGTCGAAGGACATAGATCCGCTCCAAATTGAAAAAACTGTTATTCTAATGTACCTTAGACAGATTAGCTTTTAGTTTGTGTTATCATTTCCTTACAAGACTACTGGAATTGGACCTGAGATGATGTTGTGGTGCATGAACTATATTCTTTTATTGACATTATCTTGAATCAAACTTGACAGGAAACACACTATGTAGGCCTTTCAATGGTAAGTTTAGAGTTTAAAATAGATCATGAAACAATAGCTCGATCATGAGAAAAGAGTTTGACGAAAGGATTGATAAACTTTTCTTGTCCATAGTACAACGAAATTAGTTTAGAAATGTTATGAATTGCCAGGGAACTCAAGAAACTTAGTACTGATATTTGGTGTAGTAAGGTACTGAATATAATTTCTTCATATAAGAGATATTTACAAATAACTTAATAGAATATGTTTGCTCTCCTCTCAAGACTTTTGGTAGGCTACAGCAGCAATAGAGCAACCAACAGAAGTTTTACTAATAGAATGGTGAGGGATGTTGAGATTTGAATATGAAGATGAGAAACTGAAGAAAGATGGTGAAGGGAAACCGAAGTATTACACGAGGAATATGATGAAAGATGAGAAGTTTGCAAGCAAGCTAAGTTAGGAGCGCGAGGAGAAGATCGAAAAGTATAGATTAATTTCAAAAAGTAACTATACTTTATATTCTACTAATTAAGATATAACACACAAAAATAATACCCTGAAGAGATTTCACGCCATATATTTGTTTGAGAGGAAGAAGGAAGTTTAAGAAGAGACTTTCATTAGCAAATATGAGGTTATGGCGAATATGTATAGACTTTCAATTTGTATAGAAGATATAACTATTTATTTCTAGCCTTTCAACCTCTTTATATGTTGCTTGTATAAAGACTTGTTCTCATTCCTAGCCTAAGTGAAGTTACTTTACTAAAATAATTTATGATATTATTGTGCAAAGTAGGTAGTCAAAAGGAAATTGTAAAACGATTGAAAAAAAAAATCTTGGGCATGCGCTTAGCATAGGCGTACGTGACTAGTACATTAATAAACTTGTTGGCAAATGAAATCAAGAATAAAATTATTGAAAAAAATAATGAAACAAAGTTTTCATTCATACTTGATTGCACAGCAGATGAAAGTCGTCTAGAACAAATGTCTTCTATATTGCGGAGTGTGGATATTTCAGCTATTTCAATAAAAATTAATGAATATTGTTTTACAGTTTTAAAAGTGAATAATACAAGTAGAAAAGACCCTTTTTGAATTTATTACAAATGGGATAAAAATATCGGATTTGATATTGATAATTTTAGAGAACAAGGATATGATATGGATCCAATATGAAGGGATCAAGGAGTGCATAAAAGACTTCTCGATGTAAATTCCAGCGCATTTTATACACCTTGTGGTTGTCATAAATTAAATTTGGTACTTTGTGACATGCCTAATTCTTTTACGAAAGCTATATCATATTTGGAGTGATACAACGTATATACACGTTATTTCCTTATTCTGCTAAGCGATGAAAAGATTTTAAAAAATTTTATACCCAACCTAACTCTTAAATCATTGTCACAGACACGTTGCGGAAGTCCTATTGAAAGTATTAAAGCATTAAGATTTTATGCATCACAAATAAGAGATGCTTTATTGAAACTAGTAGAAGTTAGTAAGGATCCAAAAACTAAAAATTATGCTACTTTTTTTATCAACATATGAGCTTGAAAATTTTGATATTGGTATGACTATTTGGTATGATATATTATATCAGTTAATTCAATTAGGAAAAGTTTATAATCTCAATATATGCATATTGAAGTTGTCATATATCAGCTAAGATGTCTATTTTCTTTTACTTTTTAAAAAAAAAATATATATATATAGGAAAAGCATTTTCAACTGTTATGATTTTTGCTAAGAAAATTGCATCTCAGATGAATATATAACCTAAATGTCGTAAGAACCACGCAATATGAAGAAAAAAATAATTTGATGAAAATGTTGATAACGAAATCACAAAGTTTCGAGAAGAATCATTTAGACTTGATTACTTCTTATACATAGCAGATCAAGCCATTTTGTCACTTAAATATTGATTTGAACAATTCAAAACATATAAAAATATTTTTGGTATCCTAATTTGGTGATAAAAAATTGAGATCACTAGATAATGAAAATTTGAAAAAAAAAATATTATCTTAACTTTGAACTTTCTTTAACACATAATAGTTATTCTGATATTGTTGGTTTAAATTTATTTTTTAATTAAAAAATAGAAATAATACATGCAAAAGATAATGATCTCAATGAAATACTGAATTAAATAAAACGATTTGACTCTTTTTTTCAATTACACATATTTCTTATAGATTTACGTTAACAGTTTGTGCAACGATCACCTCAACTAAAAAAAGTTTTTCAAAACTAAAATTGATTAATATCTTATCTAAAATCAACAATATCTCTAGAAAGATTGAATGGATTAAACTATATTATCAATAAAAAAGAAATTGCTAAAACAAACCGATTATAAAACAATAATTAATGACTTCGCATCTGATCAGAGTCAAGATTAAACCCTTGCGGGTAACCGGCCGGATGCAAATATAGTCGGTAAGTGATACCGAGTCGATTTTCCTCACGGAACTAGCACGTTCAAGTGAGAGTATTGCAAATAGGCATTCAAGTCGAGTTAGTTAACTGTCCTAGGAGTAGGGAGTGTTTTGACATGTAATCTATCGTAAAACTAAGCAAACAAAAAAAGTAAAGTCATTGTTGTGATTCTACAATAGGAAACCTAGGGGCGTAAATGATATAGTTGTGTTCATTCAATGGGTAAAGTATTTTCACCTACTTGTGACAGATATGAGTATGCTCGAGTTAATCTAAGGTATACCCTAGAATCCGCCAGGCCTAAAAGAGGTCAACCTCACTACGCTCGCCAAAGCCATAGCTTGGCGCATAAAGGGCTAACACATAGACCCATCGAAAGAAAACCTCTCCCAAGTGTAACTTCTTTTAGATGGGTCAGGCTAAATTTAGCCAACAAGACTCAAATCCTTGCTGGCTCAACTATCCTAGGCAAGTTAATCTCTCCTGATTCTTTAACTAGTGAAAAAGGCATGTAACCCTAGTGTCATGATCAGTAAAGTTATGATATTAATTTTATAAAAGCTAGATAATCAAACCCATGATATGTTTAGTGAATTTAAGCACTACCTATTAAACTTTTATTACTATAGCATGTTTACAACCCTAGTTATGAGTTTAGCTACTCACACTAGTAGTTTGAATCAAAGACATATCATGTAATGGATTAAGGAAGAGCGATGGAGCATGTAATATGTATCGATCAATGATTCAAAAGTACAAGTTAAGGTTCTCACAAATGGATGAAAGATCCTTGTTACTTGCCTCTCAAGTCTTGCCCAAAGTGGTAAAGAATAGTATGGAATATGGATTAGAATAGTAATAACCCACTAACTTGTTCTATTTATACTAAGCCTGAATTTTACTTACAAAACATCCATTTTCGAGCTGGGCGACTTCCTAATGATAGGGGATTGTTGCCCTTTGTGACATGGCTGACTTGATTCTTTATTCTTGCAGGCTGAGGCGGAGCGTGCCTGAATTGTGGGGCGGCCGCCTGTTCTTCATTTTTTTTCAAAAATGGGCAGTCATTTGCTTGAATTGGCCATTTCCTTCTCTTCAAAGGTGGATGCCCTGAGCTTAAGGTGGACCGCCCTTTAGAGCTCTAGTTTTCATCCTTCTCTTTTTTTGATTTAGGCCATCGCCTCACTTCATCAGGCGGCCCACCCCTTACTGAGCTTCCATTTGCAATCTCTCTAATTCTCACTAAGTGATTACCCACTGCATCAGGGCGGGGCACCCTGTCTTGCTGCACTTGTATTTTTATACTTTGGCTCCATTTGTCGCTTTTTTAGTTTCAATCTTCAGTCAATGACTCTTGTAAACTCTTGTACCCTGAAACTAAGCAAAGTATAGCGTTAATCACACAAATTGTTGCTTTTTGATTAAAAAATAAAAGTCTAAAGTAGTCTGCAAGTTGGTAAAATACCAACTTATCTATGTTTTGACCTAAATCTGATTAGGACAATTAATCGAATTTATTTTGGGTTAACAAGCAATTGTTCGTATCAAAGTCGTAAAATAATGAAAGATATAGCAAGGAGAATCGTACAACAACAATAAAACAAGAGTAATTATTTTTAGATTATTTTCTGAATGCCTTTCCATGATTACAAAGTGGCTATTTATAGTTTACAAAGATATTAAGGAAATAAGTGCACTTTATGGCCATTACTCCCATGTTGATCATGGCCAACTCATGACCTCCCTCTTTAATACAGCCATAACTGGCAACGGTTACAAAATTAACTGTACTAAAGAATAACGGCTTCCCCAAGGGTTGTATCAATCGCCTCGGGAAATCAAGCCTCCACTTTCCAGAGGCATGGACTTCATCAAAACTTGCCATCACATCTTGCCTTCGGGTTCTCTCCTCGAGGAGTCAACTCAATAGGTGTTCGTTAATACCTGTCTCGAGCCCTAGGCCCGAGACACGGTTGATTTTTCACCCTATACAGATAGTACTCTCACTCCTTGAGTAGTTGACAGAACTTTTGAGGAGTGGAATGAATTTGAACGGGAAGACGAAGTGGCCGCACATGCACCAAGAAATTCAAAAACGGCGGTTGTCACTCAGTATTCCTATCCATCACACATGGCATCCATTGAGTGGATGCGAACTTTCGATCCCCTTTCCCAATGTAAACGCAATGATGGCTTTCCCCTCCTATATATAGCTCCACCCACTCCTCTTCTTCTTCACTTTTACCTTCACCATCAACAATAAATTTATCCAAGCAATTTCTCTTCTTTGAAAAGGAAAATTTCAATTTTGCTAGAAAGGATGTCAACCAATTCTGCACAAAGATCTTCAAGCCCTATCATGGAACAAACCCCGATCACTGACACCATGATCGTCGACGATGAACTGGTTAACATTCCAGTTCCCGTCAACACGATCTTACCAACTGACTGCGATGTTGAAGTGACATCGCAGTCATATTATTCAGGCCAAAAGCGGTGCAAAGCCACCGCTAACCATAACGCCGCTGAAGAAACCATCGTTGGCAAAGAAAAAGATGTCGCTGAGGAAACTGGCGATGGCAAGATGCTGAGGCGGAGATTACAAAACCCAAGAAAAACAAAACAACTTTGAAGGAACTCATGCCTCATGAAATCATACCCTCGAAGTTAGACCTTTCAAATGACTTCAAAATGCAAGACCGAACCGAGGCAGATGTCGAAAGGAATAGGAACATATCGGTTCAAAACACACCGAGCCTGATTACGCATTCCAATATAAATTTGGTTTCGAAGGAATGTAAGTGGGACCCCGAGGTCCAAGTTAGTATCCCTGCCCCGCAGAACCGTACCTGTGATATAGTGGAGGGGAGTTCTTTCGTGTACACTTAACCCTTCACAATCGGATTCACCCTACCCATCCACAAGGTTGTGGACAATTTCTGCCCAACCTACTATTTATGCATAGCTCAAATCGGCCCAGAGTTCTTGAGGGTTGTGCAGTGCCTCGATTACCTGAGCAAGAAGGTAGTGTCCCTTTCATTTTCCATCACTTCATCTATCTCTTTTCTCCCACACTGCATAAAGATGGGATTGTTCAACTCAACAAGCAAGGAAAATTATCACTGATCATAAAAGGTGAGGACACAGAGGATCGTGGATGGAACAATCGCTTGGTCCTCCTTCCAGCTAGTCTTCTATCCTCGAGGCTTAGCTTTCCCGAGCGGGACAATCGAACACGTAAGTATTTTCTTCGACTGCCTTTCATAACTTCTTTCTTCATAGTTCTTCATTTCTACATTTTTCTTCAATTTCTTTAGCCAAGACAATCCCAATTACTCCTCTAGAGAATTTTACCGTCTGGGTGCAAGGTATCTTTGATTCAAAACCAAGGGAAGAAAGATCATGGATGTTCTTGGTTTCTTTGAGCAAAACTCGATGGGCGTGCAAAAGTCATGGTAAGTCACACTCCACCTTTGTCAACTTTTTCCTCATCGAAGCAGAAAATGAGAGTAACAAGAGCCAAAGTTGACAAGAACTGGGCCATCATCCAAACGAAGTTGAAAACTCTCAAGCAATGCCAAGCCGGGGTGAATCATGACATGGAGATAGCCAAGGCAGAAAGTGATGCTGCCAAGGCTCAGCAACTGATGTACAGACTCCCTTCGAGCAGTGAGAGCTCAGATGATGAAGCTGCTTATGAAGAAGAGGGATCGGAAGCTGAGTCTTCGAGTGCCGAAGAGTGATGGCTCTTTTTCTGGTTTTCTTTTATTAAGGCTATTGAGCCTTTTTGTATATAACTTTTGGGCCTACGAGCCTTTATCAATGAAATTAAGTTGTTTTGTCTTTACTTCGGTTTGAAAGTGTTTGACAAATTGTACTTAGAATAATTTTCTTGCAAGACTTAGACATAATTCATCTTAACTTAAAGCTAGATTAGAACGATGTCTCATTCTCGAGCCGTGCCATAAAAGACAACACTTGGCTATAAGCTTCGAATGGAAATAAAAAAAGATGTTGAATAATGTTTTATTTTTCATTGACAAAATTTCGAGACGATCTTACATGAAACCTAGCCTCAATGAGACTTAGGCAAGTTTTCATTACAAAGCCACTTCGGCGATAACAATAACTAACAAAGCTAATACCTAGGAAGCAGTCCCCGGTGTCCGGATAGCTTGTCTTCGAGTCTCGTTTGTCGAAGTCCCCGTAAGAAGCTTTCAGTCGAAAGCTGACCACAAGCTCCCTTTGCATCCCCGGTGGTTGGGTGTGAAAAGTAAAGACCCGAGCACTGTGTATCATTCTGTCCGCTTCCTGAAAAGATCAAGCACAAAAACATGAGGGGTTAGCATCATTTGACCCATGCATTGGAGCATTGACAGCTCGATGTCATAGGTTAAAGATTTTATCTGACGAAGGGTAACGTACCTAATGTCAAAAATAGTAGCGCTTTAAGTTGGAGATATTTCAATTTAAAGGCTCTTGCTTGTCTCAGAGATCTTCTAGCTAGTAAGATCCTTTTTCCAATGATGGTCTTAATTCGATAAGGCCCTTCCCAATTAGTAGTCAATTTTCATGCATTCTTCTCCTTGTTCGTTTGATTTGAGGCGCTTAGATAATAATCACCAACCGAAAAAGGCTCTGAATTTAGCCTTCATATTCAAGTAGGCCTCGATTTGTCGTTTTTGGGATGTCAACCGAATCAAAGCCATTTCCCTTCACCCTTCAAGAAAATCCAGTTCCACAAGCATAGCTTGCTGATTTGACTCGTTGGTTGTATGAGGATATCAAAGGCTCGGCTCATCAACCTTGACAGGAATTAACTAGTCAATCCTATAGGCGAGGGAAAATGGGGTCTCTCAAGTGCTATTTTTCTCTATAGTTCGCACTGCCCATAATACCCCGGGCAATTCATCGGGCCACAAGCCTTTAAACTCATCCATCCTCTTCTTAAGATTATCCACGATTACTCTATTCCAGGACTCAGCATGCCTATTAGCACTGGGGTGATAAGGCGTCGAAACTACTCTTTTAATCCCCCACTTTGCAAAGAAAGTGGTAACTGTCGAGCCAATGAATTGTGGACCGTTATCACATGTTATCTCTCTCGAAACTCCAAATCTACAAATGATATTCTTCCAAACGAAGTCGATAACCTCCATTTGCCGAACCTTAGCTAAAGATCCTGCCTAGACCCATTTGGTAAAATAATCAGTGAGTACAAGAATAAATTTAAAACTACCCTTTGCTTTAGGAAATAGGCCAACAATATCTATCCCCCACTTCATGAATGGCCACGGCAAAATGATTGCATGCAATGGCTCGGCTTGTTGATGAATCATCGAAGCATGCTTCTGACATTTGTCACAGTTTTTAACAAATAATCTAGCATCTTCATTCATCTCGGGCCAGTAATAGCCTGCTCGAAGAAGCTTACGTACCAAGGCCTTTCCCCTGGGTGGTTCCCACATTCGCCCTCGTACACCTCTCTCATCACATAGTCATATTCCCTTGAACCCAAACATTTCGCTATCGAGCCGCAGTAGAGTTTTTTTATACAATTGCCGCTGCACAAGTGAATATGTGACCACTTGTCTTCTAAAATTTTCAGCATCCCTTGTATCCACTTGTAGGATTCCCAAATCCAAATAAGAAATAAACTTGGTTCGCCAATCCCAATGTTTATTTACTGCATTCACCTCAAACATCATTTTTCCCACCGCATATGCGAGTATCCGAACCTCTGCATCAGTCCTCGAGTCCCCCGCTTAGGAGGCAGAAGCCAAGTTAGCCAATGCATCAGCTTCGGCGTTTTCATCTCGGGAAATTTGCTGAACTTTCCAGTCCTAAAATGCACCAAGGGCTTGCTGTGCTCGAATCACAAATTGTTTCATTTTGGGCTCCCGGGCCGAATAGTCACCGAGGATCTGGTTCACAACCAACTACGAATCACACCTCAACTCAATTTTCTCAGCCCCCATTTTCTTAGTCAATTTCAAACCTGCTATCGCATCCTCGTACTCAGATTCATTGTTAGTCAACTTCCCAAATTTCATAGAATGCCTCAACCTTTCCCCCGTAGGAGTTATGAGCATTATTCCGAGCCTCGAGCCGGTGGAATTAGTTTCTCCATCAGTGTAAAGTTTCGAAACCCCGTGGGTTGGACCTTTTGAAAATAGATTCTCCTTTTCTGCTTCGAGGAATATCTTGGCACTGAAACCAGCCATAAAATAAGCCAACACTTGAGATTTTATGGCACTTTGAGGCTGATATACAATGTCATACTCACTTTTCTCAACCACCCACTTAGGCAATCTCCCCAACAATTCAGGCTTATGCAGTAAAGTTCTCAAGGGGAAAGTTGTTACTACAGCTATGGGATGACATTCAAAATAAAATCGAAGTTTACGAGCTGCTATAACCAATAAAAGTGGTAGTTTTTTTCTAAATGAGGGTACTTTGTTTCGGCATCGAAAAGCGTCTTGCTGATGTAATACATTGGTTGCTGCTTCCCATCCTCTTCTCGAACCAAAACAGCACTGGTTGCCACCTCGGAGACAGCTAAATATATCAACAATGTCTTCACGTCTCTTGGCTTGGCGAGCAATGACACGTTTTCCAAATAATTCTTTAGCTCCTTAAATGCTTCTCTACATTCAGGAGTGTATTCTTTTTCAAGACTGAAAAGAACTTGTGGCACCGCTCAGAGGACCTCGAGATAAATCTACTTAGAGCGGCTAATCGGCCGGTTAAGCGTTGAACTTCTTTTGGGCTTGACAATTCTTCGAAAATTTCTTGAATAGCCTTGATATTATCAGGATTTTCCTCAATGCCACGCTCGGAGACAATAAATCCTAAAAACTTTCCTGAGCCAACCCCAAAAGCACACTTTTTGGGATTTAACTTCATGCAATATTGTCTCAAAATTGCAAAAGCCTCCCTCAAATGGCTCAAATGGTGTTCCATTTGAACAGATTTTACTAGCATGTTGTCTATAAAAGCTTCCACTGTTTTCCCAATATAATCTTTGAACATTTGACAAACTAGCCTTTGATAGGTCGCCCTAACATTTTTGAGACCGAAGAGCAGCACCCTGTAGCAATATGATCCTTCATCTGTGATGAAAGAAGTTTTCTCTTCATCATTTGGATCCATTATAATTTGGTTGTACCCTGAGTACGCATCTAGGAAGGTCAATAACTTATGTCCAATCTTGGAGTCTATTAACCTATCTATATGAGGTAAAGGATATGAATCCTTTGGGCAAGTATTATTTAAATCAGTATAATCAACACACATCCTCCACTTGCCATTCTTTTTTGGCACCACCACCACATTGGCGAGCCAATCAGGGTACTTCACTTCTCTAATGAAACCATTGTCGAGCAACCTCTTGGTCTCATCTTGAATAGCCTTTTCATTTACAATAGCGTGCGGCCTTTTCTTTTGTTTCACTAGAGGGTAGTTAGGATCCACATTCAGCTCATGAGTCATTATCTTATGGTCGATCCCAACAATGTTGACATGAGACCAGGCGAAACAATCATCATTAGCTTTCAACAATTCGATGAGAGCTCTTTTTGACTCGGGATCCAGCTTTCAGCACACAAACACCTTCCTTTCTGGAAATTCCTCTGACAAGGCAAAAGATTCCAACTCTTCGATCGTGGAATCCTCGACCTTTTACTTCCGAGGCTCTTGTATGAATTCTGGGGTCTTCTCCACTTCCTCTTGACAGCCTACTTCAAGAACCGAGCCCTCCTCCTCATTAGACCCCGAGCTATGTAATTGCTGTTTTGATGGCCTAACCGGGGCGACTCCATTCTTCATCGCAATCAAATAGCATTCGCGAGCTATTCGCTGCTCACCTCAGATTGCACGAATTTCCCATGGAGTAGGGAATTTGTTGACTTGGTGCAGAGTCGATGACACAGATTCCATCTCATGAATCCAAGGTCTTCCGAGGATAACATTGTAAGCCATATCCTCAGCCATCACTTGAAAAACTATTTTCTTTTCAACCCCCTCAGCAGTGCTAGTAAGAGTGATTTCTCCTAGCATCTTCTCCGTTGAGTTGTCAAATCATGTTAATATGGTTGCTTTCCGGATGATGAGGTCCTTCAATCACATCTTCTTGACAGCTCCATAATTGATAATATTTACAGAGTTGTGATCATACCCAACTACGCTCTATCAAAAGGACTAAGCGGTTGCAGAAAATATAGCTCAGTACTTCCAAAGGTCGAATCCCACAGAGAACACTCGAAATCTAGTTGCTAATCTGACTAACTTATCTATTCAATTAACTTCAAAAGTTTATATTTTTATGACGGTTTGAATGTAACAACTAACTAACAATAAAGTAAATAGGAAAGTAGTAAGAAATAGATTAATTCAGGGGTTTAGAAGCCTATGATTGATCTACCCAACTCCTACTCATGTGTTAGAAAAATGCATTAATGGTTTCATCTTGCTTCTTCCTATTGAACACTTGCTCCAAATTCACAACTATTCACTCCCATATAATAATTGTATCTTTCACTAACTAATTTTTTAATTAATTAATGAAGATATGTAGGACTACAGGTATGGTTCACAATCGGGGTCAATGGTCACAAATAACTTTTTTGATAACTTAAGTAATGCCTTTATTTTAGGTTGAAATATTGCTAAGTATTTAACCCTAAATCATGAATCTATCCCTAGATGCACAAGAATAAAGGGCACAATCAATTGGGAGCTCTACCAATCAATAGCATACAAATCATAAATATTTAGATAGGAAGGTTAACAAGTTTCATTGATTAAGGCAATAATTCGCAACACATAAGTATTGGAGTGGTTAAATAAACTATAGAATAGGTAACTTAGCCACTCCTATGTATCACAATCATATCAAGATAATTCATGAATGAATAAATAAAAAAAGGAAAGGAAGAATTTAAGAAAAACTCTTGTGTTCTTGAAGTCTCCATAGCTCTAGCCTTATTTTGCTCCTTCCCAGGTCAAAATTTGTGTTTTGGGACGTGTTTTAGGGCTTTTATATCTTCCCCGTAGATCCACACAAGTCGGAAATCCAAAATAAAATCGGAATTAAAACGTCAGGACTTTAAGCCTACCGCATCGCGCAGCGCATTGCGCAACGCGGTGTCGTAGGCCAAAATCTGCAGGATTTCAAAATTCCCTAGTCTCTGAATCTCGCCCCTATTGCGTCACGCAGTGCAACGCCTGGCGCGGTGCACCAGGCTTATTTTACTGCTTGTTCACTTTTTATTGTTTTTCGTCAACGCCTTCATTCGCTGGACCCTCGGGCTTCTACTCAGACTTCAAAACCCTTATTTTCACTAAACTTTGCTCCACGAACACCTTATATCATCAATATTGTTCCTAAAGCATGAAACACACTAAATGAAAAAAATTCAATTCAAAGTACTGATACATATTCCAAGTAGAAGAATGAATATGAGGCGAAAGTATAGAAATTATTATAATATCTAGCCTCGTATTAATACCCCACACTTAAATCTTTGCTCGTGCTCGAGCAACTTATACTTTGAAGTCAAGATGCACCGAAACAACCCACAATAATGACTTGGGTTGATACAAACACTTAACAAGTTGCATATGCACTAATCATATCTTATACACACAAAATCCATGTCGAGAATATTTAAAAACAATCAAGTGCACCAAATCAACCTCCTAATCCCACATCAACTCCAGACTCACTCAATAAGTCATGCAAGTACTCACTCTATTCAAGATACTAATAAAAGAGTTCGCTTCTCGTAAACCATGTGCCCTCACAATTAAATCAAAAATTAGAGAAGGAATTCACTCAAGAGAATGATCATGAACAAAAAGTTCACTTATAGATGAAGCACTCACTCTCAGAAAAGAACTCACAAGCAACATAAGCCGTACCATAAGCTTGCCCTTAGTGTAGAACTCAACTAATGTCCATCTACTCGGCTAAGATCAATTAGGACTTCTTGAGGTTGTAATGTAGGCAATGGGATGGGTAAGATATATTTAGGTAATAGTGACTAACCACCCCAAGTAATTTAATACACCACAATTAATTTAAATATTTTCCTCCCAACCAATCTTTCTTTTACCAGCTCAGAGTCAACTTTACCAACCTTTTCATTAAGAAAAAGTAGGAGCTAATGATAGGGACTGGGATTTTTTTTCCTTTCTTTCTAACAGTTGATTCCTTTTCTTTT
Source organism: Petunia x hybrida (assembly GCA_037355625.1). Classification (NCBI taxonomy): domain Eukaryota; kingdom Viridiplantae; phylum Streptophyta; class Magnoliopsida; order Solanales; family Solanaceae; genus Petunia; species Petunia x hybrida. The sequence continues at coordinate 85,922 of JBBBVM010000475.1, forward strand.
TTCATGTTTCAATTATAGCACAATATTTCAAGCTTTCACTTTTTTTAAGTCAATCCCTCCACATAGCCTCCACTTAAAGCACCTTTTGTCTTCCTCTGACAACCACAATTTTTCACTTCATTAACTAGTCTTTTAGACTCATGACACCACAAGTACAACTCGCAGGTATTTAGCACAAGAAACATGAATCCCAATGGCTATCAAAGAAAGGCTACATGCTCAAAAGGGTTAGATAGAGTCAAAGTTTCACTGGTAAACATCTAATTCTGAAGCTTCAAATAAATTGGCTATGAAAGGAATACCTATATCACTTCCTAACCGAGCAAACTTCTCATTTCACTTTGCACACATATCGGGCAAGTTCTAGACATCAAGTATTAAAGATGGAGAAAACAAAATCCTCACTCACACATGGCACGTAACCTACTCAAGACGACTCAATTCGCGCTCTTAAACGAAGTAAACACAAACAAACTCTCAAGCAAGTCTAGAGTCAACATCATGATCATAGGCTTCAAATAATACTCTCAACGTTTCTCAAGGCAAAATAAATCCTGGCAGAATACATGCATGAAGTCCACATACCCCAAATTAGGTATCTATATAAAACTAGTCAAAGTAGAGCCAAGACTATCTCATCCAATTACTACACTCTAACCCTAAAAAAAATCTTCCTATACCCGGTTCAAATTACCTCCTTTGAAAAAGAACCGATGCACAAATAAAAACCAAAGGAAATTATTAATACAAATAAGAAGACTCCCAACCCACACATAAAATCATGCATTGCTCTCAATGCATTAAAAATAAAACTAAGGGTGATAGAGAAACTCTCTACGGCTCTAAGCCCGAAGAACATCATTGTGAGCTTCCTTAGGGAACGAGGTACTCAGACTTCCCCAAAGCAGCACTTCATCTTCAAACATGATGGGTTTGTAGACACCCCACACTTAGACTCTAAACCAGTTGAAACCTTCAAAACAAAGAAACTCGCCAAGTAACATCCTTTCAAAAGATGACTTTTTTTTCTCTATTTTTTTTTACTTGTATACAATTACAATCACGAGTTGCCTCCCGAGAAACGCCTTAGTTATAGTCGTGGCACAACTTCAATCAGCTCAACCCATGGCTCATCCAGGCTCGCATGTATGCACACATGAACAATTCACATCATCACAATGTCCTTTTAGCATTTTTCCAATGTCAACGGCTATTTCTTCATCATACCGGTTCAAGGTCATCTTCCTCTTATCAACATCAATCACTGCTCTACCAGTAGCCAAGAATGGATGGCCTAAGATAAGTGGAACATCTTTATCAACGGGGCAGTCAAGAACCAAAAAATCTATTGGACCATGAAACTACCCACATGCACTAGTACATCCTCAACTTCCAACGGGGTGCTTTTGTCTTCTATCTGCCAGCTGGTTTCGCATTGAAGTCTCTCTCATGCAAGTCAAACCCAACTTGTTGTATACTTCCAGTGGCTCAGATTAATGCTTGCACCAGAATAAGACAAGGCCTTGCTTCTTTTTAGCTACAGACTTTGTGATGACAATACTACACACCTTATTCAGCTCGACCATCTTTACCTCATGAAAGTCAACCTTCTTAGACAAAAGATCTTATAAAAATTTAGCATATCCAGGTGCGTCTTGCATAACCTCCATGAAAGCATAGTAAGCTTTAATTGTTTCAACAAATCAAAAAGCTTATTAAATTTCAAACCTGTTTGTTGCTTTGACAATCTTTGAGGGAAATGCGGTGATGGTGTTTTCGCCTTGAAGTTCTGCTCCCTTGACACTTTACCTTGTTCAACCACCTTCTCGGCTTCTTTAACAGGTTCTTTGGCGATTACATTCTCATTATCAGGAATAGGTTTTTGAGTAGTCTCTTTCTTAGCATGATCATTGGCAACCAGTTTGGCAATGTCATCAATAGGCTCAATGTTTGGCACAATGGGTAGTGATCCATTAAGTAGTTATTGCTCCTTGTACAAGCCTCTACCATTCCTCAAAGTGACTACCATAACCTGATAAGTTTTTAGATCCTTAAGATTCACCACAGTGTCGCCCGACAACGCACATTGAGGTCTATTATGTAAAGCTTCGGACAGTTGTCCTAACTTGGTCTCTATACCTTTTATTACAGTGTCATGTGCTGTCACTTGGTCTTGAAGCTTCTTATTAAATCCCATCATAGCATGCACCATAGCCTTAATCTCAGCTATATCATTCGCTTGTTGCAGGGGTAATGTTGCTTGTTGTTGCACCGGCCTAAATTGACCATGTTGATTATATTGTTGGCGTTGCCATAATTCTTGAAGTGCACATCTTCAGTACCAGTAAGCAAATCAGCATCAGAAAAATTACCAGGATCGAGGACTTGATCTGAGCCCGTGAGTCCACTTGGTTAACATATTTCAGCATCTTCTCGTTTAGTTGTTTCGACACAACATCAAGCGTAGTTTGCAACTTTGACATCTGTTCTTCCATTCGAGAAGTAGTACCAATAGCTAAAGCCCCCGTACCTAGGCCTGCAGATGCATCTCTTCTAAGCCAACTCTAGTTTTGAGCCATCAATCAAGCAGGGCCATCGCTTCAGCAAATGCTTTACTAAAAAACGCTCCTCCAACTGCTGCATCCAGAGTGCCCTTAATTTGATCTCCCATTGATGTTTGGCATTTTATGCCAACGTTTCCTTACTAATTCCGCATATTTGAGCTTGTTATTCGCTCGTTTTATAGATTATGAATGTGGTTTTGCACTAATTTTATGTCGTGCATATGTAGGTTGTTATGCAGTGCATGTGGAGCTTTTAGGAGCGTGATTGAGCAAGGAATGATTGGAAATTGATTGAGGATTGGATTGAGCACACGAGGGCACGACACGAGGCGAGTTGCGGAGCAAGGAAGAGCTGATTTTTGCTTGGCGCTGTAGGGCACGTGGCGCGCCACTTATAGCGTTGGCTGCCTGGCGCGATTTTCCATGCGGGGCGCTCCAAAGGCGTGCAAGCTTCGACGTCTTCTGGTTGTTTAGGCGCGATCGTGGGCGCGGGTCGCCCGTTATAGCGCCCCTGGAGCGTATTTTGACTTCCTATTTCGTCTAGGCTTAGGTCTAACTTATTACCAGGCCTTTGTAAACCTTATAAATACTATTTTTACTTAGTTTTTGAGAGGAGTTCATACTTTGGAGCAATTTGAGAGCACCATACTTCATTGAACAAGGGTTTTTTCCTAATCTTTCATCTATTACATCATTTACATCATTATTTCATCAAATCTTTGCCTTGTGATTATGAATATGCGTGGCTAAATATTACGTTCTAGGGTTAGAGTATTACATGAAAGTTGATTGTTTGAAGATTGATTCCCATTAATTGAATCCCATAACGGGTTGCTTATTCTTTCTTGATTTAACTTGTGTAATTGTTAGAGCTCGATAATTACGCAATATCTATGGTTTTTAGATTGAACTTGAAAGAGGGAATTTAGTTACGTAATAAGAAAGAATAGAACTAGTTTGTGAACCCGGGCATCGGGGAACTAATTCGTGAGTAGGATAGACATATACTTGTTTGCCTAGTTTAACTCATTACAGAATTCGTTAATGCGTGCATGTGATTTAACCCATAGACATATAGGGATTGAAGTAGCCTGCATAGACTGTGAAGAACTGAAAGGTTTTCACAATTAAATTTACTCTGTCAGTTAGTAACCCGGGATTTAAGAAGTGGAATCAATTGGAAAACTCAACTGAATTGTTCGTAACTCTGACCCTGGACCGTCCTCTTAATATTGTTAACAACCAAAGTTTGCACCATTGCTTGACTACACTTCTAGCACTTTAATTACTGCTTTTTAGTTATTAAAACTCTCACCATCAAAGAAAAAGATCCCTGAATAGTTTGTTTAGAAATTGTTTGTTAAGTATTAGTCTGCATAGTCCTCGTGGGAACGATACTCGATTTATCACTTTATTACTTGTCGACCACGTATACTTGCGTGTGCGTTGGGAGCAACAAGTTTTTGGCGCCATTGCCGGGGACTAATTACTGACTAATTTCTTTTTGAACGATTACTTAATTTCTATTCAGGTTTAATTTTTTGTTGAGTTTCTTGTGCTATTTCAAGCTACAGGTTTTGCATGCAAAGGAATAGAAAGGACGAACCACTCGCACCTTTTGATCCCGAGCCTGAAAGAACCTTGAGAAGGGTAAGAAGAGAGGCGAGAGATCAAAAAGCACTAGCAATCATACTTACTTCTTTACCTATTGAAATGGCAGAAGAACGAGCAGTAGCAGTGCGAGATGTTGCTCTTCCTAGCCTGGGAGGAGTAGCGTCAAGTATTGTGAAGCCCGCGATTACCGGGCACTCTGAGAGCAAGCCCGGCATGATTCAGTTGCTGCATGTGACGGGGCAATATGCTGTATTACTTCATGAGGATCCACAGAAACACATTCAGAATTTTCTGGAGATCAGTGATACTTATACACCAGCGGGTGTTCCTACTGATTATGTTCGTTTGACTTTGTTTCCGTTTTCACTGATTGGGACAGCAAGGAAGTGGTTAAAGGCTGAAAAGCCTGGGTCTATCACTACTTGGGAGGATTTGGCTAAGAAATTCCTGGCTAAATTTTATCCGTCTGCCAAGATAGTCCGGCTGAGGAGTGAAATTATATCCTTCAGACAGATAGAAGGAGAATCTTTATCTTCAGCCTAGGAGCGATTTAAAGCTCTATTGAGAGATTGTCCACACCACAACCAATCAAATGAAGTTATTGCACACACTTTTGTTGAGGGGTTGAACCAACACACTAAGATCGTGGTAGATGCTGCTGCTGGAGGCCAATGGCCAAGTATTGGCCTTAAATTTTGATCAGATTTATGATTTACTTGACAAGTTTTCGCAGAGCAATCCTAATTGGCAGGGTGTTGGCAGAGCTACTACGCAGAAATCTGCTGGGATACTTCAATTGGATGCAGTTTCAGAGCTAAGGGCGAAAATGGATGCTATTTCCAATCAAATCAGCAAGCTAACTCTACCGCAGGCTAAACCACTAGCAGCTCCAGTGCAACAACTTCAAGTCTTTTGTGAGGTTTGTGGAGAGGATCATACTACTGATGTCTGTCCATCTAATCTAGAGTCAGTGTATTATGTGGGTAATCAGAACAGGTCACAGGGTTAGAATCGTAATCAATATAGTAATAGCTATAACAGTGGTTGGCGTAATCACCCAAATATTTCTTGGAAGGATAATTGTGAGCAGCTTGAAGTCAATGAGAGACCCCAAAATAATATTCCAAATGCACCACAGCAGGGCTCACAGTCGCAGACTCAACCACAGCAGTCTCCACAGAAGTCTAATGCAGTTGAGGATATGCTTAGGAAAATTCTTGCAGGGCACCAAAAGCTCATGGATGATTCAGCATCTCAGGCACAAGCAATTAAAGATTTGAGCAATGCGCAGAAAGATCTTGAGAGACAATTGGGGCAGCTAGCTGGAGCACAAAATAATAGACCTCGGGATGCTTTACCGAGTGATACGGAGAAAAATCCTAAAAAATTTGTGCAAGCAGTTACTTTGAGGAATGGAAGAGCTCTAGAAGAAGTTCCCGCAAAGCAAAAGAAGCCTGTTGGTGAGTTAGAGCCCAATGCTGATAGGGAAGTGGAGAAAGAAGCAGAGAAAGTGATAGCAAAACAGCCCGAGTCTGCTATTGTGAGACCACCACCACCTTTCCCTCAGAGACTTCAGAAGCAGAAAGTTGATGCAGCATGCAAGAAATTCTTGGAGATATTGAGTCAGATTCAGGTAAATATTCCTTTGGTGGAGCTTTTGCGGGATGTGATGCAGGGCAAAATAGCGGAAGCTAGACTAAACGATAATCAAGCGGAAGCAATTAAAGATAACAAGAAATCGAGACTAGGAAGGCAAGAAAGTAGAAGAAAGAATCGAATTCAATTCGTTAACGTTAATTGAATTCAAGAGGGAGAAGGGAAACTTGAACCTTACAATGGAATCTAACTAGGTGTCGATCTCCATAGGTTCCAAGTCGAGACATACACGAGCCTCGGGCTCAAACAAGAAGGGCTCGGCCTCTTCAATGTTTTCTCTCAAGATTCTATCTTCACAATCGCTAACTAATGAATGAAAATGGCTAAGGTTCCTATTTATAGTCTTTCCTAAGACAATGTGAAATGACTAAAATGCCCATGATTTGGGTCAAGACATACAAGCCACTTAAGGGCAAAATAGGAATTACACCACAAAAACAAGTCTTGAAACATTCCGGAACTAGGCGCCCCGCCTAGTGAAACAGGCGCCCCGCCTGGTGCTGAACAGAGGGGAGTAGGCGCTCCACCTGCTGAGAGTAGGCGCCCCACCTGCTGAAGTAGGCGCCCCAGCCTAAAAAGTGGGCGGTCCGCCCATAATTCAGGCGCCCCAAAATCCAGAGAGCAGCACATCAACTAGGCGGTCCGCCCCTTGGTGTAGGCGGTCCGCCCCTTCCTGTAGGCTCTTGAAACTCTTCAATTTGTGTCCCTCAAGCCTCTCCTTTGGTGCCTATGTGCTCCTCCTTCCTTGGCGCTCCAATACATGATCTTCGAGACGTTTCGGGAGTCCTTGACTTGTGTCCTTTGTGCTCTTCAAGCTTGGTTCTTGATGGTTGTCGTTTAGGCCAATTTGCCCGGCATCATGTGTGGATGAGATTTATAAATGCACGCATCTTGTCATCATCTCATTGTTCCGAGGTCATCAAGACTCGCGCGTGCATGGTGTACTTTTTTATGACCGGGAGGCCGGTCAACATCGGCTACTACATGTTGCGAGTGATGAAAGAGCAACGGGGGCTAGATTCATGTAGTCGCTTGTACTTTGGGAACATCCTTACCCGATATTTGGAGCAGGCTGGAGTCCCAGTGGATGAGATCGGGGATCGCATTGTCCCTGACATCGGGAAGCCGTTTGATATTGCCTCGGTAAAGGGTGTGACCACTACTGCACCTGTGAGACTGACGGCTGACGAGTGGCGGGACACAGACGCCAACTTGTCGGCACGTCAGTATTTGATGATGGAGCAGATGGCCCGGCAGTCTGGCGTGGATATGGCGGCTATTGATCGCATTGTGCCTTTGTTGGATACATCGAGACGCCTGCTGGGCATGACTCAGGCAGTAGCGGTGCCTCCGGAGGAGGATGAGAACACTGATTCGGAGATTGTTGATCGTGATCCGGACAGTGAGGCTGTGGAGACTGATGCTGAGGGCGGTGGCTCTGATGAGGAGGAGGACTAGGTCCACACTCCTGCGCACCACCCAGTGTTGGTCAGCTGGATTTCAGGGCAGTTTTCTTTACTTTTGCACTTACTTCTTGTCACACTGAGGACATTGCTTAGTTTAAGTGTGGGGTGGGGAACTGCCCTTTACCTATTTTTGAGGTTAGGGATGCATGTACCGTAGGATTTTCATTAGTCACTTGACTTTATTTTGATTTGTTTCTTGCTTTAATATATGAAAAAAAAATTAGAAAACCAATGAAAAATTCCAAAAAGATTTTCCATTTAGTTTTATTAGTGGTACATGTCATCCACTCCGTGGTTTTTCTTATGGCCTCGATTCTTTTCCACGGGGAGACCTTTGAACCGGGTAGTTTTTTATTTTTAGGATTAGAATAGTTAGTATAGGTGACCCTAGACGAAGGAAATAGGTAGAATGCTAGGTGCCTTTGATTTGTTTGATACCGGTGGTCTTGAATTGATTGCATGTACTATTTGTAGTGTCCTTGGGTTTTAAATTATGATGCATGCCTAGGAAAAAATGGAACGACCCCCTTGAGATGCTTGAGTCCACATTGCTTGACTTTATTGTGAACCTTTGTGCATTAATGCTTAATTTTCCACAAGTTGCACTCTAAATGCTCGATTGAGAGTTGTTGATGGAGCTTTTTTGTGTGGATCATGTGCAATGTGTGTGTGAGGCATATTCTTGTTTGCTCCATGTTTACATATTAATGTCTAGAACTTGCCCCGTGTGTGTGCAAAGCGAAATCCTAGGTTTGCTCTAGTCGGGAAATGATACAGGCCTTCTTTTGATTTGTCTACCCTTACATATACACCTTGGAAAATTTGTTGTGATTTCTTTAACCTTTTCTTTGGCACCCACACCCCGAGCCTACCCACTTGTTCTAAATTGTTCTCTTTTGGCCCTTTACTCCTTAAGCACTTTAGTTGATATTGGGATATTATTTTGGAGTTGTGGTTGGATATTGGGAGGTTTTTGAGTGGAACTAATGAAGAGGAATATTTGTTAAAATTGTGTAGTAGTTGTTTATGAGCATTGGCAAGGTTGGAAAATAATGAAATTGAAAAAAAAAAGAGCAAAATTGAAAAGAAAAGAAAAAAAATTGTGGAAAAAGAAATAAAGAGAAAAGAATATCCATCCCTTGCTAGTGTGTGCTCAAAGAAAAATATTGCTACTTGTTGAGAAGGTGTGTGTGAAAGTTGTTGATTGGTTGGTTTTGATGGAAATTGTGTTTGAAATAATTGTGATGTATTAAAGTGCTTTGGGAGGTAGTCACTATTATCCATATGTATCCTACCAGCCCCTTAGCCTACATTACGACCTTTTTAAAGTCCTAGTTAATCCCGATTGGAGTGAGCTTACATTAGTGGAGTCCTACACTACGGGCAAGCCTATGGTACATTGTGTGTGACATGTGAGACTTTCATGAGAGTGAGTGAATTCGTTTGTTATTACCCCCGTTCTATTCATGAAATTTATTGTTGTGTGTGATTTTGGGGGGCACTCTTTTGCTTGATATTGGTGAGGGCACATGGTTTGCATGAAATAGGTGAAGTTGATGGTTTTTTGGTTGAGTAGATAGGTGTGATTTTGTGGGAGCATGGTTGCAATGAGTTGAGTTTGTGCATTTGAGCTATTTTGGGGTGGTTGCTCTCATATTTTTGAGTTTGTTAAATTGTTGGCATGTTTGTGGATCCATAGTAGTCATATGTGCATTTGTTCAATGATCGGAATCAACCATAGTCATAGGGAGACCTGTTTTACCTAGGTTGGGAAGGTAGTTGTGACTTGCTCGAGGGCGAGCAAAGGTTCAAATGTGGGGTGGTGATGTTTGGCATTTTATGCCAACGTTTCCTTACTAATTCCGCATATTTGAGCTTGTTATTCGCTCGTTTTATAGTTTATGAATGTGGTTTTGCACTAATTTTATGTCGTGCATATGTAGGTTGTTATGCAGTGCATTTGGAGCTTTTAGGAGCGTGATTGAGCAAGGAATGATTGGAAATTGATTGAGGATTGGATTGAGCGCACGAGGGCACGACACGAGGCGAGTTGCGGAGCAAGGAAGAGCTGATTTTTGCTTGGCGCTGTAGGGCACGTGGCGCGCCACTTATAGCGCTGGCTGCCTGGTGCGATTTCCCACGCGGGGCGCTCCGAAGGCGTGCAAACTTCGACGTCTTCTGGTTGTTTAGGCGCGATCGTGGGCGCGGGGCGCCTGTTATAGCACCCCTGGAGCGTATTTTGACTTCCTATTTCGTCTAGGCTTAGGTCTAACTTATTACCAGGCCTTTGTAAACCTTATAAATACTATTTTTACTTAGTTTTTGAGAGGAGTTCATACTTTGGAACTATTTGAGAGCACCATACTTCATTGAACAAGGGTTTATTCCTAATCTTTCATCTATTACATCATTATTTCATCAAATCTTTGCCTTGTGATTATGAATATGCGTGGCTAAATATTACGTTCTAGGGTTAGAGTATTACATGAAAGTTGATTGTTTGAAGATTGATTCCCATTAATTGAATCCCATAACGGGTTGCTTATTCTTTCTTGATTTCACTTGTGTAATTGTTAGAGCTCGATAATTACGCATTATCTATGGTTTTTAGATTGAACTCGAAAGAGGGGATTTAATTACGTAATAAGAAAGAATAGAACTAGTTTGTGAACCCGGGCATCCTGGAACCAATTCGTGAGTAGGATAGACATATACTTGCTTGCCTAGTTTAACTCATTACAGAATTCGTTAATGTGTGCATGTGATTTAACCCATAGACATATAGGGATTGAAGTAGCCTGCATAGACTGTGAAGAACTGAAAGGTTTTCACAGTTACATTTACTCTGTCAGTTAGTAACCCGGGATTTAAGAAGTGGAATCAATTGAGAAACTCAACTGGATTGTTCGTAACTCTGACCCTGGACCGTCCTCTTAATATTGTTAACAACCAAAGTTTGCACCATTGCTTGACTACACTTCTAGCACTTTAATTACTGCTTTTTAGTTATTAAAACTCTCACCATCAAAGGATCAGTTTGTTTAGAAATTTTTTGTTAAGTATTAGTCTGCATAGTCCTCGTGGGAACGATACTCGATTTATCACTTTATTATTTGTCGACCACGTATACTTGCGTGTGCGTTGGGAGCAACACCCATGCCCATGTAGATCCTTTGCTCCAGCATTTGGCCAGGAGTAGCATGATGAGGGCACTTTTTCAAATAACTTTTGAATCTCTCCCAAGCTTCTGATAAATTCTTTAGCGGGTTCTGCCGGAACATAAGTATCTCATCAACTAGCCTGGTAGTGTTATTGGGTGGAAAGAACTTCTTCATGAACTTTATCACCAAGTCATCCCACGATGTAATGGAATTATCTGGAAGCGAGTCATATCAATCATTGGCATCTTCCATTAGCAAGAACGGGATCAACATAAATTTCAAACCCTCTGCTGGCACTCGAGCTTATTTTTTAGTTTCACAAACCCTTATAAAACTTTTTTAAATATTTTTCAGGATAATCAATAGTTCTACCTGCAAATAACCAACATTAGAAAGCAAAGCCACCATCGTCGTAAAAAGTTTCTGCCTCGAATGTTGGAAGCTGAATAGCAAACGCAAGATTCCTAGCCACAGGTTGCGAGAAGGCATTAAGAGCCAAATGTTGAGCCATCCTGAATTCTTCGGGATCTAAACTTTCAATTTTAAACACCAAAGAAACGAGATCAAGATGATAGAAGTGAAGTTAATAGAAAAATAAAATGGATATCTTAACAACTAAATAACACCGTGTTCCCCGGCAACGGCGCCAAAATTTGATCACGCCCAACTGCGCCCTATATAAGGGACTAAGCGGTCGCGAAAAATATAGCTCGGTACATAAAATCTCGAGTTCGAATCCCACGGAGAACACTCGAAATCTAGTTGCTAATCTAACTAACTTAGCTAATTAATTAACTTCGAAGGTTTATATTTTTATGATGGTTTCAATGTAACAACTAACTAACAATAAAGTAAATAGAAAAGTAGTAAAAAAATAGATTATTTCAGAGGTTTAGAAGTCTAGGATTGATCTACTCAACTCCTACTCATATGTTAGAACAATGCATTAATCAACTTGCTTCTTCCATTTGAACACTTGATCCAAATTCATAACTATTCACTCCCGTGTAATAATTGTAACTTTCACTAACCAATTTTCCAATTAATTAATAAAGATATGTAGGACTACAAGTATGGTTCACAATCGGGGTCAATGGTCACAAATCACCTTTTTGACAACCTAAGTAATGCCTTTGATTTAGGTTGAAATATTGCTAAGTATTTAACCCTAACTCATGAATCTATCCCTAGATGCACAAGAATAAAGGGCACAATCAATTGGGAGCTCTACCAATCAATAGCATACAAATCATAAATACTTAGATAGGAAGGTTAACAAGTTTCATTCATTAAAGCAATAATTCGTAACACATAAGTATTGGAGTAGTTAAATCAACCCTAGAATAGGTAACTTAGCCACTCATGTTTATCACAATCATGTCAAGATAATTTATGAATGAATAAATTATAAAAAGAAATGAAGAATTTAAGAAAAACTCTTGTGTTCTTGAAGTCTCCAAAGCTCTAGCCTTATTTTGCTTCTTCCCACGTCAAAATTTGTGTTTTGGAACGTGTTTTAGGGCTTTTATACCGTCCCCATAGACCCACACAAGTCGGAAATCCAAAATAAAGTCGGAATTAAAATGTTAGGATTTTAAGCCTACCGCGTTGCACAGCGCGGTGCCGTAGGCCAAAATATGAAGGTTTTCAAAATTCCCTATTCTCTAAATCTCGCCCTTGTTTGGTCGCGCAGCGCAATGCCTGGCATGGCGCAACAGGCTTATTTTACTGCTTGTTCACTTTTCTATTATTTTTCATCCACGTCTTTGTTCGCTCGACCCTCGGGCTTCTACTCAGACTTCAAAACCCTTGTTTTCACTGAACTTTTCTCCAAAAACATCTTATATCATCAACATTGTTCCTACATTATGAAACACACTAAATGAGAGAAATTCAATTCAAAGTACTGATACATATTCCAAGTAGAAGCATGAATATGAGGTGAAAGTATAGAAATTATTGCAATATCTAGCCTCGTATCAAGCGGCCAGGATCAATCAAGACTTGTTTGACATCACAGCCATTAATCCTTAACATGATCACCAGAGACAGCCTTGAGGAACTCTTTTGGTTAGCATTCGTGCTGATCTTTCCCCCAAGTATTTGACTCACATGTGGTCCTCCGAGACGCTAGCTCACATGTTCTTTCTACGAGTTATAAGGCTCGAAACGACTCTTTGAGTTTCCTCGTACTCCATCGGCGCGTCGAGAAGATTCGGGGTGATGTTTATAAGAATTGTATCGACCCATCGCCCTCCATTCAGCCTCTTCGAGCCTAATCTTGGTAGTGGCCCTGTCATGCAACACATTCTATGTTTGTGCCTGCCACTGCTGAAACTCTCTTTTTAACTCAGCAGCAGCCTTGGAGTTGCTGACATTTATATTCCTTTCAAAAGCCATAGCCGCCAAATTATCCTCCATTGTTGTCAGATCCATCCTCTCAGCCTGAAATCACTCGAGCAAATCTTTGATTGGCTCGAGATATTTTTGCTTAACTTCGAAGATATCCTCCCTTCTTTTGAGGATCTTCTTAGCTTCCCTGTGACCTTTGATAAACATATCGGCTAGCTCTTCGAAGTTTGAGATTGACTCGGAGGGGAGATGTATATACCACCACAACGCTCCTTTCTCAAGGGTATCCCCAAACTTTTTAAGGAACATGGACTCCCTTTCCACCGGGGTCAAATCATTGCCTTTGACCATGGCCATGTACTAGGTTATATGGTCAACTGGGTTGGTTGTCCCAGCATACTTTTTCAACACTTGCAGTTTGAAGTGTTTGGGAATGGGAGAGGGAGTAGCCTCGGGCTTGAAGGGTTGTTATCTGCATTTTTGAATATCCAACACTCGCTGAGGCTTTCTGACCCCGGGGATATTATCGAGCCATTTTTCAAACTGGGCTTCGAAGTCCTTTCTCCATTTTTCAAAGTCTGACGATACAGTTGTTTCAGCCACCATGGGGGATGGCCCAAAGGGTTGAGTGCCTAATGGGGCAGTCCCCAAGCCTCCAGATGCAGCTCCATTTGGAAGTCCCCCTGTTGTTGTGCCCGTAGGAAAAACATTCGGGATGCTCCCATTAAGAGCAATAGGTGGAGCCTCGGTGGCATTTGTTGAACTTCTCCCATTTCTAGAGAGAGCTTGCAATGAGTTATGAAATTCATCATTAAAAGTCATTTGAGCAGCAAATTGCTCTTGAAGCCACTGCAAAGTGGCCTTTACGTAAATTTGGAAAGGATCGTTGGAACCCGATGAAGAGGGATCAACTGGTGGAGGTTGAATGATCCTAGCTGGCAGGGTTAAGCCACTTTGTGGAGTTAAACCTGCTGGTTGAGTTAAGTCGGTTGGTGGAATTGGCGTTCCACCTCTTGGCAATGTGACGCCGGTTGGTGGATCGGGAGTTGGGATTGTGGTGTTATCAGGGTTATTAGTGTTGTCCGCCATTGATATAAATCAACAAGGATGTTATAAAAAAGTTTTAAACTCAACCTTGGAATAAACGTTATTTCTAGTTCCCCATAGACGGCGACAATTTGTGTTGGGGTAAATCTGATTTGGACAATTAATCGAATTTGTTCATATCAAATTCATAAAATAACGAAAGATATAGCAAGGAAAATCGAAAAACAACAATAAAGCAAAAGTAAGTGTTTTGGATTATTTTTTTAATGCCTTTCCATGATTACAAATTGGCAATTTATAGTTTACAAAGATATTAAGGAAATAAGTGCACTTTATGGCCATACCCCCATGTTGATCATGGCCAACCCATGATCTCCCTCTTTAATAAGCCATAATGGGCAACAGATACAAAATTAACTGCACTAAAGAATAACGGCTTCCCGAGGCTTGTATCAATCGCCTCAGGGAACCAAGTCTCCGCTTGCCCGAGGCATGGACTTCATCAAAGCTTGTTGTTGCATCTTACCTTCGGGTTCTCTCCTTGAGGAGTCCACTCAACAAGTGTTCATTGATACCTGTCTCAAGCCCTAGGCCCGAGGCACGGTTGTTTTTTCACCCAATATCTACTCCCCCAAACTTAAGTCTTTGCTTGTCCTCAAGCAAATCAAATTTCAAAGAGACCAAAACATGTTCTAGTTATAAGCTCAAGACCAAGTCATGTTTCAAACTTTGAACTCACAAAACCATTTCGCATTAATGAGTTAGTTGGTATCAACTAGTTACTATCGCTCACATGGACACTTGACAAACAAAATATGTGTTTCAATCGAATCATGGCCAAAGAAAACACGTGAACCTTAAGAGTTGCCTCAATGTCATTGGCTCACTTCACTTGTTCATGCACCTTATCATGCATTCGAACATCAGACTCAATATCCACTTGCTAACCTCACAAGAAAGAATAGAGTCCTTTAACTCACAAAAACCATTTTCAATCAAAACTAGGACTCATGAAATTCAAATTCTCACTCTCACAAAGGAATGCTCATGTGCAGTTCCCAAGAATTTAAAGACTTACCCTTCTTGTACTTCTCCACTAACATAGGAAAATTTGACTAAAAATTAATTATGACTTGGCTAGGTTCTTGATACGATCCTAAATGCTAAGAATAGGAAACAATCAACACAATGATATAAAGTAAAGGATAAATGGTAAAGGGGATAGATAGAATAAAGAAAAGAATCAATCCTAAAATTGTAAGTAAACTAGAATATCACAAACAAACTGTAATACCCTAGTTTAGACGAATACAATCAAAGACTATTATCCGAGGGGGAAGAGACTTGAACTCAAGCAATAAATCTCTAACACAAGAGAGATCCAAGAATAGAAAAAGAGATACAACCCATACACACACTCACAAGAGTGTTCTCCATCATCCAAAATCTAGCTAATGAATAAACCCCTAAATTAGGCTATTTATAGTAGTTACTAAATACAATGAAGGAATGGACTAAAAAGCCCCTGATTACTGATTCAATCTGGCCTGGCCTTCCTTCATCGCGACTGCATCTTCGATGTCGCGATCGCGCCTTATGTTCACGAGGCTTCTTCGCGATCGCGTGGAATGTCTCGCATTTGCGCAATGAATTTGACTACTTCTGCGCTATCGCGCATGTTGCCTCGCAATCGCGTAGACCCTATTTCCAGTAAGCTCCCATTTGCTTGCTTGGCCAATCCCTTGGTTTGATTCTTGGCTTCCAAGCCCTTTTGAAGCATTCCAAGCTCTGGATGCTGAGCGTGAACCCTCCATGACTTCGGGTAGTAATCCGGATCACATCATTCCCTCCTTCTTTAAAGGAATCCGTCCTCGAATTGCTACCTTGCAAAACCATGACGCGAATAAGTACCAACTCAATAACTTTCCAAAGACTACACAACAAAGAGAATGGAACAAATCTCATATACTCATGCTCAAAGTGCACACTCTGATGATATAGCCAAGTATCAAAATCAACCATAAAGAACATTTTTCCAATTCCAACATTAAAAACTTGGCTATAAAAGCAACAACAAGCAAGCTCATTCACTAAACAATCTTCATTTTTTGGCTCATTCAACTCATGCCAAGCCTCCATTGACAATTTATCACTCTTAACAATTGAAGCTCTAGCAAAATCCACTTTCAATGTATGCTCAAAACTAGGAATAGAGTAAGTAAAGAAATTGACACTAAAGCTAGCATCTATCAATTTACCACCACTATCACTAGTGCCACCCTCCTTCTTTAAGGAGCAATCTTTACTTTTGGAGGACTTCCAAACATTAGACAAGATTTTAACAAACATTTTTAGAGTTATCTTGCTAACATCCACACAATTAGCATTTTCAAGCAAGTCACAAGAATCATTTTCACAAGTTATGCACTCTTTAAGCATTGACTCTTTAAGCACTCCAAAATAAAGGTATAACTCAAGGAAACATCATCAAGTGTACCCTCATATTCAAGCTCTCTTTCAAGTGCACACTTACTTAACAACTCATAACAAGATTCGTCAATGTTAATCACAAAGGAAGATAATTCAATGTCGTCCAAAGACAATTCATCAACTATTTTACTTCCCTCAAGCAAGTGCACATTTTCCATTCCAACACTACTTTCAACTTAGCACAAACCACCACCACAATCAAGAATGCTATTAAATGTTATCACATCAAGATCAATCATTTCATTTTCATATTTTTCAAACAAAGGTGGAGTGTCAAACCAAAAATCATTTTGTTCAAGCTCACCCATTTTCACATCACTAGTATGGAACAATTCGCACACATAAAAACCATCAATTTTCCTTTCACAAGTGTGCTCGACTAGTGCATGCTCATAACTCTCATTTTTGACTATTAGAACCATAAGATATAGAATCATTAATTCCACAAAAATTAAAGCTATCAACCATACTCAAGTCTCTATCAAACTCACCCAATGAATTGCAAGAGTTAGGGTTAGCTTTGTTACCTTGTAGCACATCTAAAGATTCTTCTTTACCTTGACTTTTCAAATGTAAGCTCACTTGTTCATTTGGGGGCTTCACCTTTGTCTCCTATTTTTCTTCCAAGTATGGAACCACTTCCAAGGAAGGATTCCCCAATGTAGCATCTCCAAAGGTACCTTCAAAATGCATAAAACAACTAGAGAATGAAGAAAGATTAGAATTGTTAGAATAAAGAAAATCCTCACCCTCACTCTTTTGTTTTCCCTCTTTCTTTTCTCTCATTTCATTTTTCAACTCCTCTCTCTTTTCTTGTAACAATTCACTCACTTCACTCAACTTAAGCCCTCCTTTTTCCTCTCTTGAGTTGTCACTTTCAACTCCCTTACTCCTCTCAATCTTTTTTCTCTCAAGTTCATTTGGACTAGGACATGTGCCAAGAATTTCTATGGAAGGAGTAGGGGCACTCTTGACCTCAACTTTCAATATTTCTCCTTGAGAACTTTCATCCAACCTTTGCCTCACCCCTTTTGCCTTTGTCTTTCTTTCAACTTCTAGCATTATCAAATAAATATCTTTGACCTTCATTGGAGGAGTGTCGTTAAGAATAAACTTTTGGTCCCGTAAAGTGATAGCATGCTTTCCCAACTTCTCACTATACTTGGCATTTCTAGCAAGCTTCCATGGTTTTCCCAACAACAAGTGACAACCTTTTATGGGCATCACATGACATAGTATTTTATCATTGATAATTGCCAATTTTGAACTTTACCCACACTTGTTGTGTAATGACCACAAACCCATCTCTATTAAACCAAGGCCACCTATAGGGCAAGGGATGACTACAAGTTTCCAACTTTAATTGTTCAACCAAAGAAACACTTGCAAAATTAGTACGACTCTTATAATCAATGATCATAGCACAAGTGCGCTCTCCAACCTTACAAATTGTGTAAGTTCTATTTTTCTTCCAAAAATTGCTCCACACAAACTTCATCACACTCATGCTTGTGTACAAAACGATTCCGTTTAAACATAGTTCTCAAAGTATTGTTAGTCCAAGACAAATTACTTGTAGTACATGTATCACCTTTTCTCACTCTAGGCATCAAGTTGCCTTTCACATAAGAATTAGAGACATTAAACCTTTTAGCACAATTAAAAAATGTAGACTCTCTTTTTCTCAAGGAGTAATTACCACTTCTTCTCAAACCAATAGAAAGACCACTTGGTGCAAGCAAACCCGAGGGAAATGCTAACACGATACGCGGAAGAAAACAACAAGAAAATAAAGATAGAAGCAAGACAAATCTTTCTTCGATTCGAAAGAACAGTGAGGAACCTGTCTCAAAGCTCGATCGAAGGGAAATCAAGACGCACCTATACTATGCAACAATCCTCAAGAAAGACCTGCTTCTTGCAAATTGAATGGTCAAGAAGAAATTGTTCAATCGAATAACACCGGTTGACACAAGTTCTTTAAAAGCCCACGTCGGGGTTCGGCTCCATCGGAGACACAATAGCACTTGCTATGTTTTTCATACACTCAAAAACTGGATCCTTACAACGAAATGGAAATGGACTATTTATAGGCTAGTCTAAGGATAAAGTAGTAAATAGTCACAAATGACTAATAAAAACAAGCCACGCAGGGCTGAACTAAATTGTGTGTTCGGCAGCCTTGACTTCGGTGCGTGGTTGCTTGCTCGAACTTATTGTCCTCGGACGCTCACTTGTCTTCGAGCTCATCGTCCTCGGTCACTTTGTCTTCGGGATCAAATCTGATGATAACGCCTTCGGTTCTTGAGCCCGGCCACTTAGCTTCGGAGCAATTGCTTTCCTTCGGCCAGGCCAAGTGAATGTGCACATCGTGTAGCAGCTTGGCTTGGCTTCGTGTCATTGGTCTCCTCGGTGGATCGAAAACTTGATCAGCACGTGTTCGGGCTGCATCATCCTCGCCTTCTTGAGAAGATTTCGTCCTCGAAATCGAGCCCTCCTCGTCCTCCGAAGTTTGACCTACAATACAAGGAGCTAAGTCAGCAACATTAAAGGTGTTGGACACATTATACTCACCTGGGAGGTCGATCACGTAAGCATTATTGTTGATCTTGGTCAACACTTGAAATGGACCATCCCCTCGAGGAGCAAACTTTCCTTTCCTTTGGTTCGGGAAGCGTTCCTTTCGGAAGTGAACCCAAACCCAATCCCCCTTCTTTAACTCCAGCTTTTTACGCCCCTTGTTTTTCTTTAATGCAACCTTTGCATAAGCTTCCTCGAGGTTCTTCTTCACCTTTGCATGCATTTCGATCAAGGCAGTGGCTCGCCGAGTACCTTCAAAATTGACAACAGAATCTCGAGGCAATGGGGTTAAATCAAGTGGAATCAAAGGATTAAAACCATACACACATTCGAACGGGGTCATATTGATCATTCTATGCACCGTTCGATTGTAGGCAAACTCCATCATGGGCAAACGGTCAGCCCAGTATCCAACCTTGCCTTTGGTCATTGCTCGAAGCAACGATCCCAAGGTTCGGTTAACTACCTCGGTCTGTCCATCAGTCTGAGGATGGTGAGACGTCGAGAATAGTAACTTGGTGCCGAGGGCACCCCACAAACATTTCCAAAAATGACTCAAGAATTTTGAGTCTCGATCACTCACAATAGTACGAGGCACTCCATGCAATTTCAACACATTCGAAACAAACAAGGTAGCTACATGCTGTGCATCATCACGTTTTTTGCAAGGAATAAAGTGAACCATTTTGGAAAAACGATCAACCACAACAAAGATGCTATCATGTCCTCCCCCCGACCTCGGTAACCCCAACACAAAGTCCATGGATATATCAACCCAAGGTCGATCAGGCACAGGCAACGGGGTATACAAACCATGAGGGTTGGACTTCGATTTAGCTTTCTTGCAAACGAGACAAGCGTTGCAAAGCTTTTCCACATCTCGTCGCATCTTGGGCCAATGGAACTGGTCGGTTAAGATACCAAGAGTTTTGTCAACACCGAAGTGTCCCATTAGACCTCCGGAGTGAGCTTCTCGAACTAAGAGCTCTCTCCACGATGACACTGGCACACAAACCCTCCCATTCTTGAAGAGGTAGCCATCATGCCACTGATATTTCTCAACTCTTCGGCCACTCAAGATTGTGTCACGAATGCATTTCAGCTTGGGATCGTCCTCGTACATCGACTTGATGCTTTCAAATCCCAGGAGCCTAGAGGCGAGAGTGGTCACTAAGGCAAATTTTCTTGATAGCGCATCGGCCATGACATTATCTTTACCCTTTTTGTAATGAATTACATAGGGAAAGCTTTCAATGAATTCTACCCACTTGGCATGCCTTCGGTTCAGTTTCTCCTGTCCTCGGAGATGCTTCAAGGACTCGTGATCACTTTTAATCACAAACTCTCGAGGCCACAAATAGTGCTGCCAATGGGCGAGTGCTCGAACGAGGGCATATAACTCCTTGTCATACGTAGAGTAGTTCAAGGTTGCACCCTTAAGCTTTTCGCTAAAGTAAGCGATTGGCTTCGATTCTTGCATCAGCACTCCTCCGATTCCAACTCCAGATGCATCACACTCGACTTCGAATGCTTTGCCGAAGTCAGGGAGTTGCAACAACGGGGCAGAGCAAAGCCTCCGTTTCAACTCTTGGAAAGCCCTTTCTTGGGACTCTCCCCACACAAATGGATTGTCTTTCTTAACCAGCTCGGTTAAAGGAGCTGCCACGGTGCTAAAGTCACGAACAAACCTTCGGTAAAAGCTAGCTAAGCCATGGAAGCTACGAACTTGTGATACCGAGGTTGGAGTTGGCCAATCTTTGATGGCTTCGACTTTTGACTCGTCGACTTCGTCACCATTAGCACTGACAACGAATCCAAGAAAGACTACACTCTCGACACAAAAGGCACACTTCTTGAAGCTAGCATATAACTTCTCTTCTCTAAGCTTATCAAGCACTAGCCTTAGGTGTGTAACATGTTCATCCACAGATTTACTATAAACAAGTATGTCATCGAAATAAACGACAACGAACTTGTTTATGAACGGTTTGAGCACATGGTTCATCAGTCGCATGAATGTGCTCGGCGCATTGGATAAGCCAAAAGGCATTACCAACCATTCATAGAGACCGAATTTGGTCTTGAATGCGGTTTTCCACTCGTCTCCGGGATTCATTCGGATTTGGTGGTAACCGGACCTGAGGTCTATCTTCGTAAAGCATGAAGAACCACTCAACTCGTCTAGCATGTCATCTAATCGAGGGATATGATGACGATACTTAACCGTTATTTTGTTGACTACTCGGCAATCAACACACATTCGCCATGTTCCATCTTTCTTTGGGACAAGTATAACAGGAACGGCGCATGGACTCAAGCTCTCTCGAACAAGGCCCTTGTTCAGCAACTCATCAACCTGCCTTTGGAGCTCTTTGGTGTCTTCGGGATTACACCGGTATGCAGGTTTGTTGGGGATTTGAGACCCCGATATGAAGTCAATTTGGTGCTCGATTCCTCTCAACGGAGGTAATCCATCTGGCATTTCCTCGGGAAACATGTCTCCAAAGTCCTGCAAAACACTTTGTACAGCACTAGGCAAAGGGTTATCGTTAGAAAAATTATCATTAGAGTTTAGAAAGATACCCTTGTGCACGAGGCAGATCATCATCTGACCGTTGTCGTTGCCTCGTAGAAACACACCCGGTTGCATGATTGCACAGATTCCTTTTATTTCGGGCAGTGAGTTTGTGTCTTCGGCCCTCAATTTTGCTCCCATCGGAAGCTTAGCTTTGGCCGCTTCTTTCAATTCTTTCATCCGTTTATAGTCCTCCGTGACTTGCTTTGGAGACAAGGGTTTGAGTATGAAACTCTTCTGTTCGAGCTTGACAGTGTAAGTGTTGGATCTTCCATTGTGAACAACTGATCGGTCATACTGCCATGGTCTTCCCAATAGCAAATGACAAGCTTGCATCGGCACCACATCGAATATCATTTCATCTTGATATTCGCCAATTCTAAACTTGATCCACACTTGTTTGACAACCCTCAATTCTCCACACTCATTCAGCCATTGTAACTTGTAAGGGTGGGGATGCTTCATCGTAGATAGTCCCATTTGTGAAATCAAGGTTTGGCTCACCACATTTGCACAACTACCAGATTCAATGATCATCGAACACACCTTTTCCCTCACTCGACATCGGGCATGGAAGAGATTTTCTCTTTGGTTGTCCTCTTCTTCAAGAGTCATGCAGCTCAAATTTCTTCGAACCACAAGGAACATTTCTGGATGATCAGCTTCGGCAGCCTCATGATCATCATCACCTTCAGCTCGGTCAGCCTCCTCGATAAATTCCTCCTCGGTGTCACTCGCTTGCTCATGGACGGTTCCATCTTCGAGCAGAAGCATAACTTTGCGAGTTGGACACGCTTTTGCCATGTGACCATAACCCTTGCATTTGTGACACTGAATATTTGAAGCACTAGGAGAGTTGAGTTGAACTTTACCTCCCACTTCTCTTGGTTGGTTAACGGTCACACCCCTCTCGAAGGGTTTCTTCGAATCTCGAACAGCGTTGGCACTTGTTTTGTTAGGATTCTTCCATTCTTTACCTCGGTTCAAAGGAGTAGAAGTAGTGACTCCTCGATACCGGTTTGCCTTATCTTCCTTCACCAATTTTTCACCTTCGGTGGCAGCATCAAACAGATCTTCCAACGTGTGATAAACGTGTAGCCTCAATTGAGATGACACATCCCGAGCCAAGCCATTATGAATCAGATAATGGCTTGTTCTTCATCTTCGGTCAGATCAAGATTCAATCGAACCTTTTCAAAATCATCATGATACTCTTGGACTGACTTGGACCCTTGCTTTAGCTCATAGAGCTTTTGTAATTGAGTTTGCCTGTACTTAGCACTCAAATACTTACCATCCATTGCTCTCTTCAACTGTGGCCAAGTAACGACTTCGGGATAGGCATTCCTTCGTCTATGCCTCTTATTAGCTTCCCTCCATGTAGATGCATACGCTTCGAATGAAGCCATGGCATGGGCAGCTTTTCTCTCTTCGGTCATCTCATTGGTTTCGAAGATTCGCTCCATTTTAAGCTTCCATTAAAGATATTCATCTGGATCAGTAGTTCCTTTAAAGGGTGGAATAGTGATCTTGACACTGCTCATGTTTGAGTCTCGAACACCACGAACCTGTTCGGGATACTCATCAAATCGATCATCAGCCTCACGCTCAATATGTCTATCAACAGTTGCGCCTCGGCCTCGACCTCGGAAATTTCCACGACCTCCGTGAGCTTGCCTTCGTTGAGCGAATGGCGGCTCATGTTCATGTTCGTCTTTGAGAAATTCCTCTCCATCAACCTCTTCGACAACGGCACCAAGATCTCTTCGGGCCTTTGGAAGTGGTATCCTTTCTCCTCGGGGAATGCCCAAGTTTTGTTGCGCTTGGGGATTGCCCAAGTTGAGTTCTCTTCAAATTGCTTCACTTGCCAACTGATGTTGTCGAACAAGCTCAGCATACAGCTCAGGTTTCATTGGAGTGGAGCTACTCGTTCCAGCGCCGGACCCATGCATTGCCACAGACACACTCCCTTGCTCGAGGTTAGCTACTCGAGCACTCACTCCTCTTACTTCGGCACTGATGCCTTGTATCGCAGCCATGAGATCGGCTAACGACACTTCGGGCTTCTCAATGCCTTTGCCATCGCCTCCATTCCCAGCCATGGTACCTGCACAAATCAAAGACCCAAACAAATGTTAAGGTTAAAAATCACCTCACACACTCCCTCACCTTTGATGGGTGGCACTCAGTTCCACTCAATTTATGGGCTCGGTTTTAGTCACTCAAGAACTTGCAGCCAATGGCTTCCTCGGTTGATCAACTTCTCTCAATTCCTTCGAATTCGACAAGTTGCAATGTCTTACTTTGGGAAGAGCGAGTTGATTTGACTCGATGGAACGGACAGCTATTTACTCTTGCGCTTCGGGAAGTAAAAGAAATTTTTACGAAGTTGGACTTCGGTCACCCCATGCATGAGTTCTTATAAGCTCAAATGAGTTAGTACGACCTCGAGTAGGAAGAATTACTCAAAAGATCCACTAACTAGAATTTTCGAACAGAAGAAAAGTGAAAACCTAGGAGAATCTACCCTTTCATTCCCTTTTGGAATCTTTTTCGAACACACCAACTCTTGTCCGTACAAGAGTGGTCCCTCCTTGGTACGGATAGGGTTTTGCCTTATCCGCTTTCCTTTTCTGAGCCGACAACTTTTCACCTGGGGTTTTGATATTTACACTTTACCCCTTTTCTTCTTCAATGGAACAGTGAAGTTTTGCTCCGGCGTACGGACAAATTAGCTTCGGCTCACTGACCACGAACTTCAACAGACCTGGGTTGCTTCCTTCAACTCCGGTTCCAATAATAACGGAGGAAGTTTCAGTTCGAGTTCTTGAGCTAAAATTTCAGCCCCTTCGTGTCGTGCACTTTTACAACTTGTAACAATTTTCCGGCGTACGGACAACAAATTCAAACACAGAACTTCGAATTTAAGCACAAAACAAACCCAAATCACTCAAGAACCACCAATCTTCATCGGCTTCAACCAACACACGACAGGGTTCGAGTTCCAGTCACCATTAAAGCTCAAAACAGTCTAAAATTTCACCAAGAAACCCTAGTCACGAAATTTGTACGTCGGGTACTTGTTGGAATCAGGAAACACTGGTGAACAAGAATAAATGGTTGTTTAATCCAAACAACCAACAATCAAACACAATTTTTTTTTTTTGAATTTTTTTTTTTTTTGTAAACGCTCAGCAACAACAATCAAACACACGGAAGAAATCTGAAACTGAAGACACAAGCACGATTTTAGTGAATAGGATTTGAGGTTGTAAGAACAAACTCAAACCTTGCTCTGATACCAAGATGGTGCAAGCAAACCCGAGGGAAATGCTAACACGATACGCGGAAGAAAACAACAAGAAAATAAAGATAGAAGCAAGACAAATCTTGCTTCGATTCGAAAGAACAGTGAGGAACCTGTCTCAAAGTTCGATCGAAGGGAAATCAAGACGCACCTATACTATGCAACAATCCTCAAGAAAGACCTGCTTCTTGCAAATTGAATGATCAAGAAGAAATTGGTCAATCGAGTAACACCGGTTGACACAAGTTCTTTAAAAGCCCACGTCGGGGTTCGGCTCCATCGGAGACACAATAGCACTTGCTATGTTTTTCATACACTCAAAAACTGGATCCTTACAATGAAATGAAAATGGACTATTTATAGGCTAGTCTAAGGATAAAGTAGTAAAGAGTCACAAATGACTAATAAAAACAAGCCACGCAGGGCTGAACTAAATTGTGTGTTCAGCAGCCTTGACTTCGGTGCCTGGTTGCTTGCTCGAACTTATTGTCATCGGACGCTCACTTGTCTTCGAACTCATTGTCCTCGGTCACTTTGTCTTCGGGCTCAAATATGATGATAACGCCTTCGGTTCTTGAACCCGGCCACTCAGCTTCGGAGCAATTGCTTTCCTTCGGCCAGGCCAAGTGAATGTGCACATCATGTAGCAGCTTGGCTTGGCTTTATGTCATTGGTCTCCTCGGTGGATCGAACACTTGATCAACACGTGTTCGGGCTGCATCACCACTACTACTCTCTTGTTTATTTTTAGGAACGCAAAGAGGGGATGCAAATGAACAATCTCTATAATAAGCTTCATCATCAATTCTCTCTATATCACTATCTACATTTTCAAGTTCATCACAAGAAGAGTAAGTAGAAACATTGTACCTTGAAGTGTCACTATCATCATCTCTAAGACTAGAAGCATAGGTGTTTTCATCGTCACATTCATCCTCATAAGCCTCATAGTCTCCACGAGCTTCATGATCACCATAGTGACTCGCGTCATCTCCATAAGAGCCATAGTTCCCCGAATCATCATAGTAACTCCCACCATCATCATAGGAACCATAGTCTCCACAGTCATTGTAACAACCCCCATCATCTCCATAGGAGTCATAACCTCCACAATCATCATCCGAGGACATATTTACAACAATTAAAAGAAAAGGACCTCACAAATTCACCCCCTCACGTGTATCACTCGATATATGATCACTAAATTTTCTTTCCACTCGTGTATACACTCAAGGTCAATGGCTTTTGTAACCACACTCTGATGTTCTCACCACTCAAGCTTTTTTCTACTCAAGGGTCCCATTAATC
Source organism: Petunia x hybrida (assembly GCA_037355625.1). Lineage (NCBI taxonomy): Eukaryota > Viridiplantae > Streptophyta > Magnoliopsida > Solanales > Solanaceae > Petunia > Petunia x hybrida. The sequence goes on from JBBBVM010000475.1 coordinate 112,042, forward strand.
TCTTCAAGGTTCTACAACCACAAATTCTCAAGGTAAGTATCCACGCTTCGATTCGCAGTGGAGTTTATAAGATACCAAAGAAACAGACTAGGAACAAATAGAACGTGAAATGAATTGTTGTAGCAAGGAACGGACAATTAAAGCTAACAGACGAAATTTATAAAAAGTCAAAAAAATGAAAGAAGAAAGGCACGAATCGAATTGGAACGAAACGGATTCCGATTTGGATGAAATTTTATTTATGATCTAGAAACTCACTGTACTTGATGCTGAAATTGGGTTCTGGTTGATTGGAAACTTTTCAGGGGCTGTTGCGAGAAATCTGTCCAAGAAAACTGTTTTACCGGAATTGTTGTTCTATGCGATCGCGTGATGACTATCGCGATCCCGAAGAGTAACCTTGCAGATGATGCGAGATCGCGTAAGACTGTCGCGATCGCATAGGGTTTTAATTCTTGCCCTACGCTATCGCGCTTGGTTGCGCGCGATTGGAAAGGCTTCTGGTTCTGAAGCAGAACCCATTTTTCCAACCTTCTTTTCAACTTGAATCTTCACAAACTACCGTATTTTTGCTCCAAAATTGAGATTTATATTCCTTGTTGGTCCGTGAACAAACCCCAGTAGTTCAATCTTCAATAGCAACAACCAAATTCAAAAAGTCCCAATTCTTTGTTGAAGAACCCTAATTTTTGAATTTTCAAATCAGCACCTCAAATGATGTTTGTTGTTTAACTCCTTCAAGGAATAGCTTCTAGATGCATAAATCTTCAGTTGGCAACAAAAATTTCACCCAAATGAAACCTAAACCTAAGATTCATTTTTTTGTTTTTTGATTTGGGTTTTTGATTTATTTTTTTGTTTGTGATTTTTTTTTCAGATTTGATAAACAAATTTGGTTAGTGATTGAATGAACAAATACTAATCCAGCTCTGATACTAGATGATTCGATCCTAAATGGTATGAGTAGCAAATGATCAACATAACAATAAAATTAACGATATAAGCTAAAGGATAAATAGGAAAGGGGATAGATAGAAGAAAGAAAGGAATCAATCCCAAAATTGTAAGTAAACTAGAATATCACAAACAAACTGTAATACCCTAGTTTAGACGAATACAATCAAAGACTAATATCCGAGGGGGAAGAGACTTGAACTCAAGCAATGGATCTCTCACACAAGAGAATCCAAGAGAGATCCACGAAGAAGAAAAGGGATACAACCCATACACACTCTCACAAGAGTATCTTCCATCATCCAAAATCTAGCTAATGAATAAACTCCTAAATTAGGCTATTTATAGTAGTTACTAAATACAATAAAGGAATGTACTAAAAAGCCTTTAATTGCTGATTCTGGAAATCTGGCCTGGCCTTCCTTCATCGCGACCACGTCTTTAATGTCGTGATCGCGGCTTATGTTCACGAGGCTTCTTCGCGATCGCGTGGAATGTCTCGCGTTCGCGTAATGAATTTGACTGCTTCTGCACTATCGCAATCGCGTAGACCCCATTTCCAGTAAGCTCCTATTTGCTTGTTTGGCTAATCCCTTGGCTTGATTCATGGCTTTCAAGCCCTTTTAAAAAATTCCAACCTCCGTATGTTGAGCGTGAACCCTCTATGATTTCGGGTACTAATCCGGATCACATCAGTTCTACTGTAGGCTTTTGATCAAAGGTGGGGTAAATTTCGCTAATTAGTCACTATACACCTCCTTAAGCACTACATTAACTTTAATCTTTTTCATTGCAACTTTCCCTTTTTCTAGGCTAAGTCTACCTTTTTCTTATTTGGGGACGGCATTAGTCTTTTTTTCTTTTTATTCAACTTGTTCTTCTTTTTCTTCTCTTTTTTTTCTTCGTTTTCTTTTCTTTTGTCTTTCTTTTTTCTTTCTTTTCTTTTCTTTCATTTTTATTTTCTTATTTCTTTCCATTGACTTCCACAAATTACTTTCCGACTCTCATCATCTCCCCATACTTAGGTGTTAGCCTAAGTTGCACATCTTTCAATGCACTCAAGAAGGTAAGGCCAAAATAGAATTGGTGCCTCAACATACAAGAATTGGTCCAGGCTTTAATTTGTGGTTGCCAAATGAATGGTTAAAGGCTAAAAGGGGTTGACTAGGATCAAGATTCAAGGATAAGCTATTTGGATTACTAGCGGTCCAAAGAAAGCCTAAATTACTTTTTGAATCAAGTATCACCTAGAATTTTGTCTCAAAGCACACTAAAGGCAAGTTCAAAACTCTCAAGGCGCACACATAAGCTTATTAAACTAAACCTCATTACACAACCAATTGAACTCTCAAGAACAAGGTCTAAACACACAATAAAGACACTCACTCACAAAGCATGCAATGATCCAAAATTGGACCACACCAACATAAAAAGCGAAAATAAGACCTAAAAATCTACAACTCAAGCTATGTCAATCAAAAATACACATCTACTTGTCGCATTCCATAAAAATAAGTAACCTAAGGTAGTACCACATGAACCATCAATACATTTCAAAGGCAATCTTGTCCAACTACTATTTACACATTTGGTTCAAAAGAAACTTCTAGAAAGAACCAAGCAAAGAAAACCGAAAGCTTATTAAAAATTTAAAAACTTGGAACATAAAATAAAGACAAGCTAAACTATCAACATGAATTTGTATATACATCAAATTTGTTCGAATTCATACATGGATATCAATTAAGCACAAGTTCATTTTCAAATCCTAAATATACATATGAATTCGAACCCCTCCCCCAACCAAAGACTCTAGCATTGTCCCCGAATTCTAAGTAAAACAAAGTAAAGGCAAAAGGGGTAGAATGGACTCACTGGCACAATCTCAGGCAATGTTCTTTCCTTTTCCTTCGACATGAACAAGTGGAGGTTCTTCTTCTTTCTTATTCTTCTTAGCTTTTTCTCAAGCTGCTTCCTCAAGTGAAGCTTGTGTTGCTATTTGCATTTGGATATCTTCTGGAAGCAGGTGGGCACTTAGAATACCAACCATTATAATGGGATCAACACTAAAGGCCGGGGCAACATCATTATTATCATCATCATACTCCATGGCTTTCAGTGGCTCCAAATTTTTTCTCATATCTTCTTTGTCCGCTATTTCAACTTTCTTTGACGGTTTGGGTGGAGCCTTGGAGCTAGATGGGCCAGGCACTTGTGTGGAGGCCTGTGATGGAACTTGAGACTTGGACACACTCGAGTCAACTCAGCTTTGAGGCATGGACTGGGCAACCACACTTGCAGCCGCACTTTGTTTAGACTCCCTTTTCTTCCTCCTTTTCTCCCTCTTCTCCAACACTTTGTCCAATTTCTTATTCATGACCTTTTGCTCCCTAGCTAAGAACGTCATGGATTTTTTAATATCTTTAATGTCATTAGAATGGTTCTTTATAGCTTCTGTGAGCCCTTCCATGGCCTTTATCATTGATCAAAGTGGTGTTCCGTGATAGTAGGAGGTGGTAATGGAGGTGGTGGTTTGACTTGAGGCAAGTTGGAAATGATATTTTTGAGATCTTCCAACTTTGCATCCAAGTCCTTCACTACCTTCGTTAGACCCCCAGGGACAGTGCCAGAGTTCACCCCAACATGGGGAGGAGGTGCTCCCGTAGTGGAAGGAACATCCGAGGGCATAGTAGTACTTGAAGTAGTGGGTAGAGGAGCAACTTGTGCCGGGGCTGGTGTTGGACGGATTGGGTTGTTCGCTTCTTCAATAGCATATAAGTTGAACTTCCCCACGAGCTTTGAATAAGCATAACCAACCCAAGTCATACATCCTTTGTCCATCAGAAAAGCTGTTAATGTGTTCGGGTAAGGGAAATTTGTGCTCTCGGCCTTAGCTTCTTGGAAGATGATCTTGGCTGTTTCCATTCCCAAGTTGATCTTTAACCCCGACATTATATAATAAATCATCACCTCTTTCTTCAAGATCACTTTATGATCATTCTTTATTGGCAAGCTTCGGGAAATGACAATTGAGTGCCATTCCTTTGCTTTGAAGTTGACATCTGGCCTAACAATTTGCACTCCCACTCTTAGCCATTCGGGGTTTGGTTCCCTTTTTTATTATTGGTGCCACCCACTTTCGTTGTTCAATTTCATCTATTTCCAAATTTTCCATATGCTCCTTTGGGGTGAAGTTGCGAAGTTCGAATTAGTGGTTTAATGATCTTGCAGACATATTTACTACTTTTTCCCGATAAAACACCTTGTTGTCATTTTCCGCATTTCTACCCAAGTTAGCGAAGAATTCACGAACCATGTCATCGGAATCTTCCAAGGGCTTTTCAAAAATTTCAGCCAACCCAATATTTTGAAATGTCTCATAGTACCTCGGTTAAACTTGCACACTTGGCTCACGCCAATCACCCGCTCTCTAGTGAGGTTCCTTCCAGTCAACCCCTTAATGTAGTCATTGTAGGCCTGAAGATCTTTGCCCACTCCAGTGGAAGTTCATAATCATCAAGAGCAGATGCAACATCAGGGACTTGGGGAGGCTGCTCCTCCCCTTCACTATCAGTCCATTGCTCTTATTCTTAGGCAGGCTCAACCTCTCTTTCTTCTTCTCCTTCATCTTCTTCTGATGCCACATCCCGAAGCCGTTGAGGCTTAGCCTTATGTGGTTATCCTATCTCATCTTCTTTCTAACCTTAACCCTTGGTAGCTTGATCACTCACTCAAGGGCTCATCATCTCATTTACATCCTCGGAAGGAGGAGTGTAGGGTTATAAAGGTTCACCCTTGTCATGTTTCTTTTTTGTCCCACATATTGTCTTTCCCTTGGGGCTTCTGGATATCTGCTTTGTTCTAGGCATTGTGTGTGCAAAACAAATAAAAACATTCATTAGATGAAAGCCAACACGTGTGGACTTGAAAGCAATGCAATGTAAACAACATGTATTTTTAGTCACAGGGGTGGCCCATCCTAGATTTAGAGAGGTCTACCCTGTGTTGGAATAGAGGAGTGAAGTCTCAGATTTTTGTAAAAAGACGGTTGCTCAACAGAAAAGGGGGCCCGCCTTTCAGAAAAAATAAGAAGGGTGGGCTACCTCTTTTGGGGACGGTCGCCGTTTAATAGAAATAGAGAGTTCACTTTCCAACACTTAGAAATATTTCACACATTTTGGCAAAGGGCTGGCCACCTACAAAATCAGGCAGCCCTCCCGGCCAGGGCGGCTCGCCTCACTGATGAGGTTGGTCGCCTTTTAAGATTCATAGGATGCTTGTTTCCAACACTTATAAATGTTTCACAGATGAGGAGGCCCATCCTCACATGAGGGCGGCCGCGTTTTGAGATACTGAGAGATCCTATTTTGACACTTAAAGAAAACTTGAGAAGAGGCGGCACATCCTCACAAGAGGGCAGTCACCTGTTCTTGAGTTCAAAAATTCAGACAAGGCATATAAAGGGGTATATCGCCCTTTTTAAGGGGCGGCCGCCCTGGTGACCTCATATAGTTCCACTGCCATTTTCAACCTCACTTATAACACACAAGTGTTCAAAACATAATGAAAACTCCATTTTTAACATCAATGACTCATTTTTCTCTCAATTAAAGCAAACCAAGGCAACAGTTCATGGGATTCAAGACAATGAAACAAGTCAAAAATGTGATTTCAAGGCTAAATGTATGAACTTTAAACCCTAACTCTTCCCTCAACTAATCAATTGTCATATTTTAACAATTAAGCACAAGAATTGTTACCACTACCAAGTAATTACATGTTTAATCTACTTCTACTCCTAATTGTATATTATCTACACTACTAATTAAAGAAATTAGGGAAGAGTTCAAGTAACACTAAATTCAAAGTGAGGAAATAAAGCTTGAGGGTTGTATGTGTGTTTGTTTAATGCTTGTTGTAGTGATGTGGATTAAGAATTAGTGGTTGATTGTGTTTTTCCGGCGAGATAGTGGTGGAAGTTGTGAGAAAGTTGAAACGGGAACAAAGGAGGCGTCGACCTCCTTTTATACTCACCGTATCGATTGGGTCAACCCGTCGGGGTTGTCGCCCATAGGTTTAGGGTGGCTCACCCTAACAGCTATCCATTTAAATTCAAAACAACAACATACATAAGGGCGGCTCAGCCCGCCTCCATATTAGGATGAGGCGCCTTTGTCTCCACATTTAGCCAATTTTGTTGTGTCTCCAAGTTTGGAGACTTTCAGAAGTTGATTAGGCGACTGCCTCACTGTGTGGGTGGTCCGCCTTGACACAAGGTGGTCCACCCTCGCTTCAATAGTTTGAGAAATTTTGAACATGACCAAATTTTGGATTCTCAAGAAGTTCATTAGGCGACCACCCTTCTTAATAGCATGCTCTACTCTGCATGGGGTGTTCCGCCTTTTAGCCTGGGCGGCCCATCCCCTATAGCTTCTTAGCTTTTTCCTCATTCTTCCATCCTTGCTCAAATCTCAAGGCGTGCACATGTAATGGCTAATTGGACTAAAACTTGGGTTGCCTCCCAAGAAGCGCCTGATTTAATGCCACGACACGACAGTGTTGGTTCATCATTCACAACTCATCAAGGTAGATGCACAACACCTCACCAACCTCGGCATCGCACCCCAAGATGCTTCACTCTTTGCCCGTTCACCTGAAAACTTCTTCCTCCATCCTTGGACTCCAAATCCACCGATCCATTAGGCGTGACACAAAATACCTTGAATGGACCCGTCCACTTCGATCTAAGTTTCTCAGTAATAACTTCTACCGCGTATCAAAGAGCAACACCAAGTACCCTACTTTGAAATTTCAGTTTGAAATATTGGAATCATGCAACATCTTCATATTTTCTTTATATAGCATTGCATTATCATATGCTAAGTATCGGAAGTCATCAAGCTCATTTAAGTGAGAGACTTCTACATTAGCGGCCTTTTCTTAATCCATGTTCAACTTTTGCAATGCCTATAGGGCTTTGTGCTCCAACTCCACCGGCAAATGATATGCCTTTCCAGACACCAATTTAAATGGGGACATTCCAATCGGAGTTTTGTATGCGGTCCAGTATGCCCGCAAAGCATCATCAAGTTTTCTTGCCCAATCGGTTCGATGAGCATTGATCGTCTTAGAAAGGATGCTTTTGATTGCATGATTGGAGACTTCAACTTGCCCACTTATTTGTGGATGGTAGGGAGTTGCAACTTTGTGTTTCACTCCATACTTTTGGTAGAGATTTACAAAAGCTCGATTGCAAAAATGACTCCACCATCATTTATAATAGCACATGGAGTCCTAAACCTCGAAAAGATATTCTTTTTCAAGAAAGCCACCACACTCTTTGCTTCATTTTTGGGAGGCACAACCGCTTCAACCCGTTTTGACACACAGTCCGCGGCTACCAAAATGAACTTGTTCCCATAAGAACTCACAAAGTGTCCCATGAATTCTATCCCCCACATATCGAATAATTCTACTTCAACAATAGGATTGAGTGGCATCTCATGCTTTGTTGAGATTCCAACCATCCATTGACATTGATTACAACTTTTCAACCAAGCATGAGAATCATTGTACAAGGTTGGCCAAAAGAAGCCACATTCCAAGACTTTAGTTGTCGTCCTCACTCCACAATGATGCCCTCCATAAAGAGAAGAGTGGCATCTTTCCAATATCATCTTTTTTTCAGACTTGGCAATGCATCTCCGAATCATACCATCCACACATACCCTAAAGAGACAGGGTTCATCCCAATAGTAGAATCTCACTTTTTTACTAGCTACTTCTTTTGATAATAAGTGAAGTCTTCGAGAAGCACTCCATACACCACAAAATTTTCTAGATCCGTGTAGCAAGGGATTGCTTCCCAAGATACAGACAAGATTCTTTCATTCAAAAATGAATCATCAATATCAATGGCTTCTTTTAGGCAACCTATTCCAAACAGGACAAGTGGTCCGACACTTGATTTTCGATGCCTTTTCTATCAAGAACCTCCACATAAAATTGTTGGAGGAGTAATACCCACCGAATGAGCCTTGTCTTAGAATCCTTCTTGGCCATCAGGTACTTGAATACGGAGTGGTCGGTATGAACAACTACCTTCGACCCCACAAAGTAAGAGCGAAACTTTTCAAAGGCAAAGACGATTTCCAACAACTCTCTTTCCATCACCGTATAGTTTAATCGGGCCCTATTCATGGTCTTGCAGAGTAACATATGGATGGAACATTTTGTCCACCATTTGTCCTATTATGGCCCCCAAAGCAACTTCACTAGTATTGCACATTACTTCGAATGAGAGGTCCCACCTCGGACTCATACTCACCGGTGCGATGGTGAATCACTTTTTCACCTATTCAAAAGCACTCAAACATGCTTTGTTGAACACAAATTTTGCATCCTTCTCTAGGATCTTGCACAAAGGTTTACAATTTCAGAGAAGTCTTTGATAAACTGGTGGTAGAATCCTCCATGTCCCAAGAAGCTCTGTACTCCCTTTATGGATTTTGGAGGTGGAAGCTATGAGATTACCTCAATTTTGGCGTGATCCACCTCGATGGCTTTCTTTGACACCTTGTGTCCCAACACAATCCCCTCTTGCACTAAGAAATGGCACTTCTCCCAATTTAGCACATGTTTTATCTCCTCACATCTTTCTAGCACCTTCTCGAAGTTAGACAAGAAATATTCAAAACAATCCCCAACCACCAAGAAGTTACCTCTGAAGACTTCAAGGAAATTCTCCACTGTCATGGAAAAGGGCTAACATGCACCTTTGAAATATGGAGGGGGCATTGCAAAGTCAAAATGGCATCTTGCGGAGTTCAAAAGTGCCATAGGCACATGTGAAATTTGTTTTGTCTTGATCTTCTATCTTGATGGATATTTGATTATAGCCCGAATATCCATCAAGGAAATAATCTTTCTTTGTTGCAGTGTTGAGCTTGCAGTAGTCCATACATACTCTCTAGCCGGTCACGGTTCCAGTTGATATAGCTTCTCCCTTTTCATTTTGGACTACAATCATCCCACCTTTCTTTGGTACACATTATAGCGGTGGCACTCGCTATCGGACAATGGAACAATGTCACCTACATATAGCCACTTGATTATCTCTTTCTTTACCACTTTTTGTATAGGAGGATTTAGCCTCCTTTGGTATTCTACCGATGGTCTGCACCCATACTCAAATATGATCTTGTGAGTACACACTCCCCAATCAATCCCCCTTATATCCGCTAGAGTCCAACCATAGCCCTTATCCTCCGTTTCACCACTTCAAAAAGTTTTGCCTCTTAGTCATTGGTTAAGTGGGAATAAATGATAATGGTTAGAGTGGAGTTTGGACCTAGAAGATATATCTCAAATAGGAAGGAAGGACTTTCAATTCCAGGTGCTTCTTCTATGGATGGTTTTGTGGGTGGTGTTGCATGGTTTTCAAGGTCAAGGGATAGCTTTTAAGGTACAAATGGTCTTGATTCCAACCCTTCCAATGCTATCACACACTCCTTCACAGTTTCTTCATTATCTACAGCCATGTTCCGAATCACCGCCGCCAAGCATCTTCTTGACTAACTAAGACGCTTTCCTTCTCCACAAGTCCATCAACTACCAAATCAACGTAGGAGCAAGTGGCTTTCTCTTCCATCGATTGCGTCAAGGACTTGCAAATATAGAAGACCACCTTCTGCCCATTAAACAAAAAAGTAAGCTCACCTCTTTCAACATCATATAAGGCCCTCCTGATGGCTAAAAATAGATGCACAAGAATAATCGGAACCTCGTAATCCATGTGGAAATCAAGTATTACAAAGACCGCCAGGAAGACAAACTTTTCAACTTTCACCAAAATGTTATCAATGATCCCAATTGGCATCTTCAAAGAGCGATCTACCACTTGCAAATTCATAGTTGTTGATCTTGGAGCCTCAATTCTCAAAGTTTTGTACATCGCATAGGGCATAAAGTTGATGTTTGCCCCTAGATCACACAAGGCCTTTTTGAAATGCCTCCCACCAATAGCGCATGGAATGGTAAAAGCTCCGGAATCATCTAACTTTTGTGCCATATGTTAGGACAAAATTGCACTATATTGATGGTTAACCTTATAGTCTCAAAACCTCCATAGCTCTTTTTGGTGAGTAGGTCCTTCATGAATTTGGCCACATTTTCCATTTTTTCCAATGCATCCACAAGATGGAGGTTGATGGAAGTAGTGGTTATCTTCTCCCAAATCTTTTTAGCATGAGAAGCTTGCATTTTCTTGGCACTTATTTGGGGGAAAAGGATGTTTAACTTTGGGAATGGAGCTTGGACTACGAGGGCATTTTTTGGGTGGTGGAGTTTTCTTTGGTTTTATTTTTTTGGGTAGTAGTGACTTTGAGAGTAGGCTTTTGAGGGATTGCCTCAACATTAATCTCTTTGCTTTGAACATCATCATCATTTTGCCTCACTTCGTCTTCTTGCACCAGATCCTCATCAATAGTTTCATCTTCATTCAACTCAAAACCCACGTCATCATCATGAACTCCCAACTCTACATCATCATCAATACCTATAGCTTTAGAATCATCTCATCTCTTGTCATTTCGTGTTGTTATTTCCATCACTTGATTCTTTCCATTTCTCTTGGGGTTCACTATCATATCACTGGTAGTCCCCCTTGTGGCCTTTGGTTCACTTGATGCGAGAGATGACTCATTTAGAACTCAAGAGCCTTGATAGAAGTGGTATGATAAGTCATGCTTTGTCGGATGTCTTTGAGATCTCCGGAGTAGCCTTGTTGCAGCTTGAGCATCTCACCCATCATATCTTCCAATTTTGAATTTCTCTTTTCTTCATGGTCATTTTGCTTGTATGGGGCTCTTGGCAGATATGGTTGAAAGAAACTGGCTCATCTCCCCTCTTGGTTGCTGCCCCAATTTGACCTCCCTTGTCCTTGTCTCCATTGATTTTGCGGATACGGCTTTTGCTAACCCCCTTTATCATAACCTATCTTGCCTTGATAATTGTCCGTATAGTTGCCCTCCTCTTCCTCTTGGATATTGAAACATTGATCCGGGTAGTACCCATCTTGCCCTTGTTGGAGAAGAATTACAGGGGCACCCTCAGGGTCACATAGTGATAAGGATCAAAAACGAAAGAAAAAAATAAAAGGATAGGAGCAAGACGAATCTTGAACTCCCTTTGAAGTAGCTACGACGAACGGGTCTCGTAACACCATCGAATCGGGTCAAGAACAATCTATACTATTCAAATAGTCCTCAAGATGCATCGGGGCCTTGCAAATAGTCCGGTCGGGTTGGAATGAGACTCAGCTAGATCCACTAGTTGGTTCAAGCCAAAAGGTTCATTCATTCAAAGAGAAATCTCATCTCTCAATTGTTTGTCTTCAATATTCAAAGTAAGCTAATGATGAAATAAGCCTAAGGGGTCCTTTTATAGATGCCCTCATTACATAATATAAGGTCTAAAGTACCCCTAAATGGGGTTTTAAAACATAAGCCACGTAGGGCTAAGATAGGAATTACATAGCAAAATAAAGATGAATTCCGTCAAGACTCTTCAGGGTTGGGCGGAGAGCCTGGAAGGTGGCTGGTGCGCCTGACAATTAGAGCAGTGAGCAATGTGGGCGGAGCGCCTGCCTTGGGCGGAAGGCCTTGGGCGGTACGCCTACTGGTCAGGCGGAGCGCCTGTCAATTGAGGCAGTGAGCAACTTGGGCGGAGCGCCTCCTCCTTGGGCGGAGCGCCTGGACTTGTTACCAAGTTATACTTCTTCAAATTGCTTCCAAGGTTCCCATCTTCAATCCCCTTCCAAACCAAGTATAGGTGAGCGCCTTGGACCTCTTTGGCTTGACTCTGGGTGAACGCTCTAGTGGTGGTTTGCCCCTTATCATCCTCCCCTTCTTGAGAGGATTTCGTCCTTGAAATCAAAGCATCATTATCCACGACATCTCCATCACCTACATCAAAAGGAGTCAAGTCATAAATGTTGAAAGTAGTTGAAACATTGTACTCATCGGGCAAATCAATCACGTAGGCATTGTTGTTGATCCTGGAAAGCACTAAGAATGGTCCATCTCCTCGGGGTGCCAAATTTTCTTTCCTATGGTTTGGAAGCCTTTCTTTGCGGAAGTGCACCCATACCTAATCTCATTTCTTGAGCTTCATCTTCTTCCTTCCCTTGTTCTTCTTGGATGCCACCTTTGAATAGGCTTCCTCCAAGTTCTTCCTTGCTTTGGCATGGATCTCAAGCATAGCCTTAGCTCGGCTCTTACCTTCAAAACTAACAATCACATTCTTGGGCAAAGGGGTTAGATCAAGTGAAATCAAAGGATTAAAGCCATAAACACACTCAAATGGAGTCATACCAATCATGCTATGCAAAGTACGATTATATGCAAACTCCATAAGAGGCAACTTTTCAACCCAAGTCCCGGCCTTACTTCGGGTCATAGCTCTAAGAAGAGCACCCAAAGTTCGGTTCACCACCTCGGTTTGCACATCCTTTTGAGGGTGGTGGGACGTACAGAACAATAACTTGGTGTCAAGAGCACCCCAAAAACTTCTCCAAAAATGGCTAAGGAACTTAGTGTCCCTATCACTCACAATGGTTCGAGGCACACCATGCAACTTTAACACATGATCAATGAATAAAGAAGAAACATGTTGTGCATCATCACACTTTTTACATGGAATGAAGTGAGCCATCTTGGAAAACCTATCCACGACAACATAAATGCTATCATATCTCCCCCTAGACCGTGGTAATTCCATAACAAAATCCATTAAAATATCCATCCACGGGCTAGTAGGTACGGGGAGAGGAGTATAAAAACCATGGGGTTTCGACTTGGACTTAGCATACTTGCAATCAAGGCAAGAATTCCAAAGTCTCTCAACTTGCATCCCCATCTTAGGCCAATGGAATTGTTCCATGAGAATGGCCAAAGTCTTTTTTTTTTCACAGTGACCCATTAAGCCTCCACTATGTGCTTCTTGAACACGCAGTTCCCTCCATGAGGACTCGGGTACACAAACTCTACCATTCTTGAAGATATATCCATATACCCATTGGTATTTCTCAACTCTTTCTTTTTCTCAAGAGCTTCATGAATGCTCTTTAGCTTTGGGTCATGAGCATACATCAACTTGATACTCTCAAAACCCATGAGCTTGGAGGTAAGAGTGGTGGCTAGAGCAAACTTCCTAGAAAGTGCATCGGCCACAACATTTTCGGCTCCCCTTTTGTATTGAATCACATAAGGGAAACTCTCAATGAACTCTACCCATTTGGCATGCCTCTTGTTCAACTTCGATTGGCCCCTAAGATGTTTGAGTGACTCATAATCACTCTTAATCACAAATTCCCTAGGCCAAAGATAATGTTGCCAATGAGCAAGAGCTCTCACTAGGGAATACAACTCCTTATCATACGTAGAGTAATTCAAGGTTGCACCCTTCAACTTTTCACTAAAGTAGGCTATGGGTTTCCCATCTTGCATGAGAACACCTCCAATTCCCACCTCCAAGGCATCACATTCAACCTCAAATGCCTTTCCAATGTTGGGCAATTGCAATAAAGGGGCGGTACTCAACCTACTTTTTAATTCTTGGAAGGCCTTCTCTTGAGGCTCTCCCCACACAAAAGGTTTGTCTTTCTTCACAAATTCGGTTTGTGGAGCGGCAATGGAGATAAATTCCATCACAAATCTCCTATAGAAACTAGCAAGACCATGAAAGCTTCTCACTTGAGATATGGTAGTAGGAGTAGGCCAATCTCTAATGGCCTCTACCTTGGACTCATCGACCTCCACTCCTTGGGTACTCACAACAAAACCAAGAAAGACTACTCTTTCAACACCAAATGCACATTTCTTAAAATTAGCAAAGAGCTTTTCGGCTCTAAACACTTCAATCACTTGCCTTAAATGTTCAACATGTTCATCTAATGACTTGCTATACATCAAAATGTCATCAAAGTAGATGACCACGAATTTGTTGATGAATGGCTTAAACACATGGTTCATTAGCCTCATGAAGGTACTAGGTGCATTGGAGAGGCCAAAGGGCATCACCAACCATTCATATAGACCAAACTTGGTCTTGAATGTGGTTTTCCACTCATCACCCGGTTTTATACGGATTTGGTGGTAACCAGACATAAGGTCTATCTTTGAGAAGATACTAGAACCACTTAGCTCATCAAGCATATCATCTAAACGAGGTATGGGATATCGATACTTTACCATGATTTTGTTGACCGCTCGACAATCCACACACATCCTCCATGTGCCATCCTTTTTGAGACAAGTATTACGGGCACGGCACACGGACTTAAACTCCTTTGTATCTTCGGGATTGCTTCTATAGGCCGACTTCTTTGGGATTTGGGATTTAGGATCTCGGGACAAAGTCGATTTGATGTTCAATCCCCCTTAATGGAGGTAAACCACATGGCATCTCATCCGGGAACATATCCCCAAAAACCTTCAAAAACTTCTCAATAGCACTAGGCAAAGGGTTAGAAGAATAATCAAATTCGGAAGATAAAACCATACTTTTGTGCACTAGACAAATGAGCAATTTGGTGCCATCATTTCCTCTCAAAAGCTTACCCGGTTGTATCATGGCACAATTGCTACCGGTAGAAGATGGTGGAGCCACAACTAGGCTCTCGGCCAAAGGTCTAGTCTCCACGGGTGACTTAGCCTTTGCCGCTTCTTTCAACTCCCTCATACGCCTATAATCATCACTTACTTGCTTGGGCGTCAAAGGCTTGAGCACATACTTTCTCCCCTCATGCTTGACCGTATAGGTGTTGACACGACCATCATGTACTACATTTCTATCATATTGCCATGGCCTACCAAACAAGAGATAGCAAGCTTGCATAGACACCACATCGAACATGTGCTCATCTTGGTAGTTCCCAATCTTGAATTTGATCAAGACTTGTTTAACACCTTCAACTCCCCACACTCACTCAACCATTGCAATCGGTATGGGTTTGGGTGTTTTAAAGTGGACAACTTCAATTGTGAGACCAAAGATTGGCTCACAACATTAGCACAACTACCCGAATCTATGATCATTGAGCACACTTGCTCCATCACACGACATCTAGCATGAAATAGATTCTCTCTTTGCACATTTTCACTCTCCTCTACAAGCATGGCACTCAAACTCCTCCTAACAACAAGGAACATATTAGGTTCATCTGCTTCTGCTTCCTCTCCTCCCTCAGCTAACTCACTCTCCTCCACTCCCTCATCCTCGGGTTCACTATCTTGCTCATACAGTATCCCATCATCTATAACAATCATGGTCTTTCGAGTAGGACAATCTCTAGCAAAGTGACCATACCCCTTACACTTATGGAATTGAATAGAAGAAGAAGTAGGAGCGTTCAATTGAGTTTTAGAATTACCTCCCATATTTGGTGTTGGCTTCTCATAAGTCTTCTTCACATATCGACTTGCACTTGCACCACATGTGTTTGGAGTCTTCCATTCCTTTAGCCTACTCACAGGAGTAGAAGTAGTACTCCTATAGCGGGTGGACTTCTCTTGTTTGAGCCACTTCTCGGCTTCAACCGCGGCATCAAATAGTTCATGATAAGAATCAAACTTGTGAAACCTCAATTGAGAGGCCACCTCTCGGTTCAACCCATTCTTGAATCGAATGACGGCTTGTTCATCTTCCCCCGCATCCATGTCTAAAGCCATCCAGATTTGCTCAAACTCATTATAGTACTCTTTAACCGTTTTGTAGCCATTGCTTCAACTCATAAAGCCGCTTGATCTTTATGCGTTGATCATGACGATACTTTTGAGTCACATATTTTTCATCCATTACACGTATCAATTCATCCCAAGTAAGGTTCACGGGCAAAGCATTCCTTCTCCTTGAACTCTTGACCGACTCCCACCAAGTGGAAGCAAAAAATTCGAAGGAAGATATAGCATATTTTGCTTTCTTCTCCTCGGTCATGTCATTTGTATCAAACACTCTTTTCATGGTTACCTGCCATTCAAGATACTCAACCGGTTCACTACCCCTCTTGAATGTAGGAACAATGAGCTTCACACTATTGAGATTATTGTTGTCACGACCCCCTCGGTAAGGCTCCGGTTGGCCCCCAAAGTTGTCACCATAAGCATCATAATCCCTTCTCGCATTCCTCCAATCATTACCCCCTTGAGGTCCTCGACCTCTACCCCTATTCACTTCCTGGCCTCCATTCATTGCTCTCCCATTCAGATAGGGAGCTTCATAGTCATCAACATCAAGTCTGGGTTCCTTCCCTTCTTGAGCTTCATCAACATGCTCAAGAGGTGCAATGTTTCTACGGGCTCTAGGGAGTTGAACTTCCCTTTGGAAATTGCCCAAAAGGTGGGGAATGCCCACTTGTTAGGGATTGCCTAACGCACGCTCATTTCGAGCAAGATCATCCTTTAGCATTTGTTGCTTAACCAATTCGGCAAATTGTTCCACGGTAATGGCTGAGCCACTTGTACCTTCACCGGCTTCAAGTTGGACACTCGGGGTCCTTCTTTCAAGATTTTCAAGTCTTAGGCTCATGCCATCCAACTTGGCTATTATAGTAGCCAAGACACCGTTAATGGGATCATCACCTTCACTAGCCATGGTACCTACAAAACAAGCAAACGGTTAGTGAAATAACCTCACACACACACCTCACTTGAATGTCACTCGGGTACACTCGTTTAATGGTGGGGGATTTCTCACTCAAGCTTGAACCAAAGGTGTCACGTAGTTGAACCATGTTCCTAATTAACAACGAAACAATCCACAAGATCAAGCACTCTTCGGGACGACTGGAATTAATGGGACTCGATGGACGCTAGGCTCATCAAGTGCGGACTTGAAACAAATGGTTCTACGAGTCTTTTTTGAGTTCTACTGTCCACTAAGCACGATTATCCTAAAGGCTCAAATAATTAGTACTAATCGAGTAGGAATGTTACTCTAATAGTACTAACCGGAAGCAATGCTATCAAATAAAATACGAAAACCTAGAAGAAAACTACCCAAAACCACGCTACAGGGTTAGGCGGAGCGCCTGAAGTTCAGGCGGAGCTGCCTAGGGTGGAGCGCCTAGTGCAGGCGGTGCGCCCAAATTTCGAAGCAGTGTCCAAGTCAGGCGGAGCACCTGAAATTAGGCGGAGCGCCTATTGCTGTTCTTCAGCTTTTCCAACAACGTGTTTCTTCAATTCTCACCCAAATTTTTCAATGCTTTCACCTTGTTTTCTCAAAATCAAAGGTACCCAAAGTTGTTTTTCACTAACTCCAACAAACCCCAATGGTTTTTTTAACATCAAACACCCAATATCAAGATCACAATCATGATTCAAAGTCTTTCAAGCTAGGGTTTAAAAAGAGGGGTTTTGATTCTTCAATTTTTGTTTTACAACTCCAAATCACAAGATATTGGTAACCAATCGACGGGTTTTTGATAGAGAACAAACCCCAATAAGAATCAATCAATGGGTCAATCAATCCAAGAAACACTAGCAAATTTTTTTTGGTGTTTTTCATCTTTTGAATTTTTTTGTATTTTTCTTTTTTTTCAACAACAAGAACGAGAACATAAACTAGAAACTAATGTAGGCACGATGAACAAGGATCGAGGGTTTGTAGAGACAAATCCTGAGTCTTGCTCTGATACCAAACTGACATGGATAAAAAATGAAAGTGAAAAATAAAAGGATAGGTGCAAGACGAATCTTAAACTCCCTTCGAAGTAGCTACGAGGAATGGGTCTCGTAACACCATCAAATCGGGTCAAGAAAAGCCTATACTATTCAAATAGTCCTCAAGATGCACCGGGGCCTTGAAAATAGTCCGGTCGGGTTGGAATGAGACTCAACTAGATCCACTAGTTGGTTCAAGCCAAAAGGTTCATTCAATCAAAGAGAAATCTCATCTCTCAATTGTTTGTCTTCAATATTCAAAGTAAGCTAATGATGAAATAAGCCTAAGGGGTCCTTTTATAGGTGCCCTCATTATATAATATAAGGTCTAAAGTACCCCCTAAAGGGGGTTTTAAAGACATAAGCCACGTAGGGCTAAAATAGGAATTATATAGCAAAATAAAAATGAATTCCGTCAAGACTCTTCAGGGTTGGGCGGAGCGCCTGGCAGGTGGACGGTGCGCCTGACAATTGGAGTAGTGAGTAATTTGGCGGAGCACTTGCCTTGGGCAGAGGGCCTTGGGCGGAGCACTTGCCTTTTGTATAATCCCTCATTGAAGTTTGTTTATCCTTTGGCAAGAACTTTGCCAAGAATTGTTTGACGAGCTCATTCCATGTGTAGATTGAATTCTTGGGCAACTTATGCAACCATACCTTAGCCTTTACTTGTAGAGAGAATGGAAATACCCATAGGCATAAGGACTCCTCCGTGACATGGGCCGACTTGTATAGACTACAAGTTTGAATGAAGTTTCTCAAATGCTCATTAGCATCGTCATGCTTGCCTCTACCAAAGAATCCATTTGGGTCTAACCCATGTAGTATCACTTGTGGAGTGTTGAAGGATGCATTTCCTCGAATGGGTAGAGGAACAATGGCACAGCAAAGCCTTCCATATCAACCTCTTAATCAGACTCATCATGTAGATCTTGCATGGGTTCGTTGAAAAGTCTTTCATCTCAAACATTTCTTTGGTTCTAGTTGACATTTTAAACATTCCCTCGATTAGTATTGCCCCCTTGGTTGACATAATTACCACAACCACCTCACTTTTACACCTCGTCCACCTCAGTTTGCATTGTTTCCACCCCGATTAACATTGGGCGCAACACCAACATTAGCTTGTAACCCCTCATTTGTTTGAACACCATCAAGAGGAATTTCATCATTTTGCACCAAATTGTCACCCTCGGCACCAAGAACGTTGGCCTCGTGTCCATCTTCAATTTTCTCACCACGATATTCTTGGTCATCAATACCAAGATCAACATCTTCAAATTCCTCTTCATATTCTCCAGCATAGCAATCCAGAGCCCCATCGAAGGGAATGCCTTCATTTTGCTCATGGGCAAGGCTCTATTAGGATTCTGCAAGGCCCTATTAGGATTCCGCCTCATTGCTATGTTTCACCTATACAAGGCAAAACAAAACCGAAAGGTAAAATGCTAGGAACTAAAAACTAAGCAACTTGATTAACTAATGCAACATAATATTGAAATCGCAGTTCTCCGGCATGGTGCCAAATTTTGATCACAGACAAGATTAAAGCCTTGCCGATAACTGGTCGGGTGCAAATATAATCGGTAAGTAATACCGAGTCGATTATCCTCAGCGAACTAGCACGTTCAAGTGAGAGTTTAGCAAATAGGCATTCAAGTCGAGTTAGTTAATAGTCCTAGAAGTAGAGAGTGTTTTGACATGTAATCTATTGTAAAACAAAGCAAAAAAATAAAATAAAGTGTTTGTTGTGATTCTATAATATGAAAACTAGGGGCGTAAACAGGATTAGTGGTGTTTATCCAATGAGTAAAGTATTTTTACCTACCTATCACGGGTATGAGTATGGTTGAGTCAATCTATGGTACCCCCTAGGATCCACCAGGCCTAAAAGGAGTCTATCTCACTACGCTCTCCAGAGCCTTAGCTTGACGCATAAAGGGCCAACTCATAGACCCAAGGAAAGAAGACCTTTTTCGAGTGTAATTTCTCTTAGATGGTCAGGCTAAATTTAGCAAACAAGACCAACATCCTTTCTAGCTCAACTATCCTAAGCTAGTTAATCTCTTCCGAGTAATTAACTAGTGAAATAGGTATGTAACCTTAGTGTCAAAATTACTAAATAATGATATTAATGTTATAAGAGCTAGATAATAAAATCCATGATATGTATAGTGAATTTAAGCAATACCCATTGAATTTCTACCACTATAGCATGTTTACAACCCTAGTTATGAGTTTAGCTACTCATACTTAGGGTTGTAATCAAAGACATATTCATGTAATAGATTACGGAATATAGATAGAACATGCAATATGTATTGATTAAAGATTCAAAAGTACAAATTAATATTCTCACAAATTGATGAAAGACCTTATTACTTGCCTCTCAAGTCTTGCCCAAAGTAGTAATAGAATAGTATGCAATATGAAATAGAATATTAATAAAACTCTAACTTGTTCTATTTATACTAAGCCTAAATTTTAATTACAAAACTTCCATTTTTGGGCTGGGCGACCGACCTAATGAGAGGGGACGGTCGCCCTTTGTGACGAAGCTGACTTGCTTCTTCGATCTTGCAGGCTGAGACGGAGCGTACCTTCATGTGGTGCAGCCCCCTGTTCTTCATTTTTTTTTTCGAAATGGGTGGTTCGTTGCTTGAATAGGAGATCGCCTTCTCTTCAGAGGTAGGTCGTCCTGAGCTTGAGGTGGACCACCCTTTTGGGCTCCGGTTTTCATCCTTCTCTATTTCTGATTTAGACGGTTGCCTCACTTCATCAGGTAGCCTGCCTATCACTGAGCTCCCATTTGCAATCTCTCTGACTCTCACTAGGCGATCGCCCACTGCATCAGGACAGGGCGCCCTGTCCTGCTGCACTTATATTTTTACACTTTGGCTCCATTTGTCACTTTTTAAGTTTCAATCTTCAGTCATTGACTACTGTAAACTCATGTAACCTAAAACTGAGCAAAGTATAGCATTAATCACACAAAATATTTCTTTTGGGTTAATGAAAGTGTAAAGTAGTCTTCAAGTTGGTAATACCAATTTATCAACATCTAAAATATCTAGAAAAGCAAACTTTAAATAATATAACGATATTTAACAATATATATATATATATATATATATATATATATATATATATATATATAAAACGATATTTAACGATAAAAAATAGGACATCTCTTTGAAGTTTAGCTTTAGGCCCCGTCCTTGTTGAGTCGGCCCTACATCTATTTATTAGAATAAAATAGCTCAAGTGCATAAATAAAGAACATAGCATTTTACAAGAAAATTTTTCAAATTTCTACACACATGTAAAATTAAAACCACAGCCTCCCTTTGTAATTTTCCTTAAAATATCTACTAAACTGAGCCAAATTCAAATTACAATACTATACTTCCGCTATTGGTGCGAGTTGCAAGGAATCTATTGTTGATGGATCTCCACTTCGCTAGGAGGGAGCTGATGTTGATTGAGGGGGTGTTCTTTGTCTCTTTTAGTGGAGATCTACAATCCAAACACTAAATCTAGCCCTAACTTGATAATCCTAGCTACCACTAATTTATTAGCTACCTCTATTTTGAAAGTGTTGGTTGTATCTCCAAAGTACATTTAACGATAACTTCTACAAAATTTGATTAAGGTAAACTTGATAGCCTATAACAATAAGAACTACTAGACACGAAGCTAATTAAGCAGTTACGCGAACATGCCAACATCCCGTCGTTTCTCTAGCACCTCTATTCTTAAGAACTTTGCAATTTGGCTCACACAATATTTTCTCTAAGTCTGCTACGAATTCTCTCTCTATGAAAATGTGTATACATGTATCAAAATAAATTTGAACTATATATAGTATTAGGGTTTGTCAAATAGTTTTAAGTAATTAAGGTAGCAAGTAATAAAGAGATGAAAACCATATAAACCAACAAGTAGCAACCACCTCTCCTTCTTACCTTATTTCACACGACCACTTTGGTGTAAATGCACTCCCAATAATTGCAATTCTATGTTGAGATTGTAATAGAATATTTTTCCAATCAAATCTAATATCTTATAATTTTTTTAACACTTTACCATAATAAATATATTTTCAGTCAAATATAAATAACCCGACTTTACAGTGAGTCATGGAATATTTCACTTCACAATTTCTTTCAGTTGTTTCAGCACCAATTTCTCAATAGCTAATCATCAAAACCTCGTATCCTAATCATTTCAAAGGTAGATTTGTCCATGTAGCTAAGGGAAGATATTAAAAGCTTCAAATCTTGATTTCAGCCACAAACTCAGAGCTGGAAAGGCAAGATACTCCATTGTTGAAGCACCCTGAAGCTTGGGCGTCAAATCCATTCCCTTGAAGAATCAAACTTTCTCTTAAAATTTTCCTATTCTCTTTTCTTCTGCATGTTGTGTTGAAAATATACTTTTTTTTTTTAAATTTTTTGTTTCGATTCTGAGTAGCTAATTTTTTTCGTCAATAATTTTGAGGGAACCTTTTGTTAGGTGATTTATTTGACATAATTTTTTTTTAAACTGAGTCGTTGCTAGTTATATTTGTTCAACAATGTTTTGGTTGTATTTAATTGAAAAGATATTCATTAAATGTTCGTTCATATCGTATTCTACTTGTAAAAGATTATTTATTAAGGACACTGGCCGTAAAATGTCTTATATATCATACGTCTTTCCTTTTCTCAATCTTTCATCATACCGAGGTGATCCTTACACTTCTTTTCAATCCTCTCTCTCATGGCGTCGCGCACGTTAGCTAAACGTACACTGGGCTGAGGAACCATAGTAGGAGAAAAAGAACGAGGCCAACCAACGAAAATACCACTCACCACGATTGGTAGTTCAGTTAGCTCTAGAACATTCACTTCAATTGCAGATACAAATGCAATACAAATGCAATACAAGAGATGAGCACACCAACTGTTCTATGAAAGTCCACTAAGATCAAAGATAGCCAAGCAGGGAAAAACCAACCACAAAAAAAATAATTGGAACTGCAAAAGGAATCAAAGTCTAAATATAAATTGAAGGAAAAGCCATAAAGTTACAACATTGAACCTAGTAGCTACGACCCTAAATCGAACAATTACAAAACTAAACATAGCTAGACCAAGTAGAGGAAAATCATGAGCCGCAGGACAACTACAGATGAATTTTCCTCCATTAGAGAATAAGCAAGGAACCAAAACAACAGATCTGTAAAACCTGAACACACTCACACGAGAGAAATAATATTTGAGTGAAACTCTTGCTTTCATTGATGAGGGGAGTCCCCTATTTATACAAAAGAAACCTAGAGAAAACCTAACCCTAAACCTAACTTAGTAACCAAGTAAACCTAACGGGCTTGGCCCAATATACATAACTAATACATAATTAACCTATTTACAATACTCCCCGGTGAGAGACTCACCGGGACTCAACGGGCAGAGCCTATTTACAATACCCCTCCTCAAGTTGGAGCGTGAGGGTTCCTTATGCCCAACTTGTTAAGGAAGAATTCAAACTGGGCGCGTCCCAGCGCCTTCGTAAAAATATCAGCAAGTTGCGTGGTCGTAGGCACATAGCTGGGACGAATGACTCCTCCGATGATTTCATTCCGAACAAAGTGACAGTCGACTTCGATATGTTTAGTCCGTTCGTGAAAGACAGGATTCCGAGCAATATGTAACGCAGCTTGACTGTCACACTTCAAATTCATCGGAGAATCGTGATCAATTCCAAGATTCCATAAAATCCCTTTCAACCACTTCAATTCACACACAGTCATTGCCATCGATCTATATTCTGCCTCAGCAGAGGACCTCGACACGATCTGTTGCTTCTTCATTCTCCAAGATATCGGTGAGCCCCCTAACGACACATACCAACCTGTTAACGACCGACGTGTCAACGGACAGCCTGCCCAATCGGAGTCACACCACCCGTGCAATCTCAGATCACACTGAGAATGAAATACAATGCCTTGTCCCGGACAGCCTTTCAAATATCGAACAACCCTGAGTGCCGCTTCCATATGCTCAATACGGGGACTCTGCATGAATTGTGACAACACATGCACACTATAGGACAAATCTGGTCGCGTAAAACACAAGTAAATCAATCTATCAACCAGTCGCCGATAGCGTTCAGGATCTTTGATAAAACGACCAGTCGCAAGTGCCAAGCGATGGTTTTGTTCTATCGGTGTACCAACCGGTTTTGCCCCCAACAAGCCTGCTTCCGATATGATATCCAATGCATACTTCCTCTGACACAGGAAGATTCCTTTCGGAGCCCTTGCCACTTCAACTCCCAAAAAATATTTCAAAGCACCTAAATCCTTCATATGGAAACATTTCGAGAGATATAACTTAAAAATTCGTATTGCCTTCGAATCGTTACCCGATATAATCAGATCATCCACATAAACAAGCACATTTAAATGCACATTTCCCTTCTTCATCGTAAATAATGAGTAATCCGAATATGATTGTCGAAACCCATATTGCTTAAGTGCAGCAGACAACTTCGCAAACCAACATCGGGGAGCTTGTTTTAATCCATACAATGATTTTCGAAGGCGACACACAGCTCCTCTCCCCGTCATGCGATGTCCCGGAGGCAATTTTATATATACTTCCTCGTGAAGATCACCATGCAAAAATGCATTGTGCACATCCATCTGATGCAATTCCCAATTTTTGGCAGCTGCTACGGCCAGAAAAACTCGGACAGTCACCATCTTTGCAACCGGTGCAAATGTCTCCGTATAATCAACCCCTTCGATTTGGTGATTTCCAAAAATCACCAGTCTTGCTTTGTACCTTTCAATAGTTCCATCCGAGTTGTACTTTATCTTGTATACCCATCGACATCCGAGGGCCTTCTTCCCGGTAGGCAAGCGAACTATCTCCCAGGTTCTGTTCGCTTCCAGCGCCTTCAATTCTTCCCCCATGGCTGTTCTCCATTTGTCACTTTTTACCGCCTCTGAATAGGAGGTAGGCTCATGTCCTTGCGTTGTAGCTGCAAGAAAACTCACATGTTTCGAAGAGAAATTATCACAATTGACATAGTGTGCTAGAGGATAGGGCTTACCAGAGGGTTGTTGAGAAACGGATGAACAAGCAGACTTTCGAACACAGGACGATACCCGGTGACTCATCTTTTGGACCGTATTAGTAACAAAGTCTCTCAGCAAGATATTCTCTTTCTTAGTTCATTTTCCCCGACCCAACTCTTCGGGTTCAACTTCGGGAACAACCTCAGGTTCAGCTTCCGGAGTCACCACTTCGAGTTCAATCACCGGAGTCATGACTTCGGGTTCAACACCCCCCCTTCCTTGCACACTCTCCTCTTCCTCCTCCAATGCAACGGGGACAGAAGCCGTATCTTGTGTCCGTTTTTCGGCATCAGTCTCCTTTGATGCGAATGGAAATTTTCGTAAAACACCACATCCCTCGAGAACACAAACTCCTTTGCCTCCAAATCATACATTTTCCACGCTTTCTTCCCATTTGGATAACCCAAAAACACACATCGACGACTCCTACTTTCAAACTTGTCACTTGTTCGTCCTTGATTGCGAGCATAACACAAGCAACCGAACACCCTCAAATGATCATAATTCGGTGTCACACCCATCAAGATATCGTAAGGTGTCTTCCCATTCAACAACTTAGTGGGTGTCAAGTTAATCAAAAATAACATGCCGTCATCACACATTCTCCCCAGAAGTCAATCGGTAAATTAGCTTGAAAGCGTAGCGCCCGTGCCACGTTTAAGATATGTCTATGTTTCCGTTCAACTCTACCATTTTGCTGGGGTGTCCCCACACACGAAGTTTGGAACAAGATCCCTTGTTCGAGAAAATACCCTTTCAGACTTACAAATTCAGTTCCATTATCACTCCGAACGCACTTAACCCGTTTATTGAATTGTCTCTCTACCATTGCAAAGAAACCTTTCAATTTTTGTCCAACCTCTTTCTTATCAACTAACAGGAACACCCATACTCCTCGTGAACAATCATCAACGACAGTCAAAAAATATGATGCACCACACGAAGACTCAGTTCTATAAGGACCCCACAAGTCACAGTGTACTAAATCAAAAGGTTCAGCAGCTTTATTATTACTCGAAGGAAATACATTTTTAGTTTGTTTTGCTCTAAGGCATACATCACATGCTTTTTCTTCTAAGCTACCTTTCCCACTACCTTCTAAGACTGAAAGAGATTTTGTTACTTGCATCGAAGGATGTCCCAACCTTTGATGCCATAAATCTACCACATCGACCTTCACAGCTTTCACCACGAGTATCGTCCGAAAGTAGTAGAGTCCGTTCTTTTGTTCACCCGCTCCAATCAACTTCCCCGTAGCCCGGTCCTGCATAACACACAAATCATTAGTGAAATTTACATTGCAACCAACTTGATTAATTAATTGAGACACAGAAATCAAGTTGCAAGTCATTTCGGGCACATATAACACTCCGTGAAGAACCATGTCTTCGTTAAATCTGATGGATCCTTCCTGAGTCGCCATCGTACTGCTTCCGTTCGGTAAACCTACCGGACACTTTGGTATTGTTCGTAAATTCTCCAAAACACTTATCTGACCGGTCATGTGATTTGACGCCCCCGTGTCAATAATCCATGAAGGATGAGTTTTCTTACCGGTCGATGGTTCACTTGTGCTTGCCTTCTCCTTTTTCAGCAGATCGAACAGCATCTGCAACTGATCACCTGTTATTCCGGACAGGTTAGTCTGTCCAGGCACACTCATGTGTCCGTTTTCTCCATTCTCGAGCTCAGCTTGAGCAGCATTTGCTCGATTATTGCCACGTCCTCGACCAGCATTTGAACCAAACTGTTGATGTCCACGGCCTCTTCCACCTTGGTTACCTTCAGCTCTTCCTCTACCACGTCCTCCATTCGAAGTGCCTTGCTTCGGATAATGCACCCACCCCTCCGGATAGCCAATGACTTCATAGCAGCGTTCCGGAGGATGTCCTCCTCGATCACACAGGTGACACTCCTTATAGCCTGTCTTCGGCAGTTGTGATCGTTGTGCAGCAAATGCCGTCACCTCCCCTCGTTCTTCCTGAGTTCGTGCCATCCCTTTGACCCGTTCATCTTGGATTACCTTTTGGTAGACTTGATTCATCGATGGCAACGGCTCCTGAGCCAAGAGATTGGAACGGACAGTTCCATAAAGACTTTCATCCAGGCCCATAAGGAATAAGTGAACCCTATTTTCTTCCCTTTTCTTCTCCAGTGCAACCGTTAGATAGCAAGTACAGTTTCCACACGAGCAAGTTGGAAACTTATCACAATTTCCTAGTTCTTCCCACAACATAGCCAGTTTTCCATAGTAAGCAGCAACAGTCAATCCCTTTTGCTTACAACCGGCCAAAGCCGCTTTTAATTCCTGAATCCGAGGTCCGTTTCCCACGGAGAAACGTTCTCGAATACTCTCCCACAGATCTTTCGCTACTTCCATGTGCGATATGGTGGTCCGAAGAGTAGGCTCGATCGAATTCCTGATCCACGACACTAGAAGAGAATTGATAGTCCACCAATCCTCATAATCGATCGACTTTTCATCGAGCATCTTGATCGATCCGTCAACAAAACCAAACTTCTTCCTTGCACGCAGCGCCGTTCTAACCGACCGCGCCCATTTCTCATAGTTTTCACTGGTCAACTGGACCTGTGTGATAATCAAACCAGGATTATCATTCGAAGTGATATCGTGCGGAGAGATTGTCTTCCGTACGGCTGCAACATCACCTTTTGGAGCCTCCATTACTTTCTACTTGAAGAGTTTCACGATGGCTCTGATACCTTGTAAAACCTGAACACACTCACACGAGAGAAATAATATTTGAGTGAAACTCTTGCTTTCATTGATGAGGGGAGTCCCCTATTTATACAAAAGAAACCTAGAGAAAACCTAACCCTAAACCTAACTTAGTAACCAAGTAAACCTAACGGGCTTGGCCCAATATACATAACTAATACATAATTAACCTATTTACAATACTCCCCGGTGAGAGACTCACCGGGACTCAACGGGCAGAGCCTATTTACAATAAGATCCGAAGGAAAAATTGAAGAAAAAGCAGGAAGATACTGTAGTACCAACCTGGGCAAATCTTTTTGCAGGTAATAGAAAAGCCAACAATGGAATGGCTCTCTCCTAAGTTTACTGTCAAATTGGACAGTAGTAAATGAAAAGATGAAGTTGAAAAAAGAAGTGGAGAAACGAAAAACTGCATTAACAATTCATGTAATAGAAGAATTCCCAGGATACCGTGTCATGAAAATATACATTGAATTGAACTTGACCTCTATTGCAACCCTAGAAATATTCCTTCATGAAGATGGTTATTACATTGTGAAATTCAAGTCCCTAGATTATATGAGTGAAGTATTATATTCTGGACAATACAATATCAACGACAGACCAATATTGATGAAAAAGTGGTGACTAGATTATTATTTCAACTCAGAAATCTTAACTTAAGTGCCTCTCTGGATGACCTTTCTTAAATTACTTATGAGTTGTTGGAGGTGTAGTTCTCTAAGTAGAATAGCTAGTGCAATTGGGGTACTACTCTATCTAGATGAATGCACAACAAAGCAATCCAGAATCTCATGTGCTAGGATGTTAATAGAAGTGAATCTTACCAAGTCTCTACTTAGGGAGATATATGTTAAGGATCCATCATGAAGAGAGTTTAAGAAGCTTGTCAATTATGAATAGGCTGCTGAGTTATGTGGAAAATGTATGACTATTGGCATAATTGTGCAAAAGATGAATAACAAAGACAGAATACAGAAAACATGAGAAGGAACATAACAAAGACCACAACAACAAAATGTAAAGAAAATACTTTAGCAGTGGCAATCAAAAGGAATACTAGTACCAGAAGTAGCTCATGGAGAAAACCAAGTGGGAGTAGATGACAACTGAAGAAGGGTGTTAAGGAGCAAAACATTGAAGAATAGCCAACAACCCCTCAGTAGACACAAGAAACACATACTAACATACCAAATGCTAAGGAAAAGATAAAAGAAAGTGAGGGAACCCCAAGCAAGAGTATGAGTTACCTAGCAGCTGCACAAGTGACTATGGAAAATAGATTTGAAGCACTACAAGGAGAAAACCCAGGGGAAGAACAAGATGAACCACACCTGATAAGGGTGGAACCCTAACTCAAGCATAATGGAGTGGCTCACATGGAATATAAGGGGCATCAATAAGAAGTATAAGCAAAAAAAATTAAAAATTACCTCAAAGGCCAGAAAATCAATCTAGCCAGTTTGGTGGAAACAACAGTCAAAAAATAACGTGCTAAGAAAATAGCCAAAAAATTAGCACTAGGGTCAGGAATGAAACTATGGGTATTTGAAAAATAGAAGAGTATGTATAATATGGAATGGAAATTACTATGATGTCATAGTCACTCACAAATCAGCTCAAATGATTCAATGTCAAGTACTGGGCCAGAAGTCAAATGTTACATGACAGTCACATATGGATGTAATACAGAGGAATAAATGAAAGGTTATGTGAACAACTAGAAGCATGTTCTCCATCATCCACAGAGCCAAAGATAGTGTGGGGTGATTCCATTAGAGTGCTCAGTACACAAGATTGGAAATTGGCAATCATGTTACTCAAGTAGAAATACAAGACTTCCCTCATAGTCAACTCCATGCCTTTGCTTGTAGCCTTTTGCCACAAGCAGGGGCGGATCCAGCATTTGAGGGTACCGGGTGCCACATCGGTTTGAACGTATACGCGTCGTTATTTTACACTGTCCAAATAAATTATTCGTCTTTTAGATTTAAGTTATAGGATCAAGCAGAAGTTTTTTTTATCTGGAGAAATTTTTTTGTGGTTTTAAGAGGAAAAACTGTTCAGAACTCTGTTTTAATATAAAAAAGTGATACAGGGTTTTTGCTGAAGTAAAAAACGTGCTGCTGTGCAGGCTTGATCCCAAGATAACGAGGCCAAACGTGAGAGCTTTTGCCACTGGCACCAAGGAACCATTTGTGACAAAGGGTGCCACTTTTAATATTTCTATAATTTCTTATATATATACACATATATACACAGAATTTTGATCGAAGCTTGCGGGTGCCACGGCACCCTATGATCACTACTTAAATCCGCCCCTGGCCACAAGTCTTGTCTTGTATCTCTCGACCTTTCCTTGTGCATTCTTCTTTGCCTTGTAGACCCATTTTACTCCAATTGCTTGATGACCTCTGGGAAGAGTTGTAAGCTCCCATGTGTTGTTCTTCTCTATTGCCTTGATCTCCTCTTCCATAGCTTGTCTCCACTGTTTGTTCCTGATAGCTTCTTCAAAATTCACTGGTTCACTTTCAACAAAGAGACAAACTAAGTTACTATAATCAAAGTTAGTAATTCTTTCGGTATTCTCAAGAAGATCCACCAAAGTTCTCGTTTTCTCTGGCCTTTCTCCATTATAGCTTTCTGCAGGGGAAGGAGATGCAACATTAGTTGGAGAAGGAGGAGGAGTTGGATCTTGCACAGGTGTCACGTGCTCTTGTTCTTCTTCATCTTCAAAATATGGGAGAAAATCGTATGTCCTTTCTTCTTGAGCTTCCCAATTCCATGCTGCTTCTTCATCAAATTCAACATCGCAACTCACCACCACTTTGCCGTTTGTTGGGTTGTACAACTTGTACCCTTTTGAGCTTGTGTCATAGCCAACGAACACATGCTTGACACTTCGATCATCAAGTTTAGCTCTCCCTTGTTGTGGCACATGGGCATAGGCTATGCTCCCAAAAATTCTCAAGTGTTTAACACATGGCTTTCTTCCGCTCCATGCTTCTTGAGGAGTTTGATCTTTCACATTCTTTGTGGGAGACCTGTTACTCAAATAAATAGCACAAGAAACAGCCTCGGCCCAAAATTCCTTGGGCATATTTTTAGCTTTCAACATACATCTAGCCATATTAAGAATGGTCCTATTTTTTCTTTCTGCAACTCCATTCTGTTGCGGTGAATAACGTACCGTTAGAGGGCGACGAATTCCATGAGATTCACAAAATTCATTAAATTCTCTCGAAGTAAATTCGCCTCCTCTATCGGACCTTAAAGCTTTTATGTCAAAGACACTCTCTTTTTCCACCAGTGCTTTAAAATTTTTAAATGCACCAAACACTTCTGATTTTTTCTTTAAAAAATAAATCCAGGTCTTTCTACTGAAGTCATCAATAAAGAGTAAGAAATATTTACTCTTACCAAAAGAAGGTGGAGTGATTGGCCCACATACATCGGTATGAACAAGTTGGAGTGGCTTGGTTGCTCTTGATGTGGCCTCCTTAGGAAAACTCCTCCTTGCATATTTTCCAAGAAGACAGGCTTCACACAACTGATTGGGATGATTTATTAAAGACATCCCATGCACCATCTTCTTTTCTCCCATTGATTTGAGCGACTCAAAATTCAAGTGCCCAAATCTCATGTGCCAACACCATGATTCTTCTTTCACATTTGCATTCAAACACTTTGCTTCAATTGTTTTAAGATTCAAAGAAAACAATCTATTCTTTGACATATGAACTTTAGCAATTAGAGTGCCACTTGAATCTCTAAGCCAAAGGTTCATATCTTTCATATGTATGTCATATCCCTTTTCAAGAAATTGGCCCAAACTCAAAATATTATTTTTTAACTTTGGCACATAGTAAACATCTTTGATCAATTTGTGACTACCATCTTTAGAGGAGATAAGAATCGTACCTATCCCTTCAATTTGGATCTTTGAAGTATCTCCAAAAGATACATTGCCTTTCACCCTTTTGTTGAGCTCCACAAACTTGTCTTTGTATCCGCACATGTGGTTGCTCGCTCCATTATCCAGATACCACGAACCACAATCATCTTTGTCTTCTTGCTTGAGTGCTAGCAATAATGTTGACTCTTCATCTTCCTTGTTGTCGTCAACAAGGTTGGCCTTTTCTTCAACATTGCTACGACATTCCCAGGAATAATGGCCAAATTTATGACAATTATAGCACTCAACTTTAGATTTATCATACCTCTTTTCATTTGTTTCTTGATGGTAGCCACGTCTTATTCCACCTCCTCAGCCACGACCTCTATATGTTTGGTGACTTTTCTCTTCATTGTTGGAGTTTCTATCATTGCTTCTTCCTCTTCCACGACCGCCACCACGTCCTCTGCCTCGTCCACGGCCTCGATAGCTCTTTTCATCTCCATCATCCTTCAATGATGCCTTGGTTTTAAGGAGTTGCTCCAACGACTCTTCTTGCCTCCTCTTGATTTTTTCTTCGTGGGCTTGCAAAGAACCTTCCAGTTGCTCCACCGTCATAGTGTCTAAATCTTTAGACTCCTCAATAGCACACACCACAAAATCGAATTTAAGTGTTAGGGAGCGAAGGATCTTTTCTACCACACGGACATCTTCAATTTTCTCTCCGTACCTTTTCAATTGGTTCACAACAGCCCGCACTCTTGAACCATAAACCGAAATGGATTCGGATTCCTTCATTTTTAAAGCTTCAAAATCAGCTCTTAGAGATTGAAGCTTCACCTTCTTCACTTTGTCAACTCCTTGGAGAGATGTTTGTAAAATCTCCCAAGCTTCTTTTGATGTGGTTGCATCGGCCACCTTCTCAAACATGTTATCATCCAAACATTGATGGATTAGAGAGAGGGCTTGTTGATCCTTCTTCTTTAATTTTGCCAAAGCATCCTTCTCATTTTGAGGTAAAGTTTCCTCATTGTCGGGTTCTTCAAACCCTTCTTCTACAATCTTCCACGCATCTTGAGAGCCAAGTATGGCTTTCATCCTTATACACCATTTTTGGTAGTTCTCTTTTGTAAGACGAGGAAATTGGAAAGCAAGTAGGCCATTTCCATTATTTGCTATGGCTCTGATACCACTATGTTAGGAAAAGAGAACAATATAGAAGAAGAGGTTGTATACTAAACAAAGAAGAAGAGGAAGGGAAGAACACTTTGTATTTTGGGAGAGGAGTTGTTTTCATTCAACTTGGTGCAAATTGCAATACAAGGGGGCTATTTATAGGTGCTAATGGAGTACTCTAGAACTATTCTAGATAGATCTTATCTCCTAGAGAACACAAATGATCATTCTAGAGTTGCTACTAGATAAGGTTTATCTTCTAGGAATTTACAAAGAGCATTCTAGTCTTTACAAATACTAGATCATCCAAGAACAAATATTATCTAGATAATTCTAAATTACTAATCAACACTCAGAACCTCAATGAACCCTCATACAATAGGGAGTACATGGTCAAACAGAGAAAAAGGGGATGCAAGGTTGAATACAAGAATAGTTAGAGAACTAGGAAATGGGGAGTGGACGTTTAAGTAGGGCCATCTAGGTTGATGAAATCCTGATAAGTCATTTCGGGAGTTTCAACTTTGATCTACGAAATGATAGTCTAAATAGTTCTGTATTGTCCATTATGACCTGCCTATGAAGTTTGAGCTGATTTGTAAAGTTTGAGCTGATTTGTAATTCATTAGGTTGGTCTTGGAGCGCGTTATTTCTCTTAAGTGCCGGTAAATCTATTTAATTGTTTTTGAAGGTCGATTTGGGTAAACGAGCTCCGTTCAAAAATTCGAAAGAGACTTTAGGTTTGTATGGTTATTTGTGACTTGTGGAAGCTTGCGGAAGTGGATTTCGAGGTTGTTTGAATGGTTTCAACCTTTGTTATGGAAGTAAGATTTTTTCTTCTATGACTTTGGACCATCTTTTTGCGTATTTTAGTACTATTTCAGAATACGAGTTCGCGAGTAAGCTCCAAATGTGTTTCTGGACTTGTGCGCAAATTTAAGGTGATTTCGATCAGTAACAGTCTAATTGAGACCAGTATCGCAACAGAAGTATATGCTACCAAAGTTTCTGGTGCACCAGATCTAGTGAAAGCACGACCGCGTGGCTTGTGGCGTGACCTTGCTAAGGAACTTGGATCTTTGGCTAGCGCGATCACGAGCCAGTCATTTCAATAACCGTGAGGCTGCATTTCTTGGTCATAACTAGTCAGGTTATATAAAAGGGGCAGTAGATCAACAGAACGTTATTTTTATCAAATTAGATTAGTGAAGCTTGATTTGAAGGCAATTCTTGGACAAAAATCAGTCCATATCATCCAGGTAATGATTCCTTATCGTTCTATATCATTAATTGAAGGTTTTAGGCCTAGAATTTTATGAATTGGCTTGGATTTTGGCGGGAGATTTTCAAGTTGGAATTGGAAATTCAGGAATTCGGATTTAATGGACCCGAAATACAATTGAATAGTATATCTAGTGAAGTAAGGTCATGAGGGGCCTGAAAATATATTTTTGGTCGGAACTATGCGACGTAGACCCAACTTAGGAACTCATTATATAATTTGCATTATTGTTATAAATTCTTAGCATTGGCACTTATTCGTGTGATTTCCCTTTTCATTGCTTAGAACGGGATAATTCGTATATTATTCAGAAGGGAAAGAAGGTGGTTTCGTAGTCGGATTGGCTCAAGAATTGAGGTAAGTGATTCAATCCATTTCTTTGAAGGCTTTAGGCTTAATGGATGTCTATACACGTGGTCTTTACGTGTGTAGCTGCCGAGAGGGAGTACTTACCATTAAGGAGTCAGCGTCAGGCTGCATTTACTATACTGGTTAGCACTGAGTCTAGCCAGTATATACATCCCCCAGATGCATTGAGGAGTCTGCTTTGGTGAGGGCTATTGGACACATGTGACCTGGTTGCATTGCATTGCACCATACCGCATCGCATTGAATCTCATTTCATCTACTAAAGTGGTGTTCTTGGCTTGTATGCAATGTGACGTTGTTGCATTTCTTATCTACTGCTTAATATTGCTTGGACTATTTAATTACACTATTAGTGTACCTGTCATTTGAGGTAGCTAACTAGCCTTCACTTATTGAGTCCTTTCGGCTCACCCCTTCTTGTTTCATTTTGTCATTTATTTATATCTCATGCCCAAGTACGATGCGTAGCGGAGCAGTGAGGACTATTCTACCGTCAATGGTGAGCCAACCCTTATCTGTGGTAGCCGCCAGCTTTTGCTTTTTGTTTGTTCATATGTATTTGATCCGTTGTGGGATTATATATATTTTCACACGCTTAGATGCCTATTATCTAGATTGTATCTAAACCTTATCTTTTGGGTTAAAGTTGTAGTTCCCTTCTCCTCTAACTTATATATATTAGTATATATATATCTTTTTGGGTTGTTTCTTTTTCTATTAGTTGATTATCTTAGAAAGGGTTAGCCCGATAGGTCTACGGAAGTATATCGGGTGCCCGGAGGACCTATTCATGTTAGTTGATTACCTTATTCCATCTATATCAGATCATGACCCAATGCTTTCCAAATGGCTAAGAAAACCACAGAACACACTTGTACCATTTGAGATCTTCAATGTTTCGGCTAACCATTCCAAATTATTGACTATAGTGGATAAAGGACGGAACACTCAGTAAGGAACCTAGAAGATGATGAATATCTAGAAGAAGCTAAAAACTATGAGATCAGAATTTAAGAAATTAAACATTGAAGGATACAACGGAATAAATGAGAAAATAACACAAGCAAGAGATGAGCTAAATCAAATACAACAAGACATGCTAGCTCATTATAGTGATATTATTGCATAACAAGAAAAGGAAGCTAGACTAAAGCTAGATCAATGGTCATTAATAGAGGAAAAGATACTATACCTAAAATCAATGGCAACTTGGATCAAATTTGGAGACTCAAATAATAAATACTTTGCTATTGTCCTAAAGGAAAGAACATAAAAGAAGAGTAACCTTGAACTTACATCACTAGAGGGAAGGCTGTTGAAAACACCTGAAGGCATCAAACAAGAGATAACTCCGTTCTGCAAGGGACTAATAGGATCAAATATAACTAAATTACCTGAAATAGATAAGAAAATCATAAGAAGGAGGCCAAGACCAAATCGACATCAACAAATAGAACTATGTGCTGAAGTTACTAAGCTAGAAATCTTGAATAGATTGAAGGAAATTGGGGATGATAAAGCACCAGATGTCGATGGATATAATACATTGTTTTACAAAAAAGGATGGCCATTAATCAGAGAAGAAGTGTGTACTACAGTGAAAGAATTATTTACTACAGAAAAGCGATGCAGAGCAATTGAAACGACCTCGGTCAGTCGTTTCGGAAGTTAGGACTCCGATTGACGTGCCGATAATTTTAAAATATTCGTAAGGTCCATTAGGACCTGTTTGTAAAATTTGAGCTAAATCAGACCTCGTTTGGTAGCCATCGGAAGAAGGTTTCAGTTTTTATTGTCAATAAATATTAAAAAGAGATTTTTGAGCTCGGTTTGGGCGAATGAGCTCCGATTCAAAATCCGAAAGCGTCGTTAGGTTCGTATGATTATTTGTGACTTTTATAATTTTTCGAAAGTGAATTTCGATGTTGTTCGGCTAGTTCCGCAAAAAATGCCGAAAGTTAAATAATTTGACCTTTTTCCTTTAAATTCGCATCTTGAGTTTCGGGAGTCGGATTTGAGATCCATCTTTGCGAGTATGTTACATATATTTTGTATAGCTTACTTGAAAAATTTGGGATCATTTCGACTTCTCTAGGGTTCCATTTTAATTTTAATCGTCGTAGCGAATTTATATAAAAAAAAAAAAAAAAAAAAAAAAAAAGAGAAAAAGTCAAAAATTGAAAGTCGGCTTAGGGATTTACTCCCTTATAATCAGTAGCCAAGATACATAATCAGAAACGTACGACTTACACAGAGAAAGGGAAAATTAGAAAAGAGAGGAGGAAAAAAGGGAAAAAGAGGTGGAAAAATAGTGGAATTTCTACCCCAAATCTTCAGGTAATGATGTTAACTCATTATCTTAGTTTATTATGTGTGTTTGAATATATTTTTACGGTAAAAATAAGGATATTAGACATCGCCCTAATGGCGTAAATTGATAGTTTAAAGGGTCAATTGGACTCCGATGATGGAAATGATTATATATTCGCACTCAGTGAGTTATGGGCAACATATAAATATAATTTATTTAGGGTTTGGTTATGGAACTTTGAACCCTGTATATAGCCCTGGCCTGCGTATTGCGTATGCGAATAGGGTATCAGGTTCCTAACTGGATTGCCCTAAAACATAAGGAATGAAGCCTTTAGCTTTATCTGATATAATTTTTCCTGCTTATTGAATAGAAAGAGATCGTTTGGCGGTTAATCCAAAGGAAAAAGCAGTGGTTGAGTATCAGGGCTAGCTTTGGGATACGGTAAGTGTTTATATCCATTCCTTTGGAGGCACTTGGCCTCGTGGATTTTCTACCACGTGTTCCTTACATGTGTAGCTGCCGATAGGCGTACTCATTACGCCTTAGCCTTGGATTTACATTCTATATTATATATTATGTCATGTTATTGCTATTGCATTGGGAATCTGAGTATTGTACTTTGGCTTGGAGTTGGCATCTGCTTCCCGGCTGTCGATGAGAGTCCTGTGCCGGTGAAGGGTTATTATTGCATCACATGGCATTCATATGCATTACATTGCATATCATATCGGGTGCAGGAGTATTCCGCCCCAGGAGAGTGCAGGAGTATTCCGCCTCTGGTTTTGATTTATATTATATCGGGTGCAGGAGTATTCCGCACCAGGAGCAGGAGTATTCCGCTCCAGTTGGTTAGCAGATTGGATTCCCCTCGAATGCAGGAGTATTCCGCTTCGGGCTGGGATTATGGGCACATGTGACCCTTTGCATCTCATGTCATTTCATCTCATTTCATTTTATTTCATTTCATCCCATTCCATTTCATTTCATACTTTTGAGTAGATTTTTTTTGTACATGAATACTGTTCTGCTTATATGTGCATTGCTTATTTGTTGATTGTTGTCTGCTTCCGTTTCCCTGACTAGCGTATCTATTTTTCGAGGTTGCTAGTTTGTTCACACTTATTGAGTCCTCATGACTCACCCCCCTATTTGTTCTTGTGTTTTCCTTCGTTCGGCAGATTCTGCTCCAGGACCCAGCCAGTCACGCCGTGATTGAGGAGTAGTACGTTCTCAGCTGTCTACGGTGAGCCATCCTATTCATTGCGGCCACCAACTTTAGATATTACAGTTTTCCTTACTTTTGCTCCCTTCGGGAGATGTGTATATCTTTTGGCCTTCTTAGATGTCTGATCTGGAAAACTTTAAAATTGTGTATTCTGGGTAGTTAGTTGTATTATTCAGGCAGCTTATATGTTTGTCTATCCTGGAGAGTTATCTTATGTTGTTAAAGTTTGGTTCATTTTTATTTCAAGGTAATTCTTCACAATTTATATCGATTCTATCAATAGGGTTCGCCCGACAGGTTTAGGGGAGGTGGTCGGGTGCCCGCACGGCCTAACCGAGAATTCGGGTCGTGTCAGTTGGTATCAGAGCGAGGTTTAGATTTTTCAGATCATGACAGTGTCTAATAGAGTCTCGCTGATCGGGCGGAGACGTCCGTACCTATCTACGAGAGGCTATGATGGCATTTAGGCAGTTTCCCTTCTTTCTTTCCTCGTCGTGCGTGAGTCTTCTTATCTGAAATTAAATATTTTTATTCTCCGCAGTAAATGGTGAGAACGCGTGCGAATGCTCAGCGAGAGGCGGAGGAGCCAGCGGTCGCCCCTATGCCTGCTGCTCCGCGAGGTGGTGGTGTTGGCTGCGGTAGAGGTCGTGGTCGAGGCAGAGGTAGAGTTGCCCAGGCCGTGAGGATGGTGGATCGTGTTGATCCTGCTGCAGAAATTCCGGTAGTGCCAGCTGTTGCCGGGCAAGGGGGAGCAGGGCTTATTCGTTCCCCCCGCACTTCATGACGCTTTTATGAGATTCTTAGCGACGCAGGTGCCCCAGGGACCTCCTATTTCTCAGGCTGCCGTAGATGCTCATATTCCTCAGGCTGCTGTAGATGCTCCTATTCTTCAGGCTGCTGTAGATGCTCCTATATCTCAGGCAGCTCCTCAGGCTGCGGTAGATATTGATTCTCAGGTTCAGGAAGCCCCCATTCCAGCTCCACAGGTAGCCCCAGCAGTTCATGTTCCAGATGGTTATGTTCCAGAGGTAGCGGGTGTTGTACCTCCGGTTGTTCAGGCTAGTCAGCCAGTCCAGGTAGCAGGTCAGGTTGATGATCCGGCGAGGCTGCATTATTTTACCCGACTTAGTCCTCCGAAGTTCTCTGGTCAGAAATCAGATAAGCTTAAGCCTCGTGAGTTTCTTGATCAATGTCAGCGTATCTTAGAGGCCCTTGGATATCTTGAGCAGTATGGAGCTGATTATACTGCCTTCCAGCTTGAGGGTCCAGCTTTAGCTTGGTGGACCGCACTCCAATCAGCTAGGCAGGGCTTACCTAAGCTGACCTGGAGTGAGTTCTCTCATCGATTCATGGAGAAGTTTTTCCCTCGCAGTCAACAGGATGAGAAGAGGAGACAGTTTGAGAGGATTGGACAGGGTAACCTGTCAGTCACGGAGTACGAGCTTTTATTTTCAGAGATGTCCAGCTATGCTCCAGATCTTGTGCAGGAGCCCTCTGAGAGGGTCAGACGTTTTATTGATGGACTTTCTCCTCATTTGCGGTCCCAGATGGCTCGTGAGATTGAGGCTGGTACTCTATTTGATGTTGCTGTTGATATTGCCAGGAGGTATGAGGCCTATCATAGATTGGAGATGGAGGAGTTAGAGCGGGAGAGTAAGAGATCTCGTGGTCCAGGGCATTCTAGTACCTCGTATGGAGGTAGGAGTTATCAGCAGCAGAGTAGGCCTCCTGTCAGACTAGCTCAGTTTCCAACGCGTGGTTCTCAGAACGCGCCTACTTCTTCTCAGGGTCAGTTTTGGTTTCGCCCGCGAGATCAGTCTCAGTTTGATCAGCGTAGATTTGCTCCAGGGTGCTTTATCTGTCAGGATCCAGGGCATCATAAGAAGGATTGCCCTTATCTCCTTCAGCAGAGTAGTAGCCGCCCTTTCCCTCGCCTTCCAGCGCCTATGCAGCAGCAGCCTCAGGGTGCCCCTCCAGGGTCTCAGCTAGCTAGAGGTGCACCACCACCCGGTAGAGGTCGTGGACGTGGTCCTAGTGGTCCCTCCAGAGGTGGTCGTCAGGGTAGCGGCTCAGCTCAGCCGCAGAGACAGCTATATGCACTGCCGGCCAGGCAGGATGCCGAGGCATCCCCAGCTGTTGTTACAGGTATTTTATCTGTTTGTGGTCGAGATGCATATTCTTTGGTGGATCCAGGATCTACATATTCATATGTATCTCCTTATTTTGCTTCGGGTTTCCATGTTGATTATATATGTCTTCGTGATCCATTCTGTGTTTCTACTCCTATTGGAGACATTATCATCGTGGATCGAGTTTATCCAGCTTGTACCATATCTTTTGGGGTCGTGAGACACTGGTAGATCTTCTAATCCTAGATATGGTTGATTTTGATGTTATTATTGGCATGGATTGGTTGGCGTCGTGTCATTCCACATTAGATTGTCATGCCAAGTCTCTTCAGTTGTCTCTTCCTTGTTCAGCACCAGTGGTGTGGCAGGGTTCTTATTTGCCACCCAGGGGGCATGTTATTTCTTTCTTGAAGGCAAAACGGATGATGGATAAAGGATGTTTAGCGTATCTTGCCATGGTTCGAGATACCACTGTGGAGATTCCATCTCTTGATTCTATTCCTGTCGTTAGGAAGTTCCCTGATGTGTTTCCAGATGATTTGCCAGGACTTCCTCCTGATCGAGAGATCGAGTTTGGAATTGATATTGTGCCAGGGACTCAGCCTATTTCTATCCCTCCTTATCGCATGGCTCCATCAGAGTTAAAGGAGCTGAAAGAGCAGTTGCAAGATTTGCTTGATAAGGGGTTCATCAGGCCGAGTATTTCTCCGTGGGGTGCTCCTGTTCTATTTGTGAAAAAGAAAGATGGGACTATGCGGATGTGTATTGATTATCGTCAGCTAAATAAGGTCACCATCAAGAATAAGTATCCTTTGCCTCGCATTGATGATTTGTTTGATCAGTTGCAGGGTGCCAAGTTCTTTTCGAAGATTGATCTGCGATCTGGTTATCATCAGCTAAAGATTCGTGAGTCAGATATCTCGAAGTCTGCTTTTAGGACTCGTTACGGCCATTATGAGTTCCTAGTTATGTCTTTTGGGCTGACTAATGCCCCTGCAGCCTTTATGGATCTCATGAACCGGGTGTTTAAGCCATTCCTTGATTCCTTTGTCATTATCTTCATTGATGATATTCTTATTTATTCTCGTAGCCGCGAGGAGCATGATTATCATCTGAGGGTGGTTCTTCAGACCCTCCGTGATCGTAAGTTGTATGCCAAGTTCTCGAAATGTGAGTTTTGGCTTGATTCTGTAGCATTTTTGGGTCACGTGGTATCTAGTGAAGGTATCAAGGTTGATCCAAAGAAGATTGAAGCAGTGCAGAAATGGCCTCGTCCTACCACTCCGACGGAGATTCGCAGCTTTCTTGGATTGGCAGGTTATTATCGGAGGTTTGTGGAAAAGTTCTCTACTATTGCAGCTCCCCTGACTCGCCTGACGCAGAAGGCGGTTCAGTTTCGATGGTCCGATGAGTGTGAGGCCAGCTTTCAGAAACTTAAGGCCTTATTGACTTCAGCTCCAGTGTTATCCCTTCCTTCGGGCACCGGTGGATTCGTAGTTTATTGTGATGCATCTCGTGTGGGCCTTGGTTGTGTTCTTATGCAGCACGGGAAGGTAATTGCTTATGCTTCCAGACAGTTGAAGCCGAATGAAAAGAATTATCCGACTCACGATTTAGAATTGGCAGCTGTGGTCTTTGCTTTGAAGATATGGAGGCATTACCTTTATGGCGAGCCGTGTGAGGTGTATACGGATCATAAGAGTCTGCAGTATCTTCTCTCTCAGAAAGATCTTAACGGCCGACAGCGGAGATGGCTTGAATTGATTAAAGATTATGATCTCACTATCCATTATCATCCTGGGAAGGCGAACGTGGTAGCAGATGCTTTGAGCAGGAAGTCCATGGGCAGCATGGCTTTTCTTTATGCTGACATGAGACCATTGGCCCGAGAATTGCAGTCCCTTGGCGACTTTGGCGTGAGATTTCTTCTTCCAGACTCCAGTAGAGTCTTAGTCTGTATTGCAGCTCAGTCTTCCTTGGTCAATCAGATTAAGGGAAGACAGTTCGAGGATCCTCATCTGCAGGAGTTGCGTGGTCGTGTCCTAAGTGGAGGAGTTCCCTCCTTCGAGCTTGATTCAGATGGAATTCTTCGGTTTAATAGTCGACTCTGTGTTCCTGATGTTGGGGATTTGAGGCAGTCAGTGCTCAGTGAAGCTCATAGCTCGCGTTATTCCATTCATCCTGGTATTACAAAAATGTATCAGGACCTCCGAGAGCTATACTGGTGGAAGGGGATGAAGAAAGATGTATTTGATTATGTATCTCGTTGCTTGAACTGTCAGCAGGTTAAGTTTGAGCACCGGAGACCAGCAGGGTTAGCTCAGGCATTGCCCATTCCCGAGTGGAAGTGGGAGCACATTACGATGGATTTTATAGTTGGTCTGCCAAAGACCCTGCGGCGCCATAATTCAGTATGGGTCATTGTCGACCGACTGACTAAATCAGCTCACTTTATCCCTGTAAAGACAACTGATTCAGCTCAGAGACTGGCACGGATTTTCATTGAGCAAGTGGTTAGGCTGCATGGTACTCCTGTATCCATTATCTCAGATCGTGGTTCCCAGTTTACTTCTCAGTTCTGGCAGTCTTTTCAGAGAGAGTTGGGGACCCAGGTGCAGCTTAGTACAGCATTCCATCCTCAGACTGACGGTCAGTCCGAGCGGGTTATTCAAGTTCTAGAGGACATGTTGAGAGCTTGTGCACTTGACTTCGGGGGTTACTGGGATGATCATTTGGCGTTAGCGGAGTTCTCTTATAATAATAGCTATCAGTCTTCTATTCAGATGGCTCCATTTGAGGCCTTATATGGTCGTCGATGTCGTTCTCCTATTGGCTGGTTTGAGTCTCGAGATGTCGAGGTGATGAGTTCAGATATGGTTCGTCAGACTCTTGAGGTTGTTCGTGTTATTCAGGATCGTTTACGGACCGCCCAGAGTAGGCAGATTTCATATTCGAACCGGAGGAGCCGAGAGTTAGAGTTCGAGGCCGGGGACATGGTATTTTTGAAAGTGTCACCGATGCGAGGTGTAAAGAGGTTTGGTAGGAAAGGAAAGCTTAGTCCCAGGTTCATTGGCCCTTTCCGTATCGAGAAGCGTATTGGTAAGGTAGCTTATCGGCTCGACTTGCCAGCTTCTATGCCAGTTCACCCAGTTTTCCATGTGTCGATGCTTCGGAAGTGTATCCGAGATCCTTCCGAAGTGATCGAATTAGACCCTGCTCAGCTAGATGTGAATCTGGCTTACGAGGAGTTCCCAGTTGCTATA
The DNA here is from genome assembly GCA_037355625.1 of Petunia x hybrida. Classification (NCBI taxonomy): domain Eukaryota; kingdom Viridiplantae; phylum Streptophyta; class Magnoliopsida; order Solanales; family Solanaceae; genus Petunia; species Petunia x hybrida. Next base: position 155,233 of record JBBBVM010000475.1, read on the forward strand.
GTAGCGCGTGATATTCGGAAGCTTCGTTCGAAGCAGATTCCGATGGTTCGAGTGCGATGGAATAATCGTCCTCATGAGGAGGACACTTGGGAGCTTGAGTCCAGTATGCGTGAGAAGTATCCTTACCTCTTCGACGATTCAGGTTCGAACTTGATCCTTAAAGCCTAAAAGTTTTAATCATTGCATATGATTTCGGTTTCGTAATAAATGTCATTGAAAATTCGTGTAAGCATTCTCATTAGAAGTGTTAAATATATTTTAGACTCTTGCTCGTTCGAGGACGAACGAGAGTTTAAGTGGAGGAGAATGAAACGACCTCGGTCAGTCGTTTCGGAAGTTAGGACTCCGATTGGCGTGCCGATAATTTTAAAATATTCGTAAGGTCCATTAGGACCTGTTTGTAAAATTTGAGCTAAATCAGACCTCGTTTGGTAGCCATCGGAAGAAGGTTTCAGTTTTTATTGTCAATAAATATTAAAAAGAGATTTTTGAGCTCGGTTTGGGCGAATGAGCTCCGATTCAAAATCCGAAAGCGTCGTTAGGTTCGTATGATTATTTGTGACTTTTATAATTTTTCGAAAGTGAATTTCGATGTTGTTCGGCTAGTTCCGCAAAAAATGCCGAAAGTTAAATAATTTGACCTTTTTCCTTTAAATTCGCATCTTGAGTTTCGGGAGTCGGATTTGAGATCCATCTTCGCGAGTATGTTACATATATTTTGTATAGCTTACTTGAAAAATTTGGGATCATTTCGACTTCTCTAGGGTTCCATTTTAATTTTAATCGTCGTAGCGAATTTATATAAAAAAAAAAAAAAAAAAAAAAAAAAAGAGAAAAAGTCAAAAATTGAAAGTCGGCTTAGGGATTTACTCCCTTATAATCAGTAGCCAAGATACATAATCAGAAACGTACGACTTACACAGAGAAAGGGAAAATTAGAAAAGAGATGAGGAAAAAAGGGAAAAAGAGGTGGAAAAATAGTGGAATTTCTACCCCAAATCTTCAGGTAATGATGTTAACTCATTATCTTAGTTTATTATGTGTGTTTGAATATATTTTTACGGTAAAAATAAGGATATTAGACATCGCCCTAATGGCGTAAATTGATAGTTTAAAGGGTCAATTGGACTCCGATGATGGAAATGATTATATATTCGCACTCAGTGAGTTATGGGCAACATATAAATATAATTTATTTAGGGTTTGGTTATGGAACTTTGAACCCTGTATATAGCCCTGGCCTGCGTATTGCGTATGCGAATAGGGTATCAGGTTCCTAACTGGATTGCCCTAAAACATAAGGAATGAAGCCTTTAGCTTTATCTGATATAATTTTTCCTGCTTATTGAATAGAAAGAGATCGTTTGGCGGTTAATCCAAAGGAAAAAGCAGTGGTTGAGTATCAGGGCTAGCTTTGGGATACGGTAAGTGTTTATATCCATTCCTTTGGAGGCACTTGGCCTCGTGGATTTTCTACCACGTGTTCCTTACATGTGTAGCTGCCGATAGGCGTACTCATTACGCCTTAGCCTTGGATTTACATTCTATATTATATATTATGTCATGTTATTGCTATTGCATTGGGAATCTGAGTATTGTACTTTGGCTTGGAGTTGGCATCTGCTTCCCGGCTGTCGATGAGAGTCCTGTGCCGGTGAAGGGTTATTATTGCATCACATGGCATTCATATGCATTACATTGCATATCATATCGGGTGCAGGAGTATTCCGCCCCAGGAGAGTGCAGGAGTATTCCGCCTCTGGTTTTGATTTATATTATATCGGGTGCAGGAGTATTCCGCACCAGGAGCAGGAGTATTCCGCTCCAGTTGGTTAGCAGATTGGATTCCCCTCGAATGCAGGAGTATTCCGCTTCGGGCTGGGATTATGGGCACATGTGACCCTTTGCATCTCATGTCATTTCATCTCATTTCATTTTATTTCATTTCATCCCATTCCATTTCATTTCATACTTTTGAGTAGATTTTTTTTGTACATGAATACTGTTCTGCTTATATGTGCATTGCTTATTTGTTGATTGTTGTCTGCTTCCGTTTCCCTGACTAGCGTATCTATTTTTCGAGGTTGCTAGTTTGTTCACACTTATTGAGTCCTCATGACTCACCCCCCTATTTGTTCTTGTGTTTTCCTTCGTTCGGCAGATTCTGCTCCAGGACCCAGCCAGTCACGCCGTGATTGAGGAGTAGTACGTTCTCAGCTGTCTACGGTGAGCCATCCTATTCATTGCGGCCACCAACTTTAGATATTACAGTTTTCCTTACTTTTGCTCCCTTCGGGAGATGTGTATATCTTTTGGCCTTCTTAGATGTCTGATCTGGAAAACTTTAAAAATTGTGTATTCTGGGTAGTTAGTTGTATTATTCAGGCAGCTTATATGTTTGTCTATCCTGGAGAGTTATCTTATGTTGTTAAAGTTTGGTTCATTTTTATTTCAAGGTAATTCTTCACAATTTATATCGATTCTATCAATAAGGTTCGCCCGACAGGTTTAGGGGAGGTGGTCGGGTGCCCGCACGGCCTAACCGAGAATTCGGGTCGTGTCAGCAATTAACGATACTGCAAATTCCCAAGACTGCATACCCAACCTATTTGAAGGAATTTAGACCCATAGTATGTACAGTGTTGTATAAGGTGATAGCATAAGTGCTTGCATTGAGAATTCAAAAGATAACGCCAAGCATAATATGTGAGGCACAGTCAGGCTTCATACTAGCCGAAAAATCATAGACAACATTATCCTAGCACGTGAGCTAGTGCGAGCATACACTAGGAAGAACATATCACCAAAATCTATGATTAAATTTGACCTCCAAAAAGCCTATGACTCGGTAGAGTGGACATATTTAGAACAAATAATAGAGAAACTGTGTTTCCCAAGGCAATTAATGAAGTGGATTCGTGAATATGTCATAACAGTCAATTATGCCATAGTAATCAACGGTGAACATTCAAATCCATTTAATGCAGCTAGATGGCTTAGGCAAGAGGAACCTATACTCTCATTCCTCTTTGCCATAGCCATGGAGTACCTAAGTAGAAATCTAAATGCACTCAAAGAAGAGTCAGAATTTAAGAACCATCCTAAATATACCAAATTATGAATACTTGTTTGCAAGAGCAGACTACAACACAATGCAACTTCTTCATTAGGCTTTTCAAAAGCTCTGCAACTTCTAGCCTGAAAGCTAACCTCAGCAAATGCTCAATATACTTGTTTATGCATAAATATTTACGTCTAGGTTAAACACTTAAATTTATAAAGGGATCATAATAAATACGGTAAAATACAATGAAAAGTGAGTAGATAAAAAATAATAATAATAGACAAGAAAGTAAAGAGCTTTTATTCCTTGAGAATAGTCGAATTCAATGGTGAATCATTTGATGTACAATACAATGTAAGGAGGGGTATTTATAACAATGGATACCCAGTCCTAATTAAGGTAAAATACAAAGAGTAATAAGGCTCATGGGCCTATAAACTCAAAGCGATGGTATATACAAAACCCTAACTAAGAGATTGTAACCCTAAGGCGGCCGGATGTATGCCTTGTGTTCTACGCCCGTACCGCCTGAACGATCATAACTCGTAGAACAGGCGTGTATCCAGTATGCCTGGTGACTTATAGGATAAGTTTAGTCTTGCTGGACTCGTATTCCCGTAACAATAGATAGCGTAGTTTTTACCACACAATACTTGGGGGCCACCCCTAACCAGGAGAGGGAAAAGATAGTAGGATACCTAATTTGTGTCCAATGAGAACTACCATTTAAGTATCTAGGTATCCCTCTTGATACAAAGAAGTTAACAAGCACACAGTAGCAACAACTAGTGGACTAAATAGTTGCTAGAATATCTTCCTGGACAGCTAAGAAACTATTATATGCAGGAAGAGTTCAACTGTTAAGCCAGTCCTATTTTGGGTACATGCTTATTCAGCTCAACTATATATTCTGCCAGCCAAGATCATGAAATTAATTAAAGCATATTGTAGATCCTACATTTAGTCGGAGAAAAATGAAATAACAAAGAAGGCACTAGTTTCATGGGAACATATATGTGTAGCTACGTCTGCTGGAGGATACAATCTTATCAAACTACAATTTTGGAACAAAACAACAATTTTAAAGACATGCTGGGACCTGGAAACAAGAATGACATGTTGAATTAATTATAAACACACAATCACATAAATCAAGAACACCTAGTAACCATAATAAGGATGTGAGTAAAAGGGCGTACCTTTAACCGCCATGGCAACACGGTATTAGAGACGAGCGAAGGCCAAGTCTTTCCTCTCCTTGAGCTTATAAGAACTGACAGCTTAATGGGAAGTTGTCTACAATAGGTTAAGCCAGGAGAGGAGACCTAGCCTCATATATATATATAGGCTTAAGAGCCTTAACCTAATGGGTCCACCCATAATAGGCCCCACAGGTTTATCAACAGGCCTACACTACTGTCAGCCCACACCTAATACAAGAAACAATACAGGCCCATCATGGAATCCACAAATATGTGGCCCGTGTATTGTCCACCAACTATTTACAATTAGCCCGTTTAAATAAAACTGAATAAGTTAATGTTAAGTCCACAATAGATAATTCTAACATTCTCCCACTTGGACAACATTAACTTAACTATTTAAAAGATTTTGAAAAAGTTTATTTATAAAATGACTCTTGGGCTAAATAGACAGTGGCCACAAACATATAGCGGTGGAACATTGTTTCCAACATGATCTAGTCAAACAAAACTATCAATGTTGAAAAGCAGCAGTACTTGCGTCAATCAACGACACAAGACTAGTCCACAATCACAAACATTAAAATCTTGCTAACAGACCTAAAAGGTGTGGTAGTGTAGCAAGAAATAGTCAACATGGACTCCAAAACAAGACTATTTCATTGTCGGTCCTCCAAACGATTTTCCATAAACAACAGTGGGCGACCAAACAACATGCGCACCAATCAGAAAATCGTCAACATGATTTTCTATTACAACATGTGAGCAACAAAACAACATGTGCTCTACCAGAAAATCATAATTTTTTCGAGGCTCAACATGTGCAACTAATCATAATGTGCAACAGCCAAGAAAATCATATGGTATAAAAAATATGCCGTATATGTCTCTATAAGGATCCAACAAAGGCACAACATGATCTTATCAACATGAGACATACCAACCACATAAGACAAGAAGTCTTAAGAATTTATAAGCATCAAAACTTGTCAATATAGATAAACCCACACAAATGTATATAATACATTTAATTATCATGATGTATAAAAGATGCCCATTACCAAGTAGTTATAACAAATATTTTGAGGGAAGCATATACCAAATAAAAGACTCCCACTGATCAAGTGCATACATTAGACTCTAACATTACAAATAACAATTAGTTTCACAACATGAGTCCAAATACTTGAACAAACAAATAAAGTCACAAGAAATATAATATTTCATTGAGTCTCCTTCACCTCCCCAATTTACTCACAAAGTGTGTCAAGTCACATAGTTAAAATATGATACACTCACCGTAATGATATGCAATTATTAGTCATATGCCCTTTAAATGACACTATATCAACAATTGTCAACTTAACATTTCTTAAATACAAACACACCAACAAAATTAAAGAAGTCGGCCAAATTATGATATGGTGATCAATATGACTTCTTTATAATATACATAAAAGAATGTGCATCCATCATAAATCAAGCATATTGATGATAAATTAAAGTGGCAACAAGGAATATGACACAACCAAATCTCGATAAACTCATTTTGAATATATATTCATGGACTCAATCAAATTTCAAGTGTTACATGATAAATTTATTATTCAAACAATAATAAACATGTAATCACAACTTTTCACATTGAATCTATATTCATTATGATATTAAAGATTTCAATGTTAGTCAATCATTTGATAAACACTAACCAAATACAACTAATATCATTGACATGTTCTAGCCACTAAAATCAAATTACATTGTCATGATATAAAAATAAAATTGAACAATACAACCTACACAAATGGAGTAATAAATATGAATTTACTCCCACTGTTTAACAGATTCATTAAAACTTTAAGAATTCCTTAAACTTCAGTTTTTTTTTCTTCATAGAAAATGTTCTCTTGAGAAACTAAGACTTTCCTCATCGTTTTCAAAAATAAAAAATCATGTATATGTTATAGACAGGTAAATAAATTCGAGAATTATGTGTTAAGCAAAATCAATAAATTATCTCATAAAGAAAATGATATATACTTTCACCCCAATTAACAAGAAATAAAGAAAAATAGACTTCTCGATATATAACACAATAAAATCGTAATATATATTGAATATTTTGTTATTACGAAAAATTCATCATCAACATAGTTGAGAGTTTTACAACAACAGAAAGGGAGTCACACCAACCAATTCAAGTAGGAAGTTTATCAATATTGACTCCTTGATATAAAAACTCTCTTATTCTCATTTATAAGTGTTATGCACATATAGTTTGTCATTTAATGACAAACAATGAAAATTATTTACATATAGGCTAGGTTGGGAAGAATATATGTATAGTCAAATTTTTCTCATAAGGTTCTCAAAAGAAATAATATTAATATTAGATAATTTTATGTTTATCATAATGTCAATAATGGGTCTTCAAACACAATCATATATTAATTAATCAATATGTCAAATAATCTTTAGTAAAATAATAGTAGAAAGGTATAGATAGCAAATAAGTTCAACGAGCACTATTTTAACGCAAAATAACTTAAAGAAAATACATATTTCTCTAGTATTAATAAAACCTTTTCAACTTAAGTAGGTTTAATAAAAGTTGACTGACAAAAGAAGGTTTGATGTCCACAAGTTTTAGGTCAAAATTCAAGACTATGTTTCATATGATAGTAGTAAGAAAACTCCATTGGTGATATTAATACGAGCCATTACAATATTACCCCCTTTAGGCAGGTAACGAGAAAATACTTCAGTATTAGAAAACTTATCCCCTTTGGGCGGACAAATTTGCCAAACTAAAATACTTTCTTTTCTCAGGCTCATGCTTCAATTTTGAGCAAATGAAAAAATAATGACAAATGTGATATGAGGTGACCCTAGGCAAATAATGTGAGCCTTCACAGTGTTACCCCCTTTGGGCAGGTAACGAGAAAACATCTTAGTATTAGAAACCTATCCCCTTTGGGCAGATAGATTTACTAAACTAAAATATTTCCTTTGCAGGCCTCACACCCACCACCAAATTAAAATACACAATAAGCTCCTTTGAGCGTGCTATTGCATGTAATAATCTAGTGAAATCCCATAATGCACAGAATGAAAAAGTCTCGCAAGGCTAAAGCAAATACGCCACTTTGGTGCACATCATTCACTTCAATCTATAAAACTAATTCATATTAGAGATTTACAAAAAAATTTGTCCAAGCATACGAAACAACATTTATCTTAATAGATCCTCAACGGGAGATGATCTCTCATCCCAAACAATACTTTCATCTATCCGTAATTAAATTTCAATAAATCATGTCACCTTAATTAACCTCAAAAAGATTTCAATATCATGAGAGCATAAATAGGATAATGTCACATAAAATCAACAACTCTTAATGCGATGACATAACTCTCATAACATGCTCATAATATAAGGATTGAAACAAAATAATCTCTTTAAATGTAATATTAGCCTCTTCAATATCATAATGAGAAAATATTTATTCTCTTAATGACTTCAAATTAGAGGTGCAAAAACTCGAGATTAATGCTCTACTTATATCACAAATATTTCTAAAAGAAATAGGTAGCTAGAACAAGTTATTGCGTACCGTAATTTGGAGAAGGTCGATTATGATACTTCTCCATACGAAAGTATCACCTGTAAAGTTAGCTTTCAAGACAAACAAGTATCTTAAGAACTTACAAATTAATTAGATCAAATATAATTTACGATGAAATCTCAAAGAGATTGTTACCTTTTGTAAATTGTGCTTTATCTAAGAAACAGAAATTATAATAAACTTATGACAATCATTTCAAAAACTGATCCTTCTTTAGATCAAATCCAGCATGCAATAATTTTTGGTTCTCTTTAGCCAATGAGTACAAAACGTATCAATGCAAATTCCTTAGCTATTATTTACGAAGAGAGCCAAAATGAGGACCAAAACATATTCTACTTATTGAATACTTTGCATATGCCAATAAAGAATAAAGGCCACAAATATGTTTAAACGTCTGTGTAGGACTTATTTAATGCAAGGTACTAAACGACATGCACCTCTTTGGTCTTGAAATTACTTCTAAATACCAAAAGAAGAAGGAAAAGTAAAAAGTCCAGAACAACAAGAAGTTCCAGAAAATGAGATGTACAATTAAATCCTCCACTTACCCTTAACTTAGTAAAAATTAACATTGTGAGGATTAAGAGCTAACGTACATAGATAAAGCTTCACTTATGAGCAGTTATATTTGAATAAGGAGCTACTTATTGCTCCATAAAATTTTCATTAAATAGTACTAGTAACTATCTCTTATTGATCACACACCACCCGCAGTAAGATAGTTGGGTTCATAATCTCAATCATCTCTGAGAGTTTAAAGCTCAAACGAATATTATATTCACAAGGCTTCTTAAAAGGAAGGAATAATTCTTACCAATCCGTTAACCGGGCTATCAAAAATTTAATAATCCAAGTACTCAATATTTCTACGAATGTAATTTGATATCACTTCTATTTTGCTCATATAACAGGACATGTAGGAATCCAAATGGTAAATTATGAAAATAAGAATAAGAAGGCAGAAATTTACCACTAAGAGAAGTTGCTAAGAACAACTTGAATAATGTTGAATGACACATATTAATACATTAGGGCAGTATATGTGAATTAAAGTATACACAATTTTAGGGTTCTCCCCAATCTATAAATCATCGCAAAACCAAACTAATGACTAATTATGTGGGGAAAGAAATTACGTAGTTGAACCTTTAAATAATTTAAGTAACTACACCAATTTAAACCAAACTGACATGGATTGATGTAATTAGCCAACCAATTGATAAAAATCTAAACAATTTCTTTCCAATGTTGGAGAAAAAAAAATGCACTTTAACAAAACAATGCTATTACCGTTTCCAACTAGTATTAGAATTACTTACATTTTTTTTTTAATCCTAAAGGAAACTCTTGCTCACTTAATTTTGAACACTTATTATGCGAGGTAAGAAAAACTAATCTGTAGGCTTCTACATCCACAATAAATTGTCATAACCTCACAAAAGATTGGTTACGGAAAAGCGGTCATCTATGTTCGTACATTATTTTCAAATAATTCAGATCTATGAACATTCTTAATTTGAAGCCTAACTAACGTGGGGTACATTAGGTACAAGATACGAATCCTTATATGACCATATTTATATTCAACTTATGAACATTACGATCCATAGCAAAACAGAAGTCAAATCGAATTATGGATCAAACAAATTCAACCAATATACTTTTGAACAGTGTCTCGTGTTTTCACGCATGGGATTGCCGAAAACCTTACTTTAATTTTCCATCAATGGTAGCCTCTTAGTTATGCCAAACAAGTGTATAACTAGGGGTCCTCTGATGTTCCAATATTCACACCCTTAAGTACAGAAAAATAAAAGAAAACATAATCGTATTCCTAACTCGCGTGCCAAGCAATCAAGGGTACACGATTTAAGAAGACATCAAAAGATCCAAATCTTTGAAAACAGACCCAACGTTAGGTACTCTAGTTATTTAATTATTGCTACATACACAGAAAACCGAATTGATGCACAGTAACAAAATAGAACCAGCAGCGGAAGTTAATATTAACTATATGATTTTAATGGCAGACCCAGGTTCAAATAGTTTTCTCTCATATGAATGAGAGTAGGGTTCTAGATCTGTGTGATTTGCTCTGATACCAATTGTTGAATTAATTATAAACACACAATCACATAAATCAAGAACACCTAGTAACCATAATAAGGATGTGAGTAAAAGGGCGTACCTTTAACCGCCATGGCAACATGGTATTGGAGACGAGCGAAGGCCAAGTCTTTCCTCTCCTTGAGCTTATAAGAACTGACAGCTTAATGGGAAGTTGTCTACAATAGGTTAAGCCAGGAGAGGAGACCTAGCCTCATATATATATATAGGCTTAAGAGCCTTAACCTAATGGGCTCACCCATAATAGGCCCACAGGTTTATCAACAGGCCTACACTACTGTCAGCCCACACCTAATACAAGAAACAATACAGGCCCATCATGGAATCCACAAATATGTCGCCCGTGTATTGTCCACCAACTATTTACAATTAGCCCGTTTAAATAAAACTGAATAAGTTAATGTTAAGTCCACAATAGATAATTCTAACATGACAAACTGTGGATCAAGTGGATTCATGCATATTACATCAAGGGCAGAAGAATAAAAGAGGTGAACATAAGCCCATAAATGAGCTGTATGGTTAAAAAAATTCTGAGTGCAAAGGGGTAACTAGAGTAGGTAAAAGAAGCAACATTGAGCAAGGGGAGCCTGACAAGTAACATATACAAAAGATTTCAAGGCTCTACTAACTAAATAAGCTAGAAGAGTTTTATGTATAACCAAGCTAGACCCAAAGTAAAATCCATCCTATGGGTTCAAATGCATGGTAGATTGTTAACAGCTTATAGATTAAGTGGGGACTGAATGTGAAAACTTAGTGTGTGTTATGCTAAGACCAGCTGGAAACAAAAAGAGCACTTGTTTTGTGAATGCCCCTATGACATAGCTGTGTGGGTAAAACTGTTACAATATATCAAAACTCAACAAGGAAGCATAGGATCATGGCAACAACAGTAGCTAGAGATTCAAAAAATGGTTAAGGAAAAATCCCAACAAGCTCACCTAATGAAGATTTAATAAAATAAGTTTGTCTATGCATTGTGGAGAGAGAGACACATCAGAATATTTGAATAATAGCAGCAGGTTGAATGGTAAGTAGTAGGGAGAGAGGTAGCATACATTTGTTGTTTGAGAGCTCAAGAGAGAGTCTTAGGAATAAATGCATCCGTTTAAATTCTAACTTTGTTTACTCATAGTGTAAAAAAGTCGGCGTAAAGGTAGATGTAGATTTAGAGAAAACAATAATAGTTCTTTAGAAATATTTGTGATTTGTAATGGCATCTGGTGACTAATAAAATTTATTAATTACCTAAAAAAGTTATCCCCACACCCTATTTAATGCTAGCAACAGGACATAAATTTGGTTAACATTGAAAAAAAAATTAAAAGTTAAGTTGAAAAATAGTTTTTGAAAGTTGAAGTTGTGCTTGAACATATATATTACTTGAAAAAAACTACAGCTTTTTGAGTGAAAACTTCAAAATTGTAAAAGTAGGTTCAAATCAATTTTTCAAACATGAAAATTTCATCATCAAAACTGCACAACTATTAAAATTTATAAATAAACAGTATTTTAAAAAATAACAAGTGTCCAAATTCTATACACGGGAGCGTCTCATCTCACAACTTTATTGTTTCAATACCCTCATAAGTTTTCAATAGTTTTGTCACTTAAGTATTTCTAGTACCTATATCTAGAGTTCCGTTCGCTGACTTAACGAATGGATTGATGTACTAGATGACAAGGGTCAAATAAATTTGAAATTTTACCTGTATGTCTAGTAACATTTATTTTCAATTAAAAATAGCCATATTTAAAAATATTTATCCGAGCTGGTCATTTAGCTAAAAATATTTCATTCCATAGCCGCAGTGTAAGTAATTAGGAGATCCACTCATGCCATATAATTAGGAGAAGATTTCAGTCAATTTTTATGAATGTATATAAGTATATCGCAGAGATATTCTTTTCAACAAGAAAATAACTATTGTTGTTTCACCATTTTTTCATCGAAACAATTTTTGAAAGGTATTTTATCAACAAATTTGCTTGCATATTGTTCAAATATCATTCTAGATTTCTAACTATTCTTCTATAAAAGGTATGGCTCCAATTAAGGTGTTGCTTCAATATGGTGGCGAGTGGGCTAATGATTTTAAATTCATCAACTATAAGGTTGATGGTATTCTTCTCCAGCAAGACTGTTCTTATGTTGATTTTTTGGGTGTAATAGTGAAGCAACTAGGCGTTGATACATCTATGTATACATTGGATATCAAGTATCAAATTGAAGAAGGGCACCAACCCATCTCGGTGAAGAATGACATGGGTGTTCAACTCTATGTAGAGCAAAAAAAGTCCACCAAGATGGGTGAATATCCACTTTGCATTTAAGCAAAAGAGAAAGTTGTTGATGTTGGTTCAAGCACAAATGCACGGGTTCTCAATACGACTGAGTTGATTCAGCGTGATTCACAACATGACATTAACATACCTGAAGTGATAGATATGATACTGTCATGTACCAGTGAAGAAATTGATGGTGTATCATTAGACGAGGTGGGAGTTATTAACAATCCAGAGTACGAATACATTGAGAAAAATCAGATATACAAAGACAAGGAAACACTACAAAATGTGATGAAAATTTATTTACTAAGGGAAAAGTTTGATATGAGGGTAGATCGTTCTTCTTAAAAATGTGCGTAATTAATATACTTATGTTGTATTATATACAATCATCACTTGTGCATATTGCATGGTTTCATTATGGCGTGATTTCATTGTGTATTCAGTGAATATTTCTCACATATCCGTAACTTTTTATATTTAACACTGGACTAGGTACTCGGTCGTATGTGTAAATAGTGCATGCAGTTGGATGCTTCGATCTTCAAGCTTGAATGGTTCAAGGGTGTTCATGGTCAGAAAATTTATCGATGTACATACTTGCCCACTGGAAGAAAGGCTGATTTCTCAGCGTCGTGCGAGTTCTAATGTAATTGGAAATCTAATGAAAGATAAGTTGTCTGATCCGAAAACAGTATACACTCTGAATGACATCATCAAGGACTTCAAAAAAATGTATTGTGTTGAAGTAAACTACATAACAGCATGGCGATTGAAAGAAAATGCAATTCAATTACTGAGGGGAGACCCAAGCAAAGCATATGGAATGATTCCCACTTACCTTCATGATTTGAATATGTCTTAACCAGGCTCGGTAACAAGGCTTCAAAAGAAGAAGATGATTATTTTCTTTATGTGTTCATTGCATTGTATGCCTTCATATCGGGTTGGCAACACTGTAGTCCAGTAGTGGTACTGGATGGAAGTTTTTTAGTGGTCCGCATGGAGGAATAATGATAACAGCTTGCACGCTTGATGCGTCTGGTAAGTTGGAACATGTGATATTTAATACATAACTTCTGCATATCCAACAATATTTTCAAGTAAAATTTATTTGTTCTGTATATTAACTGCATACAGGTTTTGTGGAAAAATATGAAAATTCATTGTAGCTGATTTATTATGATGATTGAATTTACGTAGTTTATATATATATATAGCGCATATCCATGAATTATGTTGCTGCGAAAATTTAAAAATATGCATACTAGTACCATAATAATTGAATGTAAATGCTTGGAGGAAATGAAATGGATGATTTTATTTTCGAGAGACTATTTACGAAATTTAATGATAGATTTACTAATCGGTATTGTTGGTCATATTTTACCATTAGCTTATGCAGTTGTTGATTCAGAGAACGATGCTTCATGAGAGTGGTTCTTCCGGTGGTTTAGAGTAGCTTATGGAATAAGGGATGGTATGTGTATTATTTCGGATAGGCACGAAAGCATTGTGCGTGCAGCAAGAACAGTATATCCAGAAATTTTGCATTGTGTATGTGTGTTTCATTGTGGAACAACATTAAGCTGAAATTTAAAAAAAAAAATCAGAACAAGTTGAAAGATGTTTTTTTCAGTGCTGCAATGGCGCACACAATTGAAGACTTTGATACTACAATAAAAGAAGTTGTGTGTATTGATAGCAGAGTGAAGGATTACTTATCTACCATAGGTTATCACATATGGTCAATAGCTCACGCGGTGACAAAGCGTCATTTTTTATGACATCGAACATTATCGAGTCGGTGAATGCAGCGAATAAGCAGGCTAGGAGACTCCCAATTTTTGCTTTGCTTGAGTATATGATAGATATGTTCCAATGTGGACTGCAAAAGCTAGGCAATTTGGTATGGAGACATTCACACCCTTGGAGGAGAAATTTCATGATCTCCTAAATGACAACATTGTTGCTTCCAAAAAATGGACTGTAAGATTATATATATACCATGTATTTTTTGTGAATACTGTTACCATACTGCTTGCATATTCTGCATGTGTATGTATATTAATTTCTTTTTTGTATTGCAAATACTCCAGAAAAACATTGCTCTAAATAAAAAAATGTGCAGGTGATTCCATCAGCAGATTTGAATGCAATTACTTCACTCATAGCCTTTCATCTTCGATGCTCTATCTTGAATACTTCACAAGGATTCTTTCCGAGCTTACCATGGAGGAATTCATTAGAATTACTTATATACTTAGTTAGTCATTTGTTTAATTTTTAATCAAAGATATTCCTAGCTTGTGTGGTAGCTCATGTAAATCAAATTACCAAAGTATTAAATTTGCTTCAATTGGTGGTATTAGTATCATATGATGCTCAACCCAATAAAGTAGGTGCGATGCTTGGGTATTTGGATATTTTACCACTAGTTAGCCATTATCTAGTCTTAGCAAGTTCATATTTCATTCATGATTGTAAAGACCGTATTTATATTTTGTTTCTTTATTATTAATAAAATTTGCCGCTAAGCTATAAGCTTAGTGGTATTTTGCTTTAAAAAAGATAGATTTGAAATGCAACTTACCATTTCATCAAAGAGGGCACCTTTATACTAAAGTCCAACGTAAAAAGTTCAGCCAGAGCTTTATCCTCATAAGGAGACCCCTTATAGAACAACTCAGGTCTCCTTTTTAAAAAATCTGTGTTAGTAAGAAAGAGGGCTAGCATAGTTGCATATGGCTCGAAAGTCTGGATTATTTCTTTATTGTATGCGGCTAAATCTGGCCTAGAGTCATACACATAAATAACGCACTCCTTAAAAGACAATCTACCCAATATCCAATGCCAATCGTGAACAATCATCACATGGAACAATACACCATCGACAAGTGCCCACGGTGTATTGCATCTCAAAGTACGACCACATATGTAATCATTGATCAATGTTGCAGAATCAAAAACCCCATCTGTTTGCTAGTCCTGATGAATTCATTATACACATCTCTAATTATGGCATCAAATAAACAATCTGTGCTGGTGACTCTAACAGCAATGTCATGATCGTACTTTGCCTTCTTACGTAGATAGTAAAACAGAACATCCATATGCTATGAAAAAATATATGGCTTGTTAGTAAAGTATTTTTTATCTTTAGCCATCCATAAACAATACAACAATTGACAAAGGGGGTAATGTCTATTGCATATTAAATCTGTATGTCTATAAGATTTACCAATGTTTCTCATAAGTATAATGTGCATGTCATTTACATACCAGTTACATATTTAAGGGATATATATTAAGTAAAGATATTTGCATATGCCCATACAATATTACTAAAAATTCTAAAAAAGGTGCAATAACTGTTGCATATTAAATATGCATCTCATCTTTATTAATATTCAAACTATAAGTATAGTGTGCATATGAGTTACATACCAAGTAAATATTTAAGTGATACAATGTAAATGCGAAGAGTATTCGAAGTGATATACTGTGGTGCGCATAGTTTTTGAACCATAGTTGAGTATATGGAACCACTCCTTCTTGTCAACCGCATGCACACCAAAATTAAATCTTCGATAAAGATTGTTCACACCTGCAGGATACAGATTACCTACCCTACAGACCAAAACCAAACGACAGATTGAAAAAATAAAGATAAAGGTTTTGGCTTTAACAGGCATCATGCAATATGATATAGACTTACTTGCTTTTGGAAATTGCTTTATAATCAATACAGGGACACAATTAATTACTAATTTCAGTATCAGGCTCGATTCGTATCTCACGCAATAGGGGATGCATCAGCCGGAAGGTCTGTCTCTTAGCCAGTTGCGAGCATGTTGCGTCAGAGTCAAAATCATTGACAAGATGTGAGCTTGTTTCCCCAGAACCAAAATCATCGACAAAAGATAATCTGTTAAATTTTGTCGACTTTCTTGTGCGGCCACGAACCTGAGGGTTCACATCTGAAACATCAGGAGGCAACTCCGCCCCATGCACTGTATCATCAGGTCCTATAAGATCAGCATGACCATTAGTTTGAGCCTCTATAATGGGTGGGACCTGATCTACCGTTGGAAAATGACTTTTAACCTCTTCCCGAGCCTTAGCGGTCAGTTCATGCCATTGGGATTCATTCAATTGAGATAACCCTCAGTCCGTACCGAAATCCACATCAGTAACTAGAATATCAGATTTATCCCCAGAAGTATCACCTACTTTAACACTGGCATCTACTAGATCACACTTCTAAGGGAACACATTAGGATTAGTGAACTGAATATCACCCAATCTAAAGGTATCGCGTATATTGTATCCATCATCGATAAACACATCTGCCTCATGTGTATCAGCAAGGTGCACAGTTGCTTCAGATTACTAAATCAAATTGAGTTATTTTACATATTAAAAGTATAATGTAGAGATATTTAGTGAATACCTTGAGTTTTATCAGAAGGCACGTGACACGACCCGAAATCCGGTTATGTCGTGCGGGCACCCGACATCCTCCTCTAGACCCGTCGGGCGAACCCTTACAAATTAAATTAGGAAAATAAATATAATAATTCATAGATAAGGAAAAGACTTAAAACAAAACACAGACATACTGATACTTCTAAGCTATACAAAAGAAATTACAGCTGACTACCCAACCTACTAGGTTTAGGGCTATCCAGACTAGATATCTAACAGCATAAAAGAAGACAGATGCCTCCTGAAGTGAGAAAAATGCAACTGAAATGATAACCAATAAACTGGTGGCCATCCGGAATAAAAGCTGGCTCACCCTGATAGCTGAAGTCATCTTCGCTCCTTGACAACGTGGCGAACTCAATCCTGGAGCGAACCTGCCGAAACGAAATAGATAGACAAGAAACAAACAACAAACAAGGGTGAATCAAAAGGACTCAATAAGTGGGGCAGACTAGCCACCTCAAAGAATAGGATAGCTAGCTAGGGAGAAAAGAAACAGATAAACCAAATTTCTCTTATCTAAATTATGAAAAGGCAGAGCCAGATAATAACTGGAAACACGTAAAGACAAACTCATCAAAGACCAGGAACGTAAGATAGCCAGAACATGTAAGTATCCCGAACACATCAACAATAAAAAATACATCCTGTTGCGGCGTGCAACTCAATCCATATATTCATCCTGTTGCGGCGTGCAACCCGATCTATATATTCATATAGTCGCGGCGTGCAACCCGATCCATATATTTATACCGCTGCGACGTGCAACCCGATCCATATATTTATACCGTTGCGGCGTGCAACCCAATCCATATATTTATACCGTTACGGCGTGCAACCCGGTCCTTATATTTATACCGTTGCGGTGTGCAACCCAATCCCCGCAACCCAGAATACGAGCAAGAAATATATAGACAAATAAGCAATGCACGTATAAGCAGAACAGTAGTTATGTACCACAAGTCTACACAATGGTATGAAATGAAATGAAATGAAATGAGATGAAATGAAATATGATGCAAAGGGTCACATGTGTCAAATGAATGGAGCGGAATCCTCCTACTCCAGGGCGGAATCCTCATACCATCAATATGATGCAATGGAGCGGAATCCTCCTGCTCCTAGGGCGGAATCCTCCTACCCTCAATATGATGCAATGGAGCGGAATCCTCCTGCTCATAGGGCGGAATCCTCCTACACTCGATATGATGCAATGGAGCGGAATTCTCCTGCTCCTGGGGCGGAATCCTCCTACCCCTCAATATGTGCAATGGAGCGGAATCCTCCTACTCCTGGGGTAGAATCCTCCTACCCCTCAATATGTGCAATGGAGCGGAATCCTCCTGCTCCTAGGGCGGAATCCTCCTACCCCTCAATATGTGCAATGCAATATGATGCCATGCAATATGATGCCATGCAGTCACATATGCCTGATACCTATCTCCGGCGCGGGACTCTCATCGTCTACCAGGAGATATATGCAATAATGACCCTTCACCGGCCTGGGACTCTCATCGATTACCGGGAAGTATATGTAATAATGACCCTTCACGGGCTCGGGACTCTCATCGATTACCGGGAAGTATATGCAATAATGACCCTTCACCGGTGCGGGACTCTCATCGCCAACCGAGAAGTATATGCAATAATGACCTTGACCAGCTCGGGACTCTCATCGATTACCGGGAAGTATATGCAATGCTCAAAACCAGAGTGCAATGCTCATATGCTCAATGCAATACCAACAACAGGGCTTAACATATAATATACAATATAAATTCAAAGCTAAGGCGTAATGAGTACGCCTATCGGCAGCTACACACGTAAGGAACACGTGGTAGAAAATCCATGAGGCCAAATGCCTCCAAAGAAATGGATATAAACACTTACCTCTTCCAAAAGTTAACATTGCTAATCAACAACCGCTTTATCCTTTGGTTTCATTGCCAAACGATCCCACTCTATTCAATAAGCAGAAAAATATATCACATAAGGCTAACGACTTCATTCCTTTCGTCTTAGGGCAATCCAGTTAGGAATCTGATGCTCTATTCGCATATGCAATACGCAGGCCAGGCCTATGTACAGGGTTTAAGTTCACATAACCAAATACTAAATAAATTACATTCATATATTGCCCATAACTCACTGAGTACGAATATATAATCAATTCTAATAACGGGGTCCATTTGACCCTTTAAACTATTAATTGAACTTATTAAAACGATGTCTAATATTTCAAGTTTTACCGTTAAAACATATTCAAACACACGTAATAAACTCAAATAATGCATTAAGATCATTACCTGAATGTTTCGGGGCAAAAATTCTACTATTTTCCCGGCTCTTTCTCATTTTCTGGCATTTTTTTCCATTGCTTTTCGGCTTTCCCGTCTCCGTTTTGTTTCACTGTCTCACGTTTCTGTTTCGTTCTCATGTTTCTATACTCGTTTAGCTTATAACATAGGTAGGAATGATGAAGGCCACCGCCTAACTTTTTCCTTTTTTTGTCTTTTTTGTCTTTTTCTTTTATTTTATTTTCTTTTCTTTTCTTTTCGCGACGAAAATAAAAAAGGTACCATACGATATTCGAAATAATTCCAACTTTTACATACAAGTTATACACAATATATGTAGCATACTCGCTAAGGCGGATCTCAAATCGGGTTACCGAAAATCAAGATGCGAATTAAATAGAAAGGTCAAAATATTTAACTTTCGGCATTTTAGCGGAAACTAGCCGAACAACATCGAAATTCACTTTTGAAAGTTCACAGAAGTCACAAATAATCATACGAATCTAACGGCGCTTTCGAATTTCGAATTTTGAATTAGAGCTCATTCGCCAAAACCGAGCTCGAAAATCTCTTTTTAATATTTATCGACAATAAAAACTGAAACCTTCTTCCGATACCTACCAAACGAGGTCTGATTTTGCTCAAATTTTACAGATAAGTCTCAATAGACCTTACGAATATTTTAAAATTATCGGCATGCCAATCGGAGTCCTAACTTCCGAAATGACTGACTGAGGCCGTTTCATTCTCCTCCACTTATACTCCCGTTCGTCCTCGAACGTGCCTAAGTCTAAAGAAAAATTCGCACAGATAACAAAAGAACTTGCACGACCTTCAAAAGCTATTCCACGGACATTATCTCATGATTGCAGAATCAGAATTATTACACGAACACCAAACTCTTGGATAAAATATATCTGGATAATATGATAACACCATTGCCCGGATTATTCTGACTAAGATGATCCTTCCTCGATTACGAGAGGAGAGTTCTACATTTTCGAAATAAAGATACACGGAACTTTGAATGGGTTAACATGATTCCGCTGATAATCACCTCTTCGATATGCCTTTCGATATAGAACAGGTCGATGAAACTAAGAATTAGCTCACGCTTGATACAATAGAGGAGCTTTTGAAGTACCTTATCACTACACACTATAGGAGATTAGATGCAAGCTATATTATTTTTACGAATGCACTATGCAACATCTCAGTTGATTTTAGTGTTGTTCTGCAAGCTCCTTGTGGGAATGTAGTTACTCATATCCTAATGTATGTCAAAGGTTCATCTGAACAGGCTCTATCATATAAGGATAAGGATCATACAAATACCACTGGATAGTATGATGCAGACTAGAAATGATCTTCAGACTGAACATCTACTTCAGGGTATTGTCTTTGAATTGGAAATATTATGACTTGAAAAGTGAAAATGAAAGAGACATGTAGTTGGACCATGAGCTGAGGCAGAATACCAGCAACAAAGTTGATTACATGTGCACTTATAACGCTAAAGTAACTTCTCAAAGAGTTGAGGTGTGAAGGAGATATGCCAATGATGGATGGACGACAAGCTGCACTAGACCTTTAACTCTAAATTTTCATGAAGTAAAACAGCGTCAGTATGAGGATCCAGTTCTAGTTGAATACAGACAGATAGCCAGAAGAAAACTGGAGTCACCATACAGGGTCACTACTAACGGTGTTCTCATGTATAAAGATAGACTTTGTGTTCCTGATGTTGCAGATTTACGTGGACAGATTACGATAGAGGCACATTATTCCAAATACACTGTTCATCCAGGTTCGACTAAGATGTACCATGATCTTAAGCAGATTTATTGGTGGAACGGAATGAAGTGTGACATAGCAGAATTTGTGGCTCAGTGTTCTAATTGCCAGCAGTTAAAGTCGTGTCATCTTTCCAGACTTTATACTTTCAGCAGATAGGTACGTATATGATCAGGTTGCCAGCTTATCTCTGGCATTAATAGATTAATAGTGGGTTTAGCAATGATCGACACTCATTGTAGGTTTCTGTCGTGGTCTTAGGTTGGGTCGTGACAAAATTGGTATCAACGCCTTAGAGATTTAGTATCACCATTCAGTATTTGGAGGAAGACTCCTCCACTTAAAGCACAAACTCATGCAGCTATTTGAATAGAAATAACCATCCTCGTACAGTCTGCTGGACTAAAGAAGATTTAGCTAAAAGCTGAACGTAGGCAGACCTAAGCTACCACACTACCCTTTCGAGTTGCCAAACAGCTGCAACTCTTGAGTCATAACTCCATACATTTTCTATAAGCACCACCGCCTGATGGATCAAATCAAAGGTCAAATGACGCCTCTCAATACCCTTAGTAGCTTTGAAAAACAACAATGTGCTTACCCGGCTACCTGGACACGTACTCTGGCTCAACACAGGGAACATCACAATTGGTTACTGACCGCCTAAGCTCACCAGTGCCGAACAGAGAAGAGATGGCAACGGACTGAGGATAGAAATAATTAAAGCTTTAGGAAGCTCTTCTTCTTATTTATTTGGCTACCAGAGCTAGACTACTTATGAGTCACGTTAACCGAAGAATCGCAATTGAAGAAATAGATATTAAATGAGCTTTATGGAACAAAATTTTTGTCAATTTAACCTTCCTATAAAAAGGAAACTCCGACAATTTACCAGAAAACCCTTTTATACCGAAACAGACTTATAGAATAACATGACTCTACTAGCGTCTCGAACCAAGAAGAGACACATAGATCGAGTATTACTTACTAACTACTTTACACCGGAAAAAACAATAACCCTTTCTGAAGGTGACGAATTAGGATCCCATTATCCTACCAACATTGAATTCCGACGAGAGAGGTAAACTGATTTGACATAATAATAGAGGGTGGCACAAAAAGATGCCAAGCAGACCATACCGACACTCTCTCCCAAATTTCTCACATTTAAACCAGATCAGCTAGTAGGGTCTCACAAATGCTAGGAATAAATCATACCAGAAGCTCGCCCCTCTACCGCAACCAATTCTTAATAAAAATAATAAGAAAACCATGGAAACATGATATGACAAACCATTTCCAGATTGATCGGAAAGATAAATCTTACTTACAGATAAGGGAAGAAGAAACACACGGTTCTACTACATCGGATGCCTCAGTATCCTGCCAGACTAGCAGTTCATAGAACTGCCTCTGCAGCTAAGCTGAGCCGCTACCCTGATAATTATTTCCATAAGAACCACAACCACCATGCTCTCGAACTCTATTGGATGGTGGCATTTCTCTGGTTGATTAAGATCTAAATGAAATTCCCTACGACTGTGCAGGTGCCTGATGACGAGAGAAAGGACGATGGCCTACTTGCCGGAATAAGAAAAAACTCCTCAAAGGATAACCAGACTCACGACAATGATAACACCTTTTCAACCAAAAATGGAAGCTGGAAAGATTGTTGATAGCTATAAAGAAAAGATCATCTGATCTTGACGAGCTACTGGCGCACTCTAAGAATCACGTGACACACGCTGAGATAACCTGGAAGGTGACCTCCCAAAATAATCAGAACTCTTACCTCCAAATAAGGTACCATGGTTACCCACTAGGGCCACGGGATCTCTTGATCTCACGCTCTAACTCTTCCCCCCCCCCCCCCCCAACTTATTGTATGCCTAATACCTTTGAGCAATATCAACAACTACATCAAATGAAGTCCCAACCTCAATTTTTCGAACCATCTGGGATCTCAAGGAAGGAGAAAGGTCGTCAATAAATCTCTGAATCTCTCGAAAGGCTCATGGACTAGTTCTAATGCATATTCAGCCATTCTATAGAATTCAATCTCATATTCTGAAACCAACAGACTAACCGACAGGCTACCCTGTCTAATCCACTAAACTGGCAACACTTTTCATCTCGCTCGCTACTCGAAAGGAATTTTTTCCACGAATCTAGAAGAAAAACCGAACCAAGTTAGCTAATAAGAGAGCGGCCCACCAATTCAAGGCTGGACACTGAAACCGGAAAGCAGAATAATCAACACCATATCGCTCGATATAATTAAGAGCCTGAAGGATACGCTGACATCATTTTATTTTAAAAAAACTTACACAGGGATTATCTAATGCATTGCTTGGGAATATCAAGATGTTCAACCGCGTAAAATAATGCAACTTCTTTGAGCACTCGGACCCAATAATTACCTCAGTTACCTAACCAGCCAGAACAACTGGAGGCAGAACACATGCTGCCTCCGGAACATACTTTACTGCGGCAATATTAAGAACTGAAATAGGAACTCTCTAAGTCTGAACATCTGCATATGCGGCAAATTGATAAGCTGCCTAGCGAATAATAGATTCTTGCGGTATCTGTGTTGCCAAGATTCTCGTAAAGAATCGTAGAGAGCCAAGGGAACCACAAGGCCTTGCTCCCTTGCCCATCGCGAGCTCGTACAGCTGGGGCCTCCGTAACTAGATCGTCAGCACGATCAAAACTCTCGGGGCTTCGTCAGTGCTAGCCCCAAGCTAGACTGCTTCGTCTTGAACTCATACCGTTTGCTGATTTTTCGCACGAGGGTTCACAATTACCACGAACGAATTAACGAAAATACTTTTCCATCCTAGACCAATGCACGATCAGAAAAGAAGGAAGTGAAACTTCCTAAATGCCATCATAGCCTCTCATAGAAAAGTACGGACGTCTACGTACCCATCATCGAGACTCTACTAGACACTGTCTTAGTCTGGATAGACTCTAAACCGGGCTCTGATACCAACTGACACGACCCGAAATCCGGTTAGGTCGTGCGGGCACCCGACATCCTCCCCTAGACCCATCGGGCGAACCCTTACCAATTAAATTAGGAAAATAAATATAACAATTCATAGATAAGGACAAGACTTAAAACAAAACACAGACATACTGATAACTCTAAGCTATACAAAAGAAATTATAGCTGACTACCCAACCTACTAGGTTTAGGGCTATCCAGACTAGACATCTAAGAGTACAAAAGAAGACAGATACCACCTGAACGGAACAAAATGCAACTGAAATGATAACCAATAAACTGGTGGCCATCCGGAATAAAAGCTGGCTCACCCTGACAGCTGAAGTTGTCTTCGCTCCTTCACAACGTGGCGAACTCAATCCTGGAGCGAACCTGCCGAAACGAAATAGATAGGCAAGAAACAAACAACAAACAAGGGTGAGTCAAAAGGACTCACTAAGTGGGGGAGACTAGCCACCTCAAAGTATATGATAGCTAGCCAGGGAGAAAAGAAACAGATAAACCAAATTTCTCTTATTTAAATTATGAAAAGACAGAGCCAGATAATAACTGGAAACACGTATAGAATCACAAACTCATCAACAACCAGGAACATAAGATAGCCAGAACATATAAGTATCCCCAACACATCAATAATAAGAAATACATCCTGTTGCGGCGTGCAACCCGATCCATATATTCATCCTGTTGCGGCGTGCAACCCGATCCATATATTCATATAGTCGCGGCGTGCAACCCGATCCATATATTTATACCGCAGCAACGTGCAACCCGATCCATATTTATATACCGTTGCGGCGTGCAACCACATCCATATATTTATACCGTTGCGGCATGCAACCCGATCCATATATTTATACCGTTGCGGCGTGCAACCCGATCCCCGCAACCCAGAATACGAGCCTGAAATATATAGACAAATAAGCAATGCACGTATAAGCAGAATAGTAGTTATGTACCACAAGTCTACACAATGGTATGAAATGAAATGAGATGAAATGAAATATGATGCAAAGGGTCACATGTGTCAAATGAATGAAGCAGAATCCTCCTACTCCAGGGCGGAATCCTCCTACCATCAATATGATGCAATGGAGCGGAATCCTCCTACCCTCAATATGATGCAATGGAGCGGAATCCTCCTGCTCCTATGGTGGAATCCTCCTACCCTCAATATGATACAATGGAGCGGAATCCTCCTACCCCTTAATATGTGCAATGGAGCAGAATCCTCCTGCTCCTGGGGTTGAATCCTCCTACCCCTCAATATGTGCAATGGAGCGGAATCCTCCTGCTCCTAGGGCGGAATCCTCCTACTCTAAATATGATAGAAAGGAGCGGAATCCTCCTGCTCCTAGAGCGGAATCTGCCTACCCCTCAATATGTGCAATGTAATGCGTATGAATGCAATTTGATGCCATGCATTCACATATGCCTGATACCTATCTCCGGCGTGGGACTCTCATCGTCTACCAGGAGACATATGCAATACTGACCCTTCACCGGCTCGGGACTCTCATCGATTACCGGGAAGTATATGTAATAATGACCCTTCACGGGCTCGGGACTCTCATCGATTACCGGGAAGTATATGCAATAATGACCCTTCACCGGTGCGGGACTCTCATCGCCAACCGAGAAGTATATGCAATAATGACCTTGACCAGCTCGGGACTCTCATCGATTACCGGGAAGTATATGCAATGCTCAAAACCAGAGTGCAATGCTCATATGCTCAATGCAATACCAACAACAGGGCTTAACATATAATATACAATGTAAATTCAAAGCTAAGTCGTAATGAGTACGCCTATCGGCAGCTACACACGTAAGAAACACGTGGTAGAAAATCCATGAGGCCAAGTGCCTCCACAGAAATGGATATAAACACTTACCTCTTCCAAAAGTTAGCATTGCTAATCAACAACCGCTTTATCCTTTGGTTTCATTGCATAACGATCCAATAAGCAGAAAAATATATCACATAAGGCTAACGACTTCATTCCTTACGTCTTAGGGCTATCCAGTTAGGAATCTGACTCCTTATTCGCATACGCAATACACAGGCCAGGCCTATGTACAGGGTTTAAGGTCACATAACCAAACCCTAAATAAATTACATTCATATATTGCCCATAACTCACTGAGTACGAATATATAATCAATTCCATTATCGGGGTCCATTTGACCCTTTAAACTATTAATTGAACTTATTAAAACGATGTCTAATATTTCAAGTTTTACTGTTAAAACATATTCAAACACAGGTAATAAACTCAAATAATGCATTAAGATCATTACCTGAATGTTTCGGGGCAAAAATTCTACTATTTTCCCGGCTCTTTTCTCATTTTCTGACATTTTTTCCGTTGCTTTTCGGCTTTCCCGTCTCCGTTTTGTTTCTCTGTCTCACGTTTCTATTTTGTTCTCATGTTTCTGTACTCGTTTAGCTTATAACATAGGTAGGAATGATGAAGTCCACCGCCTAAATTTTTCTTTTTTATGTCTTTTTTGTCTTTTTCTTTTATTTTATTTTCTTTTCTTTTCTTTTCGCGACGAAAATTAAAAAGGTACCATACGATATTCGAAATAATTCCAACTTTTGCATACAAGTTATACAAAATATATGTAGCATACTCGCTTAGGCGGATCTCAAATCGGGTTCCCGAAACTCAAGATGCGAATTAAATAGAAAAAGGTCAAAATATTTAACTTTCGGCATTTTAGTGGAAACTAGCCGAACAACATCGAAATTCACTTTCGAAAGTTCACAAAAGTCACAAATAATCATATGAATCTAACGGCGCTTTCGGATTTCGAATCAGAGCTCATTCGCCAAAACCGAGCTCGAAAATCTCTTTTTAATATTTATCGACAATAAAAACTGAAACCTTCTTCCGATACCTACCAAACGAGGTCTGATTTTTCTCAAATTTTACAGGTAAGTGTCAATGGACCTTACGAATATTTTAAAATTATCGGCACGCCAATCGGAGTCCTAACTTCCGAAACGACTGATCGAGGTCGTTTCAGCACGCAATCTGTTTTAGCTGCATGATCCTCACTCTCTTGTTGGCTATCATTGATGTGACCTAAACTACAAAACTAAAGAGCTAAAAACATGTTAGTAATTAGTATTAATGTAACTTCAAAAGTACTGTTAAGTATAACATGTAAGGTACCATCATTACCTCCCTGCTCATTAATTTTTCTGTGCCCATGGCTTTCCAATTCTAGCTCTGGGACTACAATGCCTTTATCAACAGATGTACCAGCACTGTTATCAGTGGCATCGAAAGATACTGACTTGGCAGCAACCACATTGGGATTTATGAACTCAATGTCATCAAATCTCAGTTCATCGCGAATATCATTCTCGTATTCCATAAACATATTGATTCACATTTTGTTTGAATGCTGTAATAACATAAAAAACAACACTTATTTGAATAATGCTTGTCAAACGTATAGATTACTATTTTAATGCGATAAGCAAAGAGTATATAGTATAGATATTTTAAGGATACTATTTATAGATTGTGGTGGGATTCCATCTGTCTTGGCTCCCTGGTCAAGATTTATTTCTTGTCCATCTTCGGCATGTCCTAACAAACAAATAAAATATCGCAAAAGCATGTATACACATAGGAAAAATGGAGGGTGTTATATAAAAAGTAAGCATACCATTGAATTGAGCAGCAAAAACTCCTTCCTCCATATCATCTATCTAGACATATACTGGATCATCACCTTGATCATTTTCATAGCGAGCACGGTCCGCAGCAGGAACCTTGAAAAATAAAAAAGGAACATGAGTAAAAAATAAATACTAAAACGTAAGCAGACATACACCATTAAACCCAATGGGTTCTTCAGTATCATCAAGCAATATTAAGCTTCTTGAAAAAAAATTCAAGGCATGCAACCATATATAACTTCATCCCGGACATGTCGACTTGCATCAATTTTTGTTGATCAAACAAACGTTGTATATCAATGGATGGAATATGATCGCCACGAGAAGAAGATGCATCTTGTTACCCTCCTGCATCCAGTGCTTCTTGTTGGTCATCGACAAGCTGATCCGGGGAATGTTCAACTCCGATCTCTGGATCATCAACTGCTGATATTGACTGTGGCAGTTTTAGTCTTGATAGTTCTGATTCGGACGGTACAATCTTTGTAAAGATCACCATAAACTATTATATACACATTCAAACACCAAAAAATTGTTAAAAAAAATTAAAACTAAACGAGTATTGAACTTATATACACAAAATTTAAATTTGACAAGTTTACCTGGCGGCGCTTTAAGCTGAAGAAGCCTTTCTGCAATTCTTCAAAACCATGAGGCCTCTTAAAATTCCAATTAAGGATTCGGGGAGATGTGTTTGCGACCCTATATGCAATCTTGTCGTTCACAATTGGAAAGATTTCATAAAACCATGTCTGCAGGGCATATAGCAAGCCGCTAAAATGGTAACACTGGTTATTGGGTCGCAGCTTGTCAGGGATTGATGTTATAGGGGTAAGAAACACCTTTGTACCCCCACGGAAATTTCTACCACGCACCACTCTCAGCAAGATTGAATTCATTCTATACAATCATGGAATCAAGATTGGCAGAATTCTTTGTGGAAAATAAGAATGTATATATGAAAAATAAAACTGAAAGCTTTATTGCATCTTCATCACTTTGCCACTTCTTGCTAATGAAACACTCAACTAATGAACTCTTCGTAACTTTTTTTGCACCACCAAAGTACAACTGAAGCAGTCAGTTAGGCTCGTTGGAATGGTACTCCTTTAAATGATCACCAATTCAGCTCAGACCAATTACTAACCCAAACTCTATTTTCCATTAAAATTGAACCACAATGCATCTGAATCATCCCTTGGCGGCCAGATCTCTCTCATCAACAACGCATTTAACAGTTTGTTGCAGGTTACAAATTGAGGCATATCAAGGAAATATCAAAAACATGATTTCCTAAATATTTCAAGCAATCTGTCATTGAGAACTTTCTTAATAGTTGGGACAGCTTCAACAGATGTATGTGTGCAAATCCTACGGCTTCGATGTTGGTCAGGACGAAAGTATAGTTTCAAAGGCTAATACACAATATAGAAATGAAAATTGGTTAAGCTAACATTTTGTGATGAGTTCACCAATGGCAATCTAATTTTCAGGAAACATATAAAGAATACGGCTGTCAAAGATATGCATATAAAGGGCATATTTTAGTTCTATATCTATCATATTCGTTACATACTTAACAAATCTAACTAGTTTATGTGAATTAGGTCTTAATATTTACACTAATTTCCCTAATATGCAGATGCAGTCCTGTTTATGAAGTTTATATACTAAAAATATACTAGGCATCACTAATAAGCATATTCAACAAGGATATCAACATTAAATATGTATTATATCACTAATATGCATATTGTATCATAAATGTATGTGTCAAACATTACATAGTTAATAAAAACAAAGTGAAATATATGAAAAAAACACGTGCGGAATATAATAATAAGAGACCTCCACATCTAGACAAGGAAAGTCATCCTTAACAGATTTAACTGCTTTTTTTTTTTTGACATTAAATAACTTCTCCTAATAGAATAAGAATAGGGATCACACGTCACCTTCATTTTTTTTCTTAACAGAAGAGTCGCTGTCAGAGTCGTTAGATGAAGTGCCAATTCTTACAAATTTACCCTTAGCGTTAGAAACATTCTTCTTTTTTTTGCTTAACAGTGACATTTTTGCGAGGCTCTCTTATTTTTGTTTGAGATAGCTTTTGATCTAGTGTTCTGACTTGGTGAATTCTCTTGAATATCAACACCAGTTTTGGTGGAATACTTTCTCAGAGATTTTCTCAAATTAGACTTGGCAGAACCCAAATTAAAATTCTTGAAATCATCATCATCGGTGCAATGCATGAACTTTCTGATATTCTTACCCCCTTGTTTAACCATTAAAGACACTGAAATAGTATACAAAAATAATCTTCAAATTGCATAACAGAAAAAAGATGAATTTACTGATTAACATGATAAAATGACACGCAAACTTACCGGAATTTCGAAGACAATGACAGGAGAAGAAGAAACGTTTTGAAAAATAAAGAGTTTTTCACTTCCCAATATGGAGAGAGAATGTATTTACTCTATGTAATATTCACCGTGTACATATGTATTTACTTCTTCTAAACATTTTTGACTTTTTAGATTGTCGCGCTTCTGAATTTGTTTGCTTTAAATTAGGAGAAAATTAAGTTAATTAATGTAGTGTGAAATATTTAATAAATATCTTTAATTGGTGAGATAAGATCACATCTAAAAATAACTGACATGATCTATTCGATTCCCCCAAAAATAGGCATGTAAGAGGGAAAATGTTCTGTAAAAAATAATGTCTATAATAAACAAATGATATAATGTTAAATGTCTATAAATCATAATAAAAGAAAAATATGTCTATTTTTTGTTAAGGACTTTTCTAAATGTCTATGTCACGTAATTTTCTCAAATTGCATTTCCATGCACTTCTTCTACCTCTTCCTACTTGTTTCCCTCCTCCTTTTCTTCCTTTTCCTCATTGTGTTTTACTTCTACAATTTTGGTTCGATTTTAATTGCAAAAGTATCATATTGTATTAGTCTACTTAAAATAATTTTTAAATCAGATTAACAATTTTTGTAATAGTCAAATTTTATTTTTCATGTTTATAAAGTATTAGTCCTTACACAAATTTAATGACACATTTATTGCTTTTGACTTCCTCCACAGTGACTTCATAACTCAATAATATGTTACGCTAACATTCATGTGCATTTTCGATTTGATGCTTTGTTATCGGTTAGTTACTTTAAAATACATATTACGGCTCTTATTGAGGGATTTACAAAAATACACATACATTCTATTTTATTTAGAATTTTTTACATAAAAATACAAGTTTTTGAGCTTAATTACCAAACATAGCAACATTTTAGTAAAATTATCCTATATAGAGGAAAATACAAGATAATTACAAACATAGCAAAAACATAGCAATATTTTCACATAACATACCAAACCCTTACATTCTTCCTTTTATTTTCCCCACTATCACTTTTGCTCCTCCCATTTCCCCCAATTTCACTTTTCCTCCCACCATTTTCCTCTAATTTCACTTTTACTCCTCTCATTTTCTCCAATTTTACTTTTCCTCATCCATCCTCAATGTATCTCGTTGAATCTCACTATTTCTGCACCATATCAACTATTTCTGCACCATATCAACTGTTTCTGTAGCACTGTATCTTACTGTTTCTGTACTGTTTCAATTCATTTCAGCATTGTATCTAACTGTTTTAAACTGTATCAACTCCCGTTTCAGATTGTATCAAACTATTTTAAACAGTATCAACTCCCATTTCAGACCGTATCAGACTGTTTCAGACCGTATCATAGTGTTTCAATGTTGTTTCAGACTGTTTTTGACATGACCCGAAATCCGGTTAGGCCGTGCGGGCACCCGACATCTTCCCCTAGACCCGTCGGGCGAACCCTTACCAATTAAATTAGGAAAATAAATATAATAATTCATAAATAAGGACAAGACTTTAAAAAAATTTACAGACATACTGATACCTCTAAGCTGTACAAAAGAAATTACAGCTGACTACCCAACATGCTAGGTTTAGGGCTATCCAGACTAGACATCTAAGAGTACAAAAGAAGACAAATACCTCCTGAAGGGAGCAAAATGCAACTGAAATAATAACCAATAAACTGGTGGCCATCCGGAATAAAAGCTGGCTCACCCTGACAGCTGAAGTCGTCTTCGCTCTTTCACAACGTGGCGAACTCAATCCTGGAGCGAACCTGCCGAAACGAAATAGATAAACAAGAAACAAACAACAAACAAGGGTGAGTCAAAATGACTCAATAAGTGGGGCAGACTAGCCACCTCAAAGAATAGGATAGCTAGCCAGGGAAAAGAAAAACAGATAAACTAAATCCATCTTATTTGAACTATAAACAGGCAAAGCCAAATAATAAATGAAAACACGTATGGAATCATAAACAGCCAGGGACATAAGATAGACAGAACATATAGATATCCTGAACATGTCGACAATCAGAAATACATCCTGTTGCGGCGTGCAACCCGATCCATATATTCATACTGTTGCGGCGTGCAACCCGATTCGTATATTTATACTGTTGGGGCGTGCAACCCGATCCCGATCCATGTATTTATATTGTCGCGACGTGCAACCCGAGATACGAGCCAGAAATATGTAGGCAAACTGAGATACGTTCACAACATGGTATACATACCGCATATATAAAACACAACACGATAGTCACACAATAGTCAGCACGCGGTGCAATGAAATGGGATGAATGCAGTATGATTCAATGGTGTCACATGTGCCAAATAGATGGAGCGGAATCCTCCTGCTTCGGGGGCGGAATCCTCCTACCCTCAATATGATGCAATGGAGCGGAATCCTCCTGCTCCGAGGGCGGAATCCTCCTACCCTCAATATGATGCAATGGAGCGGAATCCTCCTGCTCCGAGGGCGGAATCCACCTACCCTCAATATGATGCAATGGAGCGAAATCCTCCTGCTCCTAGGGCGGAATCCTCCTACCCTCAATATGATGCAATGGGCATACGAATGCAACATGATGCAATAATAACCCATCACCAGCGCGGGACTCTCATCGACCGCTGGAAAGTATGTACCAACTCACAGCCAAAGTACAATACTCAGATTCTCAATGCAATACCAATAACAGGACATAACATATAATATAGAATATAAGTTCAAAGCTAAGGCATAATGAGTATGCCTATCGGCAGCTACACACGTAAGGAACACGTGGTAGAAAATCAACGAGGCCAGGTGCCTCCAAAGAAATGGATATAAACACTTACCTCTCTCAAAAGTTAGCATTGCGACCAACAACCGCGTTATTCTTTGAATTCATTGCCAAACGATCCCACTGTGATCAATAAGCAGAAAAATATATCACATTAGGCTAAAGGCTTCATTCCTCACATCTTAGGGAAATCCAGGAAGGAACCTGATACCCTATTCGCATACACAATACGCAGGCCAGGCCTATATACAGGGTTTATGGTCACATAACCAAACCCTAAATAAATTACATTTATAAGTTGTCCATAACTCTCTGAGTACGAATATATAAACAATTTCTTTATCGGGGTCCATTTGACCCTTTAAACTATTAATTGAACTTATTAAAACGATGTATAATATTTCAAGTTTTACCGTTAAAACATATTCAAACACACGTAATAAACTCAAATAATATATTAGGATCATTACCTGAATGTTTCAGGGTGAAAATTCTACTTTTCTCCGGCCCCTTTTCGCATTTTCTGGCATTTTTTCTCAGCCTCTGCGCTTTTCTCCTCTCTGTTAATCGTTTCCCTTTTCCATTTTCCATATTTCTAAGTTCTGCTGGTCCTTAGCTTATAGCTAAGGACCCACCGCCATTGTTTAATTTTCATGTCATTTTCTCTTTTTTTTTTTCTTTTAAAATTCGCTGTTACGGTAAAAATTAAAACGGTACCCTACGATATTCGAAATAATTCCAACTTTTGCATACAAGTTATACAAAATATATGTAACATACTCGCGAAGGCGGATCTCAAATCAGACTCCCGAAACTCAAGATGCGAATTTAAATGAAAAGAAGTCAAATTATTTAACTTTCGGCATTTTAGCGGAAACTAGCCGAACAACATCGAAATTCACTTTCGAAAGTTTACAAAAATCACAAATAATCATACAAACCTAACGGCGCTTTTGGATTTCGAATCGGAGCTCATTCGGCAAAAACCGAGCTCGAAAATCTCTTTTTAATATTTATCGCCAATAAAAACTGAAACCTTCTTCCGATGCCTACCAAACGAGGTCTGATTTAGCTCAAATTTTACAGACAGGTCCTAATGGACATTACGAATATTTTAAAATTATCGGCACACCAATCGGAGTCCTAACTTCCGAAACGACTGACCGAGGTCGTTTCATTCTCCTCCACTTAAACTCTCGTTCGTCCTCGAACAAGCCTAAGTCTAAAAAAAATTTGCACAGATAACAAAAGAACTTGCACGACCTTCATAAGCTACTCCACAGACCTTATCTCCTGATTATAGGATCAGGATAAATATATTACGCACATCAACTCTTGGATAAAATATATTTGGATAATATGATAACATCATAGCCCAACTTATTCGGACTAAGCCGACCCTTTCTCAATCATGAGAGAGGAGTTTTATATTTTCGAAATAAAGATACACGAAACTTTGAATGGGTTGACATGATTCAGCCGATAATTACCTCTTCGATATACCTTTCGATATAGAACAGGTAGATGGAACTAAGAATTAGCTTACGCTTCAGCAACGCCTTAGAGATTTGATATTATGATTCGGTATCAATTGGAGGAAGACTCCTTCACTTAAAGCATAAACTCATACAACTAATTTGAATGGAAATAGTCATCCTCGCACAACCTGCTGGATTAAAGAAGACTTAGCTAAAAGCTGAACATAGGCAGACCTAAACTACCAAACTACCCTTTCGAGTTGCCAACTAGCTGCAACTCTCAAGTCCACAACTCCATACCTTTGCCGTAAACACCACCGCCTGATGGATGGTACTTCTATATAAAAATTTCGGCAGAGTTTCCCCTGAAACTGGATGATCCGCAAAAACAGAACCAGCACTATACTATACATGGGAATGGATACCCGGATAAACTGATAACATAAACATGTTAAACGGATAACAAGATGAGACAACTGGACCAAAACAATAATATGCTTCCAAAACAATAATATGCTTACCCGGCCACAATAACACGTACTCTTGCTTAATACAGAGAACGTCACAAGCGGCTACCAATTGCCCAAGCTCACTAGTGCCGGACGAAGAAGAAATGGAAATGGATCGAGGATAGAAATAATTAGAGCTTCAAGAAGTTCATCTTCTTATTTGCTTGGCTACCAAAGCTAGACTACTTCCAAGTCAGGCGAGCCAAAGAATCGCAATTGAAGAGATAGACATTAAATAAGCTTTATGAAACAACATCCATGCCAATTTGACCTCCCAATAAGAAGGAAACTCTGACAATTTATCAGAACCCATTTTATAACCTAGATAATCTCATGGGATAACATGACTTTACTAGCATTTTGAACCAAGAAGAGATACGTAGATCGAATATTACATACTAGCCACTTTACACTGGAAGAAACAACGACACTTCCTGACGATGATGAATAAGAATCTCATCATCCTACCAACACTGATTTCCGAGGAGAGAGGTAAAATGACTTGACATAATAACACAAAGTGGCATAACAGGATGCCAAGCAGGCAATAGCAATACTCACCATCAAATCTCTCATATTTAGATCAGATAAACTAGTAGGGTCTCATAAATGCCAGGAATAAATCGTATCAGAAACTCACCCCTCTACCGCAACCGATTCTTAATTACGCCAATATCCAAGGAAACCATCGAAACATGATAAGACACACCATTTCCAGATCGATCGAAAAGATAAATTTTACTTATAGATAAGGGAAGAAGAAATACACGGGTCTACTACATCAGATGCCTCAGCATCCTGCCAGACTGGCAGTTCATAAGACTGCCTCTGCGGCTGAACTAAGCCGCTACACTGATAATTACCTTCTGAAGAATAACTGCCACCACACTCTCAACCTTTACTGGATCGTGGCATTTCTCTGGTTGATTGAGATCTAAATAAAATCCCCTGCGACTGTGCAGGTGCCTGAGGGCAAGAAGATGGACGATTGTCTACTTGCCGGAGTAAGGAAAAACTCCTCAAAGGATAACCAGACTCATGACAATGATAACACCCTTTTTGCTAAAAATAGAAACTGGACAGATTATTGATAGCTAGAAAGAGAAGACTGAATCTGATCTTGATGAGCTACTGGCGCACTCTAAGAATCACGTGACACAAGCTGAGATAACCTGGAAGGTGACCTCCCAAAATAATCAGAACTTTTACCTCCAAATGAGGTACGATGGTTACCCACCAGGGCCATGGGATCTCTTGCTTTCCCGCTCTAACTCTTCCCGCTCTAACTTATGGTATGCCTCGAACCTTCGGGCAATATTAACAACAACATCAAATAAAATCCAGACCTCAATTTCTCGAGCCATCTGGGATTTCAAGGAAAAATAAAGGTCATCAATAAATCTCTGAATCTCTCGAAAGGCTCATGAACTAGTTCTAATGCATATCCAGCCATTCTATAGAATTCAATCTCATATTCTGAAACACCAACAGGCTAACCGACAGGCTACCCTGTCTAATCCACTCAAACAGATGACACTCTTCATCTCGCTCACTAGTCAAAAGGAACTTTTCCACGAATCTAAAAGAAAAATTGAACCAAGTTAGCTAATAAAAGAGCGGCCTACCAATTCAAGGCTAGACCCCTGGAACTGGAAAGCAGAATAATCAACATCAAACTGCTCGATATAATCAAGAGCCTGAAGGATACGCTGACATCCTTTTATTTTAAAAAATCACGAGGTTTATCTGATGCATTGCTTAAGAATATCGGAAGGTTCAACCGCGTAAAATAATGCAACCTCTTCGGACACTCGGACCGAACTAATACCTCGACTAGCTAACAAGTAAGAACAATTAGAGGTACAACACATACTACCTCCGGAATATAATTTACTGCAGCAATATTAAGAACCAGAAAAGGAGCTCCCTGAGATCGAACATCTGCACATGCGGCAACCTGATAGGCTGCCCAGCGAATAATAGGTTCTTACGATATCTGCGTCGCCAAGATTCTCGTAAAGCATCGTAGAGAGCCAAGGGAACCACTGGGCCCTGCTCCCTTGCCCATCGCGAGCTCGTACAGCTGGGGCCTCCATAACTAGATCGTCAGCACGATAAGAAAAACTCTCGGGGCTTCGTCGGTGCTAGCCCCTGGCTAGACTGCTTCGTCTTAAACTCATACTGTTTGCTGATTTATCGTATGAGGGTTTCACAATTACAACAAAGGAATTAATGAAAATACTTTTGTATCCTAGACTGACGCACGATCAGAAAAGAAGGAAGTGAAACTTCCTAAATGCCATCATAGCCTCCCGTAGATAAGTACGGACGTCTACGTACCCATCAGCGAGACTCTACTAGACACTGTCTTAGTCTGGATAGACTTTAAACTGGGCTCTGATACCAATTGACACGACCCAAAATCCGGTTAGGCCGTGCGGGAACTCGACATCTTCCCCTAGACCCGTCGGGCGAACCCTTACCAATTAAATTAGGAAAATAAATATAATAATTCATAAATAAGGACAAGACTTTAAAAAAATTTACAGACATACTGATACCTCTAAGCTGTACAAAAGAAATTACAGCTGACTACCCAACATGCTAGGTTTAGGGCTATCCAGACTAGACATCTAAGAGTACAAAAGAAGACAAATACCTCCTGAAGGGAGCAAAATGCAACTGAAATAATAACCAATAAACTGGTGGCCATCCGGAATAAAAGCTGGCTCACCCTGACAGCTGAAGTCGTCTTCGTTCTTTCACAACGTGGCGAACTCAATCCTGGAGCGAACCTGCCGAAACGAAATAGATAAACAAGAAACAAACAACAAACAAGGGTGAGTCAAAAGGACTCAATAAGTGGGGCAGACTAGCCACCTCAAAGAATAGGATAGCTAGCCAGGGAGAAGAAAAACAGATAAACTAAATCCATCTTATTTGAACTATAAACAGGCAAAGCCAAATAATAACTGAAAACACGTATGGAATCATAGCCAGGGACATAAGGTAGACAGAACATATAGATATCCTGAACATGTCGACAATCAGAAATACATCCTGTTGCGGCGTGCAACCCGATCCATATATTCATACTGTTGCGGCGTGCAACCCGATTCGTATATTTATACTGTTGGGGCGTGCAACCCGATCCCGATCCATGTATTTATATTGTCGCGACGTGCAACCCGGGATACGAGATACGTTCACAACATGGTATACATACCGCATATATAAAACACAACACGATAGTCACACAATAGTCAGCACACGGTGCAATGAAATGGGTTGAATGCAGTATGATGCAATGGTGTCACATGTGCCAAATAGATGGAGCGGAATCCTCCTGCTCCGGGGGCGGAATCCTCCTACCCTCAATATGATGCAATGGAGCGGAATCCTCCTGCTCCGAGGGCGGAATCCTCCTACCCTCAATATGATGCAATGGAGCGGAATCCTCCTGCTCCGAGGGCGGAATCCTCCTACCCTCAATATGATGCAATGGGCATACGAATGCAACATGATGCAATAATAACCCATCACCAGCGCGGGACTCTCATCGACAGCTGGAAAGTATATACCAACTCACAGCCAAAGTACAATACTCAGATTCTCAATGCAATACCAATAACAGGACATAACATATAATATAGAATATAAGTTCAAAGCTAAGGCATAATGAGTATGCCTATCGGCAGCTACACACGTAAGGATCACGTGGTAGAAAATCCACGAGGCCAGGTGCCTCCAAAGAAATGGATATAAACACTTACCTCTCTCAAAAGTTAGCATTGCGACCAACAACCGCGTTATTCTTTGAATTCATTGCCAAACGATCCCACTGTGATCAATAAGCAGAAAAATATATCACATTAGGCTAAAGGCTTCATTCCTCACATCTTAGGGCAATCCAGGTAGGAACCTGATACCCTATTCGCATGCGCAATACGCAGGCCAGGCCTATATACAGGGTTTATGGTCACATAACCAAACCCTAAATAAATTACATTTATAAGTTGTCCATAACTCTCTGAGTACGAATATATAAACAATTTCTTTATCGGGGTCCATTTGACCCTTTAAACTATTAATTGAACTTATTAAAACGATGTATAATATTTCAAGTTTTACCGTTAAAACATATTCAAACACACGTAATAAACTCAAATAATATATTAGGATCATTACCTGAATGTTTCAGGGTGAAAATTCTACTTTTCTCCGGCCCCTTTTCGCATTTTCTGGCATTTTTTCTCAGCCTTTGCGCTTTTCTCCTCTCTGTTAATCGTTTCCCTTTTCCATTTTCCATATTTCTAAGTTCTGCTGGTCCTTAGCTTATAGCTAAGGACCCACCGCCATTGTTTAATTTTCATGTCATTTTCTCTTTTTTTTTTCTTTTAAAATTCGCTGTTACGGTAAAAATTAAAACGGTACCCTACGATATTCGAAATAATTCCAACTTTTGCATACAAGTTATACAAAATATATGTAACATACTCGCGAAGGCGGATCTCAAATCAGACTCCCGAAACTCAAGATGCGAATTTAAATGAAAAGAAGTCAAATTATTTAACTTTCGGCATTTTAGCGGAAACTAGTCGAACAACATCGAAATTCCCTTTCGAAAGTTTATAAAAATCACAAATAATCATACGAACCTAACGGCGCTTTCGGATTTCAAATCGGAGCTCATTCGGCAAAAACCGAGCTCGAAAATCTCTTTTTAATATTTATCGCCAATAAAAACTGAAACCTTCTTCCGATGCCTACCAAACGAGGTCTGATTTAGCTCAAATTTTACAGACAGGTCCTAATGGACATTACGAATATTTTAAAATTATCGGCACGCCAATCGGAGTCCTAACTTCCGAAACGACTGACCGAGGTCGTTTTTAGTTTTAAACTGTATCAAGTCTCGTTTCAGACTGTATCAACTCCGTTTCAGACTGTATTAGACTGTTTTAAACTGTATCAAGTCCCGTTTCAGACTGTATCATATTGTTTTAAACTGTATCAACTCCCGTTTTCGACCGTATCAGACTGTTTCAACAGTTATTTCAGATTGTTTCATTGTCGTTTCAAATTGTATCATACTGTTTCAACATCGTTTCAGACTGTATCAAACTGTTGCAACAACTGTTTCAATGTTTCAACGATGTTTCAAACCGTTTCATATTATTTCAACGCCATCTCAAACTGTATCAGACCATTTCAATAATAAATATAAAGTGACTAGGTCTTATTTACTTTTGAAACAGTCGTTAAGCTCCAATAAGCAGTGTAATCAGTCGTCAGCAATAGAAAACAAGAATTCAAATTTATTAAACCACTATAACAAATCTGTAGAATTAGAAACAGAAACCAAACAAATATGAAGAAACATGAATAGAAACGGAACAACAACGAAATTTGAACAATTCTGAAAAAACAGAAACGGAACAAAAATAAAACAAATCTAAAGAAACAGAAACAGTTGAGATTTCTTTCGAT
The DNA here is from genome assembly GCA_037355625.1 of Petunia x hybrida. NCBI lineage: Eukaryota > Viridiplantae > Streptophyta > Magnoliopsida > Solanales > Solanaceae > Petunia > Petunia x hybrida. The sequence goes on from JBBBVM010000475.1 coordinate 195,499, forward strand.
GTCGCTAATTTGGTAAACCAACAGTCTGCTGCACCAGCTACACATCCATGGCAATGTTCATACTATACCACCACTGATTCATAACTCCATAGCTACCATACCACCGCTGACCGGAGGTTGAGTATTGTAGCTAAATACCTTGAACTGTGTTCCTCCTCCGCCATCGAATGTGGCATCTCCGCAGCACCGCCGTCGAGATACGTAGAGGATGTTGAAATGGAGAGGAGATATTCTGACGTTGGAGTGAAACAGGTGATCAGACGAAGGCAATGCTAGCGGCGACGTCGCAGTCGCGACACCGTTATAGATCTGATCAGGAAATGACGGCGATGATCAGGAAATGACGGCGATGTTCTACTCGCCGGATCTGGGGGTTATCGCGCTGGGGTTTGTGTGGGTGGGGAGTTGGGTGGATGGGCGGCGGCGCCAGTGGGTTTTGGGGTATGGGTGGTAGGGGAGTTGGAAGGATTTTGGGAGTAGGGGTTGAAATTAGGGTTTGTTTGGAAAATTGTTATTTATCTTGTTTATTGTGAAATGTGCTAAAATAAATATTGCTATGCCTTGTAATTTAAAAAATATTGCTATTTTTTGTAATTAAGATTGAAAATTTGTATATTTGTGTAAAAATCCCTTTTATTTACATGGTTCTACCCATTACATTTATACTCATAACTTATTTATACTCTATAACCATTAGTTAATTACCTTCTTATTTTGAGGTATAAAACAAGTAACTCAAGTTACTCTCTCTCCTCATATCTGATATTATTATTTTTTTCTCCTTTTTTTTTAGCATTCTTTTATTATTCTTTTCTCCTTCTCCATTTTCACTATTCTTGTTTTTTTCCCCCGTTTTGTATTCTTTTTTCTTTCTATTTTCTTTCTTTTTTCTTTCTCATGTTTCTAAAACTATTCATGTCTCCCCATGTTTTTATTTTTTAATTTATTTTCTTTCTCCGTAATCTTATTATACTCTTTTTTTTTCTTTTTTCCAAAAAGGCATACTTTGTTCACAAACACAAAAACTAAAATATTTTTAGTTGTGCGATAGTATCTCACACTTTTATCCAAACATAACAAGGTATACCCAAAGAGTATATAGTATATCAAAAAGGTATATTCTATTCAAAAAACAATAGTTGAAATACTCATTTGCTCGATACACAAAAGGGTATACCAAAAGAGAATACATTATACCAAAAAGGTATACTTCTTTAAAAATAATAAAAATTAAAATATATATGTCTTCTGAAATATTTTGCACTTGGATACAAACACAAAAGCGTATACCAGAAGAGTATACAGTATACCAAAAGGGTATACTTTGTTCAAAACGACAAAAACTGAAATATTTATTCACTTGGTAGCATTGCATACTTGGATCCAAATACAAAAGGGTATACCAGAAGAGTATACAGTATACAAAAAAGGTATACTTTGTTCAAAATAACAAAACTAAATTAATTATTCGCTCGGTAGCATCGCACACTTGGATCCAAATACAAAAGGGTATCACAAAAGAGTATACAATATACCAAAAAGAAATACTTTGTTCAAAAAAACAAAAACTAAAATATGTATTCCCTCGATAGCATCGCACACTTGGATCTAAACACAAAAAGGTATACCAGAAGAGTATATAGTATACCAAAAAGGTATACTATGTTCAAAACAACAAAAATTGAAATTTATTCACTCGGTAGTATCGCACACTTGGATCCAAATACAAAAGGGTATACCAGAAGAATGTACAATATACCAAAAGGGCATACTTTTTTTAAAACAACAAAAACTGAAATATTTATTAGCTTGGTAGCATCGCATACTTTGATACAAACACAAAAGGGTATACAAGAAGAGTATACAGTATACCAAAAGAGTATACTTTGTTCAAAACAACAAAAATTGAAATATTTATTCGCTCGGTAGCATCGCACACTTGGATCCAGACACAAAAGTGTATAGCAGAAGAATATAAAGTATAGCAAAAGGGTATACTTTGCTCAAAACAACAAAAGCTGAAATATTTATTCGCTCGGTAGCATCGCACACTTGGATCCAAACACAAAAGGGTATACCAAAAGAGTATACAGTACACCAAAAGGGTATACTTTGTTCAAAACAATAAAAATTGAAATATTTATTCGCTCGGTAGCATCGCACACTTGGATCCAAACACAAAAGGGTATACCAGAAGAGTATACAATATACCAAAAAGGTATACTTTGTTCAAAACAACGAAAACTGAAATATTTATTCCCGCGGTAGCATCACACACTTAGAGCTAAACACAAAAGGGTATATCAAAAGAGTATACAGTATACCAAAAAGGTATACTATGTTCAAAACAACAAAAACTGATATATTTATTCGCTCGGTAGCATCGCACACTTGGATCCAAATACAAAAGGGTATACCAGAAGAGTATACAATATACCAAAAGGGCATACTTTGTTTAAAACAACAAAAACTGAAGTATTTATTTGCTCGGTAGCATCGCATACTTGGATGCAAATACAAAAGGGTATACAAGAAGAGTATACAGTATACCAAAAGAGTATACTTTATTCAAAACAACAAAATTAAAATTTTTATTCGCTCGGTAGCATCGCACACTTGGATCCAGACACAAAAGGGTATAGCAGAAGAGTATAAAGTATAGCAAAATGGTATACTTTGTTCAAAACGACAAAAATTGAAATATTTATTTGCTCGGTAGCATTGCACACTTAGATCCAAACACAAAAGGGTATACCAGAAGAGTATAAAGTATACCAAAGGGTATACTTTGTTCAAAACAACAAAAACTGAAATATTTATTCGCTCGGTAGCATCGCACACTGGATCCAAACACAAAAGGGTATACTAGAAGAGTATACAGTACACCAAAAGGGTATACTTTGTTCAAAACAACAAGAATTGAAATATTTATTCGCTCGGTAGCATCGCACACTTGGATCCAAACACAAAAGGGTATACCAAAAGAGTATACAATATACCAAAAGGGTACAAAAATTGAAATATTTATTCGCTCAGTAGCATCGTACACTTGGATCCAATTCTATGTAGGAATGACAGTAATACTTATAAACCAATATGAGCATATTCAACCTTTTGACATTTAACCTTTGAACTACAATAAACTACAACCATACAATTTAGACTAAATTAAGGAGCAGATCGCATGATATTCAAACATACTTATCAATTTTTTTTCCTTTTTGAACTATCCTAAACACTGTAATTCCTAACTAATCAACACATTAACAGAGAAGATAAAAAAAGGATTAAAGTTCCTTCCCTAATTACTGAATCAACCACAGTTAAGGCAAACATCATGGCCTATCATCACAGCCTCATTGCCACGGCCTAGCCACTGCCACCACGCTGCTTTGCCATAATTTTGTTGCTTGAAACATCCTTGTCGCCACCACGTCCATGCCATCTCCACCACTTGAAACAACCTTCTACAACCTCACAGAACCACTTAATCACCTAAAAAGGGATATATGCTTGAAGGAAATAACTGTTACCATTTCCAAATGCAACTTTATAATAAATAGGTCATTCACCTGAAAAGAAAGTCTTACAAGCTCCACGAATTAGACCAGATATCTATTCTATCCACCGGCTAATTCTAAAGCCTAAACATATAAAGTGGATAGTACAAATCATCAGATAGTCTCTTTTTACTTGTTTTACATCAATAAAATTATTTCTTTTACCGATCAAAAGAAAACATAGTCAAGACTAAAGAGACTGCATAACATGAATCATGTGAACTAATGCTCTATTAGGGTAAATATATGTAAAAGTGGCCATGAGATTTACCTGCTCTGGGGTACCGTCATCAAATAAATCAGATTCCCGACTTTCAGACCCATCATGCAAATTCAAGTTAAAAGACAATTGTACGGGCTCAGCGTTAAACATTTCAAATTTCAGTGAACTCCAGATTTCTAATATTGGAAAATTATAAAATTAAACATTTGAAAAAAAAATTTCTGATGCAAATGGGATTAAAGATCTGACACGACCCGGAATCCGGCTAGACCGTGCGGGTACCCGACATCCTTCCCTAGACCCGTCGGGCGAACCCTTACCAATTAAATTAGGAAAATAAATATAATTCAATTCATAAATAAGAACAAGGCTTAGAAAAACTACAGACATACTGATACCTCTAAGCTGTACAAAAGAAATTACAGCTAACTACCCAACATACTAGGTTTAGGGCTATCCAGACTAGACATCTAAGAGTACGAAAGAAGACAGATACCTCCTGAAGGGAGCAAAATGCAACTGAAATAATAAACATGAAACTGTGGTCATCCTGATTAAAAGCTGGCTCACCCTGACAGCTGAAGTCGTCTTCGCTCCTTCACAACGTGGCGAACTCAATCCTAGAGCGAACCTGCCAAAACGAAATAGATAGACAAGGACAACAACAATCAAGGGTGAGTCAAAATGACTCAATAAGTAGGGCAGACTAGCCACCTCAAAGACTAGGATAGCCAGCCAGGGAGAAGAAAAACAGATAAACCTAATTCCTCTTATTGAAATTATAAAAAGGCAGAGCCAGATAATAATAGGAAACACGTATAGGATCATAAACTCATAAACAACCAGAGACATAAGATAGACAGAACATATAGGTTTTTAAGTATCCCGATGATGCAATGGAAAAATAGCGGAAGCAAACAATACGATACGCGGAAGCAAGTAAAACGATATAACAAGAAATCGAAGACTAGGAAGGCAAGAAATAGAAGAAAGAATCGAATTCAATTTACTAACGTTAATTGAATTCAAAAGAGAGAAGGGAAACTCGAACCTTACAATGGAATTAAACTAGGTGTCGATCTCCATAGGTTCCAAGTCGAGACATACACGAGCCTCGGGCTCAAACAAGAAGGGCTCGGCCTCTTCAATGTTCTCTCTCAATTCTACCTTCTATCTCAATGGCTAACTCCTGAAATGAAGAGCAAATATGCTATATATACATTTACATTGTTAAATGGACAAAAATGGCCCCTGAAGCTGATTCTGGCCCGCTGCTCAACTCCTAGTCATCGCGATCGCGCTCATAGCCACGCGATCGCGCAGCACAGCATTTCTCTTCATCGCTATCGTGCAGAGACCACGCGATCGCGCAGGACTCCATCAACTTCGGCTTCGCCTTCGCGTTCAAGGGGCGCTGTCGCGCAGGCCAAACCATTCCTCTTCGCGATCGCGAAGAACATTTGTTCTTCCTCAGGCAGTGAGCTCCCAGTGTGCTCCCCTGTTTTGCCCTGTTTTGGGGCTGCCTGTTTTCCTGCCCTGTTTCCTCCGTCCTCGTCGCTCCAATGCACGATCTTCCAAGACGTTCCCGGAGGCCTTGACTCATATCCGTTGTGCTCTCGAGCTTGGCTTTTGATGGTTGTCGTTTAGGCTATTTTATATTGCATCACCCGAACATAATACTATCACGACGTGAAACCCGATCCACATGTTCATACTATCGCGGCGTGCGACCCGATCCATATATACATACTGCCGCGGCGTGCAACCCGATCAATATATTCATATTGTCGCGCCGTGAAACCCGATTCATATATTTATACTGTTGCGGCGTGCAACCCGATCCATATAACTAAAGCATATAAACCAATTAAGGACACTAAATAGCCAGAAACGTATAGGCAAACTGAAATATGTCCACAACATGGTATACATGCCGCATACACAAAACACAGCACAATAGTCACACACTAGTCAGTATGCGGTGCAATGAGATGGGATGAATGCGGTATGATACAATGCAGTCACATGTGCCCGCTACCTTTACCGGCTCAGGACTCTCATCGATTACCAGGAAGTATATGCAATAATGACCCTTCACCGGTGCGAGACTCTCATCGCCAATCGGGAAGTATATGCAATAATGACCCTTCACCGGCTCGGGACTCTCATCGATTACGGGGAAGTATATGTAATAATGACCCTTCACCGGTGCGGGACTCTTATCGCGAACCGGGAAGTATAGGCAATAATGACCCTTCACCGGCTCGGGACTCTCATCGATTGCCGGGAAGCATATGTAATAATGAGCCTTCACCGGTGCGGGACTATCATCGCCAACCGGGAAGTATATGCAATAATGACCCTTCACCGGCTCGGGACTCTCATCGATTACCGGGAAGTATATGCAATAATGATCCTTCACCGGCTCGGGACTCTCATCGATTACTGGAAAGTATATGTAATAATGACCCTTCACCGGTGCGGGACTCTCATCGCCAACCGGGAAGTATATGCAATAATGACCCTTCACCGGCTCGGGACTCTCATCGATTACCGGGAAGTATATGCAATGCTCATATGCTCAATGCAATACCAACAACAAGGGATAATATATAATATACAATGAAAATTCAAAACTAAGGCGTAATGAGTACGCCTATCGGCAGCTATACACGTAAGGAACACGTGGTAGAATATCCACAAGGCCAAGGGCCTCCAAAGAAATGGATACAAACACTTACCTTATTACAAAGTTAGCATAGTTACTCAACAACCGCTTTGTCCTTTGGATTCATTGCCAAACGATCCCCTTGAATGTTTCGGGGTGAAAATTCTATCTTTCTCCGGCTCTTTTCTCATTTTTTGGCATTTTTTTCCCTCTGCTTCGTTTCTGCTCTTGTTTTTGTTTCTATCCTTCTTTTGTTTTTAATGCTTCTAGGAAATGTAGCTAAGGGATATAATCCCTTAGCCCACCGCCATTGACCTTTCTTTTTCTTTCTTTTCCTTTTTCTTTTCTCTTTTCTTTTCTTTTCTTTTCGCGACGAAAATTAAAACGGAACTCTACAAAATTCAAAATGATCCCAAATTTCTCAAGTAAGTTATACAAAATATATGTAACATACTCGCTAAGGCGGATCTCAAATCGGACTCCCGAAACACAATATACAAATTAAATAGAAAAAGGTCAAATTATTTAACTTCTTCATTTTAGCGGAAACTAGCCGAACAACCTCGAAATTCACTTTCGAAAGTTTACAAAAGTCACAAATAATCATACGAATCCAACGGTGCTTTCGGACTTCGAATCGGAATTCATTCGCCAAAATCGAGCTCGAAAATCTCTTTTTAATATTTATCGACAATAAAAACTGAAATCTTCTTCCGATACGTACCAAACGAGGTCTAATTTAACTCAAATTTTACAGACAGATCCTAATAGACCTTACGAAGATTTTTAAATTATCGGCACGTCCATCGGGGTCCTAATTCCCCAAACGACAACCTAAGGTCGTTTCAAGATCACATCTAGACGAAAACCAAATGCAAGAGCTTGTATCTGTAAACAATCTCCTCCCTTTCCGACGAAAGTATTGTATTTTCTATTGGCTTCTCTTAAAGTATTGTATTCTTTTTTCGACTACTTATTTTGATAAAATTACACCTCTCCTAAACCAACAATACCAGCATGCCCTTATTCTAACTACCAACTAAGTCATGACTCATTCACTAATTCTTATGTTATCCTCGACAATCATCATGTACCTTAGTTAAGTTCTCCAAAGACGGCAGCTAGCCGTGAAACCAAACAATACTTCGAAGTGTAAAATATGCAGGTATATGTACTCCCCTACATAACCTCTCTCTGTCTCAGTAACCTTTCTGTTTCTTTGCAATCAGATCAATTTTACAAAAGAAGAAAAAAGAAGTAGGTCCATGTCCCTCGAACCAAAAGTATCAAATAGAAAGTACCTTTTTCTATTGTTCCATATACTGACCGGTCCAATCTGCTTATGCACCTTCGGTAGTATGTAAAGATTCACTATCACTTCGGCCATTTGGCACAACTGAAACTTTAGCCTTTCTCTTTTCTTTAACTTCTGCCATAGAAGAATCTCCTGAAAGAACCTAGTCTGCTTGAGCAGTCGATCCCAACAGAACCTACCAAAATGCATATGATCCTGACTTATCTTCTTTATACTATCGCAAATTCTTGAAATTCAACATAAAATTTTCCATCAATACCTTCTCGTGTAATTAGGAGATACTAGTCAAAAACTTAAGAGGAAGTTCATTCCCTCACAAATTCAAGCATAGCCAATCTAAAGCAACTTCAAATGTGGCTCTCTCCTTCATAATCACATGCAAACAAAATTATCCACACGAATACTCTAAACTAACATTTCATCAAATATGCACACATACACTTGAGTGTGAGAGTGAGTGTGAGTGTGAGTGTGTCGTATAATGTATATACATGTACACAATATACTTAAGAGTTTTAAGTTATATACACCATCAACTATAAGATCTTTTTACACTATCAGGTCACATAAAAGGAGGATTTTAAGCATTCAATTTATTGAAAAGGTACCTCGAGAGCAGCGCATTCAATTTGATGATCAGAAAAGCCCTCATAAGAAAGCTTTTCGTAAATAGAACGAAGTTTCTTAGCCTTTTGTTCTTTTGAAAAAGTATCCTCTGCCAGAGTTGGAGCCGGAGACTGAGTGGACCTGCCAGAGTTGAATACTTTAAACTAACATTTCATCAAATATGCACACATACACTTGAGTGTGAGAGTTAGTGTGAGTGTGAGTGTGTCGTATAGTTTATATACATGTACATAATATACTAAAGAGTTTTAAGTTATATACACCATCAACTATAAGAAATTTTTACACTATCAGGTCACATAAAAGGAGGATTTTAAGCATTCAATTTATTGAAAAGGTACCTCGAGAGCAGTGCATTCAATTTGATGATCAGAAAAGCCCTCATAAGAAAGCTTTTCGTAAATAGAACAAAGTTTCTTAGCCTTTTGTTCTTTTGAAAAAGTATCCTCTGCCGGAGTTGGAGCCGGAGACTGAGTGGACCTGCCGGAGTTGAGCAACAATTTGGGACCTGTTGAAGAAGAACCTTTGCCCAAAAATTTTAACTCCCTCACCGGGATATCAACCACCAAAAACAATCTCTCCATCTCCGGATAACTGTATTTTCAATCAATACAGTTCAAATTTTCATCAAAAACACACACACATGGAAATTTTGTGAACTAGGAGAAACTAAATCAATGAGAAGTAGGAAAAAAGCATCAATTATATAATTTGCAACAATAAGAAAACAGAGCAGTTGATGAACTACAAAGGTAAATCATATTATTTTATGGATGAATAATACTACATCTAGTACTACTTGCTTAATACTTGCTTAAACATTTAGAGGAAGTAAGGAGGGTGCTCAAAAGTTAGATAAGAAAAAATACTGAAGCAGTCAGTTAGTTACTTCAAGTAAAAGCGGTCCTTGCCTAAAGTCAATGATATGATGATGAGATTCAGAGAGGGTCAGCATGATAGTTATCACAATATCACAAGAACAAGCTCAATTCTTGTCACTTTTATCTATTTATATGGAAATCAACAATCTTTACCACACAATTGCAAGGACTTATATAAGAAAAATAAAGGAGTGAAAAGCAAGCAATGAGATGAAATAAAGGAACCAGAACACAGTCTAGGTATTAAACGCAGAAGTAAAGAGCACTCATGCCCATAACAAATCAAAATTATTGATCACTTCTTTTATTCACCATAGAATACAACCAATCTCCCCAGTAAAAACCATCTCCTCTCAACTAGAGGTCCATCAGAATGATGCTTCTCTGATAAGACCCAAACCGCCACAAGACCACTCACACGGAGCCAAGCTAAGTTAATCCAAGATACTCATCTTCACTTGACATGGAAGAGCATAGAAGAAGGCCCCAAGAGCAACTTGAAGACCATGCTTTGGTGTGCCATGGATGGAGGACCCTCGCGGACACTTGGAGAGGCTCAAGAGGCTCAAAATGAGACACCCCAAGGGGCTTCAGGAAGAGGCGGAGCGCCTCCCAGCTGAGGCGGGGCGCCTCCCAAAATCCAGCTCTCTGAAGTTCAGGAGGCGGAGCGCCTCAGACAGGAGGCGGAGCGCCTCAAGCAGATCCAGAGAGCTGACAGTCACTAGGCGGCCGCCTCCCCACCCTAGGCGGGCGCCTCCCCCTGTTACCCACATGCGGGATTTTAATGACTTTTGCTTGAACTTCCTATTTTAGCCCTGCGCGGCCTTTATTTGTTTTAGCCCACTTTGGGGGTATTTTAGACCTTTTATTAGTCCTAAGTGAAACCTATAAATACTTCACTTAGCCTCTTTCAAACATTACCTTACTTTGATTATTGATGAATGAAAATAGAGTTGAACTCTTTGGAAGAAACCTTTGTCTCTTGGTTGCTTGAATTCACTAGTGGAACCTAGTTGAGTCTTGAACCGCTAACCCGACCATTCGACTTGCGAGTCCGGTGTTGTCTCGAGGGTCGTTGCATAGTGTAGGTCCTCCTTGACGCCGATTCGAGGGTATCTCGGGACAAGTTCCCCGTGGTTACTTCGAAGGGAGTTCGAGAAGTGTCTCGCTCTTCTATCTTTTTATTCCGCGTATTTGATTCCTATCATCTTGGTATCAGAGCAAGGCTCGGGTTTTGTTTCTACAAACCCCCGACCCTTGATTCTTCGTGCCTAGGTTAGTTTCGTTTTTAGGTTCTTGTTTATTGTTGTTTAAAGAAGAAAACTACAAAAAAAAAAATTGAAAAATTGAAAATCAAAAAAATTTGGTGTGTTTGTTGGTTTGGATGATTCTTCGTTTGGGTGTTATAGATTCTTGATCGTGGTTGAAACCCCGTTGTGTGGATACTAAAAACACTTGGATTGGTGGAGTTTGAAAATCGAAACCCTTAAACCCTTGATGAACTTGTTCTTGACAATTTTGATTGATTCTTGGATTGGATTGAGGTGGAATTGAGAACTTGTTATTGGGGTTTGATCCTTGTGTGATTCCCGTTCTTTTGGTACCTTAAATACCCGATTTAGAGTTGTATTACATGAATTGAGAATTTGAACCCTTTGAAAAATTTGAAAAGTCTTAAACCCTAGCTTTTGGAGATGATGAACATGGTGAATTGCTTGATATTGATTGGGGTTTGATTTAACTTGTTGGGGTTCGATCTTTGTGACTAATACAACATTGGGGTACCTTTGAATTGCTTAAACCACGTGTGATTAGTAGAAATTTTGGGTATTAAGATCGAAAAACGCGAAGGAAAACTGTGCTGGAAAGTTGCAGAGGCGGAGCGCCTAACATCTGAGGCGGACCGCCTGAATTTTACCAACTCTCTGAAGTTCAGAAGGCGGAGCGCCTCCCTTGAAGAGGCGGGCGCCTCCCCACTGTAGGTTTGCCCAGGGCGGCCGCCTACTATCCTGAGGCGGAGCGCCTACTTCCTGAAGCTTGGGAAACGGGTAGAAGCTTCTAGGTTTTCGTGTTTTGTTGATTGCATTGCTTCTAATTAGTACTATTAGAGTATAATCCTACTTGTGTAGTACTAATTACTTCGAGCTATTAGGATCATCGTGCCTTAGAAAGGAGACTAGAATTCAAAGAAGATCCGTAGTGTCTTTTGATTCAAGTCCTCATTTAAAGAGCTAACCGTTCCGATCGAGTCCTATTAACTCCACTCACCCCGGAGCTCATTGGACTTTTGAATTGAGTGGTTAAGTTGTGGTTTACTAATCAACTTCGTGAAGCTTTTGGTTCAAGCAAGAGTGAAAAATCCACCACCCCTTATACGAGTGACCCGAGTGAACTCAAGTGAGGGAGCGAGTGAGGTGTTTTAACTAACTCTTGTTTCTTTCTTTGTAGGTACCATGGCTAATGACGGACAAGATTTCATTAAGGAGGCCTTGGCTAAACTACTTGCCAAGGTGGATCTCATGAACGAAAGAATCGAGTCTCTTGAAAAAGGAGCCTCGAGTACACAAGGAGAACATGGAACCCCGAGCGTCCACAATGAAAGGGGGACCCCGAGTGTCCCAATTGAAAAGGGGACCCCGAGAGTTCCAATGGAGGCCGGGGAAGGATCAAATAGTCCTACCTTTACCCCGGAGCAAGTTGTTGAATTGCTCAAGCATCAACGGGTAAAGGAAGATAAAGAGCGGATGGATCAAATGTTGGGCAATCCCCAACGAACGGGCATTCCCCGTATCTTAGACAACCCTCCAAGAAACGTCCCATTGCCACAACCCATCCGAAACGTGCAACCTCTTGAGCATGTTGATGAAGCTCAAGAAGGGGAGGAAGCCAATTATGGAGATGACATGTATGGGTTTGATGACCACTTTCAACCGAGGAGGGGTATGAATTGGGGTCGGAATGTGGACCGGGGTAGAGGCCGAGGTCGAGGGCCACCCTTAGGACATGAGGGAGGGTATGTTAGGAGAGAATATGGAGGTTATGGTGGTTATGGGGATCACTATGGAGGCCAACCGGAGCCATTCCAAGGGGGTCGAGATAACAACAACAACCTCAACAATGTGAAGCTCACTATTCCTTCTTTCAAAGGAAGTAGTGACCCGGTGGAGTACAAGAATTGGAAATTGGCTATGGAGCGAATATTTGAAACCAATGATATGCCCGAGGTAAAGAAGACCAAGTATGCAATATCTTCCTTCGAAACCTTTGCTTCTACTTGGTGGGAGTCGGTGAAAAGGCATAGGAGGAGGACGGAAATGCCTATTAATCTTACTTGGGAAGAGTTGATCCGGGTGATGGATGAGAAATACTTGACTAGCCAATACCGGGTTGAGCAACAAAAGCGTCTCTATGAGTTGAAACAAGGTTCCAATTCGGTTGGGGAATACTTCAATGAATTCGAGCAAGTCCGAATGAGCCTTGACCTAGATGATGAAGATCATGAGATGGCCATAATCCGTTTCAAAGGAGGCTTAAATCGAGACATAGCTTCTCAATTGAAGTTCCACAAATATGATGATCTCCACAAGCTATGTGAGGATGCGGTTGAAGCCGAGAAATGGCTTAAAGAAGAGAAGTCCTTTCGCTACAAGGGTAGCACTACTACTCCAACAAGCAATACAAAGGGATGGAAGCCTCCTACCACAAATGCAAGGTTCCCAAGTACAAGTGGAACGAGTGGTGCCAATGCAAGCAAAGAGGTAAAGAAGCCATTTGAGAAGCACACACCTAATGTGGGAGGTAACTCTAGAACTCAATTGAATGCCCCTTCTTCTTCTTCCATTCAATGTCACAAATGCAAGGGGTATGGGCACTTTGCCAAAGAGTGTCCTACGAAAAGAACCATGGTTATTGTTGGTGATGATGTCTATGAAAAGGAGAGTGAGTCGGAAGGAGAGGGAGTAGATGGGGTAGAGGGAGATGAGGGAGTAGAGGAGGATGGTGAAGATGACACGGTGGAGGATGAGGAACCTCATACTTTCTTGGTAGTGAGGAGAAGTCTAGGAGCTATGATTGCGGAGGAGGGTGAGACCTTGCAAAGGGAAAACCTCTTCCATGCGAGGTGTCGTGTTAAGGGTGTGGTGTGCTCTATGATCATTGATTCCGGGAGTTGTACTAATGTGGTGAGTCAATCTCTCATAACTCAATTGAAGTTGCCTACCATGAAGCATCCCAAGCCATACCGGTTACAATGGCTTAGTGAATGTGGGGAGCTTAAGGTAGTGAAACAAGCGATGATCAAGTTTAAAATGGGAAGTTATGTTGATGAACACTTGTTCGACGTTGTGCCCATGCAAGCTTGCCACCTTCTCTTTGGAAGGCCTTGGCAATTTGACCGGCAAGTGGTTCACAATGGACGTGTTAACACCTACACGCTCCAACATGAGGGAAGAAAGTTTGTGTTGAAACCCCTAACTCCTAAACAAGTGAGTGATGACTACAATCGAATGAAGGAGTTGAGGGAAGCGGCGAAGGCAAAGTCAATCATTGAGGCTAGTCCTTTGCCCAAAAGCATGGTGGCAATCCCACCTACTTCATCCACCGGTGGCATATGTGCCATGATGCAACCGGGCGAGCTCCTAAGAGGTAATGATGGCAACAAGTTTCTCCTATGCTTAGTGCACAAAGGTATGATCCTTAACTCTAATTGTGATGTTTCTTCTAGTCCTTTGCCTAGTGCTTTGAAAAATGTTTTGGAGAACTTTGGGGACATGTTCCCGGATGAGATGCCCGATGGCTTACCTCCCTTGAGGGGTATTGAACATCAAATTGATTTTATTCCGGGCTCTCAAATCCCGAACAAGCCGGCTTATAGAAGCAATCCCGAGGATACGAGGGAGTTGCAAAAACAAGTTGATGACTTGCTTTCAAAAGGCTTGGTAAGGGAAAGTTTGAGTCCTTGTGCCGTTCCGGTCATTCTTGTCCCAAAGAAGGACGGCACTTGGAGAATGTGCGTAGATTGCCGAGCCGTGAATAAGATAACGATCAAGTATCGTCACCCTATTCCACGGCTTGATGATATGTTGGATGAATTGAGTGGGTCGCGGGTCTTTTCTAAAATCGACCTTAGGTCCGGCTACCATCAAATCCGGATGAAACCCGGGGATGAATGGAAAACCGCATTCAAGACCAAATTCGGTCTCTATGAATGGTTGGTTATGCCCTTCGGGCTATCCAACGCACCTAGCACTTTCATGCGACTCATGAATCATGTTTTGAAGTCTTTCATTAACAAGTTTGTCGTTGTCTATTTTGATGATATCTTGATCTATAGTAGGATAATTGATGAGCATGTTGAACACCTTAGGCAAGTGCTTGAAGCTTTGAGAGCCGAAAAGCTCTATGCTAACTTCAAAAAGTGTGCCTTTGGTGTAGAGAAGGTTGTCTTTCTTGGGTTTGTTGTGAGTGCCCAAGGAGTGGAGGTGGATGAGTCTAAAGTAGAGGCCATACGTGATTGGCCTACTCCTACTACCGTGACTCAAGTGAGGAGCTTTCATGGTCTTGCTAGCTTCTATAGGCGATTTGTGAAAGACTTTAGCTCCTTAGCCGCTCCACTCACCGAATTGGTCAAGAAGGACCAACCCTTTGTTTGGGGAGAGCCTCAAGAGAAGGCCTTCCAAGAGTTGAAAAGTAGGTTAAGTACCGCTCCCCTATTGCAATTGCCCGACTTTGGGAAGGCATTTGAGGTTGAATGTGATGCCTCGGGGGTGGGAATTGGTGGTGTTTTAATGCAAGATAGCAAACCCATTGCCTACTTTAGTGAAAAGTTGAAAGGGGCCTCATTGAATTATTCTACATATGACAAGGAGTTGTATGCCCTTGTGAGAGCCCTTGCCCATTGGCAACATTACTTGTGGCCTAGAGAGTTTGTGATCAAGAGTGACCATGAGTCACTCAAGCATCTAAGAGGCCAAGAGAAGCTCAATAAGAGACATGCCAAATGGGTTGAATTTATTGAGTCCTTTCCCTATGTGATCCAATATAAGAAAGGGAAGGACAATGTGGTGGCGGATGCCCTCTCTAGGAAGTTCGCCCTTGCTACCACTCTCACCTCTAAGCTCATGGGATTCGAGAGCATCAAATTGATGTATGCTCATGATCCAAAGCTAAAGAGTGTCTATGATGCTCTAGAGAAAGGGGAGAGAGTTGAAAAATACCAATGGTCTAATGGATTCATCTTTAAAAATGGTAGAGTGTGCATACCCGAGTCCTCATGGAGGGAATTGCTTGTGCAAGAAGCACATTGTGGAGGGCTCATGGGTCATTTTGGGGTAAGAAAGACTTTGGCCGTTCTTCAAGAACAATTCTATTGGCCGAAGATGAGGGTGCATGTGGAGAAGATTTGCACTAATTGCCTTGAGTGCAAGCGTGCCAAGTCTAAATCCCACCCTCATGGGTTATACACCCCACTCCCCGTACCTACTAGTCCGTGGTTGGATATATCAATGGACTTTGTCATGGGATTACCAAGGACTAGGGGGGGCCATGATAGCATCTTTGTTGTTGTGGATAGGTTCTCAAAGATGGCTCATTTCATTCCGTGCAAAAAATGTGATGACGCCCAACATGTAGCTTCCTTGTTTGTTGAAAATGTTTTGAAGCTACATGGTGTGCCTCAAACGATAGTGAGTGATAGGGACACTAAGTTCCTAAGCCATTTTTGGCGATGTTTATGGGGTGCTTTAGGCACCAAGCTCTTGTTTTCTACGTCCCACCACCCACAAACCGATGGTCAAACCGAAGTGGTAAACCGGACCTTGGGTGCTCTTCTTAGGGCCATGACCCGAGGTAAGGCCGGGGCGTGGATTGATAGATTGCCTATGATGGAGTTTGCCTACAATCGTACATTGCATAGTGCTATTGGCATGACTCCTTTTGAATGTGTTTATGGTTTTAACCCCTTGATTCCCCTTGATCTAACCCCTTTGCCAAGGGAAATGGTTGTTAATTTTGAAGGTAAAGCTCGAGCCAAGGCTTTGATGGAGCTACATGCTAAGGCGAAGAAGAACTTAGAGGAATCTTATGCTAAGGTTGCCTCTAAGAAGAACAAGGGACGAAAGAAGGTGGAACTCAAGAAGGGTGACTATGTGTGGGTGCACTTCCGGAAAGAGAGGTTTCCAAACCTTAGGAAAGGGAAGTTGGCACCCCGGGGAGATGGTCCTTTCCAAGTGCTCTCGAAGATTAACAACAATGCCTATGTGGTCGACTTGCCAAGTGAGTATCAAGTTTCTAATACTTTCAATGTTAGTGACTTGGTTCCTTTGAATGTAGGTAATGAAGAGGTCGTGAATGATGATGAAGAGGTCGTGGATGATGCTTCGATTTCGAGGACGAAATCCTCTCAAGAAGGGGAGGATGATAAGACCCAAACCGCCACAAGACCACTCACACGGAGCCAAGCTAAGTTAATCCAAGATACTCATCTTCACTTGACATGGAAGAGCATAGAAGAAGGCCCCAAGAGCAACTTGAAGACCATGCTTTGGTGTGCCATGGATGGAGGACCCTCGCGGACACTTGGAGAGGCTCAAGAGGCTCAAAATGAGACACCCCAAGGGGCTTCAGGAAGAGGCGGAGCGCCTCCCAGCTGAGGCGGGGCGCCTCCCAAAATCCAGCTCTCTGAAGTTCAGGAGGCGGAGCGCCTCAGACAGGAGGCGGAGCGCCTCAAGCAGATCCAGAGAGCTGACAGTCACTAGGCGGCCGCCTCCCCACCCTAGGCGGGCGCCTCCCCCTGTTACCCACATGCGGGATTTTAATGACTTTTGCTTGAACTTCCTATTTTAGCCCTGCGCGGCCTTTATTTGTTTTAGCCCACTTTGGGGGTATTTTAGACCTTTTATTAGTCCTAAGTGAAACCTATAAATACTTCACTTAGCCTCTTTCAAACATTACCTTACTTTGATTATTGATGAATGAAAATAGAGTTGAACTCTTTGGAAGAAACCTTTGTCTCTTGGTTGCTTGAATTCACTAGTGGAACCTAGTTGAGTCTTGAACCGCTAACCCGACCATTCGACTTGCGAGTCCGGTGTTGTCTCGAGGGTCGTTGCATAGTGTAGGTCCTCCTTGACGCCGATTCGAGGGTATCTCGGGACAAGTTCCCCGTGGTTACTTCGAAGGGAGTTCGAGAAGTGTCTCGCTCTTCTATCTTTTTATTCCGCGTATTTGATTCCTATCATTCTCCATCAAAGGTTTTAGCAGCCAATGATTTTCAAGGGACTATTTTAGAAGGATTACACCTTCTGACACAAAAACTAAGCTAAAAATAAAGTTCTTATGAAAATAAATATTTGCGATCTGGTAGCAACACAACCACAGCCTATTTGGATACACGACAAGAACAGTAAAAAGAAAAAGAAGCAACATCTATCCAAGCAACTAGCAAGTGTAAAAAAAAACAAAAAAAAAATTGAACGAAACTGGAGAGAAAAGTCTCATTTTTTTGCTCAGGAAAATCAGCAAGAGCAAAAGATATACCTCTATAGTCTTTGTTCTCAGGGTCGACATATGCATCTAGAAGGACAAAAAGAACACCAGGCAGACCTGTAAAATGAAATAAAGTTTAAGATTTTTTATAAAAAGTAAAGTGTGTATCTTTCTAAAGCAAACATTTAAAATGATCCAAATCACTGACCTTCAAGCTTATTGGATGTCTCCTCATCAATCTCACATCCGAAACCAAAGTACCTTTCATATGAAACATTGTATATCCTCTTCTTGGTTTTTTCCTCACTAAATATCACATATCACAATATAATTTTCATCATCTACAAATTCACAAACTTCAGAAAGTATCGTTTTTTCAAAAATTAAAGGTGAATCTAGCATAAAAAATAATGGTTTATAGAAACAAAAATTAGTCACTCAATTTCACATAAATAGGGAAAATTTCAACATTTTCTTCTTCACCACTCTCCATATTTAGATTTCATCGAATGAATTTGCTGGTGGAATTCCAGAATCATGGTTTTGATTATGAAATGGATAAGGAGAAGGAGAAGGAATAGATTTTGGGAAAATTAGGGCTAGGGAATAGAGAAGATTGAGAGGGAGAGAGAGATTAGAATGAAAATGGATTTTGTGTGGGATAGGGGAAGATTTGGTAGACGGGTAATATTTTATGTTACAATGGGTAGACGGGTAATATTTTATGTTAATATGGGCATGGAGTAAAATGAAGTTTATAAGGTAAAAATATGTAATATTTTATAAAGTATGGGTATGTAGTGTAAAAATCCCTTTATCAAATGCTTAGATAACAAAGAGACTAATAAGTCACATTATTCGGGTGACTAATTTTTCAAATACTTTATAAAACTGACTGTATTCCAATTAATAGTGCTAAAGTGGGTCCTTGGTTGGAATTTTAGTTACAAAACTCCAAACTCGAGGATAATTTTTTGAATTTCATGTTAAAATAATT
This sequence comes from Petunia x hybrida, assembly GCA_037355625.1. NCBI lineage: Eukaryota > Viridiplantae > Streptophyta > Magnoliopsida > Solanales > Solanaceae > Petunia > Petunia x hybrida. The sequence goes on from JBBBVM010000475.1 coordinate 214,254, forward strand.
ACTCCCTCCGTTTCAAAAAGGATGAACCTATTTCCTTTTTAGTCTGTTTCAAAAAGAATGACCTCTTTCTAAATTTAGAAAGAAATATTCACTTTTACTCATCCCTAGATGATTTGTAGCCACACAAATATCTATAACTTATTTTAGACCACAAGTTTCAAAAGTCTTCTCTCTTTATTAAACTCCGTGCAAAGTCAAATGGGTTCATCTAAAGTGGAACGGAGGGAGTAGTAAATTTTGATGTTATGACTATTTTATCTCACTTTGCAACGAATTGACTATCTTTCAATTTATAGCACTGAAAGTGGCTGTTTAGTTTTCTTGTGCAAAAACTGGTTATAGTTTAATCTAATAACCTAAAAGTGGCTACTTAGCTGGCACGCTATGAAAGAAATGGTAGTATATTCAATTAGACCCTAATGTGGCTACTTGATTTTGCAAAAATGACTATATTTCAATTTACAACCTTGAAATTGGCTACCTGGTTTGCATGGGATGCAAAGACTGGCTGTATTTTTAATTTGTAACCCTAAAAGTGGCTAATTAGTTACTCGGTATATAACCCATGCAAAAGTCCTGCTTTAAGCCGCTTCTATATACTCCATTTGTTTTGAACTTTTAATTTATGGGAAACTATATGATGTGACACAAAGTTTAATAAGGATATGATGATTTTTAAAATTTATAGTCTAAAATAAGTTATTGATATTTGTGTAAGGGTAAAAATGAAAAGTTTAGGGTGAAACTGTTTCTAACATTAGAAAGATGTCATTCTTTTTCAAATAGATTAAAAAGAAAATAGGTTCACATAAATGAAACGAATGGACTAGTAGAAATGTGTAGCTCGCCTAATAGTCGATGAGAGTAAAAATAACTCTCTCTTAAGAAATCAGGCACAAAACCTAAGAAAAAAAATTATGTCCAAACTATCATCTTGGTTATTTCTCATCATTTCATATAGGGAACAATGCAAGTAGCACGAGGGCTTCTCTGGTTTCACCGGTTAGTCACACAAAACGCTTGGTCCTTTTGATTATCATAATTTTTAGTCCTACGGTAATGGATTAATTGGGTGTCGCCATATATATGTTACGTGAATCACTATACTATATTAGGCTGTTCATGCGTTCTCTTTTCCGTGAGAAGCGATGAAACGGGTGTGGTTTAGCATCGCCACAATGGTGATGCAGATATTGACTCAGCATCGTCCTCATTTATTCTTTCAAGTATTTCACCTTCTCTTTTTCTGATTGTAATTTGTAGAAGTTACTTAATACTAATAACAGGGAAGATCTTTTTTTTTCCAGTATCCCAGAAAGAGGATACTGAGATGACTGGATTATCTATCATTAGCCAAATGTCGCTTGACGAGCGGCTACAAAAGTGATTCCTTGATAAACGACAGAACTTGAAAACACTTGCAACTTGTAGTCAATCCAGCCACCAGTACACTTGCCTACCCGCAAGACTAAAACACACAAAATATATACAAAACTGAGCACAAAACGAGAAGGGCTGCTACATAGACAGAGAACAAAAAGGAAGAAGCTAGCAGCTAGATCCTCATCATATCTCACAGGTCGTAAGGAGGAGGAGGGCTTCTGGGTCCAATCCCACTAGCATTCTCGTATGCAAATGACCCTGATCGCCGACGGAACCGATATCCTCCTGATCCCGCACCTGATTACACACACACCAAATATTTAATCTCATTCTTAGTGTCCTTTGACATGCAACAAGTTTTAAAATAAAACTAAAATAATTTGGTTTTCAATTACTACATAAACACTTCCTACAATTATAATTCTTTTATCAAATGGTCATAATGTGCCAGCCATGGTTAATAACTGAAATAGATCACTGACCCAAGATAGTAAAAGATGGGCGTAAAAGATGGGCTGGTTTTGTTCCATATCATGGACAACCAACCATGCCAAGGTACGTGTAACCTACTGTACATGGAGAGGTGGCCAAATGTTGCAACTCTAGTGGGATCTAGAGAAAATATCTCTTTCCTACTACCCTCTTGAATCTGTTATAGTCCACCTTTCAAGAAGGACACTTTGGGTCAAAAGTAAAATGATTCGAGAGTACAAAGTCAAATCTCATTGTCAGTGTAAAATAGAACATAAAATTTTTACAAAATACATTTTACATATTTAAAAATAGTATAAAAAACTACTATAATTATTTGAATATTGTTTGAAAAATCGTGGTGATAGGAAAAGTTCTCTTTTGACCGGCAATAATATTTTCCAGACTCGTCCAATAAATCAAGAGAAACTGAAAGAGCATACCAGCAAAGGGAGATACCGGAGGAGTGGAACCGGCGGGTGAAACAGGAGGGGAGTCTTTGTTAAGATATCCTGGAGGCTTTACTATCATGATACTTCTTGTCACCCTAGCCCCTTCCTGGCTACCTTCTGACTCTGCACTCATAAATAATTATCCAATTAAAAGGAACATTATATCTTTTGATCACTTATCATTCATTTCTTATTTTGAACAACTAATATACAAAGTTTACGCTCTTTTGAGTTGAGACACTAATAACTAGACATAGCAGAAAAAACGTTTCCAATTATAATGATCGTAATATATATATAGTATATAGTGATTTAGCAACGTAGTCAAAAGCGTATGTACGTACCCTTGGCGGAACTAGAGCTAAAGTTAAAGGTGAAGGATTTTCGGAGTTTGCCAAGGCCACTATCGGGACGGGGACCGGCCACAGTGTCATCCCAGAGTTTGTCAAGTATGCTCATGTCGTAGGTTAGTGAGTCGGAACACGTTAAAAATATGGAGAAAAACCGTATACACTGTAATTGTAAGGACGCTACGGATTAAGGAAGAAAGGTCTTATTTATTGAGGAATTTAGCGTCAAATATTAAACAACTTGAGTGATTCTATGTCGTTGATGTAGATCTGAATTGAGATGGACGGTGGATCTATGAGCACAATGTGATAAGATCGACCTGACAAGGACGGATTTGTTTTTATTGTTTCCTTTTTCTTTTGATGTTTTAGCATTTGGCAACTTCGGATAGAGTTGATGGATGTGTCACGTGAGGGGCGCTTTCCGACTGAAATGTCCCATACACCCTTGACTACATCCACATTACTCGGCAAATTATCGCAAGTCGCCATCTCTTCTAATGCTCCTCTTTTTCGTCATGGTGATAATTCCAAATTCAAGTACTCGCTTCTGTTTGTTTATAAAATTTGATTGTACTCTTTCAAATATTTTTTGACAAACATATCTTTGTGGTTGATTTTGGTGAATTTTGAAGATGGGTTTTGAAGTGAGATCTTTTTCGAAAACATAAATCTTTACCTACAAAATTTGTTTCAAACAAAATATATGTCCAAACACAAATTCAACTTTCAAAAATTATTTTTCAACTCAACTTCAAAAACTTATTTTTTTTCAAGTTTCGACCAAATTTATGTCCAAACGCTAGCTTAATACCTCCTCATGCGAACTTTTTTTCCATTTTCCGAGAAATAATTTGATTGGATTAGATTAAAATCTTAATATTAAAAAATTATACAAAAGTATTATATGTTAGAACTTTTTTCATATCAATATGTTGAAAAATATATCTTATATTAATCCAACTTCATGCAGTTTGACTCTCAAAATCGGAAATATTCAAATAAATTAAAAAAATTTGTGCAAAGATAGGGAACTAGACCAAATAGGAGAGCTCAATTCAAAAGAGTAGTCAAATATATGGGAGAGTCTATTCAACCAATAAACCAATTAAATTTTCTTTTTTTGTGCATAATCGTCGTCCCCATTTGAGGACCAACAACCTTGTTGGTCATGACTGCCTAGTTGGTTACGGTTGGCTCCTTTTTTTGGTCCAGGTCACCATTCTTGGTGTCACAGACCACCACTTCGAATTGCAACTCCAAACGTAATTGACTTTAAATAAAGCACTAATAATATAGAGCAAACACAAGAGCCCAATTCAAAAGACTAATATGATATGTGAAAAAGCTCATTTAGCCTATAAACTCTTTCTCTAATGCAAAAATTAATATTATGTGAAAATGTACATTTAGCCTATAAACCATTTCTCTTTTTATGCAATAGTGTCGAACTTATAATGGGTATACTGTATGATCATTTAAAATAACCACAAAGCGGCTGTGTACAGTTTTAAACTGTTATTACTACATGTTAACAATGCTCATCAAATTCTAAAACTTCTAGTCAAATAATGAGATTTTTGTTCCCTTCGTAACTAAGACTTCAAAAGTGATGCAGGGAAAAATACGCGGAAGCTAAACACGATACAAACAATGCGGAAGCGATAAATAACAAGATAGATGATATCAAAGATATCGGGAAACAGGGATTGGGGAGTCAAGAAACGAGAAGAAAGAATGGATAATTAGATTCAAACAAGAATTTATTATCCAAAGGGAGAAATAGAAACTCGAACCTTACAAGGAATTCACACTAGTGGTGAATATCCATAGATTCCAAGTCGTACAAGATTCATGAAGCCTCGGGCTTCGGACTAGAAAGGCTCGGCCTTCTCTAATTCTCTCTTCTTAAAATTCAATACAAGGTAAAACTAATGAGCGAAATGGCCTAAGGAAGGTATTTATAGTCTTCCTTTACACTTAATGAAATGTCTAAAATACCCCCAAAGTGGGTTATAACAATACAAGCCACTTAAGGGTAAAATAGGGACTTTACACAAAATCCCGTCAAAACTAACAGGGGGAGGCGCCCGCCTCAATGGGGGAGGCGCTCCGCCTCAAGGTCCTTCAGTGAGGGGCGGTCCGCCTCAGTGGGGAGGCGCTCCGCCTCATGCTGATCAAGCCTCTGGACTTTTGTAGGCGGTCCGCCTCTTTGGGGAGGCGCTCCGCCTCTTCCTGGGAGGTATGGATACGGCTCAAAATGGACTCTAAGTGTTCCTCCTTGGTCCGTAGTCGGTCCTCCCTCAAGCGTGCTCAAGTCCATGGCTTCAAATCACTCTCGAACCCTCATCCCAAGGCCTTGACTTGCAACTTTTGTGCTCTTCAAGCTTGGTTCTTGATGGTTGTCGTTTAGGCCAATTTGCCCGGCATCAAAAAGAGTTAATAATGATCTACTTAATATTACTGTAGATATGATGCAGCCCGAACACGTGCTCGTACTGATCAAGTGCTCGATACACCGGGGAGACCGATGACACGAAGTCAAGCCAAGCTGCTGCACGATGTGCACATTCACTTGGCCTGGCCGAAGGAACACCATCTCCCCGAAGCTGAGTGGCCGGGCTCAAGAACCGAAGGCATTATCTACAGATTGGAGCCCGAAGGCAAAGTGACCGAGGACATTGAGCTCGAAGATAAGTGAGTGTCCGAGGACGGTGAGTTCAAGCAGGCAACCACGCACCGAAGTCAAGGCTGCCGAACACAAACTTAGTTCAGCCCTGCGTGGCTTGTTTTTATTGGTCACTTGTGACTATTTACTACCTTATCCTTAGTATAGCCTATAAATAGCCCATTTTATTTCATTGTAAGGATCCAGATTTTAGTTTATGAAAAACATAGCAAGTGCTATTGTGAGTCTCCGATGGAGCCATTTCCCGACGTGGGCCTTTAAAGAACTTGTGTCAGTCGGTGTTATTCGTTTGAACAAATTCTTCTTGATCATTCAATTTGCAAGAAGCGGGTCTTTCTTGAGGATTGTTGCATAGTATAGGTGCGTCTTGATTTCCCTTCGATCGAGCTTTGAGACAGGTTCCTCACTGTTCTTTCGAATCGAATCAAGATTTGTCTTGCTTCTATCTTTACTTTTTCTTGTCGTTTTCTTCCGCGTTTGAGTTAAGCAATACCCCTCGGGTTAGCTTGCACCATCTTGGTATCAGAGCACGGTTTGAGCTTGTTTCTACAACCCCAAATCCTGTTCAAGTTATCTTTTCTTTCGTGCGATTGTGTCTTTGTTTTCCGTTTCGTGTTCTTGATTTTTGTTTGTTTTACTGTTGGTGTTATTTTACAAAAAAAAAAAAAAAGTAGAAAAATAAAAATTCAAAAATTGTGTTTGAATTGTTGGTTGTTTGGATTAAACAACCATTGATTCTTGTTCACCATCGATTTCTGATTCCAACAAGTACCCGACGTACCATTTTCGTGACTAGGGTTTCTTGGTGAAATTTTGGACTGTTTTGAGCTTCAATGGTGACTGGAACTCGAACCTCCATCGTGTTTGGTTGAAACCGATGAAGATTGGTGGTTCTTGAGTGATTTGGGTTTGTTTTGTGCTTAAAACTCGAAGTTCTGTGTTTGGATCGTTGTCCGTACGCCGGAAAATTGTTACGAAATCGTAACAGTGTACGACACGAGCGAGCTGGTTCTTAGCTCGAAGAACTTTGTTGATTTCCTCCGATGTTGTTTAGAACCGGAGTCGAAAGAGCAACCCAGATCTGTTGAAATTTGTGATCAGTGAACCGAAGTTAATTTGTCCGTACGCCGGAGCAAGGTTTCACTGTTCCATTGAAGAAGAAAGGGGAAAAGTGTGAACATTAAAACCCCAGGTGAAAATTTGTCGGCTGAAAAGAGGAATTGGATAAGGTAAAACCCTATCCGTACCAAGGAGGGACCAATCTTGTACGGACAAGAGTTGGTGTGTTCGAAAAAGATTCCAAAGGGGATCAAAGGGTAGATTCTCCTAGGTTTTCACTTTTCTTCTGCCCGAAATTCTAGTTAGTGGATCTTTTGAGTAATTGTCCTACTCGAGGTCGTACTAACTCATTTGAGCTTCTAGGAACTCGTGCGTGGGGTGACCGAAGTCCAACTTCGTAGAAAATTTCTTGACTTCCCAAGCGCAAGAGTAAATAGCTGTCCGTTCCATCGAGTCCAATCAACTCACTCTTCCCGAAGTAAGACATTGCAACTTGTCGAATTCGAAGGAATTGAGAGAAGTTGATCAACCGAGGAAGCCATTGGCTGCAAGTTCTTGAGTGACCAAAAAACCGAACCTATAAATTGAGTGTACCCGAGTGCCACCCATTAAAGGTGAGGGAGTGTGTGAGGTGATTTCTAACCTTAACCTTTGTTTGGTCTTCGATTTGTGCAGGTACCATGGCTGGGAATGGAGGTGATGGCAAAGGCATTGAGAAGCCCGAAGTGTCGTTAGCCGATCTCATGGCTGCGATACAAGGCGTCAGTGCCGAAGTAAGAGGAGTGAGTGTTCGAGTAGCTCAACTCGAACAAGGGAGCGCGTCCGTGGCCATGCATGGGTCCGGTGCTGGAACTAGCCAATCCACTCCAATGAAACCTGAGCTGTATGCTGAGCTTGTTCGACAACATCAGTTGACGAGTGAAGCAATTCGGAGAGAACTTAACTTGGGCAATCCCCAAGCTGGATATCAAAACTTGGGCATTCCCCGAGGAGAGAGGTTACCACTTCCAAGGGCCCGAAGAGACCTTGGAGCTGTAGCCGAAGAGGTTAATGAAGAAGAATTTCCCGAGGACGAGTATGAACGTGAGCCGCCATTCGCTCAACGAAGGCAAGCTCACTGAGGACGTGGAAATTTCCGAGGTCGAGGCCGAGGCGCAAATGTTGGAAGAAATATTGAGCGTGAGGCTGATGATCGTGATGATGAGTATCCCGAACAGGTTCGTGGTGTTCGAGACTCAAACTTGAACAGTGTCAAGATCACTATTCCACCCTTTAAAGGAACTAGTGATCCGGATGAGTATCTTGAATGGAAGCTTAAAATGGGGTGCATCTTTGAAACCAATGAGATGACCGAGGAGAGAAAAGCTGCCCATGCCATTGCTTCGTTCGAAGCTTATGCCTCTACGTGGTGGGAAGCTGACAAAAGGCATAGACGAAGGAATGCCTATCCCGAAGTCAATACTTGGCCACAGTTGATGAGAGCAATGGATGCTAAATATTTGAGTGCCAAGTACCCGCAAACTCAAATGCAAAAGCTCTATGAGTTAAAGCAAGGGTCCAAGTCTGTCCAAGAATATCATGATGAATTCGAAAAGGTTCGATTGAATCTTGATCTGGTCGAAGACGAAGAGCAGGCCATTATCCGGTTCAAAAATGGCTTGGCTAGGGATGTGTCATCTCAATTGAGGCTACACGTGTACCACACGTTGGAAGATCTGTTCGATGCTGCCATCGAAGCTGAAAAATTGGTGAAGGACGATAAGGCAAACCGGTATCGAGGAGTCACTACTTCTACTCCCTTGAACCGAGGTAAAGAAGGGAAGAATCCAAACTAAACAGGTGCCAACGCTGTTCGAGATTCGAAGAGACTCTTCGAAAGGGGTGTGACCGTTAACCAACCAAGAGAAGTGGGAGGTAAGGTTCAACTAAACTCTCCTAGTGCTTCAAATATTCAGTGTCATAAATGCAAAGGTTATGGTCACATGGCAAAAGAGTGTCCAACTCGCAAAGTTATGCTTCTGCTCGAAGATGGAACCGTCCATGAGCAAGCGAGTGACACCGAGGAGGAATTTATCGAGGAGACTGACCGAGCTGAAGGCGATGATGATCATGAGGCTGCCGAAGCTGATCATCCAGAAATGTTTCTTGTGGTTCGAAAGAATTTGAGCTGCATGACTCTTGAAGAAGAGGACAACCAAAGAGAAAACCTCTTTCATGCCCGATGTCGAGTAAGGGGAAAGGTGTGTTCGATGATCATTGACTCTGGTAGTTGTGCAAATGTTGTGAGCCAAACCTTGGTTTCACAAAAGGGACTATCTACGATGAAGCATCCCCACCCTTACAAATTACAATGGCTGAACGAGTGTGGAGAGTTGAGGGTTGTCAAACAAGTGTGGATCAAGTTTAGAATTGGCGAGTATCAAGACGAAATGATATTCGATGTGGTGCCAATGCAAGCTTGTCATTTGCTATTGGGAAGACCGTGGCAGTATGACCGGTCAGTTGTTCACAACGGAAGATCCAACACTTACACTGTCAGGCTCGACGGGAAGAGTTTCATACTCAAACCCTTGTCTCCAAAGCAAGTCACCGAGGACTATAAACGGATGAAAGAATTGAAAGAAGCGGCCAAAGCTAAGCTTCCGATGGGAGCAAAATTGGGGGCCGAAGAGACAAACTCACCGCCCGAAGTAAAAGGAATCTGTGCAATCATGCAACCCGGTGAGATCTTACGAGGCAACGACAACGGTCAGATGCTGATTTGCCTCGTGCACAAGGGTATTCTTCTAAACTCTAATGATGATTTTTCTAACAATAACCCTTTGCCTAGTGCTGTACAAAGTGTTTTGCAGGACTTCGGAGACATGTTTCCCGAGGAAATGCCTGGTGGATTACCTCCGTTGAGAGGAATCGAGCACCAAATGGACTTCGTACCGGGGTCTCAAATCCCCAACAAAACTGCATACCGGTGTAATCCCGAGGACACCAAAGAGCTCCAACGGCAGGTTGATGAGTTGCTGAACAAGGGCCTCGTTCGAGAGAGCTTGAGTCCTTGCGCCGTTCCAATTATCCTTGTCCCGAAGAAGGATGGAACATGGCGAATGTGCGTTGACTGTCGAGCAGTCAACAAAATAACGGTAAAGTATCGTCATCCTATTCCTCGACTAGATGACATGCTAGATGAATTAAGTGGTTCTTCATGCTTTACAAAGATTGACCTCAGGTCCGGTTACCATCAGATCCGAATGAAACCCGGAGACGAGTGGAAAACCGCATTCAAGACCAAATTCGGTCTCTATGAATGGTTGGTAATGCCATTTGGCTTATCCAATGCCCCGAGCACATTCATGCGATTGATGAACCATGTGCTCAAACTGTTCATAAACAAGTTCGTTGTCGTTTATTTCGATGACATACTTGTTTATAGTCGAACCATGGATGAACATGTCGAACACCTCACGCTTGTGCTCGGTAAGCTACGAGAAGAGAAGTTATATGCTAACTTCAAGAAGTGTGCCTTTGGTGTCGATCGTGTGGTCTTTTTAGGATTTGTTGTCAGTGCTAATGGTGTCGAAGTCGACGAGTCAAAAGTCGAAGCCATCAAAGATTGGCCAACTCCGACCTCGGTAACACAAGTTCGTAGCTTCCATGGCTTAGCCAGCTTTTACCGAAGGTTTGTTCGTGACTTCAGCACCGTGGCAGCTCCTTTGACCGAGCTGGTTAAGAAAGATCATCCATTTGTGTGGGGAGAGTCCCAAGAAAGGGCTTTCCAAGAGTTGAAACGGAGGCTTTGCTCTGCCTCGTTGTTGCAACTCCCTGACTTCGGCAAAGCATTCGAGGTCGAGTGTGATGCATCTGGAGTTGGGATCGGAGGAGTGCTGATGCAAGAATCGAAGCCGATCGCTTACTTTAGCGAAAAGCTTAAGGGTGCAACCTTGAACTACTCTACGTATGACAAGGAGTTGTATGCCCTCGTTCGAGCACTCGCCCATTGGCAGCATTATTTGTGGCCTCGAGAGTTTGTGATCAAAAGTGATCATGAGTCCTTGAAGCATCTCCGAGGACAGGAGAAATTGAACCGAAGACATGCCAAGTGGGTTGAATTCATTGAAAGCTTTCCCTATGTAATTAATTACAAGAAGGGAAAAGACAATGTTGTGGCCGATGCGCTATCAAGGAAATTTGCCTTAGCGACCACTCTCGCCTCAAGGCTCATGGGATTCGAGAGCATCAAGCTAATGTACGATGACGATCCCAAGCTGAAATGCGTTCGTGACGCAATCTTGAGTGGCCGAAGAGTTGAGAAATATCAATGGCACGATGGCTACCTCTTCAAGAATGGGAGGGTTTGTGTGCCAGTGTCATCGTGGAGAGAGCTCTTAGTTCGAGAAGATCACTCCGGTGGACTGATCACTACAAGAAAGATGGCCTTTAGCGAGGGGAAATTCAGTCGTTAAAAGGCCAAATCCGGTCGTTATAACCCAACAACGACCGACAAAAAACCGGTCGTCACCGGTCGTTGTAGGCTCTCACGTTAAAAGTTAACGACCAGCTTTCGAACCGGTCGTTGAAGATATATTAACGACCACAACTATTCCGGTCGTTAGACCTCTATATAACGACCAAATTTTCCCTTCGTTGATAGTAAATCCGGTCATTTAAAACTTCAGAAACAATTACCATTTGATTGTTATCTGTGCTTTCAACGACCGAAATTCCTTTCGCTAATTGCATGTTACTTTCAACCATAATAATTTTAGCAGCCAAGTATTCTTTCACTAATGTGAACTTTATCAAATATCCATTATTTCATATGCTTCTGCATATTTACACAAATCTGTGCACCAAAAAGTAGTCGATATCATATAAAACAACAATGTCAATTACAATGAACTAAAACACCACATTACAAAAAAATAAATACCATCTAAACTGTATGACATTATTTTTTCCAACTACTAAAAAAATAGACTTGTAGCATTTAGAGCCATCTTTGAACAAACCCTAGCAAAACATGTTCCTGGTTGTTCAACTTGGTCCTTTCATATTTTCACTGGTTCAACTTGCGCTTCCACACTATCTTAAGAGAGAAACTCATCAGATTTCCACGTTTTGATCTGATAAAAAAACAAGTTCATGTCAGTTTAGTATTAAAAATTCTACAAGGTTATTTTGCTTTAAAACAATTGAAATTTAAAGGAAAAACATATTAATACAATAATATGATGCCTAAGTGATCAAATAGCTAAAATGATAAGTTCAATCAGAAATTGAGAATACCTTTTGTAAAAACAAATGCATTTTAACTTGTTCTTTGAACAATTTTAAGCATTATTGTATTCAAGCATACAGAAAGATCTAAATGGGCTCACTGTAAATTATCCCGCCCAGTGTCCAATAAGAAAACAAGGGCTCATGTACACCGGAAAAAAAAAAGAAATATTAATGCCATGAGATTAATGAAACTAAAAATTTACATTTCTGATATTCAAAACAAGGGGACTAGAGAAGCATCAGATATTAAATCCAACCTGAGCCAATTCTAAATTATGAAAGGGGTTAATTTCACCGGTGGTCACTGAACTATTGTTTCATTACCACAAAGTCACTTTTGTTTCATTTGTTACCCAAAAGTCACTCAACTTTGCTCCGGTCTACAACAAAGTCACTCAAGCTGGATTTTGCACAAAACTTGCCGGAAAAATGATGTGGCATCATTAATTAAAAATAATTTTATTAATTAATTTTTCATCTATTAATCTAATTCCTTAACCTACTATTCATTTTCTACCCAACCCAAACTCATTTCACTACTTCTTTTTTGCCACATTATGCCAGAGAGCCATATTAAAAATATATTTCAACTAACTGAAGATTAACAGGACAATCTAGTTTATGACATTTCAAAAAAGTAATCTTCAGTTAATTTCCAACTGAGACCTACTGAGTTGTTATTTTTATTGTATTATCATCTGGTACGTCATTTTTTTAAGGCTTTATATCTGTGTGTCAATTATTTTTTAATGCAGTAAACAAAAGCAAGGACAAACCTATAAATTAGAATGTCATATCTTACATGAAGATATACAAATAACTATTTTATGAGTGAAAATTTTGAAATTTGATAAATATTATCTACCATATAATCGCTGGGGTACCAAACAAAAATCGAATGACCCAGAAAAATCGAAATAAAAAAAACTGAGAAAAACCAAAAATAAAAATTCGACTTTGTTTGGTATCAGCTTGTTTGGATGGTTGTTATCAGTTGTACCGTATCGTACTGTTACTGTACTGTTATTATAAAATAATATTTGTATTAATTGTTACTTTAAAATTTTATTTTATCGTATCGTTAGTCCGTCGTTACGTAACGATGAAAAGCTCATTTTATGTAACGACCGATTTGGTGTAATCGCGTCGTTACCGTATCTTTTTTCTCTCTTCTTCCCCTTAATATTCTCATATATTACCATTTATCTTATCTTTTTTATAGTAACTTTATCACGTATCTTATTATTTTCTTGGGATATTGTAAATTCATTATTCATTTACTAGTATGTTATATCATGAAACGACTGCAAACAATATAATCTATTAAAACATTAAACTCAACAAAACATAAAGTACAATACAATAGATACATTACGAAACCATATACATAACAACAGTCCAAATGAGTTGTTATTTTGATTTTAAAATTTTAAAAAATCGACATAACTAGTTTGATTTCATAAATGAAAAATCGAACCAAACCGATCTAAGCTAGTTCATTTTTATTCATTCCCCGTTCCTCATTTTTCCTTTTTGCATAATCAATTTGCCTAACATTACTCAATTTGATTAACTAATTAATTCAATACGAAATAGAAACAAAGAGAAATGGCATCAGTATGAAATGTTTATGCCCGACGATGACATAGTGAAATGTGTTTGGGTTGGGTAGAATAAAAATAATGGATTAATGAATTAGATTAATAGATGAAAAAATTAATTAAAAAAATTATTTTTAATTAATGATGCCACATCATTTTTCCGGCAAGTTTTAAACAAAATCCGGCTTGAGTGACTTTGTTGTAAACCGGAGCAAAGTTGAGTGACTTTTGGGTAACAAATGAAACAAAAGTGACTTTGTGGTAATGAAACAATAGTTCAGTGACCACCGGCGAAATTAACCCTTATGAAAGACTAGTTATGCGACAGCGTACAACACTGAATTCTTCAGGGGTTCTGCACAAAATAAGTTTACTAAGATTAAAGCTTTCATAATATTGAGTAATATCTTTTAACAAAGCTCAATCTTATTAGAATGCACAGAAGTAAATTGAATAATTGGAGTTTGCAATTTTCTTCAACTATTATAATCCAGCTGTATAAATTTATTAAACACCTACCAAATCATCAGGAGCTTTAAGAAAAGATGATGAAGTAACTAGTAACAGATATTTTCATACTACAAACATTATCCATAAATGCAAATTACTTTAACAGAAGTGATCAACCATTCTTTCTAAAGTCAACTCAAAATCGTGACAACCAAAAAACCATAAGAGTTTACAACCACATGTTAATGCATGAAAGAGAGAAAAATAAAAGGAAACGTAGAAGAAACCACATGTTTGTTAACCTTGAACATCTGTTTGAGTGAAACAACCTTAAAATAAAACAATGATAGAGCACATAATAATAGAGTGCCTTAAGCAAAAAACTCCAATCTTTGGGGGAAAAACCAAAAAGAGAAGAAAAGGAAAAATAAAAACAAACATCCAACTAAATGATAAGTTTTAACACCTTAGATATCAAAAACAGAGTAAAATAATTCAATTCTAGAGAGACAAACTAGCAAAAAGAATTAGGAGAGAAAGGTAAAGAAAATTCTTACCAAACATGAAAGAAGATGGTAGGTGGGTTGAAAGATTAGTATCTGTTAACTCGTAACACTTACACATTAGATTATTTGGAAGGACTAGTTAGTATAAATCTTTCATACTTGAGAAAATAAAAATTCTAGACACTGCCTCGTTCTAGTACTTTGCCATGGCAACCATTTATGTAGAAGACTGTCATTCATATCTAAAAGAAAAGAATATAAAGACGTATTAATCGAGTCATTCAAAATATCTGAAGCTTTGCCCTCGTTTTATTGCTAAGGCACCAGGTTGAATCTAGTCATGCTTAGCAGTCTTCTAAGTTGATCCCATATTAGTTCTAAAAAAAGTAGTCTATGAAGTTCATCCCATTTTAGACTTCCAAAATTTCAAAGGACATGTCTATCAAATTAAAACAGAAAAGCTGTGTATTTTTAAGCTCTCAAAACAAAAGAATATAGTGCAGCAAGTTTCCAATAAGAAAAGGGAGACCAACTACATTTGACTATTTCTAAGATATGAAAGCATACTAGGACCAAAAAATAGTATCAAGAAAATTAAGTTGGAAGATAAGATTACCAGGCAAGTTTTACATATAATTGAACTTTATCTTGGAAGATGCTTCTTAAGATGAATCATCTCTCTGTAAAGGTGTTGAAATGAAACTAGGTGCTTGAGCAATAGACGACAGCACATAAGAGAATTGATCGATACATGAAAAAACACATAAAAACTCAAAGACAAGAAATGCTTAGCAAGTCAATTGCATCATGTATGAATTATCTAATCAATTGAGAAGCAATCGACTAATTAGATACTTTTTCCTTTCATGCAATTAAACTTGCTAAATAAAGGATTTGAAAATCAAAACCAGGTCTCATAAATCTCCGAACCTTGATGAGTTACAAATTTTTTTGCTCTTATTATAAACAGTCCTAATTAGAAGGTGCTGGCAGTTTACTATACAGAGGCAGTAAATTCTTGTGTGCTTATGCTTTTCTTTTTATCTTCAACAATGCACTCCTTATTAGTATTCTAAGAGGAATCTGAATAAGTCATTGTAAAAATAACATGTTGCAGGTTCCAAAATAGCGGAGTCAGTTTCAGTCATCACTCATCTCTAAGTTTTATTCACTAATCCTTGCAATGCAAAGAACTGAGAAAAAATATGAATAAAACAATGCCAAACTCAACGAACAGCTATATATTTGAAATTTCATTAATGAAATCAAAGAGAAAACAATGCTATTAGTGTCTTCATAAAATCTTATTCACGAATTATATGAGTTAAAATTTTTATTTCTCCAACTATGTGTGTGTGTGTGAAGGTACATGTATTTTCTATTTCATTAGGAAAAAATGAACACTCAAAATTATAAATTTGAAGCACCTGATTTGATCATAATTTCAGTGATTAAACTATCTTAAACAAATAAGATTAGCAATAGGACAGCAATTTAAGTAAAACGAGAAAAATGATCCTATAAGCCTCAATCTCAAATAATTACTTGATAAGAGCATATAATTTTATCAAATCTAAGTAGATCAAACTAATAATATGATGAAAATCGGAAAGAAATTATACATCGGAGGAACATAAATACCTTTATGTGCTTGACATTAAGTACTTTTGTAACATTAGCTTTTTCATTTATCCTGGATTTTTCAGAGAGAGAGAAGGTATTGGGATATTTGATTACTACTGCTCAAATGCAAATTGTTAAACCATCGCAATTTCTGAAAAAGGCAAAAAATACCATCAAACATAGAGATCTAGAACAACAAAAGAATACCCAATTCCGCAATTCATAGTTACAGTCACAATAGCAGAGATGCGGATGCTTAGATGGATGTGTGGCCTTACTAGGATGGATAGGATCAGGAACGAGGACATCCGTGTGAAGGTTGGAGTGGCTGCAGTGGCAGACAAGATGTGGGAGGCGAGGCTACGGTGGTTTGGGCATGTAAAGAGGAGGAGCCCAAATGCGCCTGTGAGAAGATGTGAGGGGTTGTCAGTGTGTACCATTCGGAGAGGTAGAGGCAGACCTAAGAAGAATTGGGGTGAGGTGATTAGGCGGGATATGGTTGACCTCCAAATTACCGAGGACATGACCTTAGATAGGAAAAAGTGGAGGTCGAAGATTTGGGTGGAAGGATAGCTAGTAATCGAGTATGTGTGTCCGGTGTTTATGCTTATCTTTAGATGTTGAATGCCTTTAGCGTTTTATGCGTTTTATGCTCACTGTAGACACGCTAGCTCAGTCGGTTTACTATATATGTTTTAAGTACTTTTATTGTAGCGTGTTATTGTTTGTTTAAGGAGGTGGAGTGCTCTAACGGTAAGGCATGTTTGTACTGTTTGGTGTTGACACTATCTTATCTCACTTTTATGTTTTCTACTTATGTCCTTTGTTGAGGGTACTCCGGAAACAGCCTCTCCACTTTGGTGGAGGTAAGGCTGCGTACATCTCGCCCTCCCCAGACCCCACCACAGTGGGATACTAACTGGGTATGTTGTTGTATAGTTACAGTCACAAGTTTAGCCATTTGGCAGAGACTAACCTTGATGAGAATCTTAGTTTTTCTATTAGTGGCAGGTTTATAAGCAAATCAGTCGCAGACTCGCCGTTGATGAGCAGTAAGCAGAGGGATTGGGTGGAGAAACCTACGCTAAGGCTCTTGCAAACTGTGATTATTTTTTATTTTTCGTGGGGGGAGGGGTTGGTTTTGGGTAAAGGGGGTACGGTTGGGGAAAAAATGAAAGGGGAAAAGGAGGGCCTTATCTTTTTTTAATTAATTAATTTAGTTTTAACAGCCGGATATTACACCTTTAAAGACCACAACTTATCCCTTCGTTAGTGTTAACCTATAAATCAGTTTTTGACGAAGGGAAATAATACCGGTCACTATAACTACACCTATAACGACTGGATTCATATCCCTTCGTTAAGAAGTGGTCGTTAAAAGCTCAATTTCTTGTAGTGGATGGGGCACTTCGGTGTCGACAAAACTCTTGGTATCTTGACCGAGCAGTTCCATTGGCCCAAAATGCGACGAGATGTGGAAAAGCTTTGCAACGCTTGTCTCGTTTGCAAGAAAGCTAAATCGAAGTCCAACCCTCATGGTTTGTATACCCCACTGCCTGTGCCTGATCGACCTTGGGTTGATATATCCATGGACTTTGTCTTGGGGTTACCGAGGTCGGGGGGAGGACATGATAGCATCTTTGTTGTGGTTGATCGTTTTTCAAAAATGGCTCACTTTATTCCTTGCAAAAAGTGTGATGATGCACAGCATGTAGCTACATTGTTTGTTTCTAATGTATTGAAATTGCATGGTGTACCTCGTACTATTGTGAGTGATCGAGACTCAAAATTCTTGAGTCATTTTTGGAAGTGTCTATGGGGTGCCCTCGGCACCAAGCTACTATTCTCGACGTCTCACCATCCTCAGACTGATCGACAGACCGAGGTAGTTAACCGAACCTTGGGATCTTTGCTTCGAGCAATGACCAAAGGCAAGGCTGGGAACTGGGCTGATCGTTTGCCCATGATGGAGTTTGCATACAATCGAACGGTGCATAGAATGATCAATATGATCCTGTTCGAATGTGTGTATGGTTTTAATCCTTTGATTCCGCTTGATCTAACCCCATTTCCTCGAGATTCTGTTCTTGATTTTTAAGGTACTCAACGAGCAGCTGCTTTGATCGAATTGCATGCAAAGGTGAAGAGGAACCTCGAGGAGGCCTATGCAAAGGTTGCCTTAAAGAAAAACAAGGGGCGTAAAAGGCTGGAATTAAAGAAGGGAGATTGGGTTTGGGTTCACTTCCGAAAGGAGCGTTTTCCGAACCTAAGGAAAGGGAAGTTGGCTCCTCGAAGGGATGGTCCATTTCAAGTGTTGACCAAGATCAACAACAATGCTTACGTGATCGACCTCCCTGGTGAGTATAACGTGTCCAACACCTTTAATGTTGCTGACTTAGCTCCTTGTGTTGTAGGTCAAACTTCGGAGGATGAAGGCTCGATTTCGAGGACGAAATCTTTTCAAGAAAGGGAGGATGATGCAGCCCGAACACGTGCTCGTACTGATCAAGTGCTCGATACATCGGGGAGACCGATGACACGAAGTCAAGCCAAGCTGCTGCACGATGTGCACATTCACTTAGCCTGGCCGAAGGAACACCATCTCCCCGAAGCTGAGTGGCCGGGCTCAAGAACCGAAGGCATTATCTACAGATTGGAGCCCGAAGGCAAAGTGACCGAGGACATTGAGCTCGAAGACAAGTGAGTGTCCGAGGACAGTGAGTTCGAGCAGGCAACCACGCACCGAAGTCAAGGCTGCCGAACAGAAACTTAGTTCAGCCCTGCGTGGCTTGTTTTTATTGGTCACTTGTGACTATTTACTACCTTATCCTTAGTATAACCTATAAATAGCCCATTTTATTTCATTGTAAGGATCCAGATTTTAGTTTATGAAAAACATAGCAAGTGCTATTGTGAGTCTCCGATGGAGCCATTTCCCGACGTGGGCCTTTAAAGAACTTGTGTCAATCGGTGTTATTCGTTTGAACAAATTCTTCTTGATCATTCAATTTGCAAGAAGCGGGTCTTTCTTGAGGATTGTTGCATATTATAGGTGCGTCTTGATTTCCCTTCGATCGAGCTTTGAGACAGGTTCCTCACTGTTCTTTCGAATAGAAGCAAGATTTGTCTTGCTTCTATCTTTACTTTTTCTTGTCGTTTTCTTCCGCGTTTGAGTTAAGCAATACCCTTCGGGTTAGCTTGCACCAAGATACCACCTACCTAAGTACCTAATCATTTTCTCTTTTAATATATCTTACGAGCATCATGATGTCAAGGCAATTCTCCATCCACCTTTTGTTCCAAGGAAACTTGAAAGTATGGGCACGTCTGTCTTGTTGGGGCCTCGGGTACAGATCAAGATTGTGACCTCCAATAAGCCTTCATTGCCATAATTCACCTTAATTCTCTGCGCTTCGTTGACCATCTTTTTTCTTATCACAAGGCAATTCCATATTATGGTCTCTCACCAAGCCTAGCGGCTGTGCTTTTACTTATAATTTTAGAGGCCATTAATTTTCTCTAATCATCAGCCTTTAGCTCGTCATAGTTATATCAATTTTCATTTATCTTGTGTCGAAAATTATCGAACAGTAACAACGATGGTAAGTAGTTTGCGGGCAAAAGCAGAAAATATGGCGGCAATAGTAAGTGCAAATTTCAAGTAGTCCTGCTTTCCGTTTCTACTAGTATCAAAGACATGATTATTTATGGTTTGCAACTGTCGCATATGTGCAAATTAGTGGATGGAACTCAAACATTACCTTTACCGTTTTATGGATTCAACCATTTGATATAATTTGAGTTCGCAATGTCAAAATAAAGAAAATGCTAACTTAATTTGAGAATTTTTTTTCATAAACTGGTGTAAATGATGCAGGGCAAACCACCACGAGACCCTTTACTAGAAGCCAAGTCAAAGCAATCCAAGATGCTCACTTACATTTGGTTTGGAAGGACCTTGATGATACGAGCTCCGGAGATGATTTGAAGGTCATGCATTTGAGCTCAATTGAAGGAGGGAAACCTACGCTTCAGGGGAGGCGGAGCGCCTAGCTCCTTTATCAGTGAGGCAGCCAGGAGGTGCGCCTAGAAGCCAGGCGGAGCCCCCAGAGTCAAGGCAAACCAGGTGGAGCGCCTGACCAACCAGGCGGAGCGCCCAGCCTTTTGGTCAGTAGCTCCACCAGGCGGAGCGCCCAGACTTAGACCGAGCGCCTAGTGTGCTGATTTTTACAACTTTTTGTGTGAACTCCCTATTTTAGCCCTAAGTGTTCTAATGTATTCTAACCTAGTTTGAGGGCTATTAGACTTTTCATAGCATGTAAAGGGGTGCTATAAATACACCCTTTCATCATTTATTGCCAGAACCTACATTGAATATACAAAACACTTGAGATTTGCTCTCTAAAACCTTGTAATGTTTGGCTTGAAATCAATTGCAAGAATCCAAGTTGAGCGTCAATTATCTTTGATCATTCTATTTGCAAGGATCGAGTGTCTCTTGAGGATAGTTGCGTAGCGTAGGTTCTACTTGACCCGAACGAGGGTGTATCGAAATATTGTTTTTCGGTGCTACCTCGTAAGTTGTTTAAGTTGCGTCTCGCTTTATCTTTATTTTTTATCGCTTCCGTGTTTACCCTGTATCTGTTGGTGTCAAAGCAAGGCTCGGGTATTGTTCTTACAAACCCTCGTTCCTTGTTCGTCGTGTTTTTATCATTGTTCTTGTTGTTGTTTCTGTTCTTGTTCTTGTTTTATTGAAAACGAAGAAAAAAATTCAAAAGCTTGAAAACCACAAAAAAATTCCTAGATCTTGTTGGTTGTGACGATTCCTTTGATGATTGTTATCGTAGATTGTTCTATGATATTAATCCGTTGTTTTGATACCCCCATTACGTCATTTGGTGTCGCGGATTGAAAATCGAAATTTTAAAATCCCAAATTTCTTGAAACCCTTGGAAAATCTTGCTTCAAATCTTTAATCAAGTTTGTTATTGGTTGTTTGTTGTTATAAATCATTGGGGTTTGTTTGAAGTAGTTAAAACACCTTTGGGTATCATTTGAATTGAGAAACAACTTGAAATCGTTGCAAAATTTGAGTGCAAATCGACCAAAATCGTGTTTTGGTCGAAGCTGAACACAGGTCTAGGCAGAACGCCTGACCTCTAGGCGGACTGCCTGAGGAGCTCACTGCCCAAATTGTTGCAAAATCTAAGCGGAGCGCCTGACACTCTGGGCGGACCGCCCAGCCTTGTGTCGGGTCTGGGTAGTTGTAATTGGTAGGTTTTCGTGCTTCTTTTGTTTCCATTGCTTCCGGCTAGTACATACTTTGAGAGTAACACTTATACTTAATTAGTACTAGTTCATTGAGCGATTAGGGTACTCGTATTTAGAGGAGAGTAGAACTCAAAGAAGCCTCGTAGTATAATTTTTGCTTCAAGTGCGCACCTATATAGCCTAGCGTTCGTCAAGTCCCATCAACTCCACTCTTCCCGAAGAGTATTTGGTTCTTGCGAATTTGTTTGGTTATTGAGGAGATTGTTCAACTACGAGGAGGCCTTGAGATCAAGCTTGTGTGAACCTACCCCAATTTGAGTGTACCCGAGTTACATTCAAAGGTGAGGGAGTGCGTGAGGACTTATACTATAATCTCTTTTCTTGATTTTGATTGCTTGTAGATACATGCCAGAGGAACAAGGAAAAGATACCGTTGAGGTCCCAACAAGCATCTTGGCTACTCTCTTAGCTGAGGTGAAGTCTCTAAACCTCAAAATGGAAACCCTTGAAAGAGAAAGGACCCCGAGTGTCTACAAAGATGCCAGAGAAGGCGCAAGTGATGGCTCTACTGTGAGGCCGGATCAATTGGCCGAGCTAGCTCGTCAACAACGGTTGAGAGAAGAAGCTCTTGTTCGAGAAAGAATGTTGGGCAATACCCAACCCTTGGGCAATCCCCAAGGTGAAGTTCCACTCATGAGGCCCCGTAGAATTGTAGCACACCTTGAGGAAGTTGTTGAGGCTCAAGAAAGGGAGGGCCCCATACTTGGTGATAATTATGATGACTTTGATGCTTCTTATCCAAATAGGAGGGCAATGAATGGAGGACGAGGAATGGGTAGAGGTCGTGGACCTCCAAGATATTCTACACTATAATCATGAGTGTATCATTGCAATACATCCCTCATGATTATAATTATCATTATTCTATAATTGTCATTCTATAAAGGCAAAGAAGTTGTGGACTAGTGAGGTGTTAAAACAGGAAGCAATTAATTTTTTTTTTTTTAACTTTAGGACTTCATTCGATTCATATCATAACCTCAACATAAATTATAGATCCGTGTTAAAATTATAAGCAATTTTGAAGTCACGACGTCACAAACTATTAGCATATGCAACAAAAAAATTTCAAGACATGGAGGTAATGAAAAGCTAACCCTAGACTCTGGTACAATTATTTTAGAGAGCAGTGCGATGACAAAAGTAAAATGGCCATAATAGCCAAAATATGGGTATTATGGACTTTATACATGTGATTTATGGGATATAATGTACACTTCCAACATTTTTATACCTACTATATCCTGCATAAAAAAAAGTGTGCAGTTTTTTGAATTATCACACTCTCATCAACTAAATAAAGTTTTATATTTCTAATGTATAGCAGAAAATACTGGCTGCTCCTTTCAAGACACAAATTTAATATTCTTTTCTTTTTGAATTGAATGTTTGTTTGTTTATTTTTTCTTTTCTTATTGGCTTCTTTTCCTTTTAACATTGTCTTTTAGCTTTCTCTTTAAACTTTTGTTTCTTTTCAACCCCCACTTTCTACTCCACACCTGCCACTTCCTATTCCATCATCAACATTTTCTCCTCCGCCATAACTACTACTTCATCACCACTACTTTATCCTGCCTACTGCTCCAAAAAGAAAAAGGTTTCTCTCATTTAATTTTATTTTCCTCAATCACCACCTTACTAGGTTAATGTATAGCAGAAAATACTGGCTGCTCCTTTCAAGACACAAATTTAATATTCTTTTCTTTTTTGAATTGAATGTTTGTTTGTTTATTTTTTCTTTTCTTATTGGCTTCTTTTCCTTTTAACATTTTCTTTTAGCTTTCTCTTTAAACTTTTGTTTCTTTTCAACCCCCACTTTCTACTCCACACCTGCCACTTCCTATTCCATCATCAACATTTTCTCCTCCGCCATAACTACTACTTCATCACCACTACTTTATCCTGCCTACTGCTCCAAAAAGAAAAAGGTTTCTCTCATTTAATTTTATTTTCCTCAATCACCACCTTACTAGGTTAGGTTGCGTACATCACATCTGATAAGGGGTAAACTGCGGAAGCGGTTAAAAGTAACGATAAAGCGAGACGCAACTTAAACAACTTACGAGGGTAGCACCAAAGAACGATGTTTTGATACACCCTTGTTCGAGTCAAGAGGAACCTTCGCTACGCAACTATCCTCAAGAGACACCCGGCCCTTGCAAATAGAATGATCAAAAGGATTGAAGTTCAACTTGGATTCTTCCAATTGATTTCAAGCCAAATATACAAAGTTTCAAGAGAGCAATTCTCATTAATGTTTTGTGTTCAAGGTAGGTTGCAGACATAAATGAGCTAAAGAGTGTATTTATAGCACTCCTTTATAATATTATAAAATGTCTAAAACGCCCTCAGCTAGGTTGAAATACAATAGAATACTTAGGGCTAAAATAGGTAGTTCACACAAAAAGTTGGAGAAATCAGCAAGTCAGGCGTTCCGCCTGGCCCTGAAGCATAGGTGTCCCTCATTCAATTGAGCTCAATTGCATGATCTTCAAATTATCTCCGGAGCTCGTATCATCAATGCCCTTCCGAGTCAAGTATAAGTGAGCATCATGGATTGCTTTGACTTGGCTTCTAGTAAAGGGCCTTGTGGATGTTTGCCCCCACATCAACATCTCTTTGGAGTAGGGCCCTTTTCCAGACATTGTGCAAACACAGAATGCTTTATGCACCGGGCTGCCTTTTTTTTTTAGCACCTTATTATTATTTTATTTTTTACTTTTATAGATTCATTTTTGTTTTTAATTTTTCACTGCAATGTCAATGGCTTCAGTTTGTGAATCTTAGATTTCATCTCCTATCTATCTTTTCTTGCTAGTTACTGGGTCTTCCAAAGTCCATCTCTTTTTTGTCCTTCCGTTTATAGAAATACTCTATAAAGCTTTAATGAACGTAGTAATTAAGAAACACCATATTAGTTCTAAGAGAGCTTATCCTCTAGCCTTTTGAAACTTACATGGTAGAAGATCAATATTTAAATATAAAAGAAAAAATAATTAGTTTTTTCTATTTTAAATGATTAGTTACAAATCTATAGTCAAATTTTTTTTTTTTTTGGAACAAGGAAAGTGGGACTGGTCATGATAGAATTTTTGGGGAAAAAATTGATAGGGAGAAAGAAGAAAGAAAAAAGGTAAAAAATAAGTAAAAGAAAATATTATAAGAATAATCAATTTTAATTAGCGGTGTAATATCTAAAATTAGATCGGACAATGACACGTATATGATTTAATTATTGTAATTTTTTTTTTATTAACTTTTCACACGCCTTTTGGGGGTGAAATTATATTTTCTACTGGAATGAAAGGTCATTTTTTTCCTGCGAATGATCAATTAAACTAGTGACTTTTAAAAAAGGTAATTTTAAGTAATCCGAATTCAAATTGTGATTACATTACAAATTAGAACCTAAATTGACACGAAATTTTTACTATAGGCTCACGTTTTTGGCCCATGTAATGTGCTTACTTGCTACCCAAAAAAGTGTAAAGGATGGTCAAAGGATGTCCATGAAGTGTACTCCAAGTTGCTATCAAGATTTCCTAGTTCAAATGGAATTTGTTTCCAAGAATAACTAGAATTTGTTTTCCTAGATTAATTAGGATTTGATTCCAATATTGTTTATAATTTTATTACCAAGTTTACTTAGAATAGTATTTACTTTTCCTAGTTTAGTGATGCAATAGAAAAACGAGCGGAAGCTAAACAACATGAGAAACTATGCGGAAGCGAAAAACAAGATAGGCGATATCGATAACGATATCGAGATAGGAAGTAAGACGAGGCTTGAAACGTTTACCTAAGTAGCACCGAGGAACTCGTCTCGATACACCCCAGGTGAAGTCAAGGATCACCTATACTATGCAACTACCCTCAAGAGGCACCCGGCTCTTGCAAATAGAATGATCAAAGAGGTTACGATGTTCAACTTGGAATCCACCAAGTGAAATCATGCCCGTTCACGGGTTCTTCATTGAGATTCACTTAAGAAATATATCATTCTACATTCAAGGTTTGTTAATATGCAATAAATGACTAAGGGGTCTATTTATAGTTTCCCATTACAAGATTTGCCAAGTTTCTGGTCGCTGCCACTCCACTGGTCTTCGCGATCGCGTGAATGGAATAGCGATCGCGTGGGTACTTGATTGCTGAGGCGCGCGATCGCGCGGAGGGTGGCGCGAAGGCGAAGAGCAAACAAAGCCTCTTCGCGATTGCGAAGGTGTGCACGCGATCACGAAGAGCAAATCCTCTTCGTCAGGCAGTAAGCTCAGAAAGTGCTGCCCTGTCTTGCCCTGTTTTGCTCCTCTGCTTCCTGCCTTGTTTCCTCTTTGATTGAGCTCCAATGCATGGTCTTCAAGTCGTCTCCCGAGCTCATATCATCCGTGCCTTGACTCCCAGACCAAGTGTAGGTGTCGATGCAATTTGGGCTGCATCATCCTCCCCTTCTTGAGAAGATTTCGTCCTCGAAATTAAGGCGTCCTCCTCCAAGGTAGCACCACCTACATCAAAAAGGCAAACAAAAACAAAAGCTCCTACTACAAGAGTAGGTTAGTGCCAACGGTGTGGGAAAACACACTCTTATGGTATAACCAAGCATCAATAACGCTAAAGAAGTCCATGTTCCCAGAGGAACTAGAAAGTACTTGGTTTAACAAGGAAGTGCACCCAACACAAGAACAAACAAAGAGAACAATATAGTACGGCATATGCAAATTCATGCTATCAAAATCTCTACGACCCCTAAGTTCAAGATTAGCACACCAAAATGTCCCACTATGCGAGTAGGCAAGTCCAACAAGAGTGAAGGCAAGTGATGTGGAAAATTCACTCTTGTGATAGAGCCAAGTATCAATACAAATCAAAAAGCCTATGTCTCCAAAGGAGACAATAAGTTCTTGGCTCCATAGTGACAAGCACTCACCAACACGACAAGCAAAGAGATCAATAGGATATGGAGCATTCAAGATTAAGCAATCAAAGTCCCTATGACCCCTAAGCTCATGATCAACATACCAAACCTTCAAGGCAATATTTTCAAAATGCGGCACATTGGTTTTGGCATGTTCAATTAGCATCAAATACCCCACTCCCCTCCTTAAAAGCCCTCATGCTCACACTAAGAGATACCTCCTCACCTTCAATTTCATCCTCGAGACAACCCCCCTCACAAGGTAAGCTCTCAAGGAAGGCATTATTAATGGTCCCTTCATCATCATAACCCACACCAACAAGAGTAGGGTCACTAGAAGAATCATCTACCTCACTCGAAGCCTCAAACAAAGAGTTGTCTATGGGATCAAATCCCTCACACCACGGAGGTTCCAACTCACTCCCAACCCTAGCTCGATACAACTCATCACCACAAGTAAGAATGCTCTCAAACAATGGAAATGTAAAAGCATGCACCTCAATTTCATGGTCAAGCAAAAGCATAGTATCATAGCTAGGTTCATCATCCGCACTTGAGGAGTCATCGAAAACAAATCGATCCATCTCATACTCTAGAGACTCCCCAAGGTCACTACCTTCCCCACTACAACACATAGGCCCACCAATGGCAAGTAAATCAATAAGGGTGTGATCACATATCTCATCCTCCCCTTTATCAAAAATTGGTGGTGTGTCATAATAAGGTTCACAAGCATAGTCAACTATCATTTCATCACTAAAGAGAGGTTCATTGAATATCGAGCTCACATCTTGATGTGGCTCATCAACACTCTCAACTAGTGGCCTACATGTACACACAAGTCGACTAATCGACTCTACGCTAGTTGCAATTTCATCAAATGCATTACAAGCACCAACTAGCGTTGAGTCTTCAAAAGACAAGGAAGGATCATGTTCATAAGAAGGTGAAGTAGCACTTACTTTTGAGTAGCTCCCGTGAGTACTCTCATCGCTTGAAGTGTCTTGTTCAAGTCCTCCTTCATGAAACTCACAATGTAGAGCTTCATTCTCTTGTCTTTCTTTCTTACCAACCGGTTGAGGCTCAACTAGCTCGCCTCCAAGAGTACCTACACATAAGCCAAGACAAATAGAAAGAGAAGAAGATAAATCATGGTTAGAACAAAGGGTGTCCTCACTCTCACTCGAGATTTCCTCTCCCCTCACTCCTCTCATTTTTCGCTCAAGGCCAATTGTAGGTCCGGGGTGATGCTTCACTCTCAACTCGCAAGGGCATGACCATAAGATTGTTGGTTCCGGGCTCAAGTATCATGGGTAACTTGGCCTTAGCGGCTTCCTTCAACTCCCTCATAATCCTATAGTTATTCCTCACTTTCTTCGGCGTCAAGGGCTTGAGTACATACTTTCTAGAACCATGCAAGACCGTGTAAGAGTTGGTCCTACCATCATGTACTACGCTCCGATCATATTGCCATGGCCTTCCAAACAAGAGATGGCAAGCTTGCATAGGGACTACATCGAACATTACCTTATCTCGGTAGTTTCCAATGCCAAACTCAACCAAAGCTTGCTTCACCACCCTCAACTCTCCACACTCACTCAACCATTGTAAACGGTAGGGATGTGGATGTGTTATAGTAGGCAATTGCAATTGGGAAATCAAAGTCTCACTCACTATGTTAGCACAACTTCCCGAATCAATGATCATTGAGCACACTTGCCCCAGCACTCGACACCTAGCATGGAAGAGATTCTCCCTTTGCACATGCTCCGACTCCGCAAGACTCATGGCACCCAAACTCCTCCGTACCACAAGTGTCGTTTTAAGCTCATCATCTTGCTCACCATTACCTTGGGAAATGCCCAAGTGTGGGGAGTGCACACTTGTTGGGGAATGCCCAACATTTCATCACTAGTACCTCCTTCGGTACCCCTTTGGACACTCGGGGTCCATTCCTCCTTGAGGATATCAAACCTCGAGCTTATAGACCTCACCTCGGCCAAGAGATAGGCCAAAGTGCTTACCGGGATCTCAATGGTATCATACACGTCTCCGGCCATGTACCTACATAAATCAAAGACAAGAAAGAGGTTAGAGTAAAAGTCCTCACTCGCTCCCTCACTTTTTGAATGTCACTCTGGTACACTCGTTTAGTGGTGGGGGATTTATCACTCAAGCTTGATCTCAAAGGCTTCCTCGTAGTTGAACAACCAACTCAATAACCACTCAAGTCACAAGAACTAAATACTCTTCGGGGTGAGTGGAGTTGATGGGACTCGATGGGCGAACGGCTTTATAAGTGAGCACTTGAGCCAAAAAATATACTACTAGTCTTCTTTGAGCTCTACTCTCCTTCTAGGCACGAGTATCCTATTCGCACAAAGGATTAGTACTAATTGGGTAGAAGTGTTACCCTCAAAGTACTAACCGGAATTGACGCGATCAAATGTTCAAAGATCGAATCGTCACTAAACGGATTCGGAATTGGATGACTTTTGGTTAGTGATCTACAAACTCACCATATTTGATGATACGATTGGAGTTTTGGTGAGCGGAAACTGTTACGAACGCTTTGCGAACAATCTGTCCCAATTCAGGATTTTCTGGAAATGGGAACCCTTCGCGATCGCGTGAGGTAAGGCGCGATCGCGATGAACAAATTGGTAAAGTGGCGCGTTCGCGTGCAGCAGGGCGCGATCGCGCAGGCCTGCGTTCCAGAACCAGAACCCCGACTGAAAACTCAGTTTTTGGCACACAAATCACCCCAATTCAACTTGTTGTTCAGTTCTAAAGCTTCCAAAGGTGTTTCAACTGAAGTAAACAATCCCCAATGGTTTTACCAATAAAACAATCAACAACAACTTGTTTTAGGAATTTGGAGTAAGTTCTTCAAAATTTTCAAGAACTTCAAAATTTTTCAAGCTCGATTTTCAGTCCGCTACTCCAAATGATGATATGGGGATATCAAAATGACGGGAAAACTATAAGGAACAATCCCCGATACCAAACAACCAAGAATTCACAACACAAAGCAAGTTCTATCAAATTGTGTGAATTCTCAACTTTTGAGATTTGGTTTGCAAGATTTTGATTCACGACTTCAATCGTGTTTCGTGGGTACCAAATCAACGGGAATATGATAACAAACAATCCCCAATATCAAACAACAACAAAATCGCAACGAACAACGATTTCTAGCAATTTTCTTGTGATTTTCAAGTTTTTTTGGATTTTTTTGTTTTTCTTCTAAATAAGAACAACAAACAACACAATGATAACAATAACGAGAACAAGACCGAGGATTCGTAAGAACGAAGCCTAGCCGTGCTCTGATACCAACTGATGCAATGGAAAAACGAGCGGAATCTAAACAACGAGAGAAACTATGCGGAAGCGAAAAACAAGATAGGCGATATCGATAACGATATCGAGATAGGAAGCAAGACGAGGGTTGAAACGTTTACCTAAGTAGCACCGAGGAACTCGTCTCGATACACCCCAGGTGAAGTCAAGGATCACCTATACTATGCAACTACCCTCAAGAGGCACCCGGCTCTTGCAAATAGAATGATCAAAGAGGTTACGATGTTCAACTTGGAATCCACCAAGTGAAATCATGCCCGTTCACGGGTTCTTCATTGAGATTCACTCAAGAAATATATCATTCTACATTCAAGGTTTGTTAATATGCAATAAATGACTAAGGGGTCTATTTATAGTTTCCCATTACAAGATTTTCCAAGTTTCTGGTCGCTGCCACTCCACTGGTCTTCGCGATCGCGTGAATGGAATAGCGATCGCGTGGGTACTTGATTGCTGAGGCGCGCGATCGCGCGGAGGGTGGCGCGAAGGCGAAGAGCAAACAAAGCCTCTTCGCGATCGCGAAGGTGTGCACGCGATCGCGAAGAGCAAATCCTTTTCGTCAGGCAGTAAGCTCAGAAAGTGCTGCCCTGTCTTGCCCTGTTTTGCTCCTCTGCTTCCTGCACTGTTTCCTTCCCTGTTTCCTCTTTGATTGAGCTCCAATGCATGGTCTTCAAGTCGTCTCCCGAGCTCATATCATCCGTGCCTTGACTCCCAGACCAAGTGTAGGTGTCGATGCAATTTGGGCTGCATCATTTAGTTAGGATTTATTTTCTTTTCATATTTTATTAGGATTTTCTTTCCTAGTTGGTTTCTTTTTCTATTTCATAATTACTTAGAAACCAAATTTGAGTTTGATTTTGTAAGGCCTATGGCCAGCCCCTACCCCTATATAAAGGTGTTATTTTCTTAGTTTTTAGATATAATATAGAATTTTCATGATGAATAAAATTTGAGTGGTTTTTTTCTTGCACATTTGTATGTGGCTACTCTTGGATTTATTTGCAACCTTCAAGTCTACAATTTTAGGTGGTAAAGTAATTCTTCTTCATATCTTTAGATTACTTTTAGGTATTCAAGAAAAATAGTAAATTCTATTTTACTGTTCTTCTTTGTTACTCTAAGAAGGGTCGGGATTCCATATCTACTTCTTGGGTTATTTCTCTACCAAGGACGGTTAACTAAGTCTAATTGTTATTGTTAGGAGTTTCTTTTCAAGATTTAGACTTGTCATGAATTTTAGATTTGTTCTTGTAATTCTTGATCCATTCTTGATTCAAAAAATTCTTTATTTGATTCATTCTATCTTTATTTTCAGTTCTTTTTTCGTTTTTAGGTTGATTTCTTTAGCTTCCGTGCGTTTCTTTTAATTTCATTATCATGTTCTTAGATCCATAACGTGAACTTTATCGAGAGGTATCGTGATTGTTATCAAGTGGTATCAGAGTGTGTTCAATCAAGATTATGTTCTTGATTATTTTGAGGGATTCTTGTGCAAGAAAAGTATAAAAAAAAAAAAGTATTGTAGCTCGTGAACAGTAACACGGAAAAAAAATTCAAAAAAATAAAATAAAATAAAAATTCAGAAAAGAATATTATTTTGAGAATTCTAGTATTATTGGGTTTCCTAATTAATAAAGGAAATAAGAAGAGGGGATCCTAGTTCTTGAAGAAAGAGGTAATATTTTCCTTATTCCTTTGAGTTGAGTTTCTTATATTCTTTTCTTTTTTTTTGTCTTATATTTCAAATCCTATTCTTTCTAGGTTTTGGTTTGTTTAGTGAAGATCATTTTTCTATTTGGTCTTAGTCCTACTTATCAAATCCTATTTTTTCTAGGTTTTGGCCTTTCACTTTCCGTCTTGTCTTGTCTATTTGTAAAGAATTTTTTGAAATTGTAAAGAATTTTTTGAAATTGTTTTACAAATAAACTGTCACTTACAAATAAACTATCTTTACAAATTGTGCACAAAACAAGTGCAATTTCACCACCATGCTCACTCTAACTAAAATAGTATCATGCTTACCTATTATCCTCACACTCATGGGTTGAGCACTAAAAAGCACTAATACCACCAAGTAATGTAAGGGTAACACATAAACTTGATACTTTACAATCAATGAGCTGTGAGCTAGCATAGAATTATCACTAAGAGCTACTAAAAACTGACTTGCACTTAAGAAAAATGCCCTAACTAATCTTGTACATCTCTTTTGCTTGCAGTGTGGCCAAATAAGCAGGCGTAGTAGACTAAGAGCCCGTTTGGGTGAGCTTAAAAGTGACTTATAAGCTCATTAATATATGTTTGGTAACTTAAAAAATTTTGGACTTATAAGCCATAAGTGGCTTAAAAGCTACTTTTGAGAAATTAGAAAATCTTAACTTCTCAAAAAGTAGCTTTTAAGTCACTTTTTGACTTATAAGCCACTTAAAATAAGCTGCTTATAAGCCCACCCAAACAGGCTCTAAAGCAGTGGGGCACCATGCTCCTCCAATATTGATCAAACCAATCAGTAGCATTGAAGCAGCAACACCCCGAAGTATGAGTTGACAATAAAAAATCAAAGAAGCAATTCCACTCCCAGCTTGTATAACTTGACTACCCGGCACAAAGAGCAAAGAGAACATCTAAAGCAACAACTCAATGTATGAGCTAAAACTAGCACTCAAACTGAAAAGTAGTAGAGCCATCCTAATGTATGTTGAACCAAACAATGAAACAGTTCCAAGCTTGGTGCATATGAAATGTAGCACCAACTCAAGAATAATCCCAGCTTGTAAAACTGCATAGTTCATCACAAAAATCCAGCATAGCATGTATATATGTTTTAAAATTGTACCTGCAAAAAAGAAGAAATAGTTAATGAAATAAATCCCTATGATCTCCACTATACAGTCTTGATCATAAGGGGCATTCTCCAAGTTCCATTCAACTCCATCTTCCCTACTTTCCTTCTTACTTGTCATCACCGTGAACCTTTCCATCTCTTAGCTCTATACTCAACAAAATGGTGCTTATCAAAGTTGACAATCAGCTTTGCCTTGGGAGGCAATTAAGCATAGGATGTAAAACTGACAGTATGCAAATCATAGGCAAGATTAGCAAGACAATCAGCCAGTTTGTTACCCTCTCTCAATGTATGCTGAAACTGAAAGTTACCAAGCTGCTTCAACCTCAAAATATCATCAACTATAGAAGCCATAGACCACATAGGGTTGTGACTACTAGGGTTTATTTATCAATCCAAAGAGAACCACCCAAAAGTTGCTTTGAGTAGAAAAAGACAAGAGAGGTGAGATTATTACAGTATAAAAGCCAAATTTGAGAGCTTCACACAAATATTTCTTTTCAGCAAGATATCATTTATAGATCTTTGGAATATTATGAAAACACTTATGAAGAATAAAGGAAGAGATGAAGATAACTTTGGCGAGGAGCTATATCAATTTTATATTTAATGATGAAGACAACTAATGATAGGTGGGATGAGTGGAAAAAGAGTTTTAGAGCATCAAAAGTGATAAAAGAGGATAATTATGATGATATTGTTTGGAATGAAGATGATCTTATTGATCATGATGATGAGAAAACAAGTGAGGATGAGAGAGAATAGATTGAGAGGACTAAGGGGGAGAAAAGTGGCAACTTCAGAGTGGGAAAATGAGAGATTGAGTTGAGAGAAGAGAGTAAGTTGCTACAAGAAAAGAGAGGAAAGAATGATAAAAATAAGAATGAAAAAGAAGAAGTTAAGAGCTATGAAAAACAAGAGAGTTTGGGTGACGCTATTTCTTATTCTAAACCTAACATTCCTACTTCTTCTTCTAGTTGTTTTGATTCTTATCTAGGTGGTTTTGGAAAAGTTTGCATGAAAAGAGAAAATTGAAAGAGCTTCAATCTTTGAAAAATCATATTGAGGCCGAGTCATCTATAGCTTCAAGCGAACAAGTGAACCTCATTGAGAAAGGCAAAGGTAAGGAAGAAGGTGTAGGTGTGGTTCAAGGTATAAAAGCTAACCTTAAAACTCTACCTTATTTAGATGAATTTGAAGATGATCATTCTCTCTTGAACCTTGGTGATAGTATTTTTGATGACCATACTACTTGTCTTCATGATTCACTAGTTAAGGAAGATTGTGATTGATTAGGTCTTCATGATTTATTTGTGTTGGCCTCGATCTAGTGTTGATTTTGATAAAGCCTCTTATTATGAAACACCACCATTGTTTGATCAGAAAGAACATAAATTTTATGATTCATCTTTTATTTCTCACGAGATTCATGGTTTTGGTGGATCGTTGAATCAAGAGGAGAGTAGTTGTGATTTATGGACTTTTAAATATCCACTACTTGTTGATAGTATGCATGTAGGCTATGAGAAAAACTCTTATTTGCTTCCCAACCCATTAACTCTTGCATGCCCTAGTTCTTATATTTTTGTGCCGAAAAGTGATGAAAAGCCTTTTGAAAGGGAAAGAGAGACGTAAGAGGTGGTGAAAAATAATCCAACTAGACTTCAAAAAGAATTTGGAGAAATCAATTCTTGTTGGATATTGGAAGACGAAAGCTTAGTGGCTAATTTTTTTGTGATTGGACCTATTGATTATGTTTATCCTTATTTAAAGGTTTATGACATGAACTTTCCTAAAGCCATAACTAAGTTGGAGGCATACCACAAAAGAATACAAGGTGATATTTTTCCATTATCGAATAAGTCCAAGTATGGTATGTATAAAAGGTTAATTCAAATTATTGGACTTCATAGAACACCTAAGGTATTTTTGGAGGTAATGAACTCTTTTCATAGTTCTTATATTGGTGACTTTGTTATTTTGGAAGATGTCGATGTTATGATGTATCTAAATTCATTAACTATAACATCTAAGTTTAAGAGTAAGACTAAAGTTTATGGGAATGATAGCATACATGGAAGAAAAAATCCATTAAAAGACTTGGATGAAGCTTTGGAAGGCTTATGATGAGATCTTAAACAAAGGAACTTCAAAATAAGCTAATTGGACTCCATTACAAAGAAGACGTGCCTAGATTTGGAGGAAGAGCTCAAGTCAAAGAGCATCTTTGCCTAAATGATATAAATATTTTATGGTCCAAATTGAGGTACAAGTGATGAATATTCAAGTTAAAATTACTGATATTTGAAGTAAATAAATGTGGTTCCAAATTTGTCTATTTTTGGACTACTTAAGGAGCCTAAAGTATGCCAAACTTGAAACCCAAGAAGAGCCATATAGGATCACATTTTTGGCCATGTAATATACTTACTTGCTGCTAAAAAAAGTATAAAGGATGGTCAATGGATGTCCATGAAGTGTATTCCAAGTTGCTTCCAAGTTGCTATTAAGGTTTCTTAGTTCAAGTGGAATTTATTTCCTAGATTAACTAGGATTCTTTTTCCTATATTAATTAGGATTTGATTCCAATATTAATTAGGATTTTGTTACCAAGTTTATTTAGGATAGTATTTAATTTTTCTAGTTTAGTTAGGATTTATTTCTTTTTCCTATTTTATTAAATTTTCTTTCCTAGTTGGTTTTTTTTTTCTATTTCATTATTACTTAGAAACCAAATTTATGTAAGATTTTGTAAGGCATATGACCAGCCCCCACTCCTATATAAAGGGGTTATTTTATTTATTTTTAGATACAATATATAATTTTCATGATGAATAAAACTTGAGAGGTTTTCTATTGCACATTTGTGTGTGGCTACTCTTGGATTTATTTTGCAACCTTCAAATACACTTTTAGGTAGTAAGGCAATTCTTCTTCATATCTTTAGATTATTTTTAGGTATTTAAGAAAGGTGGTAAATTTTATTTTACTGCTGTTCTTTGTTACTCTAAGAGGGGTCGGGATTCCATATCTGCTTCTTGGGTTATTCTCTACCAAAGGCGGTTAGCTTAGTCTAACTGTTGCTGTTAGGAGTTTCTTTTCAAGATTTAGACTTGTCTTGAATTTCTAGATTTGTTTTTGAAATTCTTGATCCATTCTTGAATTCAAGAAACTCTTTCTTGGATTCATTCTATCTTTATTTTCAGTTCTTTTTTCGCTTTTTGGTTAATTTCTTTAGCTTCCGTGCATTTTTTTTAATTTCATTATCAAATTCTTGGATCCATAACATGAGAATTATCGAGAGGTATCGTGATTGTTATCAGGTAATATGGAGTCAATTTTGATGATATTGATCACAATTGATCATATAATTTTATAAGATTGATAAAAATTCATAATTAAATATAATATGTGGTCAATTTATTATACTGACCAAATTGATCATTTGGTATGGTGATTGATCAAAAATCAATGTGATTTTTACTGTGATGAAATGCCAAAGGTGGTACAATCTTTAATACAAGATTTTACAATTCAATTTTCATCATCTTATTTGATTGTACATGTAATTGATTACTAGATACAATGCGTGGTTAATTTCAAAAATATTGACCAAAGTCATCTTAAATAACATGATTTTAAATTGTGGCCATATGAAAAATCAGAACCTAAAATTAGTATAAATTTGCAAAACAATCAAAGAATAAATAAAAAATTAATTAAACGTCAATTTTGAAAATGTTGACCAAAATTGATCATATAATATGGTAATGTTGATCAAAATTCATAATTAGATATAACATGTGATCAATTTTTATAATATTTAGCAAAATTGCTAATCTCATTTGGTAATGTTAGCCAAATTTCATAATTAGATGTAATAGGTGATCAATAGTGCTCACAAAAATTGGTCATCCGTTTGGTAAGATTGATCAAATTTAATAATTAAAAGGTAACATGTGGCAAATTTTAATATTATTGGCAAAATCATCTCATTTATTGACCAAAATTTATAATTAAATATAACATATGACCAATTTTGGTAATGTTGACAAAAACAATCATCTTATTTGGATTTTAATGATCAAAATAGAACTTGTGATCAATTTTGATAATATTGACATGAATTGATCGTCTATTTGGTAAGATTGATCAAATTTTACAATTAAAAGGTAACATGTGGTCAATTTTGATAATGTTGACCTAAATATATCATCATCTAATTTGTAATATTGACCAAAACTCGTAATTAGATGTAACATGTGATCAATTTTGATAATATTGGCAAAAATTGATCATCTATTTGATAAGATTTATCAAGTTTTATAATTTAAAGGTAACATGTGGCTAATTTGATGATGTTGACTAAAATGGATCATCTCATTTGGTTATTTCACTAATAATTCATAATTATGTGATCAAAGTAGATAACATTGACATAAATTAATCATATATTTGGTAAGATAGATCAAATTTTATAATTAAAAGGTAAGATGTGGCTAACTTTGTGATGCCGGGCAAATTGGCCTAAACGACAACCATCAAGAACAAAGCTTGAAGAGCACAAAGGTTGCAAGTCAAGGCCTTGGGATGAGGGTTCGAGAGTGATTTGAAGCCATGGACTTGAGCAAGCTTGAGGGAGGACCGACTACGGATCAAGGAGGAACACTTAGAGTCCATTTTGAGCCGTATCCATACCTCCCAGGAAGCGGCGGAGCGCCTCCCCAAAGAGGCGGACCGCCTACAAAAGTCCAGAGGCTTGATCAGCATGAGGCGGAGCGCCTCCCCACTGAGGTGGACCGCCCCTCACTGAAGGACGCTGAGGCGGAGCGCCTCCCCCATTGAGGCGGGCGCCTCCCCCTATTAGTTTTGACGGAATTTTGTGTAAAGTCCCTATTTTACCCTTAAGTGGCTTGTATTGTTATAACCCACTTTGGGGGTATTTTAGACATTTCATTAAGTGTAAAGGAATACTATAAATACCTTCCTTAGGCCATTTAGCTCATTAGTTTTACCTTGTATTGAATTTTGAGAAGAGAGAATTAGAGAAGGCCGAGCCTTTCTAGTCCGAAGCCCGAGGCTTCATGAATCTTGTACGACTTGGAATCTATGGATATTCACCACTAGTGTGAATTCCTTGTAAGGTTCGAGTTTCTATTTCTCCCTTTGGATAATAAATTCTTGTTTGAATCTAATTATCCATTCTTTCTTCTCGTTTCTTGACTCCCCAATCCCTGTTTCCCGATATCTTTGTTATCATCTATCTTGTTATTTATCGCTTCCTCATTGTTTGTATCGTGTTTAGCTTCCGCGTGTTTTTCCCTGCATCAGTTGGTATCAGAGCACGGCTAGGCTTCGTTCTTACGAATCCTCGGTCTTTTTCTTATTGTTGTTGTGTTTATGTTTTTGTTCTTGAAGATTTGAAGAAAAAATAAAAAAATTGAAAAAGTTGAAAAAGTTGAAAAAAATTGGTAGATCGGGTTGGATTTGATTCCCCAAGTGTTTAAAGTTATTAGGGATTGTTCTATATTGATAACCCGTTGATTTGATACCCTCATATCGTGTTTTGGTGTTACGAATCAAAATTTCAAAAATCAAAATCCCAAAGTTAGAAAATTTCTTGAAAACGCTTCAATCTTGAATCGAAGCTTGTTGTTATTTGTTGGAGGTTGAAAACCATTGGGGACTGGTTATAATAGTTGTATACACCTTTGGGTATCATTAATTTTGTGTATCGGGTTGAAAACGTTGGATTTTTGGGTGCGAAACGAGCCAAAACGCGTTTCGCAAAGTTGCAGGAAATTGCACTAGGCGGACCGCCTACATTTTGAGGCGGACCGCCTCCCTCTGGGCTGCTCTCTGGACTTTTGCCAGGCGGAGCGCCTCTTTCCTGAAGGGTTTCTCGGGTAGTTTTTTCGTAGGTTTTCACTTGTTAATCGCCCACGGGCTTCTTGGTTAGTGTTTCTAGGGTAATTGGCCTACTCGAAAGACACTAACTTACTAGCGTATTAGAACATTCGTGCGTAGAGGAGATTAGAATTCAAAGAAGAGTCGTAGAACTTTCTTTGGCCTCAAGTGCGCACTTTAAATAACCGTCCCTCAATTGAGTCTCATTAACTCCATTCCGAACTTTTATTTGGGCATACTAGTTGTGATCACCTTGGTTCCCAAGTTGTTAAGGCCTCGCTCTTGAGTGTTCATAAATTGAGTGATACACGTGAGGGAGTGACTTTTGGGAGGTTTTGTTCTTTGGTGTTGCAACGATGTCAGAAGTTGATTGTGGAGATTATGGCTCTTGTGGGGATGATGCGAGTTGCTATGACTCGTATGGTGATGATGGAGACTATGGTTCCTATGATGTGGATGATGGCCATTACTATGATGATGGAAACCATGGCTCCTATGGAGATGAAGCGGTTCACTATGATGATCGTGAGGTCGAAGAAGACTATGAAGCTCATGAAGATGAATTTGTTGATCCTTATGCTTCTAGTCAAGAACCCGAGGATGGTGACGCTTCAAGGTACATAGATCCTACTCACTCTTCTTGTGAAGATTTTGATAATGTTGATAGTGACCTAGATAGAGTTGATGATGAGGTTGAGTATATGAATTGTTCATTTGCATCTTCTCTTTGTGTTGCTAGTGGAGTACAAGGGAGTAGTATAGGACCTTCCATTAGTATGGGAGGTTGTGGTGGTTGTTCCATGGGGAAGGAGAAGCTTGCATCTTCTAGGTACGCTAAGTGACCTAATGCTTCTAATTTCCATGTGGAGGTTGGTTTGAGGGATGGTGTTGCTTTTGCTACTAAGGGCTTGAATTGTTCTTTCAATGCCTTGAAGGGTGGTAGTAAGAGTAGTACTATGGGCTATGGAACCAAGGCGAAAGGCACTTATGGGTTCCATGGCAAGGTTCCTTCCTCGACTTCCAACAACATCTCTAATGTTGGGAGAGTGACGGGAAGTGGAGATTGTTCTAGTAGTCTTGCTACTAGTGGAGGGATAAGGAAGACCCAAGTTGTTGGTGTTGACACTCGTGGGCATTCAAGTTCTTTCTTGGATGCATCTCTAGGAAACTTGGGTAGGAGAAGGTTTGTTGTTGGGGTAAATGGTATTGGAGGTTACTTGCTCAAAATTGATGATACCGATGCCAATTGCATTAGCACCTCTTTGGTTGATAAATTGAGGTTACCATGCCGCAAGCTAGAGAGCCCTTATGAGTATGAGGGAGTGTGGGTTTCCAAGGAAGCTCGGGTACTTCTATCTCATAGGAATTATAGATGCTATGTGTGGTGTGATGTGTATCCAATGCAACATGTTGACATTTGGCTAGGTGAGCCGTGGTTGCAAGGTAAGAGGGTGCAATATAGTGCTATGAAGGATGCGTATCTTGTGGGCATAGGGCGAAGGGTTTATGACTTTGTGCCTTATCGGGCAAGGGGCCAAGTGTCTACTAGTGCATCTTCTATGGCTATGCAAAGGAGCAAGGACTTCATTCCATGGGCAACAATGTGCAAACAAGAAGTCCTACAAACACAAGCAATGGTGGGACTAGTGCTACAAAAGAGTTGACAAATGTCAACAAGGTGAGTCCGAAGCCACTTCCAAGGCCGAGTGGTTCACCAACAAAGAAGAAGGAGACATCAAGTGATGAGTCTCCAAGTCCTAGATTCCGGGTTGATGTAAAAAGTCCACCTACTCCGGCTATGGGTATTCTTGGGCCTCGTCCCAATTCACCCGAATTTGAGAGACAAAATATAGAGAGGAGTAAGGGAGTGACCGGTGACATTCCTCGAGTGGAAAAAGGAGAGGATGTGTTGAGTGACGTGAGTGGGATGTCACCACCCGAATCTACACCCGACCTTGGAAAAAAATGAGGGAAAAGAAAGATGGAAAAAGAAAAATTGAGAGTGAGGACACCCCTTATTCTAACCTTAACCCTTTATCTTTTTCTTCTATTTGTTTGAATTCTTGTGTAGGAATTCTTGGAGGCAAACCGATGGAGCCTCAACCATCTTCCGTGATGGAAAGACAAGGTGAAGGAGATGCCAAATGTGAGCTACGAGGAGGAGAAGCTAGCCATGACGCTTCAAATACATTGAGTGAGCCCGGATGCAACTCAAGTGTAAGTGTTAGTTCTTCTTCCCATAAGCCTATTACTTCCTTGTCTTGTGTTAGATTTTGTGATAACTCCACACTAGTTGATGATATGTATGATTACAATGTGTTTGCAGCTAGTGTAGAGCCTTTGGGTCAACTTATGTGTGTAAATGAACCACTAGTTGAGAGGGTTGAAAAGCCACATCATGATGTGAGCTCGGTTTCCATTGAACCTCTCTTTAGTGAAAATGTTGAAGTTGACCTTGTTTGTGAACCTTGTTATGACACCCCACCCATATTTGATAAAGGAGAAGATGAATTGCATGATTATCCTATTCTTCCCTTTGATTGCTTAATTGATAGCGGTGGTCTCTTGTGTTGTAGTGAGGAAGGTTGTAACCTTGAGGAGTCTCTTGAGAATGAGATAGATCGACTTGTGTTCGATGACTCCTCAAGTGTAGATGTTGTCTCTAGTTTGAGAACTTCACCTTTGCTTGCTAATGAACTTGAGAAGTGTGCCTATACTAATCCTTTGTATGAGGGCAACGTCAATGAAAATGGTGAATTGTATCCAACTAGAGTAGAGTGTGAGTTTGAACCTCCATGGATTGGAATGCCTAACTCTATAGATAATCCATTGTTTGAGACCTCTCTTGGGAGTTTGTCTAGTGACGAGGGTTGTCTTGGAGGAATGTTTGGAGGTGAGGAGGTACCTCTTGGTGTGTGTAAGAATGCTTTTAAGAAGGGGAGTGGAGTAGTCGATGTTAGTTGTGAATTGAAATATTTTACTTACTCCATCCCATATGTTGAGCACACCTTGAGTGTTGAGCATGCCAAAGCCGATGTGTCACTTTGTGATAAAATTGATTTGAAGGCTTGGTGTGTTGGTCATGGGCTTAGGGGTCGTGGGGAATTTAATTGCTACATGCCTATCCTTGATCTCTTTGGTTGTTTTGAACATGAGTGCTTGTTCTTGTCGAGCCAAGACCTTGTTGTCTCCTTTGGGGACATAAGCTTTTTAATAATTATTGATGCTTGGCTCTATCACAAGAGTGTGTTTTCCACACCACTTGCACTTCTTCTTGTTAAGCTAACCTACTTGTGAAGTAAGAAGTTTTGGTTGTGCTTGCTTTGGTTGTAGGTTTTGATGGTTCGATTTCGAGGACGAAATCCTTTCAAGAAGGGGAGGATGATGCCGGGCAAATTGGCCTAAACGACAATCATCAAGAACCAAGATTGAAGAGCACAAAGGTTGTAAGTCAAGGCCTTGGAATGAGAGTTCGAGAGTGATTTGAAGCCATGGACTTGAGCACGCTTGAGGGAGGACCGACTACGGACCAAGGAGGAACACTTAGAGTCCATTTTGAGCCGTATCCATACCTCCCAGGAAGCGGCGGAGCGCCTCCCCAAAGAGGCGGACCGCCTACAAAAGTCCAGAGGCTTGATCAGCATGAGGCGGAGCGCCTCCCCACTGAGGCGGACCGCCCCTCACTGAAGGACCCTGAGGCGGAGCGCCTCCCCCATTGAGGCGGGCGCCTCCCCCTATTAGTTTTGACGGGATTTTGTGTAAAGTCCCTATTTTACCCTAAGTGGCTTGTATTGTTATAACCCACTTTGGGGCTATTTTAGACATTTCATTAAGTATAAAGGAACACTATAAATACCTTCCTTAGGCCATTTAGCTCATTAGTTTTACCTTGTATTGAATTTTGAGAAGAGAGAATTAGAGAAGGCCGAGCCTTTCTAGTCCGAAGCCCGAGGCTTCATGAATCTTGTACGACTTGGAATCTATGGATATTCACCACTAGTGTGAATTCCTTGTAAGGTTCGAGTTTCTATTTCTCCCTTTGGATAATAAATTCTTGTTTGAATCTAATTATCCATTCTTTCTTCTCGTTTCTTGACTCCCCATTCCCTGTTTCCCGATATCTTTGATACCATCTATCTTGTTATTTATCGCTTCCGCATTGTTTGTATCGTGTTTAGCTTCCGCATGTTTTTCCCTGCATCACTTTGATA
This sequence comes from Petunia x hybrida, assembly GCA_037355625.1. Classification (NCBI taxonomy): domain Eukaryota; kingdom Viridiplantae; phylum Streptophyta; class Magnoliopsida; order Solanales; family Solanaceae; genus Petunia; species Petunia x hybrida. The sequence goes on from JBBBVM010000475.1 coordinate 256,681, forward strand.
ATATTAACCAAAATTGATCATCGCATTTTGTAATGTTGACTAAAATTCATAATTAAATGTAAGTTGTAATCAATATTGATAACGTTGACAGAAATTGACCATTTATTTGGTAAGATTGATTATATAATTAAATGTTAATATGTTGTCAGTATTGATAATGCTGACCAAAATTGATCATCTCAATAGGTAATATTGACCAAAATTCATAATTAGATATAACGTATGATCAATTTTGGTAATATTGATAAAATTTTATCATATCATTTGTATTAATTGACTAAAACTCATAATTAAATGTAACATGTGATCAATTCTTGATAATATTGAAAAATTTGGTCATCTATTTGGTAAGATATATTAAATTTTACAATTAAAAGGTATCATGTGGTCAATTTTAAAATGTTTACCAAAATTGATAATCTCATATGATAGTATTGACCAAAACTCACAATTAGATGTAACATGTGATCAATTTTGATAATGTAAACAAAAAATGATCAACCGTTTGGTAAGATTAATCAAATTTTATAATTAAAAGGTTAATATGTGGCTAATTTTGATCGCCTCATTTTCTAATGTTGACCAAAATTGATAGTCGCATTTTGTAATTTTGACTAAAATTTATAATTAAATGTAAGTTGTGCCTATTTTGATGATCCCGACAAAAGTTGATAATCTATTTGGTAAGATTGATTAAATTATGTAATTAAAAGTTAATATATGGTTAATTTTGATAGTGTTTACCAAAATTGATTATCTCACTTGGTAATTTTTAGCACCCAACTACGTCCTATAAAAGCAACTAAGCAGTCGTCACAAATATATGCGGTTCATGTACAGAGTCGAATCCGGGAGAATTATATAACTATGAAACCGACGACAATGATTTGCCTAACTGTCCCCATTTAAAATAGTTCTCAAGAATGACAACTGCTAACTTTAGTGAATAAATTCCGGATGGAAATACCCCTACGAAATCTTATATTGATCCTCGCATTTCGCTCTCCCTTTTCTAGTAAGTGATGCCTCTTTGGTAGCACTTGACCGTTTATCTCTTCCAACATTCTCCCCAGATAACTTGAAGTGCTGCCCCGCCCTCCAAGATAACTTGAAGTGTTGCCTCGGCAATACTTGCCTCTTTAATTTCTCACAGGCAGCACCTGCCACTTTATATTCCCCGAACAGGCATCACTTATCAATTTATAACTTGAAGTGTTGCCTCGGTAGCACTTGCCCCTTTAATCTCTTCGCAGGAAATACTTGCCCTTTTTATTTCCCGAAGAGGCGGCACTTGTCAATTTATAACTTGAAGTACTGCCTCCGAGGCCATTTTGTTAAACCATTCTTAACTGGGACAAAAATCATAACCAGGGATAAGGGGTACATGTGGTGAAATTTTTGGTCGAATCCCATAGACAGCGCACGTCTAGAAAGTAATAATTTTACCAGCCAAATTGTCAAGATCCAATCAATTAAAAAACAAGTAGTGGATTTTATTAAGAACTATTAAATAACTAAAAGCAAAAGTAAATTAGAAACTAAAGAATAAATAAACAGTGACAGTAGATACGAGACAGCCTAAGGTTATGATTTTCCTGATTAGCGGGATGAAATGTAGACAAGTTCCTAAAAACACATCCTCTTCTCATATATTAGTTGTAAATGCTAGAACTACCACAATAATCTTCCAATCGGTTATGTTTTTTACCTAGATTTATTCTTCTGAATTAAATCTAGGCATTTAGATAGCTATAACGTGCCACAATCTGATTCATTATTCCTAATCCCTCCTAATGTCTCTCCAATAATCTTCCAATCAATTAGGGAGAAGTATTGTATTTAACTCTACTCTAATCCTACATTCTCTCCCGAGCAACAATAGATCAAGCAACTACCTTAACATAACAAATAATCACAAGTAGAGATTGAGAAGAATAGATAACGTAGATTATAAGACATGTTTATAGCATTCCACCCATAAAGAATATGCATTTTTGCCGAATATCAACACTCCACACTTGAACCTTTGCTCGTCCTTGAGCAATGTTAAAGCTCTTCACCATCCCTACTACTCTCTACCCTTAACGATGACTCGTCAACTTAGAACTCAATTTAGGTACTCCTCACACTCCTCTCTAGCTCTCCAATGCAAAGAATTTTTAAAATGATTAGAGCCCGACTCGTAACATCCTAGCCTCAAGATCTAAATCTCTAACACCAACCTTTCTAGACTTGCCCTCTCACTCTAGTTGAGATGTCTAATAACTTCACCTATCATTCGTGACTAAAGTGCCCTCACCACAATAAAAGAGATCGTCCCACACACATAGAAGAATAACAGCAAAACTTGAGACATAAGATTGGAAGAATTCACTCACACTAAAAAAGAACTTCAAGTGAGTCATAAGATGCACTAGTACCTCTCCTCATGCAATACTTCAGTCACGCAAACTAGCATAGTCTAGTATCAAGTAGGTCTTGATTTGGTTGTAATGTAAGCTTCGGGACATGTAGGTTATATTTCGATGATACTGGCTACAACCCCTGAGCACTTTAATACATCTGACAATTTTAGCACTTTTACTTTCTTTTGCTATATCACCAACACTTTCCGCTTTGCCAACTCCAATTCTCCCCCTTCTTTTACCTTGAGAAATTTCTATTGGAATATTTTTTTTCCTTTTTCATTTCTTTTTCAGTTTTCTTCTTTCCGTTGTTTTTTTATTCATTTTTTTTTTCTTTTTTTTGTGTTCCTACCAATAGTTCCTCAAAATACTGCACCTTTAGAAATTATTCAAGATCCACACAAAAAGTATATCACCCTACACTTTAAATCTTTAATGCTCAAAAGAGATACAAGGGCTCAAACGAAGGTTAATTTAGAACAAAAGGGTTCTGGTTTGTAATGTAGTAACCAAAAAAAGTCTAAGGCTTAAAGGGGCTAACTATGGATAATATACATTGGTTAGGCTAAATGTTTAATGGCTTAACAAAGAAACGCCTCTATCCCTTCCTAAACTGAGCAAGACTTGCAGTCATAGAGCATATCAAATGGTCACAGAATATTACAAGCCTCACATATACTATTGCACACAAGTGACTTAGGACCTCTGAACTTGATGTTTTCACTCCATTGCCTCCAAAATCTTGTTTCCCACGTCAATCACAATTTCCTCATCATTCAACCTCAATATCATCTTGCCCTAATCTACATCAATCGCTGCTCGAAAGGTTGTCAAAATTGGACACCCCAAAATAAGTGGAACTTCTTTATCAACTGGGAATTCCAACACAACAAAGTCAACAGAAAATATCCCTACTTGGACGAGTAGTCGAGTAGATCATCAATGATCCCCATAGGTTATTTTTGTCTCCTATCTTCTAGTTGGATTCTTATAGTTGAAGGCCTCGTCCTCTCTAAGCCAAGACTCTTGTACACTTCGAAGGGCATCTACTTTATGCTCGCAAAGAGTCACATAAAGCTTTGGCTACTGAGAAGTGGCCAATAGTGCATGAGATAGTGAAACTCCCTGGGTCTTCTTTCTTTTCTGCTACATGTCCCTTCAGAACAGCACTATAAACCTTTTATAGTAGCACCATCTCTAGTTCCCAAAATATACTTTCTTTAACAACAAGCCCGTTAGAAGTTTTAAGTAACCAGGCATTTCTCTAATGGCATCCATGAAAAGTAATGTCACCTTCAGCTTTCGCAATATCTCAAACAAGTTTCGACACTTGTTATTCTTTTGTTATTATGCATATCTCCGAGAATAAGGAGGTGGAGGCCTCTTACTTTCTTAATCTTCTTAGCCGCCACCTTCTCATAGGCTTCCTCCAAGTTCTTCCTTACCTTAGCATGTAGCTCAAGCAATGCGGCTGCCCGGTTTTTATCTTCAACACTAATAACTGCATCTCTAGAAAAAGAAATAAGATCAAATGGAATCAAAGGGTTAAAACAGTAAACACATTCAAATGGAGTCATGCCTATCATTCTATACACAGTTCTATTATATGCAAACTTCATAATAGGTAACCTATAAGGCAACACCCCAGCCTTACCTTTGGTCATAACTCTAAGTAGAGCTCCCAAGGTGCGGTTAACAATGTCAGTTTGCCCATCTGTTTGAGGGTGATGGGACGTAGAAAATAGCAATTTGGAGCACCCCACAAACACTTCTAGAAGTGACTCAAAAACATAGAATTCCTATCACTAACTATTGTACGAGGCACACCATGCAGCTTTAACACATTAGCAATAAACATAGAAGCAACATGATGTGCATTATCTTTTTTTTAAAAGGGATGAAATGAGCCATCTTAGAGAACCTATCAACCATGACAAAGATACTATCATGGCTACCCCTAGAACGAGGCAACCCTATCACAAAATCCATAGATATGTCTACCACAGACTAGTAGGATTGGGTAAGGGCGTGTACAATCGATGGGGACTGGACCTAGACTTAGCTCGTTCGAAGTCTAAACAAGCACTACAAATACGCTCAACATCACACCTCATATTAGGCCAATGAAACTGCTCACATAGTATGACCAAGGTCTTATCTACCCCAAAGTGACCCATCAAGCCCCTACTATGTGCCTCACGCACCAGCATCTCACGCCAGGAAGTCTCGGGTATACACACTCTCCCTTCTTAAAAAGGTACCCATCATGCCATTGATACTTCTCTACCCGCTGCACACTCACTATGGTGGCTGTCGCATCCTACTTTTACCCGAACCGGTTAAAGTTCGAAATATGACTTGACTTAGTGGGTAACTCACAGCTAAAGAGTTGGAGTCGCTACCTAACATATTTTTTAACTAGGCGTATTAGGGCACCTATTTTGTTTCTAGCTAATTTTATAATTAACTCCGAAACTTAGTCTTTGAACCAGAAATTCTAGGTAAGAGGTTCAAGTTAACTTGAGAGGAAGGGGTTAGGCACCTCTCAAGCTCCACCAAATGTGGTTACTGGCCGGACTTTATAATTGGGATTCTAAGCAATTAATTAAACTAAGCAATAAAATATTTGGATATTAAACTATGATATACGACTTTAAAGACAATTATGAAACATTAGTCTCTTCTAATGACCAAGATTTGTGCCTCGCAAAATAAACAAACAAGTTAGTAAAAATTACAAACGAAATTAATAAAATGAAATCAAATAAAGTCAACTATTTTTGATATTTTGTCCTTTTCGAAAGTGCTGCCTTTTCGTAATACCGCCACAATGTACCGCGTCACAAATGTAGAAATATGAATTAGTACGTCAATTAATAATAATAATAATAATAATAATAATAATAATAATTGTAATAATGATAATAATGAAAGTAATGTAAGTAAAAGGATTTTTCTTCTAGCGGTATTTTTCTCTCGTCTCTCATCCAATTTTACCTCACACAAAATATAGAGAAAATAAGATTAGTATTAATAAAAATAATAATGATAATAAATAATAATAATAGTGTAAAAATATCAAAATAATAATAATAATAAGATAAAATAAAAGGGGAAAAGGATTTTGTTAAAGGGTCGGCTCAGGTGTGTATGAATCGGATAGGGGTTAGGGACGTCGGTACGGCTGCAAGCACGCCGGCCGGTCGTGTTGCCATTCCAAGTGCCGGTCCCACCACTCCATCACCAGCTCGTTTTGCAATCACGGCTCATACACGTCATCATAGCCTTTTGTTTTTAGGGACACGGTAATGCGACTTTTCAAAGTGTAGTATCACGTTCAAATAAGCCTCAAATTTAAATTAATCTTTGAATTATTTTCATTGGCTGTAATCAGTGTAACGTTAGTCAATTCGTTGTATATCCGTCAATTCCATGTGTGCAGGCCTCAAATTAAGAAATATTTTCATAGGCCTAGTAACAAGTGTGAAGGCATTCCATCATTTCCACAAGCAAACAAACATCCTGTTCTTGTATGTATCCGGGTCAAGCAGAATACAGAACAACACCATTTCCCCTGCCAAATTAACAAACAGGTCAAAGCCAAATTAACAGAGTAAATACATAACAGAGTAAAAACGCTAAATAGAGCCAAATTGTATATCAGCGAAAAGAGCAGTAAACGGAGCGAGTAAACCAGCTCAAGCTCCAGTGGAGAAAACGGTGGAAACGACTCAAACTTCCCACATAATCGAACAACGATACAATTCCTCTAATAGACAACGTGTCAACAGAGTAGAGCAGCAGTTAAAAGGGAGTGAGGAGCGACCGCCAGCGAGATCTCCCCGTGAGCCTCGCGACGTCACTGCGACCCGCCTCTGTCTCCGCCTCGCCCTTGTTCTATCTTTGTTTCTGATCCTGTTTCTCTGTGTGTATCGTTTCTATGATGGTGCAGTGGTGGGTCTCCGGCTAAAACTCCATTGTGCAGCCGATGACGGCAGTGGCGCTGCCTCTTTGTCTCAACCCCCTTTGGTTCCGATCTCCCTGTTCGACTTCACCCTTTACCCGATTCCCTTTTTCACTGGTGGTGCCTTGCAATCTGGGCACGTATGTTGCTAGATGTGTATCTGGGGTTGTATTTGGATGGGGTATTTTGAATGGCGTTGGCCTGCTGCTAGTATCCCGTTTCTCTCTGTGTGTGTGTTAAAATTGATTCCGATGGATGGGGTGTATATGGTATGTGTATTCTGGTTGTATTGGTGAGATGGAGAGAGGATAAGAAGATGTTGGGGGGAATCCCAAAGAATTGGCTGGTGTTGAAGTTTTTTTTTTCTTGTGTGGAGGAAGACGATGGTGGAGGAGGAGAGAGGTATCTGGTGAGGTACTGTATTAGTTTAGAGTGTGTGAGGAGAATTAAGAAGGAGACCAATGAGTATATCGTTAATGCTGCCCTTTTGTTGAATTGTGCAGATGTGATATATACAAAATGAGAAAGAAGCCGTTGGAGGTTGGCCTTTATTTTGGGTCTGATTTTTGAGGGATTTTAGGGATTTGAGGGAGAGGATTAGGGGAGAGATTTGGGGATTCATTTTGGGATTTTAATTGAGAGATTGAGGGAGTGATAGTTGGAATAGAAAATCCTTTTGGAAATTTGTTTAAATAAAATAGGAGAAAAAGGAAAAAGGTATAGTGTAATTGATGAACGTGCTCGTCTAGATTCAAAGTGAAAAGATTCGAATTTCAAATAACTGTGGAAAATTATGAATAAAATAGGACTGGGATATTCTAATTGGACTAAGATTCTACTAAAGGTGCTGAAATAAAAATAAAATATAAGTATACGTATATATATTCTATAAATGGGATGAAAAAAATAATGAAATGCACACATAACAAGAAATTGGAATATAAATTAAATTAATTAAGTATAAATAGCCACAAATAATTACTAAATACTACAATTGCACAAATAACCACATTTTAACAAATAGCCTAAATGATGCAAAATTACATAATATAGCCATATTTAAGTATATAATATATAAGTAGGGGATAACGCACGTAAATACATGCTTTCTAATGCATATTTTGCACAAATAATCGAATTGCATCTTTAAGTTAAATTATAGCCAATTTTAGAAAAAGGAGGGACAAAATTGGGTGTCAATAGCTGGCCCTCTTTGTCCGGGGATGATGAAAGAGACTTTTTGCAAAGATAGTTGACGGAGTAGCCAATTTTGTCACGACTGGTAGGCAAAAATGATTGAAGGGGAAATGGGAGTTTTGGGGTGTTTTTGGCCGAACCCCGGTCTCTGAGTTGCCTACATATCTCGGGTATCACGAGAATCAGGCCGTGTGTAGTTCTAGAATGGAATTTTGCCTGTGTGAGAGATTTATGACGCACGATTTTGGATGTAAGGACCAAACTTATCCAGGTACGTAAAGTTTAGGTTCTTGTATGTTTTTCCTTTTCGGAGAGATAAACAAAGAATAAAGTAAAGGTACTACCGAAGATGAGATAACATCAGATGATCGAGCGTGGGAAAAGAGGCTCATAATCATCCTAGTTACGAAGATGTGGCGCGCTACACACCTATAAGGAGGAGTTTATATGCACATAGTTTCCACTTCATCTCGATAAATAAGTAATCTTTTCCTCGATATTGCCTTGACTGAGCTGTGAAGGATTTGAGGAGCGAGTTTTATAAATGCGCACGACTCAAATAGATGGGCATGATTAAGCACAGAAACATGCACGATTGACGCAGATAGGCTTGAATAGGCAAGGTAGGCATTGGTTTGAAGGAAATGCAAAATGACATCCTAATTCTCAATGGAGGATTAGGCAGATTACTTGTGCGGGCATGAAATGATCGGCTTTTGGGCATGTCAGAATTTGACAGAATAGGTATTTTGCAGGTAGGACAAAGGCGTTGTCGAAGTCGAGATGACATCGATAGATCGAGTGTGGTGAAATAGGATTGTAAGTGTCCTAGTTATGAAGATGTCTTGCACGACACACCCATAAAGAGGGGTTTGCATGGGCACATTTTCTACTATAACTCGATAGAGGAGTCATCTTGGCCTCAACATTGTCTTGAATGAACTGAGGAACATTGAGGAGTAAAGCACGAGAAATGCGCACGATTCAAATAGGCAGGCACGGACAGGAAGGAGTATGGAGCCGGTACCCAATCGGTAAGGAAGGATTAGGTAGATCACTGGTGCGAGTATGGAACCGTGGCTTTGGGCACTTTGGAATGTTTTTGAAGTTTTGTGGTTGCACAATTGGTAGTGATTTTGGGAGCAGGTGTGAGAGTAGGGCGAAGGGGTTTTTCGAGAGATCGGAGAGTCCCTATAGCAAAATCAAGGCAAATACAAACTGAGATAAAAATAAAGATAAAGTAAACTTCCCTATTGAGTTGATCTCTCCTTTGTCTGTTCCGCTTTTAGGTGCTCAGTGCTAGGGACTGTGTGCCTTTCCTCTGGGGGATATCCATTTGCTAAGTGCTTCTCGTCAGGAGGTAGTTGCTTTGTCGTGCTGAACTGTTGTTGGATCATCTTGCCAGTGAGACGCTGGATTGTATGGCCATTGCTTTTCGTTCTTTAAGTGTGTGCTTGTCACGTCGTGATGCAAGATTAACAACAAAGAACGAAAATAAAGGATAAAAAACAAGACACTCGTTGATCTATCAAGAATTGCAAGTAGGAACTAGTCTACTTACCTTCTTGATGAATCCAAAGAGGACCTATACTACGCAACAACCCTCAAGAAAACTAGGAATTGAAAGTTGAATGATCAATGGAAAGGAACAAGTTCAATTGAATTTCACTCAAAAAAAAACAAGTTTTCCAACATGTATTGGGAATAGCAAAAAGCTGCGTTTCTTTTCTTATGATGTAAGGTGCTGAAAATAAACTAAGTGTTAGGCTTATATAGGTGAGCCTCACACGCCTAAAAGGTAAAGAAATAGGCCCCAAGTGGGCTAAATGTCAATAGCCACGCAGGGCTAATAAAGAACCATAAAATAAATAAGTCTAGCTACGCAAAAGCATGAAAAAGTGCTAAAAAATACAGCGCATTAAGGCTAATAAACGAGCCCTCCACGCCGCTGAATTGTCTAGGAAATATAGGCCGCGTGCCACGCGAGTACCACGCGCCAAGCATTCTTCTAGAACGCCCCTTCTCCAATTCTAACCAATGAATCCAAAGGCTCTTTTAACATACCCCTCCCTTCCTCAACACTTGCATAATCATGGCTCATTTTCACCATCAAGTGAGCATCATGAAGCTCCTTAGCTTGGCTCCTCGTGAATGGTCTTGAAGGCACGAACGTAGCTTGATTAGGCTGGACTGCATCATTTTCCCCTTCTTGAGAAGATTTCGTCCTCGAAATCGCGCCATCATCATCTCTCAAAGCGGCATTACCTGCAACACAAGGAGTTAAGTCAGAAATATTGAAAGTTTTAGAGACATTATACTCACCAGGCAGATCTATAACATAGGCGTTATTATTGATCTTTTGAAGCACTTGGAATGGACAATCGCCTCTCAGGGCTAGCTTCCCCTTCCGTTGGCTCGGATCTACCAAGAATTGCAAGTAGGAACTAGTCTAGTTGGTATCAGAGCTTGGAAAGGGTTTGTTTCTACAACCCCAATCCTGTTCTTCGTGCCTTAGATTAGGTTCTTAGTTTAGGTTTCCAGTTAATTTTCGTTTTTGATTAAAAAAAAAAAAGAGAGAAAAACGTGAAAAGAAAAAAATTCAGCCGTGTTTATTGTTGTGGATGATCATACACACCTAGGGTACAAGAAAACTTTACTAAAGAAGTGGTTTATTTGAATCTTGAAGTTTGAAACGATTCTTGAAGAGTTTCTTGAAGATTCTTGGTGTGGTTCTTAATTTTCATCCGTTCTTGCTTGATTCTTTATTTTTCTTGAAGGAGAATACTTGAAAACATTAGAACCTTGTAAGAAGTATTAGGGCAGCGTGTATTGATCATTCTTAAGCCCTTTGGAACGTGATTCTTGATAGAAAATTGGTAGATCTTGAACAACAACTTGTTGTTCTTGAGTTTGGTTGAAAGAACTTGTTTTTGATCTTGAATCCTTAGCCTTTCTACACATTTTTGATCTTGTTTGTTGCTGAAAATTTTGGTGTTAAGAAGGCTTAAAAAATGGCTGCATATAGGGGAAAGAAGGAGGAAAACCTAAGCCTAATTCAAGAAGGAAACAAATCCCAATTCAAAGGGGAGAAGTTTACCCATTTTCCATATAAGAAAATTAGTTTTCCTTAGGCTTTAGGAGAAGGTTTCCCACGTTTTTCTAAGGGAAAAATCAGCATATTAGGCGTGTCAAAGGAGGTGGAAAAAGTGGTAAAAGTTGTCCAAGTTTGAGTTGGAAAGGAAGGGAAAATAGGGTAAACTTAGCCTACTCAAATAAGGCTTGTCTTGGGGGCCTATTTAAGGGTAGAAAATCAGATTTCCTTAGGATTTCCTTATTTCTTTGTGAACATCACTTCTAATTAGTAATTCTTAGGTAATTCTTCTACTTAAGTTAATTACTAATCCTTGAGCTTGTAGGAATTCGTGCTAAAATTCAGAATTTCTAACTTTCGTAGTTAATTCTTTGGCTTCCCGTGCTCACTTTAAAAGCTGTCCGCCTATAGAGTCTCATAAATTCACTCACCCCGAAGAGAACTAGTGAACTTGTGAACTTGAAAGGTCGTTGAGGAACTTGATCAATTCGAGGAAGCCATTTGGAACAAGTTTGTGAGATCCTACCCTAAATTTGAGTGAACCCGAGTGTCATTCAAAGTAAGGGAGCGGGTGAGGTATTTTGCTAATCTTAACATATTTTCTAGTCTTTGTTTGTGTGCAGGTACATGGCTGGGCTAGTTGATAAACAAGAGGGTATTCCCGAGCTTACTTTGGCCGATGTTTGGGCCGAGATGAGAGTAATGAAAGCTTACTTAGGACGATATATTGACAGAATGGGAGCCCGAGTTGATAATCTTGAAAAGGAGCAGCCATCTTTGACTACAAAATCTTCTTGTAATGAGTCAAACTTGGGCAATCCCTAAGTACTTATGCCAAAATCGAGGTTCCATAAGTTGAAGGTAAATATTTGTGGTTATAAGGGCTTCGTTCTAGAGCTTGACGACTTGAGTGAAGCAATGCTTATTTCACCAGAAGTGGTTAATCTTTTGCACTTAACATGGGTGAGACGAAGATATCCATATCTCTATGATGGATATAAGGTTGAGTGGAAGGTCAAGGTAATAGTTTCAAGAGGAGAATACCTTGAAACGGTTTGGTGTGATGTGTATCCTCTTCAAAGATGTGACTTGTGTTTCGGGCAGCCATGGTTCTTACATCGCAATGTTCCATATGTGCGAGATTGGATAAGGCATGTTGTGGACGACGAAGGATGGCCTCTAATGCCATTCCCGCTTACAAAGAAAAGTCCCAATAGTACCTATGCCTCTTTTATGCACGCAGAGGAGTGTAATAATCAAAAGGGAAAGTTTGGGGTGAATAAAGTAGTTGGGCTGCCACCAAAGAGACAAGAGAATGTAGTTGAAAAGAATATGAGAGAAAAGAAAGAAGAAAAGAAAAGAGGGGAAGTTTTTCACTCTAACACTTGTAATTCTTCTTTTTCCTCTAGTTGTTTAAATTCTCTTGCAGGTACCATTGGAAACAAGCTTGGGAGTGAACACCAATTATTGAAAGTGCAAGAAGAAGGCATTTTAGGGGCTGCCCATGGGGATGTAGGGTCTGCCCCCGTTGACTCTAAGCTTGAGGAAGACAATGAAGGTAAACAAGGTCAATCTTGTAACCTTCAAGGTACGTCTACTACACTCAATACTCTAGGAGCTAGTGAAGAGCCAGTTAATGATGAGAGTATGAGTAGTGATAATTTTTGTTTGGACCCTAAATTGTCGCTGCCTTGTAATGGACATTTGGATAAGATTCGTGACGATACACTAGTTGATCTTGAATGTGCTCCGAAAATTAAAAATACTTGTGAGTTTGATGTAATAAAAACTAGTGTTAACACTTGTGCTGAGGGTCTAGGCATTAAAAGTAATGCTTCTTGGGATGTCATTGATGAAAGATTGCATGTTATCCTAGAAGTAGAATTTAAACATCACTTGTTTGATCCTGGAATTGAAGGTGTAGGGTCCTCTTCGAGTTCTTTTGATGTCAAAATGGACCATGGTAATGAGACTGAATTATGTGATGAGTTTGGTACTTTTAACGTCCATGGTGATGTGAATTTAAGTGAGACCTTTCTTGTGAATCTATTCTTACGTGGAGATACTTGTTGTTTAGATAGTGAATTTGAATTTCTTAACATTACTTCTTGTGATGGAAGTAACTCCTTATTTGATAGTAGTTCACTTGGTAGAGGGCATTGTCATGAGAAGGGAAGTGTGAATCTTTGTTTAACTCCAGCTTCTTCTTTGTGTTGTCCAAATATTGGCATTGAGCTTGGGTGTATACATATTTATGAAAATATGCCTATTGTTGCGGAGACCATTGATGAAGTTACACTAGGAAACACTTTTCTTTACTATTTATTTACCTATGATGAGGGTCATGAGGGTGTTAGGAGTTCTTGTGAGAAGGAAGAAAATTCTGATTGTTACACATGTCTTGATGCTTTTGCTTACTCTAGGATAGAGGATGGGAAATGCTTGTATCTCATGATTCATACTTCTCTAGTATACTATTGTTGTGATTGGATACATCCTTGTTCCTACAGCTTGTTGTTACAATATGAATTTCTTGAGATATGTGTCATGTTTGATGTGTTGACCTTATTGGTTTTTTACCCGGGAATTGAGCTTAAAATTGGTCACTTGCTTGACTTAATGGCTTTGGAATGGGCTGGTAAGATGTTCCCGAGTTTTGGTTTGATATGTCCTACTAGTGTTATGTGTAACCTTGGAAAGTAATGCAGGTGGAGGGCTGTTGGAAAGATACTCCGTCAGAGTTATTGTGGTATGCAACTCGAACTTGTAAACTCCATGAGGACGCTATGTTTACTTGGCTTATGCTTATATTTGGGCTTTCTAAAGCCATGGCGATTAGTGATATCATTTTTGGGCAGTTTGGTGGCGCACATGTGCCATCTCATGAGTGTGTTATTGTGGGGCTAATTGTCTATTTCCTAGTTGAGACTTGGGAGTTATCTATACTCATTGTCGTCCATGTTTTGCAGGAATCAGATTCGAGGAAGAATCCTTCCCAAGAGAGGGAGAATGATGTAGATGTAATCCATGGAGGAGAGAAGATAAATATCCATTGTTGCTGTGTTGATGATGGTTTGATTTCGAGGATGAAATCCTTTCAAGAAGGGGAGGATGATGCAGTCAAAATTGAGGATGAATCTAAGAGTCGGGCTAACGAGTTATCGGACCTTCATCAATCTTGGATGATAGCTTGGAGAAGATTCTTTGGAGAATATTTGTCCGGGCAGCATGTTAGAAGAGCCTTGGGATTCGTTGGTTGGCATTGGAGAAGGGGCGTTCTAGAAGAATGCTTGGCGCGTGGTACTCACGTGGCACGCGGCCTATATTTTCTAGACAATTCAGCCGCGTGGAGGGCTCGTTTATTGGCCTTAATGTGCTGTATTTTTTAGCACTTTTTCATGCTTTTGCGTAGCTAGACTTATTTATTTTATGGTGCTTATTTAGCCCTGCGTGGCTATTGACATTTAGCCCACTTGGGGGCTATTTCTTTACCTTTTAGGCGTATGAGGCTCACCTATATAAGCCTAACACTTAGTTTATTTTCAGGACCTTACACATTATTAAAAACAAATGCAGCTTTTTGCTAAACCTAGTACATGTTGGAAAACTTGTTCTTTTGTGTGGAATCGAATTGAACAACTTCCTTCTTCTTGATCATTCAAATTTCAATTCCTAGTTGTCTTGAGGGTTGTTGCTTAGTATAGGTCCTCCTTGGCTTCATCAAGAAGGTAAGTAGACTAGTTCCTACTTGCAATTCTTGGTAGATCATTGAGTGTCTTGCTTTTTATCCTTTATTTTCGTTCTTCGTTGTTATTCTTGTATCACGTCGGGCTGTACACTCCCTTTGTATTGAGTCATGTATCTCTTCATGCAGGGTTGCCTATCATTCTTTCACCTTGGTTGCACAACCTTTGTCACGTCGTCCTTTTACCGGGCTGTCTCCACTTTATCATGCTGTCCTTTCAACGGGCTGTCTACCTCACAGGCTGTCTTCCTGTTACAATGTCAAAATTTGCATCGGGCTGTGTACCCTCTGGGATGTCAGTTTCGACATCGGGCTGTGTACCCTCAGTCGATGCATCGGGCTGTGTACCCTCATCAAATTTAAATACTAATCGATATCGGGCTGTGTACCCTCAACCAACGCTTCGGGCTGTGTACCTTCAGAATATTTAAATGCAAATCGATATCGGGCTGTGTACCCTCAACCGACACTTCAGGCTGTGTACCCTCAGCTAATTAAAATGCAATTTAACATCGGGCTGTGTACCCTCAATCGACGCTTCGGGCTGTGTACCTTCAGCTAATTTAAAATACAAATCGATATCGGGCTGTGTACCCTCAACCGACGCTTCGGGCTGTGTACCCTCAGGTAATTTAAAATGCAAATCGATATCGGGATGTGTACTCTCAATCGACGCTTCGGGTTGTGCACCCTCACCTAATTTAAATGAAAAATCGACATCGGACTGTGTACTCTTAGTCGACGCTTCGGGTTGTGTACCCTCCGCTAATTTAACATACAAATCGATATTGGGCTGTGTATCCTCAATCGACACTTCAGGCTGTGCACCCTCAACTAATTTAACATACAAATCGATATCGGGCTGTGTACCCTTAATCGACGCTTCGGGCTGTGTACCCTCAGCTAATTTAAATGACAAATCGACATCGAACTGTGTAGCCTCAGTTGACGCTTCGGGCAGTGTACCCTCAGCTAATTCAAAATGCAAATCGATATCGGGCTGTGTATCCTCAATCGACATTTCGGGCTTTGTACCCTCAGCTAATTTAAAATGCAAATCGATATCGGGCTGTGTACCCTCAATCGACACTTCGGGTTGTGCACCCTCAGCTAATTTAAATGAAAAATCGACATCGGACTGTGTACCCTCAGTCGACGCTTCGGGCTGTGTTCCCTCAGCTACTTTGAAATGCAAATCGATATCGGGTTGTGTATGCTCAATCGACGCTTCGGGCTGTGTACCCTCAGCTAATTTAAAATGCAAATCGATATTAGGTTGTGTACCCTCAATCGACGCTTCGGACTGTGTACCCTCAGCTAATTTAAATGACAAATCGACATGGGGCTGTGTACCCTCAGTCGACGCTTCGGGCTGTGTACCCTCAGCTAATTAAAAATGCAAATCGATATCGGGCTGTGTACCCTCAATTGACGCTTCGGGCTGTGTACCCTCAGCTAATTTAAAATGCAAATCGATATTGGGCTGTGTATCCTCAATCGACGCTTCGGGCTGTGTACCCTCAGCTAATTTAAAATGCAAATCAATATCGGGCTGTGTACCCTCAATCGACGCTTCGGGTTGTGCACCCTCTGCTAATTTAAATGACAAATTGACATAGAATTGTGTACCCTCAGTTGACGCTTCGGGCTGTGTACCCTCAGCTAATTTAAAATGCAAATCGATATCGGGCTGTGTATCCTCAATCGACGCTTCGGGCTGTGTACCCTTATCTAATTTTAAATGCAAATCGATATCGGGCTGTGTACACTCAATCGACGCTTCGGGTTGTGCACCCTCAGCTTATTTATATGATAAATCGACATTGGGCTGTGTACCCTCAGTCGATGCATCGGGCTGTGTACCCTCAGCTAATTTAAAATGCTAATCGATATCGGGCTGTGTACCCTCAACGAACGCTTAAGGCTGTGTACCTTCAGAATATTTAAATGCAAATCGATATCGGGCTGTGTACCCTCAACCGACACTTCGGGCTGTGTACCCTCAGCTAATTAAAATGCAATTAAACATCGGGCTGTGTACCCTCAACCGACGCTTCGGGCTGTGTACCTTCAGCTAATTTAAAATACAAATAGATATCGGGCTGTGTACCCTCAACCGACGCTTCGGGCTGTGTACCCTCAGCTAATTTAAAATGCAAATCGATATCGGGATGTGTACCCTCAATCGACGCTTCGGGTTGTTCACCCTCACCTAATTTAAATGAAAAATCGACATCGGACTGTGTACTCTTAGTCGACGCTTCGGGTTGTGTACCCTCCGCTAATTTAACATACAAATCGATATTGGGCTGTGTATCCTCAATCGACACTTCAGGCTGTGCACCCTCAGCTAATTTAACATACAAATCGATATCGGGCTGTGTACCCTTAATCGACGCTTCGGGCTGTGTACCCTCAGCTAATTTAAATGACAAATCGACATCGAACTATGTAGCCTCAGTTGACGCTTCGGATAGTGTACCCTCAGCTAATTTAAAATGCAAATCGATATCGGGCTGTGTATCCTCAATCGACACTTCGGGCTTTGTACCCTCAGCTAATTTAAAATGCAAATCGATATCGGGCTGTGTACCCTCAATCGACACTTCGGGTAGTGCACCCTCAGCTAATTTAAATGAAAAATCGACATCGGACTGTGTACCCTCAGTCGACGCTTCGGGCTGTGTTCCCTCAGCTAATTTGAAATGCAAATCGATATCGGGCTGTGTATGCTCAATTGACGCTTCGGGCTGTGTACCCTCAGCTAATTTAAAATGCAAATCGATATTAGGTTGTGTACCCTCAATCGACGCTTCGGACTGTGTACCCTCAGCTAATTTAAATGACAAATCGACATGGGGCTGTGTACCCTCAGTCGACGCTTCGGGCTGTGTACCCTCAGCTAATTAAAAATGCAAATCGATATCGGGCTGTGTACCCTCAATCGATGCTTCGGGCTGTCTACCCTCAGCTAATTTAAAATGCAAATCGATATTGGGCTGTGTATCCTCAATCGACGCTTCGGGCTGTGTACCCTCAGCTAATTTAAAATGCAAATCAATATCGGGCTGTGTACCCTCAATCGACGCTTCGGGTTGTGCACCCTCTGCTAATTTAAATGACAAATTGACATAGAATTGTGTACCCTCAGTTGACGCTTCGGGCTGTGTACCCTCAGCTAATTTAAAATGCAAATCGATATCGGGCTGTGTATCCTCAATCGACGCTTCGGGCTGTGTACCCTCATCTAATTTCAAATGCAAATCGATATCGGGCTGTGTACACTCAATCGACGCTTCGGGTTGTGCACCCTCAGCTTATTTATATGATAAATCGACATCGGATAGTGTACCCTCAGTCGACGCTTCAGGCGGTGTACCCTCAGCTAATTTAAAATGCAAATCGATGTCGGGCTGTGTATTCTCAATCGACGCTTCGGGCTGTGTACCCTCAGCTAATTTAAAATGCAAATCGATATAGGGCTGTGTACCCTCAATCGACGCTTCGGGCTGTGTACCCACAACTAATTTAAATGACAAATCGACATGGGGCTGTGTACCCTCAGTCGACGCTTTGGGCTGTGTACCCTCAGCTAATTTAAAATACAAATCGATATCGGGCTGTGTACCCTCAACCGACGCTTCGGGCTGTGTACCCTCAGCTAATTTAAAATGCAAATCGATATCGGGATGTGTACCCTCAATCGACGCTTCGGGTTTTGCACCCTCACCTAATTTAAATGAAAAATCGACATCGGACTGTGTACCCTTAGTCGACGCTTCGGGTTGTGTACCCTCCGCTAATTTAAAATACAAATCGATATTGGGCTGTGTATCCTCAATCGACACTTCAGGCTGTGCACCCTCAGCTAATTTAACATACAAATCGATATCGGGCTGTGTACCCTTAATCGACGCTTCGGGCTGTGTACCCTCAGCTAATTTAAATGACAAATCGACATCGAACTGTATAGCCTCAGTTCACGCTTCGGGCAGTGTACCCTCAGCTAATTTAAAATGCAAATCGATATCGGGCTGTGTATCCTCAATCGACACTTCGGGCTTTGTACCCTCAGCTAATTTAAAATGCAAATCGATATCGGGCTGTGTACCCTCAATCGACACTTCGGGTTGTGCATCCTCAGCTAATTTAAATGAAAAATCGACATCGGACTGTGTACCCTCAGTCGACACTTCGGGCTGTGTTCCCTCAGCTAATTTGAAATGCAAATCGATATCGGGTTGTGTATGCTCAATCGACGCTTCGGGCTGTGTACCCTCAGCTAATTTAAAATGCAAATCGATATTAGGTTGTGTACCCTCAATCGACGCTTCGGGCTGTATACCCTCAGCTAATTTAAATGACAAATCGACATGGGGCTGTGTACCCTCAGTCGATGCTTCGGGCTGTGTACCCTCAGCTAATTAAAAATGCAAATCGATATCGAGCTGTGTACCCTCAATTGACGCTTCGGGCTGTGTACCCTCAGCTAATTTAAAATGCAAATCGATATTGGGCTGTGTATCCTCAATCGACGCTTCGGGCTGTGTACCCTCAGCTAATTTAAAATGCAAATCAATATCGGGCTGTGTACCCTCAATCGACGCTTCGGGTTGTGCACCCTCTGCTAATTTAAATGACAAATTGACATAGAATTGTGTACCCTCAGTTGACGCTTCGGGCTGTGTACCCTCAGCTAATTTAAAATGCAAATCGACATCGGGCTGTGTATCCTCAATCGACGCTTCGGGCTGTGTACCCTCATCTAATTTCAAATGCAAATCGATATCGGGCTGTGTACACTCAATCGACGCTTCGGGTTGTGCACCCTCAGCTTATTTATATGATAAATCGACATCGGATAGTGTACCCTCAGTCGACGCTTCAGGCGGTGTACCCTCAGCTAATTTAAAATGCAAATCGATGTCGGGCTGTGTATCCTCAATCGACGCTTCGGGCTGTGTACCCTCAGCTAATTTAAAATGCAAATCGATATAGGGATGTGTACCCTCAATCGACGCTTCGGGCTGTGTACCCACAGCTTATTTAAATGACAAATCGACATGGGGCTGTGTACCTTCAGTCGACGCTTTAGGCTGTGTACCCTCAGCTAATTTAAAATGCAAATCGATATCGGGCTGTGTACCCTAAATCGATCGGGATGTGTACCCTCAGCTAATTTAAAATGCAAATCGATATCGGGCTGTGTATCCTCAATCGACGCTTCGGGCTGTGCACCCTAAGCTAATTTAAAATGCAAATCGATATCGGGTTGTGTACCCTCAATCGACGCTTCGGGTTGTACACCCTTAGCTAATTTTAACGACAAATCGACATCGGACTGTGTACCCTCAGTCGACGCTTCGTGCTGTGTTCCCTCAGCTAATTTGAAATGCAAATTGATATCGGGTTGTGTATGCTCAATCGACGCTTCGGGCTATGTACCCTCAGCTAATTTAAAATGCAAATCGATATCGGGCTGTGTACCCTCAATCGACGCTTCGGGCTGTGTACCCTCAGCTAATTTAAACGACAAATCGACATGGGGCTGTGTACCCTCAGTCGACACTTCGGGCTGTGTACCCTCAGCTAATTAAAAATGCAAATCGATATTGGGCTGTGTACCCTCAATCGATGCTTCGGGCTGTCTACCCTCAGCTAATTTAAAATGCAAATCGATATTGGGCTGTGTATCCTCAATCGACGCTTCGGGCTGTGTACCCTCAGCTAATTTAAAATGCAAATCAATATCGGGCTGTGTACCCTCAATCGACGCTTCGGGTTGTGCACCCTCTGCTAATTTAAATGACAAATTGACATAGAATTGTGTACCCTCAGTTGACGCTTCGGGCTGTGTACCCTCAGCTAATTTAAAATGCAAATCGATATCGGGCTGTGTATCCTCAATCGACGCTTCGGGCTGTGTACCCTCATCTAATTTCAAATGCAAATCGATATCGGGCTGTGTACACTCAATCGACGCTTCGGGTTGTGCACCCTCAGCTTATTTATATGATAAATCGACATCGGATAGTGTACCCTCAGTCGACGCTTCAGGCGGTGTACCCTCAGCTAATTTAAAATGCAAATCGATGTCGGGCTGTGTATCCTCAATCGACGCTTCGGGCTGTGTACCCTCAGCTAATTTAAAATGCAAATCGATATAGGGCTGTGTACCCTCAATCGACGCTTCGGGCTGTGTACCCACAACTAATTTAAATGACAAATCGACATGGGGCTGTGTACCCTCAGTCGACGCTTTGGGCTGTGTACCCTCAGCTAATTTAAAATACAAATCGATATCGGGCTGTGTACCCTCAACCGACGCTTCGGGCTGTGTACCCTCAGCTAATTTAAAATGCAAATCGATATCGGGATGTGTACCCTCAATCGACGCTTCGGGTTTTGCACCCTCACCTAATTTAAATGAAAAATCGACATCGGACTGTGTACCCTTAGTCGACGCTTCGGGTTGTGTACCCTCCGCTAATTTAAAATACAAATCGATATTGGGCTGTGTATCCTCAATCGACACTTCAGGCTGTGCACCCTCAGCTAATTTAACATACAAATCGATATCGGGCTGTGTACCCTTAATCGACGCTTCGGGCTGTGTACCCTCAGCTAATTTAAATGACAAATCGACATCGAACTGTATAGCCTCAGTTAACGCTTCGGGCAGTGTACCCTCAGCTAATTTAAAATGCAAATCGATATCGGGCTGTGTATCCTCAATCGACACTTCGGGCTTTGTACCCTCAGCTAATTTAAAATGCAAATCGATATCGGGCTGTGTACCCTCAATCGACACTTCGGGTTGTGCATCCTCAGCTAATTTAAATGAAAAATCGACATCGGACTGTGTACCCTCAGTCGACACTTCGGGCTGTGTTCCCTCAGCTAATTTGAAATGCAAATCGATATCGGGTTGTGTATGCTCAATCGACGCTTCGGGCTGTGTACCCTCAGCTAATTTAAAATGCAAATCGATATTAGGTTGTGTACCCTCAATCGACGCTTCGGGCTGTATACCCTCAGCTAATTTAAATGACAAATCGACATGGGGCTGTGTACCCTCAGTCGATGCTTCGGGCTGTGTACCCTCAGCTAATTAAAAATGCAAATCGATATCGAGCTGTGTACCCTCAATTGACGCTTCGGGCTGTGTACCCTCAGCTAATTTAAAATGCAAATCGATATTGGGCTGTGTATCCTCAATCGACGCTTCGGGCTGTGTACCCTCAGCTAATTTAAAATGCAAATCAATATCGGGCTGTGTACCCTCAATCGACGCTTTGGGTTGTGCACCCTCTGCTAATTTAAATGACAAATTGACATAGAATTGTGTACCCTCAGTTGACGCTTCGGGCTGTGTACCCTCAGCTAATTTAAAATGCAAATCGACATCGGGCTGTGTATCCTCAATCGACGCTTCGGGCTGTGTACCCTCATCTAATTTCAAATGCAAATCGATATCGGGCTGTGTACACTCAATCGACGCATCGGGTTGTGCACCCTCAGCTTATTTATATGATAAATCGACATCGGATAGTGTACCCTCAGTCGACGCTTCGGGCGGTGTACCCTCAGCTAATTTAAAATGCAAATCGATGTCGGGCTGTGTATCCTCAATCGACGCTTCGGGCTGTGTACCCTCAGCTAATTTAAAATGCAAATCGATATAGGGCTGTGTACCCTCAATCGACGCTTCGGGCTGTGTACCCACAGCTAATTTAAATGACAAATCGACATGGGGCTGTGTACCTTCAGTCGACGCTTTAGGCTGTGTACCCTCAGCTAATTTAAAATGCAAATCGATATCGGGCTGTGTACCCTAAATCGATCGGGATGTGTACCCTCAGCTAATTTAAAATGCAAATCGATATCGGGCTGTGTATCCTCAATCGACGCTTCGGGCTGTGCACCCTAAGCTAATTTAAAATGCAAATCGATATCGGGTTGTGTACCCTCAATCGACGCTTCGGGTTGTACACCCTCAGCTAATTTTAACGACAAATCGACATCGGACTGTGTACCCTCAGTCGACGCTTCGTGCTGTGTTCCCTCAGCTAATTTGAAATGCAAATTGATATCGGGTTGTGTATGCTCAATCGACGCTTCGGGCTGTGTACCCTCAGCTAATTTAAAATGCAAATCGATATCGGGCTGTGTACCCTCAATCGACGCTTCGGGCTGTGTACCCTCAGCTAATTTAAACGACAAATCGACATGGGGCTGTGTACCCTCAGTCGACACTTCGGGCTGTGTACCCTCAGCTAATTAAAAATGCAAATCGATATTGGGCTGTGTACCCTCAATCGATGCTTCGGGCTGTCTACCCTCAGCTAATTTAAAATGCAAATCGATATTGGGCTGTGTATCCTCAATCGACGCTTCGGGCTGTGTACCCTCAGCTAATTTAAAATGCAAGTCAATATCGGGCTGTGTACCCTCAATCGACGCTTCGGGTTGTGCACCCTCAGCTAATTTAAATGACAAATCGACATAGAATTGTGTACCCTTAGTTGACACTTCGGGCTGTGTACCCTCAGCTAATTTAGAATGCAAATCGATATCGGGTTGTGTATCCTCAATCGACGCTTCGGGCTGTGTACCCTCATCTAATTTCAAATGCAAATCGATATCGGGCTGTGTAAACTCAATCGACGCTTCGGGTTGTGCACCCTCAGTTTATTTATATGATAAATCGACATCGGATAGTGTACCCTCAGTTGACGCTTCGGGCGGTGTACCCTCAGCTAATTTAAAATGCAAATCGATGTCGGGCTGTGTATCCTCAATCGACGCTTCGGGCTGTGTACCCTCAGCTAATTTAAAATGCAAATCGATATAGGGCTGTGTACCCTCAATCGACGCTTCGGGCTGTGTACCCACAGCAAATTTAAATGACAAATCGACATGGGGCTGTGTACCCTCAGTCGACGCTTTGGGCTGTGTACCCTCAGCTAATTTAAAATGCAAATCGATATCGGGCTGTGTACCCTCAATCGACGCTTCAGGCTGTGTACCCTCAGCTAATTTAAAATGCAAACCAATATCGGGCTGTGTACCCTTAATCGATCGGGATGTGTACCCTTGGCTAATTTAAAATGCAAATCGATATCGGGCTGTGTATCCTCAATCGACGCTTCGGGCTGTGTACCCTCAGCTAATTTAAAATGCAAATCGATATCGGGCTGTGTACCCTCAATCGACGCTACGGGTTGTACACCCTCAGCTAATTTAAATGACAAATCGATATCGGACTGTGTACCCTCAGTTAATATAAAATGCAAATCGATATCGGGCTGTGTACCCTCAATCGATGCTTCGGGTTGTACACCCTCAGCTAATTTAAATGACAAATCGATATCGGGCCGTGTATCCTCAATCGACGCTTCGGGCTGTGTACCCTCAGCTAATTTAAAATGCAAATCGATATCGGGCTTTGTACCCTCAATCGACGCATCGGGCTGTGTACCCTCAGCTAATTTAAAATGCAAATCGATATCGAGCTGTGTACCCTCAATCGATGCTTCGAGCTGTGTACCCTCAGCTAATTTAAAATGCAAATCGATATCAGGCTGTGTACCCTCAATAGACGCTTTGGGCTGTGTACCCTCAGCTAATTTGAAATGCAAATCGATATCGGGCTGTGTACCCTCAGCTAATTTAAAATGCAAATCGATATCGGGATGTGTACCCTCAATCGACGCTTCGGGCTGTGTACCCTCAGCTAATTTAAATGACAAATTGACATGGGGCTGTGTACCCTCAGTCGACGCTTCGGGCTTTGTACCCTCAACTAATTTAAAATGCAAATTGATATCGGGCTGTGCACCCTCAATCGACGCTTCAGGCTGTTTACCCTCAGCTAATTTAAAATGAAAATCGATATCGGACTGTGTAACCTCAATCGATGCTTCGGGCTGTGTACCCTCAGCTAATTTAAAATGCAAATCAATATCGGGCTGTGTACCCTCAATCGACACTTCGGGCTGTGTACCCTCAGCTAATTTAAAATGTAAATCGATATCGGGCTGTGTATCCTCAATCGACGCTTCGAGCTGTGTACCCTCAGCTAATTTAAAATGCAAATCGATATAGGGCTGTGTACCCTCAATCGACGCTTCGGGCAGTGTACCCACAGCTAATTTAAATGACAAATCGACATGGGGCTGTGTACCTCAGTGGACGCTTTGGGCTGTGTACCCTCGGCTAATTTAAAATGCAAATCGATATCGGGCTGTGTACCGTCAATCGACGCTTCGGGCTGTGTACCCTCAGCTAATTTAAAATGCAAATCGATATCGGGGTGTGTGCCCTCAATCGATGCTTCGGGCTGTGTACCCTCAGCTAATTTAAAATGCAAATAAATATCGGGCTGTGTATCCTCAATCGACGCTTCGGGCTGTGTACCCTAAGATAATTTAAAATGCAAATCGATGTCGGGCTGTGTATCCTCAATCGACGCTTCGGGCTGTGTACCCTCAGCTAATTTAAAATGCAAATCGATATAGGGCTGTGTACCCTCAATCGACGCTTCGGGCTGTGTACCCACAGCAAATTTAAATGACAAATCGACATGGGCTGTGTACCCTCAGTCGACGCTTTGGGCTGTGTACCCTCAGCTAATTTAAAATGCAAATCGATATCGGGCTGTGTACCCTCAATCGACGCTTCAGGCTGTGTACCCTCAGCTAATTTAAAATGCAAACCAATATCGGGCTGTGTACCCTTAATCGATCGGGATGTGTACCCTTGGCTAATTTAAAATGCAAATCGATATCGGGCTGTGTATCCTCAATCGACGCTTCGGGCTGTGTACCCTCAGCTAATTTAAAATGCAAATCGATATAGGGCTGTGTACCCTCAATCGACGCTTCGGGCTGTGTACCCACAGCAAATTTAAATGACAAATCGACATGGGGCTGTGTACCTCAGTGGACGCTTTGGGCTGTGTACCCTCGGCTAATTTGAAATGCAAATCGATATCGGGCTGTGTACCCTCAGCTAATTTAAAATGCAAATCGATATCGGGATGTGTACCCTCAATCGACGCTTCGGGCTGTGTACCCTCAGCTAATTTAAATGACAAATTGACATGGGGCTGTGTACCCTCAGTCGACGCTTCGGGCTTTGTACCCTCAACTAATTTAAAATGCAAATTGATATCGGGCTGTGCACCCTCAATCGACGCTTCAGGCTGTTTACCCTCAGCTAATTTAAAATGAAAATCGATATCGGACTGTGTAACCTCAATCGATGCTTCGGGCTGTGTACCCTCAGCTAATTTAAAATGCAAATCAATATCGGGCTGTGTACCTCAGTGGACGCTTTGGGCTGTGTACCCTCAGCTAATTTAAAATGTAAATCGATATCGGGCTGTGTATCCTCAATCGACGCTTCGAGCTGTGTACCCTCAGCTAATTTAAAATGCAAATCGATATAGGGCTGTGTACCCTCAATCGACGCTTCGGGCAGTGTACCCACAGCTAATTTAAATGACAAATCGACATGGGGCTGTGTACCTCAGTGGACGCTTTGGGCTGTGTACCCTCGGCTAATTTAAAATGCAAATCGATATCGGGCTGTGTACCGTCAATCGACGCTTCGGGCTGTGTACCCTCAGCTAATTTAAAATGCAAATCGATATCGGGGTGTGTGCCCTCAATCGATGCTTCGGGCTGTGTACCCTCAGCTAATTTAAAATGCAAATAAATATCGGGCTGTGTATCCTCAATCGACGCTTCGGGCTGTGTACCCTAAGATAATTTAAAATGCAAATCGATGTCGGGCTGTGTATCCTCAATCGACGCTTCGGGCTGTGTACCCTCAGCTAATTTAAAATGCAAATCGATATAGGGCTGTGTACCCTCAATCGACGCTTCGGGCTGTGTACCCACAGCAAATTTAAATGACAAATCGACATGGGGCTGTGTACCCTCAGTCGACGCTTTGGGCTGTGTACCCTCAGCTAATTTAAAATGCAAATCGATATCGGGCTGTGTACCCTCAATCGACGCTTCAGGCTGTGTACCCTCAGCTAATTTAAAATGCAAACCAATATCGGGCTGTGTACCCTTAATCGATCGGGATGTGTACCCTTGGCTAATTTAAAATGCAAATCGATATCGGGCTGTGTATCCTCAATCGACGCTTCGGGCTGTGTACCCTCAGCTAATTTAAAATGCAAATCGATATAGGGCTGTGTACCCTCAATCGACGCTTCGGGCTGTGTACCCACAGCAAATTTAAATGACAAATCGACATGGGGCTGTGTACCCTCAGTCGACGCTTTGGGCTGTGTACCCTCAGCTAATTTAAAATGCAAATCGATATCGGGTTGTGTACCCTCAATCGACGCTTCAGGCTGTGTACCCTCAGCTAATTTAAAATGCAAACCAATATCGGGCTGTGTACCCTTAATCGATCGGGATGTGTACCCTTGGCTAATTTATAATGCAAATCGATATCGGGCTGTGTATCCTCAATCGACGCTTCGGGCTGTGTACCCTCAGCTAATTTAAAATGCAAATCGATATCGGGCTGTGTACCCTCAATCGATGCTACGGGTTGTACACCCTCAGCTAATTTAAATGACAAATCGATATCGGACTATGTACCCTCAGTTAATATAAAATGCAAATCGATATCGGGCTGTGTACCCTCAATCGATGCTTCGGGTTGTACACCCTCAGCTAATTTAAATGACAAATCGATATCGGGCCGTGTATCCTCAATCGACGCTTCGGGCTGTGTACCCTCAGCTAATTTAAAATGCAAATCGATATCGGGCTTTGTACCCTCAATCGACGCATCGGGCTGTGTACCCTCAGTTAATTTAAAATGCAAATCGATATCGAGCTGTGTACCCTCAATCGATGCTTCGAGCTGTGTACCCTCAGCTAATTTAAAATGCAAATCGATATCGGGCTGTGTACCCTCAATAGACGCTTTGGGCTGTGTACCCTCAGCTAATTTGAAATGCAAATCGATATCGGGCTGTGTACCCTCAGCTAATTTAAAATGCAAATCGATATCGGGATGTGTACCCTCAATCGACGCTTCGGGCTGTGTACCCTCAGCTAATTTAAATGACAAATTGACATGGGGCTGTGTACCCTCAGTCGACGCTTCGGGCTTTGTACCCTCAACTAATTTAAAATGCAAATTGATATCGGGCTGTGCACCCTCAATCGACGCTTCAGGCTGTTTACCCTCAGCTAATTTAAAATGAAAATCGATATCGGGCTGTGTAACCTCAATCGATGCTTCGGGCTGTGTACCCTCAGCTAATTAAAAATGCAAATCGATATTGGGCTGTGTACCCTCAATCGATGCTTCGGGCTGTGTACCCTCAGCTAATTTAAAATGCAAATCGATATTGGGCTGTGTATCCTCAATCGACGCTTCGGGCTGTGTACCCTCAGCTAATTTAAAATGCAAGTCAATATCGGGCTGTGTACCCTCAATCGACGCTTCGGGTTGTGCACCCTCAGCTAATTTAAATGACAAATCGACATAGAATTGTGTACCCTTAGTTGACACTTCGGGCTGTGTACCCTCAGCTAATTTAGAATGCAAATCGATATCGGGTTGTGTATCCTCAATCGACTCTTCGGGCTGTGTACCCTCATCTAATTTCAAATGCAAATCGATATCGGGCTGTGTAAACTCAATCGACGCTTCGGGTTGTGCACCCTCAGTTTATTTATATGATAAATCGACATCGGATAGTGTACCCTCAGTTGACGCTTCGGGCGGTGTACCCTCAGCTAATTTAAAATGCAAATCGATGTCGGGCTGTGTATCCTCAATCGACGCTTCGGGCTGTGTACCCTCAGCTAATTTAAAATGCAAATCGATATAGGGCTGTGTACCCTCAATCGACGCTTCGGGCTGTGTACCCACAGCAAATTTAAATGACAAATCGACATGGGGCTGTGTACCCTCAGCCGACGCTTTGGGCTGTGTACCCTCAGCTAATTTAAAATGCAAATCGATATCGGGCTGTGTACCCTCAATCGACGCTTCAGGCTGTGTACCCTCAGCTAATTTAAAATGCAAACCAATATCGGGCTGTGTACCCTTAGTCGATCGGGATGTGTACCCTTGGCTAATTTAAAATGCAAATCGATATCGGGCTGTGTATCCTCAATCGACGCTTCGGGCTGTGTACCCTCAGCTAATTTAAAATGCAAATCGATATCGGGCTGTGTACCCTCAATCGACGCTACGGGTTGTACACCCTCAGCTAATTTAAATGACAAATCGATATCGGACTGTGTACCCTCAGTTAATATAAAATGCAAATCGATATCGGGCTGTGTACCCTCAATCGATGCTTCGGGTTGTACACCCTCAGCTAATTTAAATGACAAATCGATATCGGGCCGTGTATCCTCAATCGACGCTTCGGGCTGTGTACCCTCAGCTAATTTAAAATGCAAATCGATATCGGGCTTTGTACCCTCAATCGACGCATCGGGCTGTGTACCCTCAGCTAATTTAAAATGCAAATCGATATCGAGCTGTGTACCCTCAATCGATGCTTCGAGCTGTGTACCCTCAGCTAATTTAAAATGCAAATCGATATCGGGCTGTGTACCCTCAATAGACGCTTTGGGCTGTGTACCCTCAGCTAATTTGAAATGCAAATCGATATCGGGCTGTGTACCCTCAGCTAATTTAAAATGCAAATCGATATCGGGATGTGTACCCTCAATCGACGCTTCGGGCTGTGTACCCTCAGCTAATTTAAATGACAAATTGACATGGGGCTGTGTACCCTCAGTCGACGCTTCGGGCTTTGTACCCTCAACTAATTTAAAATGCAAATTGATATCGGGCTGTGCACCCTCAATCGACGCTTCAGGCTGTTTACCCTCAGCTAATTTAAAATGAAAATCGATATCGGGCTGTGTAACCTCAATCGATGCTTCGGGCTGTGTACCCTCAGCTAATTTAAAATGCAAATCAATATCGGGCTGTGTACCCTCAATCGACACTTCGGGCTGTGTACCCTCAGCTAATTTAAAATGTAAATCGATATCGGGCTGTGTATCCTCAATCGACGCTTCGGGCTGTGTACCCTCAGCTAATTTAAAATGCAAATCGATATAGGGCTGTGTACCCTCAATCGACGCTTCGGGCAGTGTACCCACAGCTAATTTAAATGACAAATCGACATGGGGCTGTGTACCTCAGTGGACGCTTTGGGCTGTGTACCCTCGGCTAATTTAAAATGCAAATCGATATCGGGCTGTGTACCGTCAATCGACGCTTCGGGCTGTGTACCCTCAGCTAATTTAAAATGCAAATCGATATCGGGGTGTGTGCCCTCAATCGATGCTTCGGGCTGTGTACCCTCAGCTAATTTAAAATGCAAATAAATATCGGGCTGTGTATCCTCAATCGACGCTTCGGGCTGTGTACCCTAAGATAATTTAAAATGCAAATCGATGTCGGGCTGTGTATCCTCAATCGACGCTTCGGGCTGTGTACCCTCAGCTAATTTAAAATGCAAATCGATATAGGGCTGTGTACCCTCAATCGACGCTTCGGGCTGTGTACCCACAGCAAATTTAAATGACAAATCGACATGGGGCTGTGTACCCTCAGTCGACGCTTTGGGCTGTGTACCCTCAGCTAATTTAAAATGCAAATCGATATCGGGCTGTGTACCCTCAATCGACGCTTCAGGCTGTGTACCCTCAGCTAATTTAAAATGCAAACCAATATCGGGCTGTGTACCCTTAATCGATCGGGATGTGTACCCTTGGCTAATTTAAAATGCAAATCGATATTGGGCTGTGTATCCTCAATCGACGCTTCGGGCTGTGTACCCTCAGCTAATTTAAAATGCAAATCGATATAGGGCTGTGTACCCTCAATCGACGCTTCGGGCTGTGTACCCACAGCAAATTTAAATGACAAATCGACATGGGGCTGTGTACCTCAGTGGACGCTTTGGGCTGTGTACCCTCGGCTAATTTGAAATGCGAATCGATATCGGGCTGTGTACCCTCAGCTAATTTAAAATGCAAATCGATATCGGGATGTGTACCCTCAATCGACGCTTCGGGCTGTGTACCCTCAGCTAATTTAAATGACAAATTGACATGGGGCTGTGTACCCTCAGTCGACGCTTCGGGCTTTGTACCCTCAACTAATTTAAAATGCAAATTGATATCGGGCTGTGCACCCTCAATCGACGCTTCAGGCTGTTTACCCTCAGCTAATTTAAAATGAAAATCGATATCGGACTGTGTAACCTCAATCGATGCTTCGGGCTGTGTACCCTCAGCTAATTTAAAATGCAAATCAATATCGGGCTGTGTACCCTCAATCGACACTTCGGGCTGTGTACCCTCAGCTAATTTAAAATGTAAATCGATATCGGGCTGTGTATCCTCAATCGACGCTTCGAGCTGTGTACCCTCAGCTAATTTAAAATGCAAATCGATATAGGGCTGTGTACCCTCAATCGACGCTTCGGGCAGTGTACCCACAGCTAATTTAAATGACAAATCGACATGGGGCTGTGTACCTCAGTGGACGCTTTGGGCTGTGTACCCTCGGCTAATTTAAAATGCAAATCGATATCGGGCTATGTACCGTCAATCGACGCTTCGGGCTGTGTACCCTCAGCTAATTTAAAATGCAAATCGATATCGGGGTGTGTGCCCTCAATCGATGCTTCGGGCTGTGTACCCTCAGCTAATTTAAAATGCAAATAAATATCGGGCTGTGTATCCTCAATCGACGCTTCGGGCTGTGTACCCTAAGATAATTTAAAATGCAAATCGATGTCGGGCTGTGTATCCTCAATCGACGCTTCGGGCTGTGTACCCTCAGCTAATTTAAAATGCAAATCGATATAGGGCTGTGTACCCTCAATCGACGCTTCGGGCTATGTACCCACAGCAAATTTAAATGACAAATCGACATGGGGCTGTGTACCCTCAGTCGACGCTTTGGGCTGTGTACCCTCAGCTAATTTAAAATGCAAATCGATATCGGGCTGTGTACCCTCAATCGACGCTTCAGGCTGTGTACCCTCAGCTAATTTAAAATGCAAACCAATATCGGGCTGTGTACCCTTAATCGATCGGGATGTGTACCCTTGGCTAATTTAAAATGCAAATCGATATCGGGCTGTGTATCCTCAATCGACGCTTCGGGCTGTGTACCCTCAGCTAATTTAAAATGCAAATCGATATAGGGCTGTGTACCCTCAATCGACGCTTCGGGCTGTGTACCCACAGCAAATTTAAATGACAAATCGACATGGGGCTGTGTACCCTCAGTCGACGCTTTGGGCTGTGTACCCTCAGCTAATTTAAAATGCAAATCGATATCGGGTTGTGTACCCTCAATCGACGCTTCAGGCTGTGTACCCTCAGCTAATTTAAAATGCAAACCAATATCGGGCTGTGTACCCTTAATCGATCGGGATGTGTACCCTTGGCTAATTTAAAATGCAAATCGATATCGGGCTGTGTATCCTCAATCGACGCTTCGGGCTGTGTACCCTCAGCTAATTTAAAATGCAAATCGATATCGGGCTGTGTACCCTCAATCGATGCTACGGGTTGTACACCCTCAGCTAATTTAAATGACAAATCGATATCGGACTATGTACCCTCAGTTAATATAAAATGCAAATCGATATCGGGCTGTGTACCCTCAATCGATGCTTCGGGTTGTACACCCTCAGCTAATTTAAATGACAAATCGATATCGGGCCGTGTATCCTCAATCGACGCTTCGGGCTGTGTACCCTCAGCTAATTTAAAATGCAAATCGATATCGGGCTTTGTACCCTCAATCGACGCATCGGGCTGTGTACCCTCAGTTAATTTAAAATGCAAATCGATATCGAGCTGTGTACCCTCAATCGATGCTTCGAGCTGTGTACCCTCAGCTAATTTAAAATGCAAATCGATATCGGGCTGTGTACCCTCAATAGACGCTTTGGGCTGTGTACCCTCAGCTAATTTGAAATGCAAATCGATATCGAGCTGTGTACCCTCAGCTAATTTGAAATGCAAATCGATATCGGGATGTGTACCCTCAATCGACGCTTCGGGCTGTGTACCCTCAGCTAATTTAAATGACAAATTGACATGGGGCTGTGTACCCTCAGTCGACGCTTCGGGCTTTGTACCCTCAACTAATTTAAAATGCAAATTGATATCGGGCTGTGCACCCTCAATCGACGCTTCAGGCTGTTTACCCTCAGCTAATTTAAAATGAAAATCGATATCGGGCTGTGTAACCTCAATCGATGCTTCGGGCTGTGTACCCTCAGCTAATTAAAAATGCAAATCGATATTGGGCTGTGTACCCTCAATCGATGCTTCGGGCTGTGTACCCTCAGCTAATTTAAAATGCAAATCGATATTAGGCTGTGTATCCTCAATCGACGCTTCGGGCTGTGTACCCTCAGCTAATTTAAAATGCAAGTCAATATCGGGCTGTGTACCCTCAATCGACGCTTCGGGTTGTGCACCCTCAGCTAATTTAAATGACAAATCGACATAGAATTGTGTACCCTTAGTTGACACTTCGGGCTGTGTACCCTCAGCTAATTTAGAATGCAAATCGATATCGGGTTGTGTATCCTCAATCGACGCTTCGGGCTGTGTACCCTCATCTAATTTCAAATGCAAATCGATATCGGGCTGTGTAAACTCAATCGACGCTTCGGGTTGTGCACCCTCAGTTTATTTATATGATAAATCGACATCGGATAGTGTACCCTCAGTTGACGCTTCGGGCGGTGTACCCTCAGCTAATTTAAAATGCAAATCGATGTCGGGCTGTGTATCCTCAATCGACGCTTCGGGCTGTGTACCCTCAGCTAATTTAAAATGCAAATCGATATAGGGCTGTGTACCCTCAATCGACGCTTCGGGCTGTGTACCCACAGCAAATTTAAATGACAAATCGACATGGGGTTGTGTACCCTCAGTCGACGCTTTGGGCTGTGTACCCTCAGCTAATTTAAAATGCAAATCGATATCGGGCTGTGTACCCTCAATCGACGCTTCAGGCTGTGTACCCTCAGCTAATTTAAAATGCAAACCAATATCGGGCTGTGTACCCTTAGTCGATCGGGATGTGTACCCTTGGCTAATTTAAAATGCAAATCGATATCGGGCTGTGTATCCTCAATCGACGCTTCGGGCTGTGTACCCTCAGCTAATTTAAAATGCAAATCGATATCGGGCTGTGTACCCTCAATCGACGCTACGGGTTGTACACCCTCAGCTAATTTAAATGACAAATCGATATCGGACTGTGTACCCTCAGTTAATATAAAATGCAAATCGATATCGGGCTGTGTACCCTCAATCGATGCTTCGGGTTGTACACCCTCAGCTAATTTAAATGACAAATCGATATCGGGCCGTGTATCCTCAATCGACGCTTCGGGCTGTGTACCCTCAGCTAATTTAAAATGCAAATCGATATCGGGCTTTGTACCCTCAATCGACGCATCGGGCTGTGTACCCTCAGCTAATTTAAAATGCAAATCGATATCGAGCTGTGTACCCTCAATCGATGCTTCGAGCTGTGTACCCTCAGCTAATTTAAAATGCAAATCGATATCGGGCTGTGTACCCTCAATAGACGCTTTGGGCTGTGTACCCACAGCTAATTTGAAATGCAAATCGATATCGGGCTGTGTACCCTCAGCTAATTTAAAATGCAAATCGATATCGGGATGTGTACCCTCAATCGACGCTTCGGGCTGTGTACCCTCAGCTAATTTAAATGACAAATTGACATGGGGTTGTGTACCCTCAGTCGACGCTTCGGGCTTTGTACCCTCAACTAATTTAAAATGCAAATTGATATCGGGCTGTGCACCCTCAATCGACGCTTCAGGCTGTTTACCCTCAGCTAATTTAAAATGAAAATCGATATCGGGCTGTGTAACCTCAATCGATGCTTCGGGCTGTGTACCCTCAGCTAATTTAAAATGCAAATCAATATCGGGCTGTGTACCCTCAATCGACACTTCGGGCTGTGTACCCTCAGCTAATTTAAAATGTAAATCGATATCGGGCTGTGTATCCTCAATCGACGCTTCGGGCTGTGTACCCTCAGCTAATTTAAAATGCAAATCGATATAGGGCTGTGTACCCTCAATCGACGCTTCGGGCAGTGTACCCACAGCTAATTTAAATGACAAATCGACATGGGGCTGTGTACCTCAGTGGACGCTTTGGGCTGTGTACCCTCGGCTAATTTAAAATGCAAATCGATATCGGGCTGTGTACCGTCAATCGACGCTTCGGGCTGTGTACCCTCAGCTAATTTAAAATGCAAATCGATATCGGGGTGTGTGCCCTCAATCGATGCTTCGGGCTGTGTACCCTCAGCTAATTTAAAATGCAAATAAATATCGGGCTGTGTATCCTACATCGACGCTTCGGGCTGTGTACCCTAAGATAATTTAAAATGCAAATCGATGTCGGGCTGTGTATCCTCAATCGACGCTTCGGGCTGTGTACCCTCAGCTAATTTAAAATGCAAATCGATATAGGGCTGTGTACCCTCAATCGACGCTTCGGGCTGTGTACCCACAGCAAATTTAAATGACAAATCGACATGGGGCTGTGTACCCTCAGTCGACGCTTTGGGCTGTGTACCCTCAGCTAATTTAAAATGCAAATCGATATCGGGCTGTGTACCCTCAATCGACGCTTCAGGCTGTGTACCCTCAGCTAATTTAAAATGCAAACCAATATCGGGCTGTGTACCCTTAATCGATCGGGATGTGTACCCTTGGCTAATTTAAAATGCAAATCGATATCGGGCTGTGTATCCTCAATCGACGCTTCGGGCTGTGTACCCTCAGCTAATTTAAAATGCAAATCGATATAGGGCTGTGTACCCTCAATCGACGCTTCGGGCTGTGTACCCACAGCAAATTTAAATGACAAATCGACATGGGGCTGTGTACCCTCAGTCGACGCTTTGGGCTGTGTACCCTCAGCTAATTTAAAATGCAAATCGATATCGGGTTGTGTACCCTCAATCGACGCTTCAGGCTGTGTACCCTCAGCTAATTTAAAATGCAAACCAATATCGGGCTGTGTACCCTTAATCGATCAGGATGTGTACCCTTGGCTAATTTAAAATGCAAATCGATATCGGGCTGTGTATCCTCAATCGACGCTTCGGGCTGTGTACCCTCAGCTAATTTAAAATGCAAATCGATATCGGGCTGTGTACCCTCAATCGACGCTACGGGGTTTACACCCTCAGCTAATTTAAATGACAAATCGATATCGGACTGTGTACCCTCAGTTAATATAAAATGCAAATCGATATCGGGCTGTGTACCCTCAATCGATGCTTCGGGTTGTACACCCTCAGCTAATTTAAATGACAAATCGATATCGGGCCGTGTATCCTCAATCGACGCTTCGGGCTGTGTACCCTCAGCTAATTTAAAATTCAAATCGATATCGGGCTTTGTACCCTCAATCGACGCATCGGGCTGTGTACCCTCAGCTAATTTAAAATGCAAATCGATATCGAGCTGTGTACCCTCAATCGATGCTTCGAGCTGTGTACCCTCAGCTAATTTAAAATGCAAATCGATATCGGGCTGTGTACCCTCAATAGACGCTTTGGGCTGTGTACCCTCAGCTAATTTGAAATGCAAATCGATATCGGGCTGTGTGCCCTCAGCTAATTTAAAATGCAAATCGATATCGGGATGTGTACCCTCAATCGACGCTTCGGGCTGTGTACCCTCAGCTAATTTAAATGACAAATTGACATGGGGCTGTGTACCCTCAGTCGACGCTTCGGGCTTTGTACCCTCAACTAATTTAAAATGCAAATTGATATCGGGCTGTGCACCCTCAATCGACGCTTCAGGCTGTTTACCCTCAGCTAATTTAAAATGAAAATCGATATCGGGCTGTGTAACCTCAATCGATGCTTCGGGCTGTGTACCCTCAGCTAATTAAAAATGCAAATCGATATTGGGCTGTGTACCCTCAATCGATGCTTCGGGCTGTGTACCCTCAGCTAATTTAAAATGCAAATCGATATTGGGCTGTGTATCCTCAATCGACGCTTCGGGCTGTGTACCCTCAGCTAATTTAAAATGCAAGTCAATATCGGGCTGTGTACCCTCAATCGACGCTTCGGGTTGTGCACCCTCAGCTAATTTAAATGACAAATCGACATAGAATTGTGTACCCTTAGTTGACACTTCGGGCTGTGTACCCTCAGCTAATTTAGAATGCAAATCGATGTCGGGTTGTGTATCCTCAATCGACGCTTCGGGCTGTGTACCCTCATCTAATTTCAAATGCAAATCGATATCGGGCTGTGTAAACTCAATCGACGCTTCGGGTTGTGCACCCTCAGTTTATTTATATGATAAATCGACATCGGATAGTGTACCCTCAGTTGACGCTTCGGGCGGTGTACCCTCAGCTAATTTAAAATGCAAATCGATGTCGGGCTGTGTATCCTCAATCGACGCTTCGGGCTGTGTACCCTCAGCTAATTTAAAATGCAAATCGATATAGGGCTGTGTACCCTCAATCGACGCTTCGGGCTGTGTACCCACAGCAAATTTAAATGACAAATCGACATGGGGCTGTGTACCCTCAGTCGACGCTTTGGGCTGTGTACCCTCAGCTAATTTAAAATGAAAATCGATATCGGGCTGTGTACCCTCAATCGACGCTTCAGGTTGTGTACCCTCAGCTAATTTAAAATGCAAACCAATATCGGGCTGTGTACCCTTAATCGATCGGGATGTGTACCCTTGGCTAATTTAAAATGCAAATCGATATCGGGCTGTGTATCCTCAATCGACGCTTCGGGCTGTGTACCCTCAGCTAATTTAAAATGCAAATCGATATAGGGCTGTGTACCCTCAATCGACGCTTCGGGCTGTGTACCCACAGCAAATTTAAATGACAAATCGACATGGGGCTGTGTACCCTCAGTCGACGCTTTGGGCTGTGTACCCTCAGCTAATTTAAAATGCAAATCGATATCGGGTTGTGTACCCTTGAACGACGCTTTAGGCTGTGTACCCTCAGCTAATTTAAAATGCAAACCAATATCGGGCTGTGTACCCTTAATCGATCGGGATGTGTACCCTTGGCTAATTTAAAATGCAAATCGATATCGGGCTGTGTATCCTCAATCGACGCTTCGGGCTGTGTACCCTCAGCTAATTTAAAATGCAAATCGATATCGGGCTGTGTACCCTCAATCGACGCTACGGGTTGTACACCCTCAGCTAATTTAAATGACAAATCGATATCGGACTGTGTACCCTCAGTTAATATAAAATGCAAATCGATATCGGGCTGTTGACCCTCAATCGATGCTTCGGGTTGTACACCCTCAGCTAATTTAAATGACAAATCGATATCGGGCCGTGTATCCTCAATCGACGCTTCGGGCTGTGTACCCTCAGCTAATTTAAAATGCAAATCGATATCGGGCTTTGTACCCTCAATCGACGCATCGGGCTGTGTACCCTCAGCTAATTTAAAATGCAAATCGATATCGAGCTGTGTACCCTCAATCGATGCTTCGAGCTGTGTACCCTCAGCTAATTTAAAATGCAAATCGATATCGGGCTGTGTACCCTCATTAGACGCTTTGGGCTGTGTACCCTCAGCTAATTTGAAATGCAAATCGATATCGGGCTGTGTACCCTCAGCTAATTTAAAATGCAAATCGATATCGGGATGTGTACCCTCAATCGACGCTTCGGGCTGTGTACCCTCAGCTAATTTAAATGACAAATTGACATGGGGCTGTGTACCCTCAGTCGACGCTTCGGGCTTTGTACCCTCAACTAATTTAAAATGCAAATTGATATCGGGCTGTGCACCCTCAATCGACGCTTCAGGCTGTTTACCCTCAGCTAATTTAAAATGAAAATCGATATCGGGCTGTGTAACCTCAATCGATGCTTCGGGCTGTGTACCCTCAGCTAATTTAAAATGCAAATCAATATCGGGCTGTGTACCCTCAATCGACACTTCGGGCTGTGTACCCTCAGCTAATTTAAAATGTAAATCGATATCGGGCTGTGTATCCTCAATCGACGCTTCGGGCTGTGTACCCTCAGCTAATTTAAAATGCAAATCGATATAGGGCTATGTACCCTCAATCGACGCTTCGGGCAGTGTACCCACAGCTAATTTAAATGACAAATCGACATGGGGCTGTGTACCTCAGTGGACGCTTTGGGCTGTGTACCCTCGGCTAATTTAAAATGCAAATCGATATCGGGCTGTGTACCGTCAATCGACGCTTCGGGCTGTGTACCCTCAGCTAATTTAAAATGCAAATCGATATCGGGGTGTGTGCCCTCAATCGATGCTTCGGGCTGTGTACCCTCAGCTAATTTAAAATGCAAATAAATATCGGGCTGTGTATCCTCAATCGACGCTTCGGGCTGTGTACCCTAAGATAATTTAAAATGCAAATCGATGTTGGGCTGTGAATCCTCAATCGACGCTTCGGGCTGTGTACCCTCAGCTAATTTAAAATGCAAATCGATATAGGGCTGTGTACCCTCAATCGACGCTTCGGGCTGTGTACCCACAGCAAATTTAAATGACAAATCGACATGGGGCTGTGTACCCTCAGTCGACGCTTTGGGCTGTGTACCCTCAGCTAATTTAAAATGCAAATCGATATCGGGCTGTGTACCCTCAATCGACGCTTCAGGCTGTGTACCCTCAGCTAATTTAAAATGCAAACCAATATCGGGCTGTGTACCCTTAATCGATCGGGATGTGTACCCTTGGCTAATTTAAAATGCAAATCGATATCGGGCTGTGTATCCTCAATCGACGCTTCGGGCTGTGTACCCTCAGCTAATTTAAAATGCAAATCGATATAGGGCTGTGTACCCTCAATCGACGCTTCGGGCTGTGTACCCACAGCAAATTTAAATGACAAATCGACATGGGGCTGTGTACCCTCAGTCGACGCTTTGGGCTGTGTACTCTCAGCTAATTTAAAATGCAAATCGATATCGGGTTGTGTACCCTCGAACGACGCTTCAGGCTGTGTACCCTCAGCTAATTTAAAATGCAAACCAATATCGGGCTGTGTACCCTTAATCGATCGGGATGTGTACCCTTGGCTAATTTAAAATGCAAATCGATATCGGGCTGTGTATCCTCAATCGACGCTTCGGGCTGTGTACACTCAGCTAATTTAAAATGCAAATCGATATCGGGCTGTGTACCCTCAATCGACGCTACGGGTTGTACACCCTCAGCTAATTTAAATGACAAATCGATATCGGACTGTGTACCCTCAGTTAATATAAAATGCAAATCGATATCGGGCTGTTTACCCTCAATCGATGCTTCGGGTTGTACACCCTCAGCTAATTTAAATGACAAATCGATATCGGGCCGTGTATCCTCAATCGACGCTTCGGGCTGTGTACCCTCAGCTAATTTAAAATGCAAATCGATATCGGGCTTTGTACCCTCAATCGACGCATCGGGCTGTGTACCCTCAGCTAATTTAAAATGCAAATCGATATCGAGCTGTGTACCCTCAATCGATGCTTCGAGCTGTGTACCCTCAGCTAATTTAAAATGCAAATCGATATCGGGCTGTGTACCCTCATTAGACGCTTTGGGCTGTGTACCCTCAGCTAATTTGAAATGCAAATCGATATCGGGCTGTGTACCCTCAGCTAATTTAAAATGCAAATCGATATCGGGATGTGTACCCTCAATCGACACTTCGGGCTGTGTACCCTCAGCTAATTTAAATGACAAATTGACATGGGGCTGTGTACCCTCAGTCGACGCTTCGGGCTTTGTACCCTCAACTAATTTAAAATGCAAATTGATATCGGGCTGTGCACCCTCAATCGACGCTTCAGGCTGTTTACCCTCAGCTAATTTAAAATGAAAATCGATATCGGGCTGTGTAACCTCAATCGATGCTTCGGGCTGTGTACCCTCAGCTAATTAAAAATGCAAATCGATATTGGGCTGTGTACCCTCAATCGATGCTTCGGGCTGTGTACCCTCAGCTAATTTAAAATGCAAATCGATATTGGGCTGTGTATCCTCAATCGACGCTTCGGGCTGTGTACCCTCTGCTAATTTAAAATGCAAGTCAATATCGGGCTGTGTAACCTCAATCGACGCTTCGGGTTGTGCACCCTCAGCTAATTTAAATGACAAATCGACATAGAATTGTGTACCCTTAGTTGACACTTCGGGCTGTGTACCCTCAGCTAATTTAGAATGCAAATCGATATCGGGTTGTGTATCCTCAATCGACGCTTCGGGCTGTGTACCCTCATCTAATTTCAAATGCAAATCGATATCGGGCTGTGTAAACTCAATCGACGCTTCGGGTTGTGCACCCTCAGTTTATTTATATGATAAATCGACATCGGATAGTGTACCCTCAGTTGACGCTTCGGGCGGTGTACCCTCAGCTAATTTAAAATGCAAATCGATGTCGGGCTGTGTATCCTCAATCGACGCTTCGGGCTGTGTACCCTCAGCTAATTTAAAATGCAAATCGATATAGGGCTGTGTACCCTCAATCGACGCTTCGGGCTGTGTACCCACAGCAAATTTAAATGACAAATCGACATGGGGCTGTGTACCCTCAGTCGACGCTTTGGGCTGTGTACCCTCAGCTAATTTAAAATGCAAATCGATATCGGGCTGTGTACCCTCAATCGACGCTTCAGGCTGTGTACCCTCAGCTAATTTAAAATGCAAACCAATATCGGGCTGTGTACCCTTAATCGATCGGGATGTGTACCCTTGGCTAATTTAAAATGCAAATCGATATCGGGCTGTGTATCCTCAATCGACGCTTCGGGCTGTGTACCCTCAGCTAATTTAAAATGCAAATCGATATCGGGCTGTGTACCCTCAATCGACGCTACGGGTTGTACACCCTCAGCTAATTTAAATGACAAATCGATATCGGACTGTGTACCCTCAGTTAATATAAAATGCAAATCGATATCGGGCTGTGTACCCTCAATCGATGCTTCGGGATGTACACCCTCAGCTAATTTAAATGACAAATCGATATCGGGCCGTGTATCCTCAATCGACGCTTCGGGCTGTGTACCCTTAGCTAATTTAAAATGCAAATCGATATCGGGCTTTGTACCCTCAATCGACGCATCGGGCTGTGTACCCTCAGCTAATTTAAAATGCAAATCGATATCGAGCTGTGTACCCTCAATCGATGCTTCGAGCTGTGTACCCTCGGCTAATTTAAAATGCAAATCGATATCGGGCTGTGTATCCTCAATCGACGCTTCGGGCTGTGTACCCTCAGCTAATTTAAAATGCAAATCGATATCGGGCTGTGTACCCTCAATCGACGCTACGGGTTGTACACCCTCAGCTAATTTAAATTACAAATCGATATCGGACTGTGTACCCTCAGTTAATATAAAATGCAAATCGATATCGGGCTGTTTACCCTCAATCGATGCTTCGGGTTGTACACCCTCAGCTAATTTAAATGACAAATCGATATCGGGCCGTGTATCCTCAATCGACGCTTCGGGCTGTGTACCCTCAGCTAATTTAAAATGCAAATCGATATCGGGCTTTGTACCCTCAATCGACGCATCGGGCTGTGTACCCTCAGCTAATTTAAAATGCAAATCGATATCGAGCTGTGTACCCTCAATCGATGCTTCGAGCTGTGTACCCTCAGCTAATTTAAAATGCAAATCGATATCGGGCTGTGTACCCTCATTAGACGCTTTGGGCTGTGTACCCTCAGCTAATTTGAAATGCAAATCGATATCGGGCTGTGTACCCTCAGCTAATTTAAAATGCAAATCGATATCGGGATGTGTACCCTCAATCGACACTTCGGGCTGTGTACCCTCAGCTAATTTAAATGAAAAATTGACATGGGGCTGTGTACCCTCAGTCGACGCTTCGGGCTTTGTACCCTCAACTAATTTAAAATGCAAATTGATATCGGGCTGTGCACCCTCAATCGACGCTTCAGGCTGTTTACCCTCAGCTAATTTAAAATGAAAATCGATATCGGGCTGTGTAACCTCAATCGATGCTTCGGGCTGTGTACCCTCAGCTAATTAAAAATGCAAATCGATATTGGGCTGTGTACCCTCAATCGATGCTTCGGGCTGTGTACCCTCAGCTAATTTAAAATGCAAATCGATATTGGGCTGTGTATCCTCAATCGACGCTTCGGGCTGTGTACCCTCTGCTAATTTATAATGCAAGTCAATATCGGGCTGTGTAACCTCAATCGACGCTTCGGGTTGTGCACCCTCAGCTAATTTAATGACAAATCGACATAGAATTGTGTACCCTTAGTTGACACTTCGGGCTGTGTACCCTCAGCTAATTTAGAATGCAAATCGATATCGGGTTGTGTATCCTCAATCGACGCTTCGGGCTGTGTACCCTCATCTAATTTCAAATGCAAATCGATATCGGGCTGTGTAAACTCAATCGACGCTTCGGGTTGTGCACCCTCAGTTTATTTATATGATAAATCGACATCGGATAGTGTACCCTCAGTTGACGCTTCGGGCGGTGTACCCTCAGCTAATTTAAAATGCAAATCGATGTCGGGCTGTGTATCCTCAATCGACGCTTCGGGCTGTGTACCCTCAGCTAATTTAAAATGCAAATCGATATAGGGCTGTGTACCCTCAATCGACGCTTCGGGCTGTGTACCCACAGCAAATTTAAATGACAAATCGACATGGGGCTGTGTACCCTCAGTCGACGCTTTGGGCTGTGTACCCTCAGCTAATTTAAAATGCAAATCGATATCGGGCTGTGTACCCTCAATCGACGCTTCAGGCTGTGTACCCTCAGCTAATTTAAAATGCAAACCAATATCGGGCTGTGTACCCTTAATCGATCGGGATGTGTACCCTTGGCTAATTTAAAATGCAAATCGATATCGGGCTGTGTATCCTCAATCGACGCTTCGGGCTGTGTACCCTCAGCTAATTTAAAATGCAAATCGATATCGGGCTGTGTACCCTCAATCGACGCTACGGGTTGTACACCCTCAGCTAATTTAAATGACATATCGATATCGGACTGTGTACCCTCAGTTAATATAAAATGCAAATCGATATCGGGCTGTGTACCCTCAATCGATGCTTCGGGATGTACACCCTCAGCTAATTTAAATGACAAATCGATATCGGGCCGTGTATCCTCAATCGACGCTTCGGGCTGTGTACCCTTAGCTAATTTAAAATGCAAATCGATATCGGGCTTTGTACCCTCAATCGACGCATCGGGCTGTGTACCCTCAGCTAATTTAAAATGCAAATCGATATCGAGCTGTGTACCCTCAATCGATGCTTCGAGCTGTGTACCCTCGGCTAATTTAAAATGCAAATCGATATCGGGCTGTGTACCCT
Source organism: Petunia x hybrida (assembly GCA_037355625.1). Taxonomy (NCBI): domain Eukaryota; kingdom Viridiplantae; phylum Streptophyta; class Magnoliopsida; order Solanales; family Solanaceae; genus Petunia; species Petunia x hybrida. The sequence continues at coordinate 300,529 of JBBBVM010000475.1, forward strand.
CAATAGACGCTTTGGCTGTGTACCCTCAGCTAATTTGAAATGCAAATCGATATCGGGCTGTGTACCCCCAGCTAATTTAAAATGCAAATCGATATCGGGATGTGTACCCTCAATCGACGCTTCGGGCTGTGTACCCTCAGCTAATTTAAATGACAAATTGACATGGGGCTGTGTACCCTCAGTCGACGCTTCGGGCTTTGTACCCTCAACTAATTTAAAATGCAAATTGATATCGGGCTGTGCACCCTCAATCGACGCTTCAGGCTGTTTACCCTCAGCTAATTTAAAATGAAAATCGATATCGGGCTGTGTAACCTCAATCGATGCTTCGGGCTGTGTACCCTCAGCTAATTTAAAATGCAAATCAATATCGGGCTGTGTACCCTCAATCGACACTTCGGGCTGTGTACCCTCAGCTAATTTAAAATGTAAATCGATATCGGGCTGTGTATCCTCAATCGACGCTTCGGGCTGTGTACCCTCAGCTAATTTAAAATGCAAATCGATATAGGGCTGTGTACCCTCAATCGACGCTTCGGGGTGTGTACCCACAGCAAATTTAAATGACAAATCGACATGGGGCTGTGTACCCTCAGTCGACGCTTTGGGCTGTGTACCCTCAGCTAATTTAAAATGCAAATCGATATCGGGCTGTGTACCCTCAATCGACGCTTCAGGCTGTGTACCCTCAGCTAATTTAAAATGCAAACCAATATCGGGCTGTGTACCCTTAATCGATCGGGATGTGTACCCTTGGCTAATATAAAATGCAAATCGATATCGGGCTGTGTATCCTCAATCGACGCTTCGGGCTGTGTACCCTCAGCTAATTTAAAATGCAAATCGATATAGGGCTGTGTACCCTCAATCGACGCTTCGGGCTGTGTACCCACAGCAAATTTAAATGACAAATCGACATGGGGCTGTGTACCCTCAGTCGACGCTTTGGGCTGTGTACCCTCAGCTAATTTAAAATGCAAATCGATATCGGGTTGTGTACCCTCGAACGACGCTTCAGGCTGTGTACCCTCAGCTAATTTAAAATGCAAACCAATATCGGGCTGTGTACCCTTAATCGATCGGGATGTGTACCCTCAGCTAATTTAAAATGCAAATCGATATCGGGCTGTGTACCCTCAATCGACGCTACGGGTTGTACACCCTCAGCTAATTTAAATGACAAATCGATATCGGGCCGTGTATCCTCAATCGACGCTTCGGGCTGTGTACCCTCAGCTAATTTAAAATGCAAATCGATATCGGGCTTTGTACCCTCAATCGACGCTTCGGGTTGTGCACCCTCAGCTAATTTAAATGACAAATCGACATAGAATTGTGTACCCTTAGTTGACACTTCGGGCTGTGTACCCTCAGCTAATTTAGAATGCAAATCGATATCGGGTTGTGTATCCTCAATCGACGCTTCGGGCTGTGTACCCTCATCTAATTTCAAATGCAAATCGATATCGGGCTGTGTAAACTCAATCGACGCTTCGGGTTGTGCACCCTCAGTTTATTTATATGATAAATCGACATCGGATAGTGTACCCTCAGTTGACGCTTCGGGCGGTGTACCCTCTGCTAATTTAAAATGCAAATCGATGTCGGGCTGTGTATCCTCAATCGACGCTTCGGGCTGTGTACCCTCAGCTAATTTAAAATGCAAATCGATATAGGGCTGTGTACCCTCAATCGACGCTTCGGGCTGTGTACCCACAGCAAATTTAAATGACAAATCGACATGGGGCTGTGTACCCTCAGTCGACGCTTTGGGCTGTGTACCCTCAGCTAATTTAAAATGCAAATCGATATCGGGCTGTGTACCCTCAATCGACGCTTCAGGCTGTGTACCCTCAGCTAATTTAAAATGCAAACCAATATCGGGCTGTGTACCCTTAATCGATCGGGATGTGTACCCTTGGCTAATTTAAAATGCAAATCGATATCGGGCTGTGTATCCTCAATCGACGCTTCGGGCTGTGTACCCTCAGCTAATTTAAAATGCAAATCGATATCGGGCTGTGTACCCTCAATCGACGCTACGGGTTGTACACCCTCAGCTAATTTAAATGACAAATCGATATCGGACTGTGTACCCTCAGTTAATATAAAATGCAAATCGATATCGGGCTGTGTACCCTCAATCGATGCTTCGGGTTGTACACCCGCAGCTAATTTAAATGACAAATCGATATCGGGCCGTGTATCCTCAATCGACGCTTCGGGCTGTGTACCCTCAGCTAATTTAAAATGCAAATCGATATCGGGCTTTGTACCCTCAATCGACGCATCGGGCTGTGTACCCTCAGCTAATTTAAAATGCAAATCGATATCGAGCTGTGTACCCTCAATCGATGCTTCGAGCTGTGTACCCTCAGCTAATTTAAAATGCAAATCGATATCGGGCTGTGTACCCTCAATAGACGCTTTGGGCTGTGTACCCTCAGCTAATTTGAAATGCAAATCGATATCGGGCTGTGTACCCTCAGCTAATTTAAAATGTAAATCGATATCGGGATGTGTACCCTCAATCGACGCTTCGGGCTGTGTACCCTCAGCTAATTTAAATGACAAATTGACATGGGGCTGTGTACCCTCAGTCGACGCTTCGGGCTTTGTACCCTCAACTAATTTAAAATGCAAATTGATATCAGGCTGTGCACCCTCAATCGACGCTTCAGGCTGTTTACCCTCAGCTAATTTAAAATGAAAATCGATATCGGGCTGTGTAACCTCAATCGATGCTTCGGGCTGTGTACCCTCAGCTAATTTAAAATGCAAATCAATATCGGGCTGTGTACCCTCAATCGACACTTCGGGCTGTGTACCCTCAGCTAATTTAAAATGTAAATCGATATCGGGCTGTGTATCCTCAATCGACGCTTCGGGCTGTGTACCCTCAGCTAATTTAAAATGCAAATCGATATAGGGCTGTGTACCCTCAATCGACGCTTCGGGCTGTGTACCCACAGCAAATTTAAATGACAAATCGACATGGGGCTGTGTACCCTCAGTCGACGCTTTGGGCTGTGTACCCTCAGCTAATTTAAAATGCAAATCGATATCGGGCTGTGTACCCTCAATCGACGCTTCAGGCTGTGTACCCTCAGCTAATTTAAAATGCAAACCAATATCGGGCTGTGTACCCTTAATCGATCGGGATGTGTACCCTTGGCTAATTTAAAATGCAAATCGATATCGGGCTGTGTATCCTCAATCGACGCTTCGGGCTGTGTACCCTCAGCAAATTTAAAATGCAAATCGATATAGGGCTGTGTACCCTCAATCGACGCTTCGGGCTGTGTACCCACAACAAATTTAAATGACAAATCGACATGGGGCTGTGTACCCTCAGTCGACGCTTTGGGCTGTGTACCCTCAGCTAATTTAAAATGCAAATCGATATCAGGTTGTGTACCCTCGAACGACGCTTCAGGCTGTGTACCCTCAGCTAATTTAAAATGAAAACCAATATCGGGCTGTGTACCCTTAATCGATCGGGATGTGTACCCTTGGCTAATTTAAAATGCAAATCGATATCGGGCTGTGTATCCTCAATCGACGCTTCGGGCTGTGTACCCTCAGCTAATTTAAAATGCAAATCGATATCGGGCTGTGTACCCTCAATCGACGCTACGGGTTGTACACCCTCAGCTAATTTAAATGACAAATCGATATCGGACTGTGTACCCTCAGTTAATATAAAATGCAAATCGATATCGGGCTGTGTACCCTCAATCGATGCTTCGGGTTGTACACCCTCAGCTAATTTAAATGACAAATCGATATCGGGCCGTGTATCCTCAATCGACGCTTCGGGCTGTGTACCCTCAGCTAATTTTAAATGCAAATCGATATCGGGCTTTGTACCCTCAATCGACTCTTCGGGTTGTGCACCCTCAGCTAATTTAAATGACAAATCGACATAGAATTGTGTACCCTTAGTTGACACTTCGGGCTGTGTACCCTCAGCTAATTTAGAATGCAAATCGATATCGGGTTGTGTATCCTCAATCGACGCTTCGGGCTGTGTACCCTCATCTAATTTAAAATGTAAATCGATATCGGGCTGTGTATCCTCAATCGACGCTTCGGGCTGTGTACCCTCAGCTAATTTAAAATGCAAATCGATATAGGGCTGTGTACCCTCAATCGACGCTTCGGGCTGTGTACCCACAGCAAATTTAAATGACAAATCGACATGGGCTGTGTACCCTCAGTCGACGCTTTGGGCTGTGTACCCTCAGCTAATTTAAAATGCAAATCGATATCGGGCTGTGTACCCTCAATCGACGCTTCAGGCTGTGTACCCTCAGCTAATTTAAAATGCAAACCAATATCGGGCTGTGTACCCTTAATCGATCGGGATGTGTACCCTTGGCTAATTTAAAATGCAAATCGATATCGGGCTGTGTATCCTCAATCGACGCTTCGGGCTGTGTACCCTCAGCAAATTTAAAATGCAAATCGATATAGGGCTGTGTACCCTCAATCGACGCTTCGGGCTGTGTACCCACAACAAATTTAAATGACAAATCGACATGGGGCTGTGTACCCTCAGTCGACGCTTTGGGCTGTGTACCCTCAGCTAATTTAAAATGCAAATCGATATCAGGTTGTGTACCCTCGAACGACGCTTCAGGCTGTGTACCCTCAGCTAATTTAAAATGAAAACCAATATCGGGCTGTGTACCCTTAATCGATCGGGATGTGTACCCTTGGCTAATTTAAAATGCAAATCGATATCGGGCTGTGTATCCTCAATCGACGCTTCGGGCTGTGTACCCTCAGCTAATTTAAAATGCAAATCGATATCGGGCTGTGTACCCTCAATCGACGCTACGGGTTGTACACCCTCAGCTAATTTAAATGACAAATCGATATCGGACTGTGTACCCTCAGTTAATATAAAATGCAAATCGATATCGGGCTGTGTACCCTCAATCGATGCTTCGGGTTGTACACCCTCAGCTAATTTAAATGACAAATCGATATCGGGCCGTGTATCCTCAATCGACGCTTCGGGCTGTGTACCCTCAGCTAATTTTAAATGCAAATCGATATCGGGCTTTGTACCCTCAATCGACTCTTCGGGTTGTGCACCCTCAGCTAATTTAAATGACAAATCGACATAGAATTGTGTACCCTTAGTTGACACTTCGGGCTGTGTACCCTCAGCTAATTTAGAATGCAAATCGATATCGGGTTGTGTATCCTCAATCGACGCTTCGGGCTGTGTACCCTCATCTAATTTCAAATGCAAATCGATATCGGGCTGTGTAAACTCAATCGACGCTTCGGGTTGTGCACCCTCAGTTTATTTATATGATAAATCGACATCGGATAGTGTACCCTCAGTTGACGCTTCGGGCGGTGTACCCTCAGCTAATTTAAAATGCAAATCGATGTCGGGCTGTGTATCCTCAATCGACGCTTCGGGCTGTGTACCCTCAGCTAATTTAAAATGCAAATCGATATAGGGCTGTGTACCCTCAATCGACGCTTCGGGCTGTGTACCCACATCAAATTTAAATGACAAATCGACATGGGGCTGTGTACCCTCAGTCGACGCTTTGGGCTGTGTACCCTCAGCTAATTTAAAATGCAAATCGATATCGGGCTGTGTACCCTCAATCGACGCTTCAGGCTGTGTACCCTCAGCTAATTTAAAATGCAAACCAATATCGGGCTGTGTACCCTTAATCGATCGGGATGTGTACCCTTGGCTAATTTAAAATGCAAATCGATATCGGGCTGTGTATCCTCAATCGACGCTTCGGGCTGTGTACCCTCAGCTAATTTAAAATGCAAATCGATATCGGGCTGTGTACCCTCAATCGACGCTACGGGTTGTACACCCTCAGCTAATTTAAATGACAAATCGATATCGGACTGTGTACCCTCAGTTAATATAAAATGCAAATCGATATCGGGCTGTGTACCCTCAATCGATGCTTCGGGTTGTACACCCTCAGCTAATTTAAATGACAAATCGATATCGGGCCGTGTATCCTCAATCGACGCTTCGGGCTGTGTACCCTCAGCTAATTTAAAATGCAAATCGACGCATCGGGCTTTGTACCCTCAATCGACGCATCGGGCTGTGTACCCTCAGCTAATTTAAAATGCAAATCGATATCGAGCTGTGTACCCTCAATCGATGCTTCGAGCTGTGTACCCTCAGCTAATTTAAAATGCAAATCGATATCGGGCTGTGTACCCTCAATAGACGCTTTGGGCTGTGTACCCTCAGCTAATTTGAAATGCAAATCGATATCGGGCTGTGTACCCTCAGCTAATTTAAAATGCAAATCGATATCGGGATGTGTACCCTCAATCGACGCTTCGGGCTGTGTACCCTCAGCTAATTTAAATGACAAATTGACATGGGGCTGTGTACCCTCAGTCGACGCTTCGGGCTTTGTACCCTCAACTAATTTAAAATGCAAATTGATATCGGGCTGTGCACCCTCAATCGACGCTTCAGGCTGTTTACCCTCAGCTAATTTAAAATGAAAATCGATATCGGGCTGTGTAACCTCAATCGATGCTTCGGGCTGTGTACCCTCAGCTAATTTAAAATGCAAATCAATATCGGGCTGTGTACCCTCAATCGACACTTCGGGCTGTGTACCCTCAGCTAATTTAAAATGTAAATCGATATCGGGCTGTGTATCCTCAATCGACGCTTCGGGCTGTGTACCCTCAGCTAATTTAAAATGCAAATCGATATAGGGCTGTGTACCCTCAATCGACGCTTCGGGCAGTGTACCCACAGCTAATTTAAATGACAAATCGACATGGGGCTGTGTACCTCAGTGGACGCTTTGGGCTGTGTACCCTCGGCTAATTTAAAATGCAAATCGATATCGGGCTGTGTACCGTCAATCGACGCTTCGGGCTGTGTACCCTCAGCTAATTTAAAATGCAAATCGATATCGGGGTGTGTGCCCTCAATCGATGCTTCGGGCTGTGTACCCTCAGCTAATTTAAAATGCAAATCAATATCGGGCTGTGTATCCTCAATCGACGCTTCGGGCTGTGTACCCTAAGATAATTTAAAATGCAAATCGATATCGGGCTGTGTACCCTCAATCGACGCTTCGGGTTGTACACCCTCAGCTAATTTAAATGACAAATCCACATCGGACTGTGTACCCTCACTCGACGCTTCGGGCTGTGTACCCTCAGCTAATTTAAAATACAAATCGATATCGGGCCGTGTATCCTCTATCGACGCATCGGGCTGTGTACCCTCAGCTAATTTAAAATGCAAATCGATATCGGGCTGTGTACCCTCAATCGACGCATCGGGCTGTGTACCCTCAACTAATTTAAAATGCAAATCGATATCGAGCTGTGTACCCTCAATCGATGCTTCGAGCTGTGTACCCTCAGCTAATTTAAAATGCAAATAGATATCGGGCTGTGTACCCTCAATAGACGCTTTGGGTTGTGAATCCTCAGCTAATTTAAATGAAAAATCAACATCGGACTGTGTACCCTCAGTCGACGCTTCGGGCTGTGTACGCTCAGCTAATTTAAAATGCAAATCGATATTGGGCTGTGTATCCTCAATCGACGCTTCGGGCTGTGTACCCTCAGCTAATTTAAAATGTAAATCAATATCGGGCTGTGTACACTCAATCGACACTTCGGGTTGTGCAGCCTCAGCTAATTTAAATGACAAATTGACATAGAACTGTGTACCCTCAGTTGACGCTTTGGCTGTATACCCTCAGCTAATTTAAATGACAAATTGACATAGAACTGTGTACCCTCAGTTGATGCTTTGGGCTGTGTACCCTCAGCTAATTTAAAATGCAAATCGATATCGGGCTGTGTATCCTCAATCGACGCTTCGGGCTGTGTACCCTCAGCTAATTTAAAATACAAATCGATATCGGGCTATGTACCCTCAATCGACGCTTCGGGTTATGCACCCTCAGCTAATTTAAATGATAAATCGACATCAGATAGTGTACCCTCAGTCGACGCTTCGGGCTGTGTACACTCAGCTAATTTAAAATACAAATCGATATCGGGCTGTGTATCCTCAATCGACGCTTCGGGCTGTGTACCCTCAGATAATTTAAAATGCAAATAGATATCGGGCTGTGTACCCTCAATCGACACTTCGGGTTGTGCACCCTCAGCTAATTTAAATACCAAATCGCCATCGGACTGTGTACCCTCAGTCGACGCTTCGGGCTGTGTACCCTCAACTAATTTAAAATGCAAATCGATATCGGGCTGTGTATCCTCAATCGATGCTTCGGGCTGTATACCCTCAGCTAATTTAAAATGCAAATCGATATCGAGCTGTGTACCCTCAATCGATGCTTCGAGCTGTGTTGACACGACCCGGAATCCGGTTAGGCCGTGCGGGCACCCGACATACTCCCCTAGACCCGTCGGGCGAACCCTTACCAAATAAATCAGGAAAATAAATATAACAATTTACAAATAAGGACAAAACTTAAAATAAAAATACTGACATACTGATACCCCTAAGCTGTACAAAAGAAATTACAGCTGACTACCCAACATGCTAGGTTTAGAGCTATCCAGACCAGACATCTAAGAGTACAAAAGAATACAGATACCTCCTGAAGGGAGCAAAATGCAACTGAAATAATGAACAATAAACTGGTGGCCATCCGGAATAAATCTGGCTCACCCTGACAGCTGAAGTCGTCTTCGCTCCTGAACAACGCGGCGAACTCAATCCTGGAGCGAACCTGCCGAAACGAAATAGATAGACAAGAAACAAACAACAAACGAGGGTGAGTCAAAAGGACTCAATAAGTGGGGCAGACTAGCCACCTCAAAGAATAGGATAGCTAGCCAGGGAGAAAAGAAACAAATAAACCCAATTCCTTTATTTAAATTACAAAAAGGCAGAGCCAGACAATAACTAGAAACACGTATGAAACCTTAAACTCAGCCAGGAATACGAGCCAGAAACATATCAACAAATAAGCAATGCACGTATGAGCAGAACAGTAGTCATGTACCGCAAGTCTACACAATGGTATGAATTGAGATGAAATGAAATGAAGTGAGATGAAATGAAATATGATGCAAAGGGTCACATGTGCCCGTCCTCCCATCTCGAAGCGGAATACTCCTGCACTCGAGGGGAACCTAATCTGATAACCAACTGGAGCGGAATACTCCTGCTCCTGGGGCGGAATACTCCTGCACCCGATATAATATAAACCAAAACCAGAGGCGGAATACTCCTGCACTCTCTTGGGGCGGAATACTCCTGCACCCGATATAATACAATGGAGCGGAATACTCCTGCTCCTGGGGCGGAATACTCCTGCCCTCAATATGATACAATGGAGCGGAATACTCCTGCTCCTGGGGCGGAATACTCCTGCCCTCAATATGATATGCAATGTAATGCATATGAATGACATATAATGCATATGAGTGCAATGTTATGCAATAATAACCCTTCACCGGCGCGGGACTCTCATCGACAACCGGGAAGTAGATGCCAACTTACAGCCAGGGTACAATACTCAAATCCTCAATGCAAAACCCATAATAGGACATAACAGATAATATACAATGTAAATCCAAAGCTAAGGCGTAATGAGTACGTCTATCGGCAGCTACACACGTAAGGAATACGTGGTAGAAAATCCACGAGGCCAGGTGCCTCCAAAGAAATGGATATAAACACTTACCTTGTTACAAAGTTAGTACAGCCACTCAATAACCGCTTTGTCCTTTGGTTTTCTTGCCAAACGATCCCACTCTATTCAATAAGCAGAAAAATATATCAATTTAGGCTAAAGGCTTCATTCCTCACATCTTAGGGCAATCCAGGTAGGAACCTGATACCCTATTCGCATACGCAATACGCAGGCCAGGCCTATATACAGAGTTTAAGGCCACATAACCAAATCCCAAATAAATTATATTTATAAGTTTCCCATAACTCACTGAGTACGAATATATAATCAATTTCATTATCGGGGTCCATTTGACCCGTTAAACTATCAATTTACGTCATTAGGGCGATGTCTAATATTCTTATTTTTACCGCAAAAATATATTTAAACACACATAATAAATTCAAATACTATATTAGGATCATTACCTGAATGTTCCAGGGTGAAAATTCTACTTTTCTCCGACCCCTTTTTCTATTTTCTGGCATTTTTTTCTCACTGCATCTTTTCCTTTTTCTCTGATAATGTTACGTTTCTTTTCTGTTCACTTAATGAAGATGAGCTTATAAGCTCATCTTCACCACCGCCATTCATTAATCCATTTTGTCCTTTTTCTCTTTTTTTTTTTTTTTTTATTTTCTTTTCTTTTCTCGACGAAAATTAAAACGGTGCCCTATGATATTCGAAATAATTCCAACTTTTGCATAGCAGTTATACAAAATATATATAACATACTCGCGAAGGCGGATCTCAAATTGGACTCCCGAAACTCAAGATGCAAATTTAAATGAAAAGAAGTCAAATTATTTAACTTTCGGCATTTTAGCGGAAACTAGCCGAACAACATCGAAATTCACTTTCGAAAGTTTATAAAAATTACAAATAATCATACGAACCCAACGGCGCTTTCAGATTTCGAATCGGAGCTCATTCGGCAAAACCGAGCTCGAAAATCTCTTTTTAATATTTATTGCCAATAAAAACTGCAATCTTCTTCCGATGCCTACCAAACAAGGTCTGATTTAGCTCAAATTTTACAGACAGGTCCTAATGGACATTACGAGTATTTTAAAATTATCGGCACGCCAATCGGAGTCCTAACTTCCGAAACGACTGACCGAGATCGTTTCATTCTCCTCCACTTAAACTCTCGTTCGTCCTCGAACGAGCCTAAGTCTAAAGCAATATTCACGCAGATAACAAGAAAACTTGCACAACCTTCATAAACCACTCCACGGACATTATCTCATAATTACAGAATCAGAGTTATAACACGCACATCAAACTCTTGGATAAAAACATAGCTGGATAATATGATAACGTCATCGCCCAGCTTACTCTGACTAAGCTGATCCTTCCTCGATCACGTGAGGAGAGTTCTACATTTTCGAAACAAAGATACACGGAACTTTGGATGGATAACATGATTCAGCTGATAATCACCTCTTCAATATACCTTTCGATATAGAACAAGTCGATGGAACTAGGAATTAGCTCACTCTTGATGCAATAGGGGAGCTTTTGAAGTATCTTGTCACTACACACTATAGAAGATTTGATGCAAGCCATATTATTCTTACGAATGCACTATGCAACATCTCAGTTGATCTTAGTGTTGTTCCGCAAGCTCCTCGTGGGAATGTAGTTACTCATATTCTAATGTATGCCAAAGGCTCATCTGAACAGGGTCTATCGTATAAGGATAAGGATCATGCAACAACTACTGGATAGTATGATGCAGACCAGGAATGATCTTCAGACTGAACATCTACTTCAGGGTATTGTCTTTGGATTGAAAATATTATAACTTGAAAAAGTATAAATAAAAGAGACATGTAGTTGGATCTTCACCTGAGGCAGAATACCGGCAATAAAGTTGATTACATGTGCATTTATAACGCTAAAGTAACTTCTCAAAGAGTTGAGGTGTGATAAAGATATATGATGGATTGTCGACAAGCTGCACTAAACCTTTAACTCTAAATTTCCATGAAGTAAAACAACGTCAGTATGAGGATCCAGTTCTAGTTGAATACAGACAGATAGCCAGAAGAAAATTGGAGTCACCATACAGGGTTACTATTGACGGTGTTTCCATGTATAAAGATAGACTTTGTGTTCCTGATGTTGCAGATTTACGTGGACAGATTATGATAGAGGCGCATTATTCCAAATACACTGTTCATCCAAATTCGACTAAGATATACCATGATCTTAAGAAGATTTATTGGTGGGACGGAATGAAGTGTGACATAGCAGAATTTGTGGCTCAGTGTTCTAATTGTCAGCAAGTTAAAGTCGTGTCATCTTTCCAGACTTTATGCTTTCAGCAGATAGGTACGTATATATGATCAGGTTGCCAGCTTATCTCTATCATTAATAGATTATTAGTGGGTTTAGCAATGATCGACACTTATTATAGATTTCTGCCGTGGCCTTACTTTGGGTCGTGAGAAAAGTGGTATCAACACCTCAGAGATTCAATATTACCATTCAGTATTTGGAGAAAGACTCCTCCACTTAAAGCACAAACTCGTGTAGCCATTTGAATAGGAATAACCATCCTCGCGCAGTCTGCTGGACTAAAGAAGATTTAGCTAAAAGCTGAACGTAGGCAGACCTAAGCTACCAACTACCCTTTCGAGTTGCCAAACAGCTGCAATTCTCAAGTTCACAACTCCATACCTTTGCCGTAAACACCACCGCCTGATGGATGGTACTTCTATATAAAAATTTCGGCAGAGTTTCCCCTGAAACTGGATGATCCGCAAAAACAGAACCAGCACTATACTATACATGGGAATGGATACCCGGATAAACTGATAACATAAACATGTTAAATGGATAGCAAGATGAGACAACTGGACCAAAATAATAATATGCTTCCAAAACAATAATATGCTTACCCGGCCACAATAACACGTACTCTGGCTCAACACAGGGAACATCACAATAGGTTACTGATCGCCTAAGCTCACTAGTGCCGGACGAAAAAAAAATGGAAATGGATCGAGGATAGAAATAATTAGAGCTTCAGGAAGTTCATCTTCTTATTTGCTTGACTACCAAAGCTAGACTACTTACGAGTCGAAGTAGCCCAAGAATCGCAATTAAAGAAATAGATATTAACTGAGCTTTATGGAACAACATCCATACCAATTTGACCTCCCAATAAGAAGGAAACTCTGACAATTTACCAAAAACTCTTTTTATAACCCAGACAAGCTCATAGGATAACATGACTTTACTAGCGTTTCAAACCAAGAGGAGACACGTAGATCGAATATTACTGACTAACCACTTTACACCGGAAGAAACCATGACACTCCCTTATGATGAAGAATTAGAATCCCATAATCCAACCAACACGGAATTTCCAAGAACAAAGGTAAACTAATTTGATATAATAATAGAAAGTGGCACGACAAGATGCCAGGCAGACAATAGCGACACTCACCGTCAAATTTCTCATATTTAGATCAGATAAACTAGTAGGGTCTCATAAATGCCAGGAATAAATCGTATCAGAAACTCACCCCTCTACCGCAACCGATTCTTAATTACGACAATATCCAAGGAAACCGTCGAAACATGATAAGACACACCATTTCCAGATCGATCGGAAAAATAAATCTTACTTACGGATAAGGGAAGAAGAAACACACGGGTCTACTACATCGGATGCCTCAGCATCCCGCCAGACAAGCAATTCATAGAACTGCCTCTACAGCTGAGCTGAGCCACTACCCTGACAATCACTTTCTGGAGAACCACTGCCACCACACTCTCAACCTCTGCTGGATGGTGGCATATCTCTACTTGATTAAGATCTAAATGAAATTCCCTGCGACTGTGCAGGTACCTGATGACAAGAGAAAGGACGGCTGCTAACTTATTGGAATAAGGAAAAATCCTCAAAGAATAGCCAGACTCACGACAATGATAACAGGAAAACTCTTCAAAGGATAATCAGACTCACAACAATGATAACACCTTTTCACTGACTATATGAGCTGGACAGATTGTTGATAGCTATAAAGAAAAGACTGAATCTGATCTTGGCGAGCTACTGGCGCACTCTAAGAATCACGTAACACAAGCTGAGATAACCTGGAAGGTGACTTCCAAAAATAATCAGAACTTTTACCTCCAAATAAGGTACCATGGTTACCCACCAGGGCCGTGGGATCTCTTACTTTCCCGCTCTAACTTATGGTATGCCTCGAACCTTCGGGCAATATTAACAACAACATCAAATAAAATCCAGACCTCAATTTCTCGAGCCATCTGGGATTTCAAGGAAAAATGAAGGTCATCAATAAATCTCTGAATCTCTTGAAAGGCTCATGGACTAGTTCTAATGCATATTCAGCCATTCTATAGAATTCAATCTCATATTGTGAAATACCAACAGGCTATCCGACAGACTACCCTGTCCAATCCACTCAAACTGGCAACACTTTTCATCTCGCTCGCTACTCGAAAAGAACTTTTCCATGAATCTAGAAGAAAAACCGAACCAAGTTAGCTAATAAGAGAGCGGCCCACCAATTCAAGGCTGGACCCCTGAAACTGGAAAGCAGAATAATCAACACCATACCGCTCAATATAATGAAAAGCCTGAAGGATACACTGACATCATTTTATTTTTTTTAAAGAGAATCACGAGGTTTATCTGATGCATTGCTTGAGAATATCGGAAGGTTCAACCCGATAAAATAATACATCATCTTCGAACACTCGGACCGAGCTATTACTTGGGCTAGCTAACCAACCAGAATAATTAGTGGCACAACACATGCTGCCTCTGGAACACAATTTACTGCAGCAATATTAAGAACCAAAAAAAAGAGCTCCCTGAGATTGAACGTCTGCACATGCGGCAACCTGATAGGCTGCCCAGCGAATGATAGGTTCTTACGGTATCTGCGTCGCCAAGATTCTCGTAAAGCATCATAGAGAGCCAAGGGAACTACAAGGCCCTGCCCCCTTGCCCATCGCGAGCTCGTACAACTGGGGCCTCCGTAACTAGGTCGTCAGCACGATAAAAAAAAACTCTCGGCGCTTCGTCAGTGCTAGCCCCACGCTAGACTGCTTCGTCTTAAACTCATACCGTTTGTTGATTTATCGCACGAGGGTTTCACAATTACCACGAAGGAATTAATGAATTAACGAAATACTTTTGAATCCTTGACCGACGCACGATCAGAAAAGAAGGAAGTGAAACTTCCTAAATGCCATCATAGCCCCTCGTAGATAAGTACGGACGTCTACGTACCCATCACCGAGACTCTACTAGACACTGTCTTAGTCTGGATAGACTCTAAACTGGGCTCTGATACCAACTGACACGACCCGGAATCCGGTTAGGCCGTGCGGGCACCCGACATACTCCCCTAGACCCGTCGGGCGAACCCTTACCAAATAAATCAGGAAAATAAATATAACAATTTACAAATAAGGACAAAACTTAAAATAAAAATACTGACATACTGATACCCCTAAACTGTACAAAAGAAATTACAGCTGACTACCCAACATGCTAGGTTTAGAGCTATCCAGACCAGACATCTAAGAGTACAAAAGAATACAGATACCTCCTGAAGGGAGCAAAATGCAACTGAAATAATGAACAATAAACTGGTGGCCATCCGGAATAAATCTGGCTCACCCTGACAGCTGAAGTCGTCTTCGCTCCTGAACAACGCGGCGAACTCAATCCTGGAGCGAACCTGCCGAAACGAAATAGATAGACAAGAAACAAACAACAAACGAGGGTGAGTCAAAAGGACTCAATAAGTGGGGCAGACTAGCCACCTCAAAGAATAGGATAGCTAGCCAGGGAGAAAAGAAACAAATAAACCCAATTCCTTTTATTTAAATTACAAAAAGGCAGAGCCAGACAATAACTAGAAACACGTATGAAACCTTAAACTCAGCCAGGAATACGAGCCAGAAACATATCAACAAATAAGCAATGCACGTATGAGCAGAACAGTAGTCATGTACCGCAAGTCTACACAATGGTATGAATTGAGATGAAATGAAATGAAGTGAGATGAAATGAAATATGATGCAAAGGGTCACATGTGCCCGTCCTCCCATCTCGAAGCGGAATACTCCTGCACTCGAGGGGAACCTAATCTGATAACCAACTGGAGCGGAATACTCCTGCTCCTGGGGCGGAATACTCCTGCACCCGATATAATATAAACCAAAACCGGAGGCGGAATACTCCTGCACTCTCTTGGGGCGGAATACTCCTGCACCCGATATAATACAATGGAGCGGAATACTCCTGCTCCTGGGGCGGAATACTCCTGCCCTCAATATGATACAATGGAGCGGAATACTCCTGCTCCTGGGGCGGAATACTCCTGCCCTCAATATGATATGCAATGTAATGCATATGAATGACATATAATGCATATGAGTGCAATGTTATGCAATAATAACCCTTCACCGGCGCGGGACTCTCATCGACAACCGGGAAGTAGATGCCAACTTACAGCCAGGGTACAATACTCAAATCCTCAATGCAAAACCCATAATAGGACATAACAGATAATATACAATGTAAATCCAAAGCTAAGGCGTAATGAGTACGTCTATCGGCAGCTACACACGTAAGGAATACGTGGTAGAAAATCCACGAGGCCAGGTGCCTCCAAAGAAATGGATATAAACACTTACCTTGTTACAAAGTTAGTACAGCCACTCAATAACCGCTTTGTCCTTTGGTTTTCTTGCCAAACGATCCCACTCTATTCAATAAGCAGAAAAATATATCAATTTAGGCTAAAGGCTTCATTCCTCGCATCTTAGGGCAATCCAGGTAGGAACCTGATACCCTATTCGCATACGCAATACGCAGGCCAGGCCTATATACAGAGTTTAAGGCCACATAACCAAATCCCAAATAAATTATATTTATAAGTTTCCCATAACTCACTGAGTACGAATATATAATCAATTTCATTATCGGGGTCCATTTGACCCGTTAAACTATCAATTTACGTCATTAGGGCGATGTCTAATATTCTTATTTTTACCGCAAAAATATATTTAAACACACATAATAAATTCAAATACTATATTAGGATCATTACCTGAATGTTCCAGGGTGAAAATTCTACTTTTCTCCGACCCCTTTTTCTATTTTCTGGCATTTTTTTCTCACTGCATCTTTTCCTTTTTCTCTGATAATGTTACGTTTCTTTTCTGTTCACTTAATGAAGATGAGCTTATAAGCTCATCTTCACCACCGCCATTCATTAATCCATTTTGTCCTTTTTCTCTTTTTTTTTTTTTTTTATTTTCTTTTCTTTTCTCGACGAAAATTAAAACGGTGCCCTATGATATTCGAAATAATTCCAACTTTTGCATAGCAGTTATACAAAATATATATAACATACTCGCGAAGGCGGATCTCAAATTGGACTCCCGAAACTCAAGATGCAAATTTAAATGAAAAGAAGTCAAATTATTTAACTTTCGGCATTTTAGCGGAAACTAGCCGAACAACATCGAAATTCACTTTCGAAAGTTTATAAAAATTACAAATAATCATACGAACCCAACGGCGCTTTCAGATTTCGAATCGGAGCTCATTCGGCAAAACCGAGCTCGAAAATCTCTTTTTAATATTTATTGCCAATAAAAACTGCAATCTTCTTCCGATGCCTACCAAACAAGGTCTGATTTAGCTCAAATTTTACAGACAGGTCCTAATGGACATTACGAGTATTTTAAAATTATCGGCACGCCAATCGTAGTCCTAACTTCCGAAACGACTGACCGAGATCGTTTCATGTGTACCCTCAGCTAATTTAAAATGCAAATCGATATCGGGCTGTGTACCCTCAATAGACGCTTTGGGCTGTGTACCCTCAGCTAATTTGAAATGCAAATCGATATCGGGCTGTGTACCCTCAGCTAATTTAAAATGCAAATCGATATCGGGATGTGTACCCTCAATCGACGCTTCGGGCTGTGTACCCTCAGCTAATTTAAATGACAAATTGACATGGGGCTGTGTACCCTCAGTCGACGCTTCGGGCTTTGTACCCTCAACTAATTTAAAATGCAAATTGATATCGGGCTGTGCACCCTCAATCGACGCTTCAGGCTGTTTACCCTCAGCTAATTTAAAATGAAAATCGATATCGGGCTGTGTAACCTCAATCGATGCTTCGGGCTGTGTACCCTCAGCTAATTTAAAATGCAAATCAAAATCGGGCTGTGTACCCTCAATCGACACTTCGGGCTGTGTACCCTCAGCTAATTTAAAATGTAAATCGATATCGGGCTGTGTATCCTCAATCGACGCTTCGGGCTGTGTACCCTCAGCTAATTTAAAATGCAAATCGATATAGGGCTGTGTACCCTCAATCGACGCTTCGGGCAGTGTACCCACAGCTAATTTAAATGACAAATCGACATGGGGCTGTGTACCTCAGTGGACGCTTTGGGCTGTGTACCCTCGGCTAATTTAAAATGCAAATCGATATCGGGCTGTGTACCGTCAATCGACGCTTCGGGCTGTGTACCCTCAGCTAATTTAAAATGCAAATCGATATCGGGGTGTGTGCCCTCAATCGATGCTTCGGGCTGTGTACCCTCAGCTAATTTAAAATGCAAATCAATATCGGGCTGTGTATCCTCAATCGACGCTTCGGGCTGTGTACCCTAAGATAATTTAAAATGCAAATCGATATCGGGCTGTGTACCCTCAATCGACGCTTCGGGTTGTACACCCTCAGCTAATTTAAATGACAAATCCACATCGGACTGTGTACCCTCACTCGACGCTTCGGGCTGTGTACCCTCAGCTAATTTAAAATACAAATCGATATCGGGCCGTGTATCCTCTATCGACGCTTCGGGCTGTGTACCCTCAGCTAATTTAAAATGCAAATCGATATCGGGCTGTGTACCCTCAATCGACGCATCGGGCTGTGTACCCTCAACTAATTTAAAATGCAAATCGATATCGAGCTTTGCACCCTCAATCGATGCTTCGAGCTGTGTACCCTCAGCTAATTTAAAATGCAAATAGATATCGGGCTGTGTACCCTCAATAGACGCTTTGGGTTGTGCATCCTCAGCTAATTTAAATGAAAAATCAACATCGGACTGTGTACCCTCAGTCGACGCTTCGGGCTGTGTACGCTCAGCTAATTTAAAATGCAAATCGATATTGGGCTGTGTATCCTCAATCGACGCTTCGGGCTGTGTACCCTCAGCTAATTTAAAATGTAAATCAATATCGGGCTGTGTACACTCAATCGACGCTTCGGGTTGTGCAGCCTCAGCTAATTTAAATGACAAATTGACATAGAACTGTGTACCCTCAGTTGACGCTTTGGGCTGTATACCCTCAGCTAATTTAAATGACAAATTGACATAGAACTGTGTACCCTCAGTTGAAGCTTTGGGCTGTGTACCCTCAGCTAATTTAAAATGCAAATCGATATCGGGCTGTGTATCCTCAATCGACGCTTCGGGCTGTGTACCCTCAGCTAATTTAAAATACAAATCGATATCGGGCTATGTACCCTCAATCGACGCTTCGGGTTATGCACCCTCAGCTAATTTAAATGATAAATCGACATCGGATAGTGTACCCTCAGTCGACGCTTCGGGCTGTGTACACTCAGCTAATTTAAAATACAAATCGATATCGGGCTGTGTATCCTCAATCGACGCTTCGGGCTGTGTACCCTCAGATAATTTAAAATGCAAATAGATATCGGGCTGTGTACCCTCAATCGACACTTCGGGTTGTGCACCCTCAGCTAATTTAAATACCAAATCGCCATCGGACTGTGTACCCTCAGTCGACGCTTCGGGCTGTGTACCCTCAACTAATTTAAAATGCAAATCGATATCGGGCTGTGTATCCTCAATCGATGCTTCGGGCTGTATACCCTCAGCTAATTTAAAATGCAAATCGATATCAGGCTGTGTACCCTCAATCGACGCTTTGGGCTGTGTACCCTCAGCTAATTTAAAATACAAATCGATATCGGGTTGTGTACCCTCAATCGATGCTTCTTGATGTGTACCCTCAGCTAATTTAAAATGCAAATCGATATCGGGCTGTGTACCCTCAATAGACGCTTTGGGCTGTGTACCCTCAGCTAATTTGAAATGCAAATCGATATCGGGCTGTGTATGCTCAATCGATGCTTCGGGCTGTGTACCCTCTGCTAATTTAAAATACAAATCGATATCGGGATGTGTACCCTCAATCGACGCTTCGGGCTGTTTACCCTCAGCTAATTTAAATGACAAATTGACATGGGGCTGTGTACCCTCAGTCGACGCTTCGGGCTTTGTACCCTCAGCTAATTTAAAATGCAAATTGATATCGGGCTGTGCACCCTCAATCGACGCTTCAGGCTGTGTACCCTCAGCTAATTTAAAATGAAAATCGATATCGGGCTGTGTAACCTCAATCGATGCTTCAGGCTGTGTACCCTTAGCTAATTTAAAATGCAAATCAATATCGGGCTGTGTACCCTCAATAGACGCTTTGGGCTGTGTACCCTCAGCTAATTTGAAATGCAAATCGATATCGGGTTGTGTATGCTCAATCGATGCTTCGGGCTGTGTACCCTCTGCTAATTTAAAATACAAATCGATATCGGGATGTGTACCCTCAATCGACGCTTCGGGCTGTTTACCCTCAGCTAATTTAAATGACAAATTGACATGGGGCTGTGTACCCTCAGTCGACGCTTCGGGCTTTGTACCCTCAGCTAATTTAAAATGCAAATTGATATCGGGCTGTGCACCCTCAATCGACGCTTCAGGCTGTGTACCCTCAGCTAATTTAAAATGAAAATCGATATCGGGCTGTGTAACCTCAATCGATGCTTCGGGCTGTGTACCCTTAGCTAATTTAAAATGCAAATCAATATCGGGCTGTGTACCCTCAATCGACACTTCGGGCTGTGTACTCTCAGCTAATTTAAAATGTAAATCGATATCGGGCTGTGTATCCTCAATCGACGCTTCGGGCTGTGTACCTTCAGCTAATTTAAAATGCAAATCGATATAGGGCTGTGCACCCTCAATCGACGCTTCGGGCAGTGTACCCACAGCTAATTTAAATGACAAATCGTCATGGGGCTGTGTACCTCAGTCGACGCTTTGGGCTGTGTACCCTCGGCTAATTTAAAATGCTAATCGATATCGGGCTGTGTATCGTCACTCGACGCTTCGGGCTGTATACCCGCAGCTAATTTAAAATGCAAATCGATATCGGGCTGTGTACCCTCAATCGACGCTTTGGGCTGTGTACCCTCAGCTAATTTAAAATACAAATCGATATCGGGTTGTGTACCCTCAATCGACGCTTCGGGTTGTGCACCCTCAGCTAATTTAAATGATAAATCGACATCGGATAGTGTACCCTCAGTCGACGCTTCGGGCTGTGTACCCTCAGCTAATTTAAAATGCAAATCGATATCGGGGTGTGTATCCTCAATCGACGCTTTGGGCTGTGTACCCTCAGCTAATTTAAAATGCAAATCGATATGGGGCTGTGTACCCTCAATCGATGCTTCGGGCTGTGTACCCTCAGCTAATTTAAATGACAAATCGACATGGGGCTGTGTACCCTCAGTCGACGCTTCGGGCTGTGTACCCTCAGCTAATTAAAAATGCAAATCGATATTGGGCTGTGTACACTAAATTGACGCTTCGGGCTGTGTACCCTCAGCTAATTTAAAATGCAAATCGATATAGGGCTGTGTACCCTCAATCGACGCTTCAGGCAGTGTACCCACAGCTAATTTAAATGACAAATCGACATGGGGCTGTGTACCCTCAGTCGACACTTTGGACTGTGTACCCTCGGCTAATTTAAAGTGCAAATCGATATCGGGCTGTGTACCGTCAATCGACGCTTCGGGCTGTGTACCCTCAGCTAATTTAAAATGCAAATCGATATTGGGGTGTGTACCCTCAATCGACGCTTCGGGCTGTGTACCCTCAGCTAATTTAAAATGCAAATCAATATCGGGTTGTGTATCCTCAATCGACGCTTCGGGCTGTGTACCCTCAGATAATTTAAAATGCAAATCGATATCGGGCTGTGTACCCTCAATCGACGCTACGGGTTGTACACCCTCAGCTAATTTAAATGACTAATCGCCATCGGACTGTGTACCCTCAGTCGACGCTTCGGGCTGTGTACCCTCAGCTAATTTAAAATAAAAATCGACATCGGATAGTGTACCCTCAGTCGATGCTTCAGGCTGTGTACCCTCAGCTAATTTAAAATGCAAATCGATATCGGGGTGTGTACCCTCAATCGACGCTTCGGGCTGTGTACCCTCAGCTAATTTAAATCACAAATTGACATGGGGCTGTGTACCCTCAGTCGACGCTTCGGGCTTTGTACCCTCAGCTAATTTAAAATGCCAATTGATATCGGGCTGTGTACCCTCAATCGACGCTTCAGGCTGTGTACCCTCGGCTAATTTAAAATGAAAATCGATATCGGGCTGTGTAACCTCAATCGATGCTTCGGGCTGTGTACTTTAGCTAATTTAAAATGCAAATCAATATCGGGCTGTGTACCCTCAATTGACACTTCGGGCTGTGTACCCTCAGCTAATTTAAAATGTAAATCGATATCGGGCTGTGTATCCTCAATCGACGCTTCGGGCTGTGTACCCTCAATCGATGCTTCGGGCAGTGTACCCACAGCTAATTTAAATGACAAATCGACATGGGGCTGTGTACCTCAGTCGACGCTTTGGGCTGTGTACCCTCGGCTAATTTAAAATGCAAATCGATATCGGGCTGTGTACCGTCAATTGACGCTTCGGGCTTTGTACCCTCAGCTAGTTTAAAATGCAAATCGATATCGGGGTGTGTGCCTTCAATCGACGCTTCGGGCTGTGTACCCTCAGCTAATTTAAAATGCAAATCAATATCGGGCTGTGTATCCTCAATCGACGCTTCGGGCTGTGTACCCTCAGATAATTTAAAATGCAAATCGATATCGGGCTGTGTACCCTCAATCGACGCTTCGGGTTGTACAGCCTCAGCTAATTTAAATGACAAATCGCCATCGGACTGTGTACCCTCAGTCGACGCTTCGGGCTGTGTACCCTCAGCTAATTTAAAATACAAATCGATATCGGGCCGTGTATCCTCAATCGATGCTTCGGGCTGTGTACCCTCAGCTAATTTAAAATGCAAATCGATATCGGGTTGTGTACCCTCAATCGACGTATCGGGCTGTGTACCCTCAGCTAATTTAAAATGCAAATCGATATCGAGCTGTGTACCCTCAATCGATGCTTCGAGCTTTGTACCCTCAGCTAATTTAAAATGCAAATAGATATCGGGCTGTGTACCCTCAATCGATGCTTCGGGTTGTGCACCCTCAGCAAATTTAAATGACAAATCGCCATCGGACTGTGTACCCTCAGTCGACGCTTCGGGCTGTGTACCCTCAGCTAATTTAAAATGCAAATCGATATCGGGCTGTGTATCCTTAATCGACGCTTCGGGCTGTATACCCTCAGCTAATTTAAAATGCAAATCAATATCGGGCTGTGTATCCTCAATCGACGCTTCGGGCTGTGTACCCTCATATAATTTAAAATACAAATCGATATCGGGCTGTCTACCCTCAATCGACGCTACGGGTTGTACACCCTCAGCTAATTTAAATGACTAATCGCCATCGGACTGTGTACCCTCAGTCGACGCTTCGGGCTGTGTACCCTCAGCTAATTTAAAATACAAATCGATATCGGGTTGTGTATGCTCAATCGACGCTTCGGGCTGTGTACCCTCAGCTAATTTAAAATACAAATCGACATTGGATAGTGTACCCTCAGTCGACGCTTCAGGCTGTGTACCCTCAGCTAATTTAAAATGCAAATCGATATCGGGCTTTGTACCCTCAATCGACGCATCGGGCTGTGTACCCTCAGCTAATTTAAAATGCAAATCGATATCGAGCTGTATACCCTCAATCGATGCTTCGAGCTGTGTACCCTCAGCTAATTTAAAATGCAAATCGATATCGGGCTGTGTACCCTCAATAGACGCTTTGGGCTGTGTACCCTCAGCTAATTTGAAATGCAAATCGATATCGGGCTGTGTATGCTCAATCGATGCTTCGGGCTGTGTACCCTCAGCTAATTTAAAATGCAAATCGATATCGGGGTGTGTACCCTCAATCGACGCTTCGGACTGTGTATCCTAAGCTAATTTAAATGACAAATTGACATGGGGCTGTGTACCCTCAGTCGACGCTTCGGGCTTTGTACCCTCAGCTAATTTAAAATGCAAATTGATATCGGGCTGTGCACCCTCAATCGACGCTTCAGGCTGTGTACCCTCAGCTAATTTAAAATGAAAATCGATATCGGGCTGTGTAACCTCAATCGATGCTTCGGGCTGTGTACTTTAGCTAATTTAAAATGCAAATCAATATCGGGCTGTGTACCCTCAATCGACACTTCGGGCTGTGTACCCTCAGCTAATTTAAAATGCAAATCGATATCGGGTTGTGTATCCTCAAGCGACGCTTCGAGCTGTGTACCCTCAGGTAATTTAAAATTAAAATCGATATCGGGCTGTGTACCCTCAATCGACGCTTCGGGTTGTGCACCCTCTGCTAATTTGAATGACAAATCGACATCGGACTGTGTACCCTCAGTCGACGCTTCGGGCTGTGTACCCTCAGCTAATTTAAAATGCAAATTGATATTAGGCTGTGTATCCTCAATTGACGCTTCGGGCTGTGTACCCTCAGCTAATTTAAAATGTAAATCAATATCGGGCTGTGTACCCTCAATCGACGCTTCCGGTTGTGCACCCTCAGCTAATTTAAATGACAAATCGACATAGAACTGTGTACCCTCAGTTGACGCTTCGGGCTGTGTACCCACAGCTAATTTAAAATTCAAATCGATATCGGGCTGTGTTACCTCAATCGACGCTTCGGGCTGTGTACCCTCAGCTAATTTAAAATGCAAATTGATATCGGGCTGTGTAACGTCAATCGACGCTTCGGGTAGTGCACCGTCAGCTAATTTAAATGATAAATCGACATCGGATAGTGTACCCTCAGTCGACGCTTCGGGCTGTGTACCCTCAGCTAATTTAAAATGCAAATCGATCTCGAGCTGTGAATCCTCAATCGACGCTTCGGGCTGTGTACCCTCAGCTAATTTGAAATGCAGATCGATATAGGGCTGTGTACCCTCAATCGACGCTTCAGACTGTGTACCCACAGCTAATTTAAATGACAAATCGACATGGGGCTGTGTACCCTCAGTCGACGCTTTGGGCTGTGTACCCTCAGCTAATTTAAAATGCAAATCGATATCGGGTTGTGTACCCTCAATCGACGCTTCGGGCTGTGCACCCTCATCTAATTTTAAATGCAAATTGATATCGGGCTTTGTACCCTCAATCGACGCTTCGGGCTGTGTACCCTCAGCTAATTTAAAATGCAAATCGATATTGGGCTGTGTATCCTCAATCGACGCTTCGGGCTGTGTACCCTCAGCTAATTTAAAATGCAAATCGATATCGGGCCGTGTACCCTCAATCGATGCTTCGAGCTTTGTACCCTCAGCTAATTTAAAATGCAAATAGATATCGGGCTGTGTACCCTCAATCGACGCTTCGGGTTGTGCACCCTCAGCTAATTTAAATGACAAATCGCCATCGGACTGTGTACCCTCAGTCGACGCTTCGGGCTGTGTACCCTCAGCTAATTTAAAATGCAAATCGATATCGGGCTGTGTATCCCTAATCGACGCTTCGGGCTGTATACCCTCAGCTAATTTAAAATGCAAATCAATATCGGGCTGTGTATCCTCAATCGACGCTTCGGGCTGTGTACCCTCATATAATTTAAAATACAAATCGATATCGGGCTGTCTACCCTCAATCGACGCTACGGGTTGTACACCCTCAGCTAATTTAAATGACTAATCACCATCAGACTGTGTACCCTCAGTCGACGCTTCGGGCTGTGTACCCTCAGCTAATTTAAAATACAAATCGACATCGGATAGTGCACCCTCAGTCGACGCTTCGGGCTGTGTACCCTCAGATAATTTAAAATGCAAATCGATATCGGGCTGTGTACCCTCAATCGACGCTTCGGGTTGTACAGCCTCAGCTAATTTAAATGACAAATCGCCATCGGACTGTGTACCCTCAGTCGACGCTTCGGGCTGTGTACCCTCAGCTAATTTAAAATACAAATCGATATCGGGCCGTGTATCCTCAATCGATGCTTCGGGCTGTGTACCCTCAGCTAATTTAAAATGCAAATCGATATCGGGTTGTGTACCCTCAATCGACGTATCGGGCTGTGTACCCTCAGCTAATTTAAAATGCAAATCGATATCGAGCTGTGTACCCTCAATCGATGCTTCGAGCTTTGTACCCTCAGCTAATTTAAAATGCAAATAGATATCGGGCTGTGTACCCTCAATCGACGCTTCGGGTTGTGCACCCTCAGCTAATTTAAATGACAAATCGCCATCGGACTGTGTACCCTCAGTCGACGCTTCGGGCTGTGTACCCTCAGCTAATTTAAAATGCAAATCGATATCGGGCTGTGTATCCTTAATCGACGCTTCGGGCTGTATACCCTCAGCTAATTTAAAATGCAAATCAATATCGGGCTGTGTATCCTCAATCGACGCTTCGGGCTGTGTACCCTCATATAATTTAAAATACAAATCGATATCGGGCTGTCTACCCTCAATCGACGCTACGGGTTGTACACCCTCAGCTAATTTAAATGACTAATCGCCATCGGACTGTGTACCCTCAGTCGACGCTTCGGGCTGTGTACCCTCAGCTAATTTAAAATACAAATCGATATCGGGTTGTGTATGCTCAATCGACGCTTCGGGCTGTGTACCCTCAGCTAATTTAAAATACAAATCGACATTGGATAGTGTACCCTCAGTCGACGCTTCAGGCTGTGTACCCTCAGCTAATTTAAAATGCAAATCGATATCGGGCTTTGTACCCTCAATCGACGCATCGGGCTGTGTACCCTCAGCTAATTTAAAATGCAAATCGATATCGAGCTGTATACCCTCAATCGATGCTTCGAGCTGTGTACCCTCAGCTAATTTAAAATGCAAATCGATATCGGGCTGTGTACCCTCAATAGACGCTTTGGGCTGTGTACCCTCAGCTAATTTGAAATGCAAATCGATATCGGGCTGTGTATGCTCAATCGATGCTTCGGGCTGTGTACCCTCAGCTAATTTAAAATGCAAATCGATATCGGGGTGTGTACCCTCAATCGACGCTTCGGACTGTGTATCCTAAGCTAATTTAAATGACAAATTGACATGGGGCTGTGTACCCTCAGTCGACGCTTCGGGCTTTGTACCCTCAGCTAATTTAAAATGCAAATTGATATCGGGCTGTGCACCCTCAATCGACGCTTCAGGCTGTGTACCCTCAGCTAATTTAAAATGAAAATCGATATCGGGCTGTGTAACCTCAATCGATGCTTCGGGCTGTGTACTTTAGCTAATTTAAAATGCAAATCAATATCGGGCTGTGTACCCTCAATCGACACTTCGGGCTGTGTACCCTCAGCTAATTTAAAATGCAAATCGATATCGGGCTGTGTATCCTCAAGCGACGCTTCGAGCTGTGTACCCTCAGGTAATTTAAAATTAAAATCGATATCGGGCTGTGTACCCTCAATCGACGCTTCGAGTTGTGCACCCTCTGCTAATTTGAATGACAAATCGACATCGGACTGTGTACCCTCAGTCGACGCTTCGGGCTGTGTACCCTCAGCTAATTTAAAATGCAAATTGATATTAGGCTGTGTATCCTCAATTGACGCTTCGGGCTGTGTACCCTCAGCTAATTTAAAATGTAAATCAATATCGGGCTGTGTACCCTCAATCGACGCTTCCGGTTGTGCACCCTCAGCTAATTTAAATGACAAATCGACATAGAACTGTGTACCCTCAGTTGACGCTTCGGGCTGTGTACCCACAGCTAATTTAAAATTCAAATCGATATCGGGCTGTGTTACCTCAATCGACGCTTCGGGCTGTGTACCCTCAGCTAATTTAAAATGCAAATTGATATCGGGCTGTGTAACGTCAATCGACGCTTCGGGTAGTGCACCGTCAGCTAATTTAAATGATAAATCGACATCGGATAGTTTACCCTCAGTCGACGCTTCGGGCTGTGTACCCTCAGCTAATTTAAAATGCAAATCGATCTCGAGCTGTGAATCCTCAATCGACGCTTCGGGCTGTGTACCCTCAGCTAATTTGAAATGCAGATCGATATAGGGCTGTGTACCCTCAGTCGACGCTTCAGACTGTGTACCCACAGCTAATTTAAATGACAAATCGACATGGGGCTGTGTACCCTCAGTCGACGCTTTGGGCTGTGTACCCTCAGCTAATTTAAAATGCAAATCGATATCGGGTTATGTACCCTCAATCGACGCTTCGGGCTGTGCACCCTCATCTAATTTTAAATGCAAATTGATATCGGGCTTTGTACCCTCAATCGACGCTTCGGGCTGTGTACCCTCAGCTAATTTAAAATGCAAATCGATATTGGGCTGTGTATCCTCAATCGACGCTTCGGGCTGTGTACCCTCAGCTAATTTAAAATGCAAATCGATATCGGGCTGTGTACCCTCAATCGATGCTTCGAGCTTTGTACCCTCAGCTAATTTAAAATGCAAATAGATATCGGGCTGTGTACCCTCAATCGACGCTTCGGGTTGTGCACCCTCAGCTAATTTAAATGACAAATCGCCATCGGACTGTGTACCCTCAGTCGACGCTTCGGGCTGTGTACCCTCAGCTAATTTAAAATGCAAATCGATATCGGGCTGTGTATCCCTAATCGACGCTTCGGGCTGTATACCCTCAGCTAATTTAAAATGCAAATCAATATCGGGCTGTGTATCCTCAATCGACGCTTCGGGCTGTGTACCCTCATATAATTTAAAATACAAATCGATATCGGGCTGTCTACCCTCAATCGACGCTACGGGTTGTACACCCTCAGCTAATTTAAATGACTAATCACCATCAGACTGTGTACCCTCAGTCGACGCTTCGGGCTGTGTACCCTCAGCTAATTTAAAATACAAATCGACATCGGATAGTGCACCCTCAGTCGACGCTTCGGGCTGTGTACCCTCAGATAATTTAAAATGCAAATCGATATCGGGCTGTGTACCCTCAATCGACGCTTCGGGTTGTACAGCCTCAGCTAATTTAAATGACAAATCGCCATCGGACTGTGTACCCTCAGTCGACGCTTCGGGCTGTGTACCCTCAGCTAATTTAAAATACAAATCGATATCGGGCCGTGTATCCTCAATCGATGCTTCGGGCTGTGTACCCTCAGCTAATTTAAAATGCAAATCGATATCGGGTTGTGTACCCTCAATCGACGTATCGGGCTGTGTACCCTCAGCTAATTTAAAATGCAAATCGATATCGAGCTGTGTACCCTCAATCGACGCTTCGGACTGTGTACCCTCAGCTAATTTAAATGACAAATTGACATGGGGCTGTGTACCCTCAGTCGACGCTTCGGGGTTTGTACCCTCAGCTAATTTAAAATGCAAATTGATATCGGGCTGTGCACCCTCAATCGACGCTTCAGGCTGTGTACCCTCAGCTAATTTAAAATGAAAATCGATATCGGGCTGTGTAACCTCAATCGATGCTTCGGGCTGTGTACTTTAGCTAATTTAAAATGCAAATCAATATCGGGCTGTATACCCTCAATCGACACTTCGGGCTGTGTACCCTCAGCTAATTTAAAATGCAAATCGATATCGGGCTGTGTATCCTCAATCGACGCTTCGAGCTGTGTACCCTCAGGTAATTTAAAATTAAAATCGATATCGGGCTGTGTACCCTCAATCGACGCTTCGGGCTGTGTACCCTCAGCTAATTTAAAATGCAAATCGATATCGAGCTGTGTACCCTCAATCGATGCTTCGAGCTGTGTACCCTCAGCTAATTTAAAATGCAAATCGATATCGGGCTGTGTACCCTCAATAGACGCTTTGGGCTGTGTACCCTCAGCTAATTTGAAATGCAAATCGATATCGGGCTGTGTATGCTCAATCGATGCTTCGGGCTGTGTACCCTCAGCTAATTTAAAATGCAAATCGATATCGGGGTGTGTACCCTCAATCGACGCTTCGGACTGTGTACCCTCAGCTAATTTAAATGACAAATTGACATGGGGCTGTGTACCCTCAGTCGACGCTTCGGGCTTTGTACCCTCAGCTAATTTAAAATGCAAATTGATATCGGGCTGTGCACCCTCAATCGACGCTTCAGGCTGTGTACCCTCAGCTAATTTAAAATGAAAATCGATATCGGGCTGTGTAACCTCAATCGATGCTTCGGGCTGTGTACTTTAGCTAATTTAAAATGCAAATCAATATCGGGCTGTGTACCCTCAATCGACACTTCGGGCTGTGTACCCTCAGCTAATTTAAAATGCAAATCGATATCGGGCTGTGTATCCTCAATCGACGCTTCGAGCTGTGTACCCTCAGGTAATTTAAAATTAAAATCGATATCGGGCTGTGTACCCTCAATCGACGCTTCGGGTTGTGCACCCTCTGCTAATTTGAATGACAAATCGACATCGGACTGTGTACCCTCAGTCGACGCTTCGGGCTGTGTACCCTCAGCTAATTTAAAATGCAAATTGATATTAGGCTGTGTATCCTCAATTGACGCTTCGGGCTGTGTACCCTCAGCTAATTTAAAATGTAAATCAATATCGGGCTGTGTACCCTCAATCGACGCTTCCGGTTGTGCACCCTCAGCTAATTTAAATGAAAAATCGACATAGAACTGTGTACCCTCAGTTGACGCTTCGGGCTGTGTACCCTCAGCTAATTTAAAATTCAAATCGATATCGGGCTGTGTTACCTCAATCGACGCTTCGGGCTGTGTACCCTCAGCTAATTTAAAATGCAAATCGATATCGGGCTGTGTAACGTCAATCGACGCTTCGGGTACTGCACCCTCAGCTAATTTAAATGATAAATCGACATCGGATAGTGTACCCTCAGTCGACGCTTCGGGCTGTGTACCCTCAGCTAATTTAAAATGCAAATCGATCTCGAGCTGTGCATCCTCAATCGACGCTTCGGGCTGTGTACCCTCAGCTAATTTAAAATGCAGATCGATATAGGGCTGTGTACCCTCAATCGACGCTTCAGACTGTGTACCCACAGCTAATTTAAATGACAAATCGACATGGGGCTGTGTACCCTCAGTCGACGCTTTGGGTTGTGTACCCTCAGCTAATTTAAAATGCAAATCGATATCGGGTTGTGTACCCTCAATCGACGCTTCGGGCTGTGCACCCTCATCTAATTTTAAATGCAAATTGATATCGGGCTTTGTACCCTCAATCGACGCTTCGGGCTGTGTACCCTCAGCTAATTTAAAATGCAAATCGATATCGGGCTGTGTATCCTCAATCGACGCTTCGGGCTGTGTACCCTCAGCTAATTTAAAATGCAAATCGATATCGGGCTGTGTACCCTCAATAGATGCTTCGGGCTGTGTACCCTCACCTAATTTAAAATGAAAATCGATATCGGGCTGTGTACCCTCAATCGACGCTTCGAGTTGTGCACCCTCAGCTAATTTAAATGACAAATCTCCATCGGACTGTGTACCCTCAGTCGACGCTTCGGGTTGTATACCCTCAGCTAATTTAAAATGCAAATCGATATTGGGCTATTTATCCTCAATCTACGCTTCGGGCTGTGTACCCTCAGCTAATTTAAAATACAAATCGATATCGGGTTGTGTACCTCAATCGATGCTTCAGGCTGTGTACGCTCAGCTAATTTAAATGACAAATCGACATGGGGCTGTGTACCCTCAGTCGACGCTTCGGGCTGTGTACCCTCAGCTAATTTAAAATGCAAATCGATATCGAGCTGTGTACTCTCAATCGACGTTTCGGGCTGTGTACCCTCAGCTAATTTAAAATGCAAATCGATATCGGGCTGCGTACCCTCAATAGACGCTTTGGGCTTTGTACCCTCAGCTAATTTAAATGACAAATCGACATCGGGCTCTGTACCCTCAGTCGACGCTTTGGGCTTTGTACCCTCAGCTAATTTAAATGACAAATCGACATCGGGCTGTGTACCCTCAATCGACGCTTCGGGCTGTGTACCCTCAGCTGATGAAAGTGTAAAATTCGACATCAGGCTGTGTACCCTCAGTCGATGCATAAAGAGTAAGGTAAAGTGCAACAAGTAGAATGCTATTGTATGTCATGCGATGTGGTAAGGAGGCTATCATGTTGCTGTTGTAAGGACTTTTCTTGAAATTTTTGAGGGGACCTCAAAAATTTCTGCCCTAGTGTCAAGTTTGCGTATTTTGGAATTTTTGAGGAGATCCTCAAAAATTTTGCCCCAGTTTATTGTTTATGATAGATCACCGAGAAAAGGTGGTTACGTTGCACTGAACACCAATGTATCGGCTAAAATCTGCATTCGCCCTTTAGTGTGACGATTGGATGTATTGATGACTATGAGTATGCAGATATTCTGCATACTCAAACTGGGGTTTGATATTTGGATTTTGCCAGATTTTAAAGGTTGTCAAAAATGGTATTTGTTTTAGGTTATGACGGGATGTTTTCGTCTTTCAAGCCTTTCTTTTCGAAAGTCATGGAGCTAACTTTGATGGATTGGCTTTTGTCAAAAGTGTGTTTGTGGTTTAGGAGTTGCAGTTTCCCTTTGTTGGTTTTTTGTTGTACCACTGTTTTGCTTTGGGTCAATAAGAATTTGAACTTCGTGTTTCAGCATCGGATGTCTTGCGGTGTCATGGTATGGAATGTTTGAGTGATGAGTTTAGATCTTGTTGGATCGAATTTAGGAATGGGTATCCAAGGAGTGGTTTGTCTGCTAGTTGCAGTGTCCTTTGATTGGGCTAAAGGAGCAAAGGCGTAAGGTTTTGTCTTTTTGTATGTCCTTGATTGTGTCGAGCCTGATAGGGTTGTAGTTGGAAGAGTCTGTTTATTATGTAAGTTGGGTGCAATGTCTTTTGACTGAACCAAAGGAATAAAGATGTGAGGTTTGTGAGCTTGGTCGTATAGTGATCGGATTTCTTTGTTGTGACTCTCGTGTGAGTATAATGAAGGTTGTACGGTATTGGGATTATCTGAAATACTCTTGGCGTCATTTGCTGATCGTTTAAGGACTTTGTTGTAGGAGAAAGTGTTTTCAACTCGGCTTGCCGTTTCGGCTTTTTCGAATGCAGATTCTTGACCGATGTCAGTGTTCAGGCGCAAGGCAACCCTAACAAAGTGGTGAGATGCACAAAGTAGTGTGGGCATGTTAGCAAAGACTTGAAGCAAAAATGACACATGAGCTTAAGAGAATGCCTAGACCGTGGATGACAGATTAGCGCTTGAATTATGACAGCGTGCATAGATATCACAAGGGATTGCCTAAGCGCTTTATGTAGCATTCAAGGCAAGGATTTTGGCTAAATGACCGATGCTTGTTTAAGCGGGAGGTGAGCAGTTGAATGTCAATGTAGGTGGTAAAGATGTTGTGTAAGGAATAGATTTTGTTGTGTGACAGAAAGGGATGTTTGCTTTTGTCGAATACCAGGACCTTGAGTGCATTTGTCATCCTTCCTTGCAAATTTTTCTGTCACGATGGCTATGTGTCCTCGAAAGAGATCGTAGTGCCTTTCATGCTTTGCACGAATTTTCCTTGTTGAATGATATCTTGTTGTTGGTCCGTCGAACTCGATATAGGTTGCCTATGTATCATGTGTACTCTTAGATTGTTGCGTCCTTTTGTAGTGGTCATCATAAGACTTCATATCACCTCAATAAAGCCTTCGACCAAAATTGCTCCAAGAAGTAAATTCGCCTGTGCCTTTATATCAATTCAACCCTTGCTTTGTCTTTGCTAGTGGATAGAAATATGCTTCCGAATGCTCCAGGGGTCTCCAGGTTGGTCATATAATGATGGCTTTGTCATTGTGTTTTTATCTCTCCTTTGCAAGTTGAATCGGCTTGCTTCTTTTGGTTGTTGTGCACAATTATTTGCTACACCTCTATCTTTCCAATATTATCTTTCACTGGCCTTTTCAATGCTTGGAGCGAGTTGGAAAGTGCTTTGGGTCACAGTCATGTATTGTAAGTGGTGTGACTGTGTAGACAGGTGCAACAAAAATGATCTTTGGATGTTGGTGTCAAAGGTCTTAAGGTGAGTCATGTGTGCCTTTGAGTTTGACTAGCATCTTCTTGCTTTGTCAATTTTCTCTCCATGTGCATAGTGCTTGCTGGAACATTTGAGGTGCTAGGGCAATAAGCCCGGCAGTTTCCCATCTCTCTAATATTTGAGTGTGATTCGGCTAGTGGAGTGTAGTTTCTTTTTGGTCTTTGGTTTGCATCAGGGCGAGGCCTAGGAGATCATGATGGTGTATTTTTGTACTTGGCTTGAGTGTTTTGCTAGTATGGTGGATGATTTGGTGTTGGGATGTGGAATATATGTCGAGTAGGCTGAGCGGGATATTTAGGTGGTATATGAGGGTAGGGTCTCGAATGGTTGCGTTAAAAGAGACTTCATCTTTCTCTTTTGAAAAGGCTCGTATTTTCAGACTGGCCAGCCTTATTGGTAGTTTGTAGTTCAGCGGAGGTAATGTAGAGATAGGAGAGGGCTGGTAGGAGCTGCTGTGAAAACTTCCTTATTTCAGAAAATCCCTGATGAATGCACTCGCTTAACCATGTCTTTTGCCTTGGTATTCAACTCGAGCCAACCTTTTGGGTAATACACTTTTGAGTTTGGTAGTGAGTTACAGACAATTTGGACATGCGAAAGATTTTAGATATCAGGATTTGGGCACACAGTGGGGAGAGGAGGTGCCTCGGCAAGAGATTTGAATTTGGAGGAGAGATTCCTTAGGTAGAAAGAGACTCAGAACAACAGACGAATTCATGCAATGCACACATATCAAATAAGAAATGCATCCTATAATATGAAGGACCGTTTTACGCACGATGATTTTGGAAAGCGCTTTGTGCCACATGCATCATTTCATTTTGCTAACAAAATGCGGAGCTTAAAAGATATTATTGCATTTATTGGACTTTTGTTACATTGGCTTATATTGAAATGGTGCAAAGGTGGAAAACAATGATAGAGAATTAGATCATGGCCAAGTGAACGTCTTTCATGTTGATCCTTCCCCAGAAGATTCTTCTTCTTCTGCCTCGGACGAGTCTTCCTCGGACAAGCTTGCCCCTGATGAGTATCCTTAAAAAATGATGTTGTCTGCATCAGTTAAGAGCCGGGATATGTCAAATGTGAAGTTCTTCAACATTTTCCAAGCCTTTCTTCCTTTCCCTTCTATTCCTTTGCTTGCCACAGAGTTCATTCCCTCGCTAGCCCATACACCGATAGACTCTATGCGCTTTGTCAGGAGTTCTGCCTCACTACGCCATTTACTTTTTTCTTCGTTCTTTGCTTCGACCAAACTTTGCTTCTTTGCTATTTTCCCTCGTGCCCTTGCCAGTTGTTTGCGTAACTTTTTCTACTCAGATTCTAACTCATCAACAATTCTTTTCCTTTTTGTTGTTGTACTTGGTTGAATTGCCCTTGCTATGTCTTTCCTAAGCCAGTCTGGGTAATCTTCATCACAGCCAGCATCAAACCTGTCTCGTCCAATAGTCTCGATTCCCAGTCGTTGCCTTTCTTTCTAAAGTTCCATTATCTTGTCTTTGAACGGAATCGCTCCTCCGAGAATATTTGCTTTGAAACTCTTGATGTCTGCAATTTGGGGTACAGTCTGCTTTCTCCCTGCTTGTCTAAGTATCCTTAAAGGAGTGTATGGATAAACTCCTCTAAAGCCCACTAAGATGAGAAATGAGTCTCTTTCGGACCATGTGATTACTGTTGTGCTGGGAAAGTAATCAAACATCCATTGAATGTTTTCAGGTGTCAATTGACAGAACATGTGGTGCCAACCATTGGTAGTTGTTGGTTGGTCCCATTTCCCAAAAGCATTGTCCATGCGGGTGGTATGAGTCAAGATGTAGTTTTCTTTCGGTATGGAATGGAAAGCTTGGTCTGTATTATCCATCCTTTGCAAATGCTCCATCAGCCAAATTTGTAAAAGCAAATTGCAACCTTCAAAGAAACCAACGCCCTTCTTGCATATTTCTAAAGCTCGGTACATCTCTGCAATAATCATCGGTTACCAAAGTGTATGTCTTGTTAATGTCTTTGAGTAAGGCATCAGCAATTGAGACCATGCAAACATTAACTCGTCCTTTGTGTTGTGGAAAGACGACAGTCCCTAGAAAGCTGGTGACAAAAGCAAGTACCCTTCGCTCTCGCCAATCTGCCTGGTTAATGCTGAAATAGTCTTCGGATTTTTGAAATGCTTCTCCATACCCAAATTTGATATAGAGAGAAGTTAGAGAAATTCTCGATTGCCGTATACTGTTTGTGCACAACTCAGGCTTAAACCCTACCATTTCGAATTCTTAGGCATCAAGACTTCTCCACTTTCAAATGGTAATTGAGTTAACCCACCTATTTCCTCCAGTAATGGTGTCAGCTCTACATTACCAAAGTGAAAAATTGCTCGGTCTACATCCCAGTAATGTACTGCTGCTTCTATCATCCCTTCTACTGCAGTGTGCTCCATTAGTAAAATCATATTTCCCAACACCATTTTGACTTGGTCTTTTTGATCTATACTTAGGTTTCCCTACCAATCTCTGAGCAACTGAGGGATTTCAACAACCATGTCAAATGTTCTAGTGGCCATGATCTTTTGAAAAAGGTGAAGGATGATAGGAAAAGGGAGAAGAAAAATGCCTAAGATTTATTTTATTGTGGGCAAAATGATCAACGTGTGGCACAAGCTTTTGAAAACGATGCAATAGAGGATATGAGGAGATGTTTTGTTGTGAGTTGAGAATCCTTTAGACACTTTAGAAGGAAATTTCTAATGGATTTGAGACATGCTAAGGACGTCAAGTCTTTATATAGCGCTTAAAGGATAAACGTGCGTTATGTGTCATCCCGCCTATCGAACGGTCATTTCTGCTTTTAAATGGGCTTTTAATGCCTTTTCGGTTACCTTTTAAGCCTTTGAATAGCATTGAATACAAAATGATTCCAATCCTTTAGGATTAAACAGTCGTTTCTGATTCAATTTGGGCATTTAATGCCTCTTAGGTTACCTTCGTGCCTTTGAATGGCATTGAATACAGAATAATTTCGACTGTCTATGAACAGACAATCATTTCTGATTCAATTAGGGCTTTTGACACCTCTTATGTAACCTACATGCCTTTGAATGGCATTGAATACAGAATAATTTCGACGGTCTATGAATAAACAATCATTTATGATTCGATTTGGGCTTCTGACGCCTCTTAGGTAACCTTTGTGCCTTTGAATAGCACTGAATGCAGAACAATGC
Organism: Petunia x hybrida; assembly: GCA_037355625.1. Taxonomy (NCBI): domain Eukaryota; kingdom Viridiplantae; phylum Streptophyta; class Magnoliopsida; order Solanales; family Solanaceae; genus Petunia; species Petunia x hybrida. The sequence continues at coordinate 337,730 of JBBBVM010000475.1, forward strand.
CAATGAACGGTCCACATTTTGCACGTTCGATCTTTTAAGCAAATGCAAATAAATCATGTTCAACGCTCTTTAGGGTCAAAAAACCCGTTCAGATTGTTTGAACAAGTCGACTAATGACATGTCATGATGCATGATTTCTAGCGCCCCTACTAAGGAATGGAGTTAGTTAGACCATGTTTTATTTCCTCCCAAGCGGACGGCTCGGGAGCGGGAACGTCTCGGACCAAATAGATTCCAAGTCGTTCCCCCTAAAGGAATTTTTTGTGAGGGAAATGGTGGTTGTAACGACCGTATTTTCAACGCACGATTTTAGAAAGTTGCCAGGAGTGGCGGAAGGTATGCATGCACAAGTTAAAAATGTATGAGTTTTGAAAGAAATGCACAAGTCAACCTCGGGAGTGGGAGTAGAACACATGAAACAACAAGTTAGTGTTGAGATAATAATTTCATATGCAAAGCACATAATATGCATGATAGGTGTCATATGATGACGCTTTTGGACAAAAGTGGCTAATGGACTTTTAACATACCAAGGATGTTAAGTTTTCCTAATTTGATTATGGTATTTAAAATTGAACGTGTATTTTGTATCATCCCAATTGTTCTCATAACCCAAAATTAACAGAAAATAATTTTATAAAATAATTAATTCTATTGTATAAATGTAGAAATAACATTTTTTTTAGGTAAATAGGAATAATAATTGATCTTGCTACATTAAAAGTAGAAGAAATTAATTTAAAATCTATGATTTTGTTTTCATAAAAGTAGAAAAATTAATTTCGTTCATAACCCAAAAATAATTTTATAAAATAATTGGTTTTATTTGTATAAATGTAGAACTAACGATTCTATGTAAATATAAATAATTGATTTTGTTATGAGAACCCACTTTTATGTGAAGAAATGGTCTACATTAGACACGTTCAAATTCAAATAAATGCACACATAACATACCCGTAGGGTCGAAAACCCGTTCGGTTCATTCAAATATGGTGAATTAATAGACTTAGACATGAGCCGAAGTCAAAATAGTCATAGATATGACGTAATGCATGATCCCTAAAAGAGTATTTACTAAGAGTTGGCTAATCTAGACAAGGACATGGTTCCCCTAGGCGGACAACCAACGAGTGGGAACGTTTGGAATTGTTGGTTGTACCACGGACCAACTATACTCCAACCGCTCCCCCTAAAGGTTTTTTTGGGGTGAAACGGCCGTGAGATCCACGTAACCGTTTATGGTGTGTGCAAGTGTAAACTTTCCAGGAGTGGAGAAAATGTAAGAGACATGAACAATAATAAAATATAATCAAACAATTCAAGAATAAAACACATAAATTTGAAAAATAAAAAATAAACCTTAATCCTGCAAAAAAGAAAAAAAGAAAAAAGTTAGTATCGAAATAAATGAAAAGAAAACAAAGCAAGTAAAGAATCCCAATTGAAAGTCCGTTATAGTTTGAACCTTGTCATCCCCAGCAGAGTCGCCATTCTGTCGCATCCTATTTTTACCCGAACCGGTTAAAGTTCGAAATAGGGCTCGACTTAGTGGGTAACTCAAAGGTAAAGAGTTGGATTCGCCACCTAACATATTTTTTAACTAGGCGTATTAGGGCACCTATTTTGTTTCTAGCTAATTTTATAATTAACTCCGAAACTTAGTCTACGAATCAGAAATTCGAGGTAAGAGGTTCAGGTTAACTTGAGAGGAAGGGGTTAGGCACCTCACAAGCTCCACCAAATGTGGTTACCGGCCGGACTTTATAATTGGGATTCTAAGCAATTAATTAAACTAACTAAGCAATAAAATATTTGGATTTCAAACTATGATATACGACTTTAAAGAAAATTAAGAAACATTAGTCTCTTCTAATGACCAAGCTTTGTGCCTCGCAAAATAAACAAACAAGATAGTAAAAATTGCAAACGAAATTAATTAAATAAAATCAAATAAAGTCAACTACTTTGGATATTTTGTCCTTTTCGAAAGTGTCGCCTTTTCGTAATACCGCTACGATGTACCTCGTAAAAAATGTAGAAATATGAATTAGTACGTCAATTAATAATTATAACAATAACAATAATAATAATAATAATAATAATAATAATAATTGTAATAATGATAATAACGAAAGTAATGTAAGTAAAAGGATTTTTCTTCTAGCAGTCTTTTCCCCTCGTCTCCATCCAATTTTACCTCGCACAAAATATAGAGAAAATAAGATTAGTATAAATAAACATAATAATGATAATAAATAATAATAATAGTGTAAAAATATCAAAATAATAATAATAAGATAAAATAAAAGTGGAAAGGGATTTTGTTAAAGTGTCGGCTCAGGTGTGTATGAATCGGGTAGGGGTTAGGGATGTCGGTACGACTGCAAGAATGCCGGTCGGTCGTGTTGCCATGCCAAGTGCCAGTCCCACCACTCTATCGTCGGCTCGTTCTGCAATCACGGCTCATACACGTCATCATAGCCTTTTTGTTTTTAGGGACGCGGGAATGAGGCTGTTCAAAGTGTAGTATCACGTTCAAATAAGCCTCAAATTTAAATTAATTATTGAATTATTTTCATTGGCTATAATCAGTGTAACGTCCGTCAATTCGTTTTATATCCGTCAATTCCATGTGTGCAGGCCTCAAATTAAGAAATACTTTCATAGGCCTAGTAACAAGTGTGAAGGCATTCCGTCATTTGCACAAGCAAACAAACATCCTGTTCTTGTATGTATCCGGGTCAAGCAGAATACAGAACAACACCATTTCCCCTGCCAAATTAACTAACAGGTAAAAGCCAAATTAACAGAGTAAATACATAACAGAGTAAAAAACACTAAATACAGCCCAATTGTATATCAGCGAAAAGAGCAGTAAACGGAGCGAGTAAACCAGCTCAAGCTCCAGTGGAGAAAACGGTGGCAATATATCAAACTTCCCACACAATCGAACAACGATACAATTCCTCTAATAGACAGCGGTGTCAACAGAGCAGAGCAGCAGTTAAAAAGGAGCGAGGAGCGACTGCTAGCGAGATCTCCCCGTGAGCCTCGCGACGTCACTGCGACCCGCCTCTGCCTCCGCCTCGCCCTTGTTCTATCTTTATTTCTGATCCCGTTTCTGTGTGTGTATCGTTTTTATGATGGTGCAGTGGTGGGTCTCTGGCTGAAACTCCATTGTGCCGCCGATGACGGCAGTGGCGCTGCCTCTTTGTCTCAACCCCCTTTGGTTCCGATCTCCCTGTTCGACTTCACCCTTTACCCGATTCCCTTTTTCACTGGTGGTGTGTTGCGATCTAGGTAAGTATGTTTCCGGATGTGTATGTGGGGTTGTATTTGGATGGGGTATTTATAATGGTGTTGGCGTGCTGCTAGTATCCCATTTCTATGTGTGTGTGTGTTAAAATTGATTCCGATGGATGGGGTGTATACGTCTGTATATGGTATGTGTATTCTGGTTGTACTGGTGAGATGGAGAGAGGATAAGAAGATGTTGGGGGGAATCCCAAAGTATAGGCTGGTGTTGAAGTTTTTGTTTTTCTTGTGTGGAGGAAGACGATGGTGGAGGAGGAGAGGGGTATCCGGTGGGGTACTGTATTAGTGTAGAGTGTGTGAGGAGAATTAAGAAGGAGACCAATGAGTGTATGTTAATGGTGCCCTTTTGTAGAATTGTGTCGATGTGATATATACAAAATGAGAAAGAAGCCGTTGGAGATTGGCCTCTATTTTTGGGTTTGATTTTTGAGGGATTTTGGGGATTTGAGGGAGAGGATTAGGGGAGAGATTTGGATATTCATTTTGGAATTTTAATTGAGAGATTGAGGGAGTGATAGTTGGAAAAGAAATTCCTTTTGGAAATTTTTTAATTAAAATAGGAGAAAAAGGAAAAAGGTATAGTGTAATTGATGAACGTATCTAGACGAGCACTCGTCTAGATTCAAAATGAAAAGATTCGAATTTCAAATAACTGTGGGAAATTATGAATAAAATAGGACTGGAATATTCTAATTGGACTAAGATTCAACTAAAGGTGCTGAAATAAAAATAAAATATAACTATACGTATATATATTCTATAAATAGAATGAACAAATAATGAAATGCACACATAACAAGAAATTGGAATGTAAATTAAATTAATTAAGTATAAATAGCCACAAATAATTACTAAATACTCCAATTGCACAAATAACTACATTTTAACAAATAGCCTAAATGATGCAAAATTACATAATATAGCCACATTTAAGTATATAATATATAAGTATGGGATAACGCACATAAATGCATGCTTTCTAATGCATATTTTGCACAAATATTCAAATTGCACATTTAAGTTAAATTATAGTCGATTTTAGAAAAAGGAGGGATAAAATTGGGTGTCAACAGTGTCACAAACTTCCTTAAGCTTAGGGTCATGTATATACATCTATTTGATGCTCTCAAAACCCATTAGCCTAGATACTAGAGTGGTAGCTAATGCAAACTTTCTAGAAAGTGCATCAACCATTACATTCTCCTTTCCCTTTTGGTAATGAATTACGTAACAGAAACTTTCAATGAACTCAACTCACTTGGCATGCCTTTTGTTCAGCTTCTCTTGGCCTTTATGATATTTGAGTGACTCATGATCCTAACTACGAACTCCCTAGGTCAAAGAAAGTGCTGTAAATGGGCTAAAGCTCTCACGAGGGCATATAGCTCCTTGTCATATGTGGAGTAATTCAAGGCTGCACCCTTCAACTTCTCACCAAAGTAAGCATTAGTCTTCCTATCTTGCATTAGGACGCCTCATATCCCAACCCCCGAGGCAACACACTCTATCTCAAATGCCTTTCTAAAGTCGGGTAATTGCAATAACGAGGCTGAACTAAGCCTATGCTTTAACTCTTGGAAAGCCTTCTCTTGAGGCTCTCCCCAAACAAAGGGGTTATCTTTCTTCACCAATTCAGTGAGTGGTGCTGCTATGGTGCTAAAATCCCTTACCAAAACGTCTATAGAAGCTAGCTAGACCTTGAAAACTCCTAACATGTGAGACACTAGTAGGAGGAGGCCAATCTCTAATCGCCTCAACCTTAGACTCATCTACCTCTACACCATTAGCACTTATTACAAATCCCGGAAAGATAACTCGCTCTACCCAAAAGGCCCACTTCTTTAAATTAGCATAGAGCTTTTCAGCCCTCAACACATCAAGTACTTGCCTTAAGTGATTAACATGATCATCTAACTTTTACTATAAATCAGAATATCATTAAAGTAGACAACCAAAAACATGTTGATGAACGGCTTAAGTACATGGTTCATTAGCCTCATAAACTTACTAGGTGCATTGGAGAGGCCAAAAGGCACCACAAACCATTCATATAGACCAAACTTGCTCTTGAATGCAGTTTTCCACTCATCACCCGATTTCATATGAATTTGGTGGTAACCGGACCTAAGATCAATTATAGAAAACACACTCGAACTACTTAACTCATCTAGCATATCATCTAATCTAGGAATGGGATGACGATACTATACCTTTATCTTGTTGACTGCCCGAAAATCAACAAACATCCTCCATGTCTCATCCTTCTTTGGCACAAGAATCACCAGCACGGCAAACAGGCTCAAACTCTCATGAACCAGCCCCTTGCCCAGCAGCTTATCAACTTGACGTTGCAGCTCCTTGGTGTCCTCCGAGTTGCTTCGATAGGCTGGTTTGTTAGGTATTTGGGACCCCAGAACGAAGCCAATTTAGTGCTCAATTCTCCTCAATGGAGGCAGGCCACTAGGCATCTTCTCGAGAAACATATCCTCAAATTCCTAAAAAAACACTATGAAAGCACTAGGCAAGGGGTGAATATTAGTAGCAACATTGCTGCAAGCCAAACTGGATGAGCAACGAACACACGCGAAAGATAAACAAAACGGAAAGTAAAGGATAAAAGTGAGATGTAATCTCAACTCAACCAAGCAAAACCAAGGAACTACTCTTGGAACCTCTTGGTTAGATTGTGAAAAGACACCTGGACAATGCAACAATCCTCAAGAGAACATTGCCTCTTGCAAACTGAATGATCATAGAGGAAATGTTCAATCGGAGTCAACCAAAAGCCACAAATCAATTAACAAAGGTTCCTGCGATGGGGTTGTGCTCTCGATGGAGACTTAATAGCATAACAACTAATTTCAATATTCAACAACTAGATATCCAAAAAAATGAAATACTAAGGGGTTTATATAGGAAGCCCCAAGGCTATAATAGTAAATACGGTCACAATTGACCAATTAAACATGGCCACATAGGGCCGAAGCTAATGTGTGTGCTCGAGTGCTCTTCCACTTCAATGTCTGGTCGCTCTCTTGCCTCGAAACATTTGATATCGGACACTCTTCTGCCTCGTTCACATTTTTAGCCCTTTGGTCGCTTCAGTGTTCGGCATCATTTAAAAGAGTTTGGGCACTTCCAACCTCAGGCTTGAGCTTGGAAATATGGCTTTCACATCTTGCACTCGGCCACTCATTCTCTGCACAGTTGCTTCTTCCCGACCACGCTTAGATGAATATGCACGTCGTGAAAAATCTTGGTTTGGCTTCGGGTGACACGTGTCGATGGCTCGAAAACTTGATTAGGACTGTCACGGGCTGCTTCATCCTCCCTTTCTTGAGAAGATTATGTCCCCAAAATCGTATTTTCTTTGATCTCTCGTGCTCGGCCTGCAACACAAGGAGTTAAGTCAACAACGCTAAAGGTGTTGGACACGTTATACTCACTTGGGAGGTTGATCACATAGGCATTGCTGTTGATCTTATTAAGCACTTGGAACGGAATATCCCCTCTCGGAGCTAACTTCTATTTTCTTTGGGTCGGGAACCTTTCCTTGCGAATGTGTACCCAAACCCAATCTCCCTTCTTTAACTCCAACTTCCTACGGCCCTCGTTCTTCTTGGATGCCACCTTGGCATAAGCTTCCTCAAGAGTCTTCCTCACTTTGGTATGTAGTTTGAGCAAAATAGTAGCTCGACGTGTACCTTCAAAATCAATAACAGCATCTCGAGGCAACGAGATTAAATTAAGTGAAATTAAAGGGTTAAAACCATACACACACTCAAACGGAGTCAGTCCAATCATTCTGTGCATAGTACAGTTGTATGCAAATTCCATCATAGGCAAACAGTCTGCCCAGTTTCCGGCCTTACCTTTGGTCATTGTTCGAAGCGGAGCGCCCAAGGTTCGGTTGACTACCTCAGTCTGTCCATTAGTTTGAGGATGGTGAGATGTCGAGAATAGTAGTTTGGTGCCGAGGGCATCGCATAAACACTTAAAAAAATGACTCAGGAACTTAGAGTCCCGGTCGCTCATAATAGTACGAGGCACACCATGCAATTTCAACACTTTAGAAAGAAACAAAGTAGCTACATGTTGTGCATTATCACATTTCTAGCACGGGATAAAGTGAGCCATTTTGAAAAAATGGTCTACCACGACAAAGATGTTATCATGCCCACCCCTCGACCTCGAAATCCCATTACGAAATCTATGGATATATCAATCCACGGGCTATTAGGAATAGGCAACGGAGTATACAAACCATGTAGGTTGGACCTCGATTTAGCTTTCTTGCAATCTAAACAAGCATTGCAAAGCTTTTCAACATCTCGTCGCATCTTGGGCCAGTAGAACTGCTTAGATAAGATTCCAAGAGTTTTATCGACACCGAAGTGTCCTATTAAGCCCCCGGAGTGAGCTTCTCGAACTAAGAGCTCTCTCCAAGATGACACGGCCACACAAACTCTCCTCTTCTTAAAAAGATAGCGTTAGCTTTGAGTTTTGACTAATGACTAAGGAATAGATCAATGGACATGTTCCTTTGAGTCTCTACAGCTGAATATATATTAATGCAAAATAAATTGAGTGGGAAACGTTAATATTATCCTAATTCTAATGTTTATCTTGATAACTATGTAGGGTTGCATGAGATTGAAAAGATTGCATAGAGATTAGGATAAAGCAAACAAGTTATCATTTATCCAAGAAGGAGTTCAATTAGGACTCAAACTCTGGAATACATTTTGAGTTCTAATTGTACAAGACTTCTCAAATTTCCAACTCTGTAAATTGAGAAGCATTTTGTCAGTTGAAGACACGCACAAATACAGAGAGTGTAGAGCAAAAGCACTGAAGCAAGTCTATGTTGTATTTGAGCAGTCATAAGGTACAGAGAACTAAGTGAAGAACCAGTTCCTTAGATTGAGTCATATTGTTCTTAATCATAGTTTATCTGTAGTAGGTACTATTGAGTTGTACTATTTACTTTCTTAGAAGTCTTGTAAGAAGTACACACTTTCAACTCTTGTTACTTGAAGAAACTTCACCTACTCTGAAAGGGGTCACTAAAGGATTATAGTTAGTCGTAGGTTTGTAAGAGGGAAGTCTTATAACCAAGTGAGTCTTTCAAATAGTGAAGTTGAAATCCTACTTGAGAGAGTAGGTCGTGGTTTTTTTATCCCAAGTTGTCGGAATTTTTCCACGCTAAAATCCAGTGTTTATTTACTTGTTCTTTATTTATTGTGAATTTAACAAAGTAAAGGAACACATCTGTGGAACTGGTCGTTAAAGTAAGTAATTTAATAAAAGTCAGGCATTACACAAATCAACCCCCTCTTATGTGATAGTGGTGTATCTTGGGAATAACAATTGGTATTAGATCGGGTTATCCTTGAAGAGGCTAACACCGTAGGACTAGAAAAAATGAGTTAACGACAGGGAAATGCTGAGGGCCAGTCCACTGTTACGCCACCTTTGTTCAACAGTAAGTACTACTCATGGTGGAAAGAGAGGATGAGAGACCATCTTCAAGCTAAGGATTATGAACTATGAGATATAATCACTGAGTGTCCCATAATTCCCATGAAGAAGGATGTTGAAGGTAATAATGTTCCCAAAACTAGAAGGGAATGCAATGGTGATGACTTGAGGCAATGGGAGAAGAATCCCAGGACTAAAAAGTGGCTTATCTGTGGACTTGGTCCTAATGAGTACACTAGAATTCAAGGCTGCTCCACTGGAAAAGAAATTTGGGATGCATTACAGGTTGCTCATGAAGGAACAAACCAGGTAAAAAGATCTAGAGGTACACTTCTCTTTGCTGAATATGAAAGTTTTAAAATAATAGAAGGGGAAACAATTACTGAAATGTATATTAGGTTTAATGCCATTGCAACTGAACTTATTTCTCTGGAAAGGATTTTAACTATAGAAGATAGGGTTGAAAAGATTTTGACTAGGGTACTCCCAGCCTCTTGGGAAATTAAGGCATGCGCTATCATTGAAAGCAAGGATGATGCGGGGCAAATTAAACCAAAACGCCAACCATCAAGAGCCAAGCGTAAGAGCACAAATGATACAAGGCAAGGGCTCCGGAGGAGGGTTCGAGAGTGATTTGAAGTCATGGAGTTGAGCGCCATTGAGGGAGGACTGACTACGGACAAAGTAGGAACACCTAGAGTCCATTTTGAGTCGTTTTCACACATCCCAGGAAGAGGCTGACCACCCACACTACTAAGCGGACCACCTACACAAAGTTGCACTCTCTGGATTTCACACCAGATGCTCCACCCACCCAGCAAGGTGCTCTGCCTCTGCAGGCTGAGTTACACTGGTGCTACGCCTGCCCACACTAGGCGCTCCGCCTACCCCTGTCAAGCCATGACGGGATTTTGTGTAAAATACCTATTTTGGCCCTACGTGGCTTGTATTGTTAAAACCCACTTTGGTGGTGTTTTAGACATTTCAATATTTGTAAAGGAAGACTATAAAAGCCTTCCTTAGCCATTTCATTTCATTAACTTTGATTTAGTCTTGAATAGAGAAGAGAGAACGTAGAAGAGGCTGAGCCTTTCTAGTTCGAAGCTTGAAGCTTCGTGTATGGAGATGCATCGCTAGTATGAAACTACTGTAAGGTTCGAGTTTCAATTCTCCCCTTGGATAATAAATTCATGTTGTGAATCGTTTATCTGTTCTTTCTTCTATTTCTTTCCTTCCTAGTCTTGATTTTATCGATATCTTTGATATCACGTTATCTCGTTTTACTTGCTTCCGCTCGTTTATTGTTTAGTTTGCTTTCGCTAGTTTTACCCCGTATCAGTTTGGTATCAGAGCAAGGCTCGGGTTATTCTCTTACGAACCCCTGTTCTTTGTTCATCGTGTTAGTATCTTGTTCTTGTTTGTTGTGTTCTTGAAGAAAAGAAGAAAAACAAAAAAAAAATTAAAAAGGTTGAAAACTTGAAAAAATAAATTGGTAGATCGGTTTGTATGTGATTCCCCAAGTGTTAAAACTTATTGCGGATTGTTCCATATCGTTTACCCATTCTTTTGGTACCATAAAATAAAAATTTGGTGTTGTGATTCGAAAGCTGGAAAATCAAAATCCTCATTTTTGAAAACCTTGAAATTTTGCTTTAAAACTTGAATCGAAGCTTGTTATTGATTGTTTGGGGTTGAAAATCATTGGGGATTGCTTAAAATAGTTGAATACACCTTTGGGTACCTTTGGATTTGAATAACGGGTTGAAATTGTTGGAAAATGTGGGTGCAAATCGACCCAAAACGCATTTTTGCGAAGCTGCAGAACCAGGTCCAGGCAGACCGCCTAGACACCGGGGCGGATCGCCCAAAAATGTTGCAGCTCTCTGGACTTTGGTCCAGGCGGACCGCCTAGCCACAGGGGCGGACCGCCTCCTCTGCTTTGGGGTCCGGGTAGTTCTTTTGCCTAGGTTTCGATGTCTTTTGCCTCCGGGCTTCTTAGTTAGTGTTTCTAGGGTAATTGGCCTACTCGAAGGACACTAAGTCTTTAGCGTAATAGGACACTCGTGCGTAGAGGAGATTAGAATTCAAAGAAGAATCGTAGAACTTTCTTTGTCCTCAAGTGCGCACTTTAAATAGCCTTCCGAACATCGAGTCTCATTAACTCCATTCCTAACTATTACTTGGACATACTAGTTGTGATCACTGTGGTTTCTATGAGATTAAAGTCCTTGCCCTTGAGTTTTCATAAATTGAGTGATATACGTGAGGGAGTGATTTTTGTGAGGTTATTTCTTTTGGTGTTGCAACTATGTTGGATGATGATTGTGGAGATTATGGCTCATGTGGGGATAATGCGAGTTGCTATGACTCGTATGGGGATGATGGAGACTATGGTTCCTACAATGATGTTGAAGGGGATTACTATGAAGACTCGGGAAACCATGGCTCCTATGTGGATGAAGCGGTTCACTATGATGATCGTGAGGTTGATGAAGACTATGAGGCTTATGATGATGAATGTGTTGATCCTTATGCTTCTATGCTTATATTGTGATCATATTATGTGTGACTTGGAGTCCCCTAAAGAGGCTGGACATTGGACACACAATCCGGTCACATGTGATACTACCCGTCTGGGGAACACAGTCCCTCTGGTTCAGGCGGGGGTTGAAACACCTAGTGTGACCGGGTGTCATTCACACACTCTAACAAGAGAGACTAGTGGCTGGGGGGACATAGCCCATAATACCCGCCATGTTTGTTATATACGCGTATATAACCACAGTATGCTCCGCATGACTACACATGAGGCGAGTTCGGATGTTCAGTTACCTGATTTGGGGGGATACAGCCCATAACACCAGACAGGTACCAGTTCAGATAACAGTTCTGTTTTAGCTCAGTACTAGTTATAAGTTCTTAGTTATCAGCCACCTGTTCTTAGTGTCGGTATCAGTTGAGAGCTATCAGTTCCAGCTTCTAGTTACTAGTTATCAGTTATTAGTCATATCACAATCAGTTATCAGTACAGTTTAGTTCAGTATTCAGATTCAGATTCAGCTACACTTTAGTTTATATTCATATCATGTTTAGTTCCTGTTTCAGATTTCCAGCTATATTGCTGTGCTCCAGCACATATTTACGTATTTATATTCTAGACGTACAGCATATGCTCACACCTTACATACTTTGTACATATCATACTCACACCCTTTTCTGGGGCACTTCATTTTATGCCGCGTAGGTACGGATAGATCCGCGCTTGGGCCATGTTAGTAGGCTATCTACCAGCTATTGGAGTCATTCCGCTTACTCCCGGAGTTACTTATCTTTTGGTATGTGTACAGTCAGCTAGTTTGGGTATGGCGGGGCCTTGTCCCGTCCCTTGTATATTCAGTTCAGCACTCTTAGAAGCCTGTAGATATGTCCCTATGTGGTTCAGTCATTATGTTATGTATGTCAGCGTGTGATAGCCTTGTCATCTTTCTAGACTTTATGTTTTTAGTAAATATGTATGTATTTATAACCAGGTTGCCAGCTCATCTATATTATTCATAGATTATTAGTAGGTTTAGCAATGATCGACACTCAGTGTCGGTTATCCGTCGCGGCCCTAGGTTGGGTCGTGACACCATGCTTCCACATTTGAAGCATTCTCCATCCTGTTTCATGTCAGAAGACCTACCCTGTCCACTAGACCCCTTTTTCTTATTCATGAATCTTTGGATACTTCTAGCGATCAGGACCAGTTCTTTCTCACCACTAACAGTTTCATCACCAGTAGTTAAGGCTAGATTGGGTTCAGTTTTAACTGGTTCTCCTATATTCATGACTTTCTTCCTTAGTTCATAAGTTCTTAAATTACCTATTAGCTCATCTAAGGAGAGATTGCTAAGGTCTTATGATACGAGGTAAAACTAGCAGAAGCAAACTAAACAATAAACAAGCGGAAGCAAGTAAAACGAGATAACGTAATATCAAAGATATCGAGAAAATCAAGACTAGGAAGGCAAGAAATAGAAGAACGAACGGATAAATGATTCACAACATGAATTTATTATCCAAGGGGAGAATTGAAACTCGAACCTTACAATGGTTTCATACTAGCGATGAATCTCCATAGGTTTCATGTCGAGACATACACGAAGTTTCAAGCTTCGAACTAGAAAGGCTCGGACTCTTCTACGTTCTCTCTTCTCTATTCAAGACTAAATCAAAGTTAATGAAATGAAAAGGCTAAGGAAGGCTTTTATCGTCTTCCTTTACAAATATTGAAATGTCTAAAACACCCCCAAACTGGGTTTTAACAATACAAGCCACGTAGGGCCACTGGCTTGACAGGGTAGGCATAGCGCCTAGTGTGAGCAGGCGGAGCGCCCAGTGTAACTCAGCCTACAGAGGTGGAGTGCCTGGCTGGGTGGGCGGAGCACCTGGTGCGAAATCCAGGGAGTGCAACTTTGTGTAGGGAGTCCGCCTAGTAGTGTGGGCGGTCCGCCTCTTCCTGGGATGTGTGGAAACGACTCAAAATGGACACTAGGTGTTCCTCCTTGGTCCGTAGTCGGTCCTCCCTTGCCTTGTATCCTTTGTTCTCTTACGCTTGGCTATTGATGGTTGGCGTTTTGGTTCAATTTGCCCCACATCATCCTCCCTTTCTTGAAAGGATTTCGTCCTCGAAATCAAACCATCAAGCCTACATTCAAAACAAGCACAAAAAAAGTTTCCTACTTCGCAAGTAGGTTAGCTTAAAAATAATAAGTGCAAATGGTGTGGGAAAACACACTCTTGTAATAGAGCCAAGCATTAATACCCATCAAAAAACGTATGTCCCCAAAGGAAACAATAAATTCTTGGCTCAACAAGAACAAGCACTCACAATCATAACAAGCAAAGAGATCATTAGGGAACGGAACATGCAAAATGTAGCAATTAAATTCCCTACGACCCCTAAGATCGTAACCAACACACCAAGCCTTCAAATCAATATTATCACAATGTGATACATTGGCTTTGGCATGTTCAATATTTAAGGTGTGTTCAACATATGGGGTGGAGTAAACAAAATAGTTCATTTGATAACTAACATCAAATACTCCACTCCCCTTCTTAAGAGCACTCTTACACACACCAAGAGGTACCCCCTCACCTCCAAATTTACCTCCAAGACAATCCTCCTCGCTAGAAAAACTCTCAAGGGAGGTCTCAAACAATGGATTATCTATAGAGTTGAGCATTCCAATCTATGGAGGTTCAAACTCACACTCCACTCTTGTTTGACACAATTCACCATTTCCATTGAAATTGCCCTCATAAAAAGGATTTGTATAGGCACACTTCTCAAGTTAATTAGCAAGCAAAGGTGAGGTTCTCAAACTAGAGACAACATCTAAACTTGAAGAGTCATCGAAAATAATTCGATCCATCTCATACACTAGAGACTCTTCAAGGTCACAACCATCCTTACTACAACACAAGAGACCACCACTATCAAGTAGGCATTCAAAGGGAAGAATGGGATATTCATGCAATTCATCTTCTCCTTTATCAAATATGGGTGGGGTGTCATAACAAGGCTCACAATAAAGGTCAACTACAACTTCCTGACTAAAGAGAGGCTCAATGAAAACCGAGCTCATATTATGATGTGGCTTTTCAACCCTCTCAACTAGTGGTTCATATGCACACACAAGTTTACCAAATGACTCTACACTAGTTGCATACACATTGTAATCATACATATTATCAACTAGTGTGGAGTTATCACAAGCGCTATCACAAGACAAGGAAGTAACATGCTCAAGGAACAAAGAACTAACACATACCTTTGAGTGGCCATCTTGCTCACTCAATGCACTTGAAGTGTCATGAATTGTTTCTCCACCTTGTAGCGCACATTTGGCGTCATCTTCACCTTGTCTTTCCACTTTTGAACATGATTGAGGCTCCATCGATTTGCCTCCAAGAATTAGATTTCAAACAAGTAGAAGAAAAGATAAAAGGTTAAGGTTAGAATGAGGGGTGCCCTCACTCTCAATGATTCTTCTTCCCTATTTCTTTTCCCTCATTTTCTTTTCAAGGTCGGGTGTAGATACGGGTGGTGACATCCCACTCACATCACTCATCATATCCTCTCCTTTCTCCACTCGAGGAATGTCACCGGTCACTCCGTTACTCCTCTCAATCTTTTGTCTCTCATATTCGGGTGAATTGGGACGAGGCCTGAGAATACCCATAGCTAGAGTAGGTGGACTTTTTACATCAACCTGGAATCTAGGACTTGGAGACTCATCACTTGATGTCTCCTTCTTCTTTGTTGGTGAACCACCTGACATTGAAACTTGTGGTTTCGGGTTCACCTTGCTGACACATTCCAACTCCTTTCATGCATGAGTCCTACTATTTCTTGTTATTATAGGACTTCTTGATTGCTCAATTTCAACCATGGAATGAAGTTCTCGCTCCTTTCTCCTTTGCATTGAAAGGTGCACTAGTAGGCAATTGGCCTCTTGACCGATAAGTTACAAAGTCATAAACCCTATGCCCTATGCCCACAAGATACGCATCCTTCATAGTACTATATTGCACCCTCTTGTCTTTCACCCATGGCTTACCTAGCCACACATCAACATGTTGCATGGGATACACATCATACCACACATAGCATTTGTAATTCCTATGAGATATGAATAGTCGAGCCTCCTTGGAAACCCACACCCCATCATACTTATAAGGATGCTCTAGCTTACGGCATGATATCCTTAGCCTATCACCCAAAGAGGTGCTAATACAATTGGCATCGGTATCACCAATATTTAGCAAGTATCCTCCAATAACATCTACCTCAACAACGAACCAACGTCTGCCCAAGCTTCGTAGAGATGAATCCAAGAGAGAACTTAAATGCCCACGAGTGTCAACACCAACAACTTGGGTCTCCCTTATCCCTCATCTCCTAGCAACATTGCTAGGGTTACATCCACTTCCCGTCACTCTTCCAACATTAGAAGTGTTGTTGAAAGTCGAGGAAGGAACCTTGCCATGGAACCCATAAAATCCCCTCGCCTTGGTTCCATTGGCCATAGCACTACTCCTACTACAACTACCCATACCCTTCATGGCATTGATAGAATAATATAAGCCCCTTGTAGCAAGAGCAACAACATCTCTCAAACTACCCTCCACATAGGAATTAGAAGCATTAGGTCGCTTAGCATACCTAGAAGGTGCAAGCTTCTTCTTTCCCATGGAACAACCACCACATCCCCCCATACTAATGGAAGGACCTCTACTACTCCCTTGTACACCACTAGCAACACCAAGAGAAGATGCAAATGAATAATGCGTATAATTAACTTCATCATCAATTCCCTCTATGTCACTATCAACATGTTTATATTCATAACAAGAAGAGTAAGTTGGAACATTTTACCTTGATAAGACAGGCTTCAAAAGCTACATACCTTGTAGTTTAGCCTTACATACCTTTGATATTTTTTTGCTTCTAAACCTTGTTTCCCTTGTATTCCAAGCCTTTCAAAGCTTAAAGAAGCTATAACCAGAATTTAGGTACTTTTCTTAGCCATGAAGTAATTCTAAAACTCAAACTATAGAAGAAATTGAAGGTAGCATAACGGTACCTTAACCGCGTAGAGCGTTTTGACGCAATCCATCTTTAATTTCGAGCTAAGATTGATTTTCTTTCTTCAAAACCATAAAAAATAGCTTAAAAACTCAAGAAAGCACTATTTCTCTCATGAGGTTTCTGGAAATGACGAGAAAGAGATGAATTTCTCTTTCATAACAAAAATATTTCCATTCTAGTCCTCTTTTGTGCTTATGTCCCTTCTCCTGGCCTGATTTCTGACGCTCATATCTCTTTATCCAGACATTGTATGAACAAAAGGTCAAAAGCGTTGAAAACTGCACTCCAAGACCTTCAATGTAGTATATGATATGTCCCCAAAAGACCTCATATAACACACAGAATTAGTTGCTCAAAAAGCTTCATTACAAGGCAAATCCTTAGTCGGTTTTTCTGCAACTTAAATCCGATTTTTCTCAAACTTTATATTCAACATATAAACGTCATATATAGTCATATTATGACTTTAAAATCACTTAAATCATTCTTAACATATCATTAGAATGATATACATCACTTTAGACATACAGGGGTAACAATCTCCCTCCCTTTGGAACATTCGTCCTTGAATGTTAAATGAAGTTTGTAGAAGCATTATGTAAGGTTCTGTTATATGCCTGAAGTAGTGAAGAGATGTGGATACTTGGCTCTCATATCTTTCTCAGCTGCAGCAATCATTTCTTCTACGTTATTGCTTCGCCATAGCACCTTAACTGAAGGAATGTCTTATGTCCTTAATTGACGAATCTGCCTATCTAAAATTGCAACTGGCACCTCTTCATAAGTCAACTGCTCTTTGATCTATACATTCTCTACTGGTACAACTCTAGAAGGATCTCCGACACTTTTTCTGAGCATGGAAACATGGAATACTGGATATACCTCATGAAGGTTCTGATAGAAGGTCTAACTCGTAGACTACTCGCCCAACTCGTCTGATAATCTGATATGGACTTATGAATCTAGGGCTAAGCTTGCCCTTCTTTCCGAATCTCATAGCACCTTTCATAGGAGAAAATTTTAAGAATACCCTATCGCGAATCTGAAATTCTAAATCTAGACGTCGGTTATCTGCATAGGACTTCTGCCTGCTCTACGCTAATAATCTTTCCCTGATCAGCTTGACTTTATCAACTTCCTGCTGGATTAAATCTGGACCTATGAATTGAGACTCGGCAACCTTGAACCATCCTATAAGAGTCTTACATTTGCGCCCATACCAAGCTTCATATAGCACCATCTGTATGCTAGAGTGATAGCTATTATTATACGCAAACTCTATCAACGGTAGATAATTACTCCAGTTGCCTCCAAAATCTAACACACAAGCTCTAAGCATATCTTCCAACATCTGAATGGTCCACTCAGCCTGTCCGTCTGTCTGGGGATGAAATGTTGTACTCAGATTCACCTGTGTCCCTAAACCTGTCTGGAATGATCGCCAGAAATTAGCTGTAATGTGCGCCCCTGTCTTAAATTATAGATACTGGAATACCATTCAAGCGCACTATCTCTCTGATATAAAGTCTAGCATAATCCTCCGTTGTATATGTAGTTCTAACAGGCAAGAAATGAGCTGATTTAGTAAGCCTATCAACTATAACCCAAATAGAGTCATACCTGCTCCGCGTACGGGGGAAGCCTGTAGTGAAGTCCATATTTACTGCTTCCCATTTCCATGACAGAATCTCTATTTCTTGTAACAAGCCACTAGGTTTTTGATGCTAGACTTTAACCTGCTGGAAGTGTGGACATTGAGCCACAAATTCTGCTATGTCACGCTTCATTCCGTCCCACCAGTAAATCTGCTTAAGATCATGGTACGTCTTAGTCGAACCTGGATGAATAGTGTATCTGGAATAATGTGCCTCTGTCATAATCTGTCCACATAAATCTGCAACATCAGGAACACAAAGTCTCTCTTTATACATGAGTACCTCGTCACTAGTAACCCTATATGGTGATTTCGGTTTTCTTCTGGCTATCTGTCTGTATTCAACTAGAACTGGATCCTCATACTGGCGCTGTTTTACTTCTGTCACTAGGCAAGTAGTGGCTACATTCCAAATTGTAACTCCTACGTCCGTTGAATCTATTAATCTGACTCCCATGCTGGCTTACTGGTTGAGTGCATAAGCTAACTCTCTTTTCTGTGGCTGTAAATAAGATAGACTACCCATAGACTTACGACTAAGGGCATCAACAACAATATTTGCTTTACTGGGATAATAAAGAATGTCCATATCGTAGTCCTTCAGTAACTCTAGCCACCGCCTCTGTCGTAGGTTTAGCTCCTTCTACTTAAATACATACTGGAGGCTCTTGTGGTCTGAATAAATATCAACATGAACACCGTACAAATAATGTCTCCAGATTTTCAATGCATGTATGACTGCTGCAAGCTCCAAATCATGAGTAGGGTAGTTCTGCTTGTGATTTTTCAGCTGCCTGGAAGCATAAGCAATTACTCTTTCGTGCTGCATCAATACACAACCAAGACCAATTCGAGAAGCATCACAGTAAATGACATAGCCCTCAGATCCTTTTTGAAGTGTAAGTACTAGAGCTGTTATCAAACTGTTCTTTAGTTCTTGGAAGCTGTGCTCACAAGTGTGTGGCAACTGAAATTTGGTTGCTTTTTGTGTCAATTTGGTCAGTGGAGTTGCAAGGGAGGAAAACCCCTCCACGAACCTTCTATAATAACCTTCCAAACCCAGAAAACTATGTAACTCGGTTGGCGTCGTAGGTCTGGGCCAATTCTTCACAACCTCGATCTTCTAGCCATCTACTTTAATTCCTTCTGCTGAACTATGTGGCCAAGAAATGCCACTGAATCTAACCAGAATTCACACTTTGAGAACTTAGCATATAATTGCTGGTTCCGAAGAGTACCCAAATGATCCGCTTATTCTGAGTCAGACTTTGAATAGACGAGAATATCGTTAGTAAATACAATCACAAATAAATCAAGATAAGGCCTGAATACGCTGTTCATCAGATCCATAAATACTGCAGGGGAATTAGTTAGTCCAAATGACATCACTAAAAACTCATAATCGCCATACCTAGTCCTGAATGGAGTCTTAGGTATATCACATTCTCTGACTCTAACCTGATGGTAGCCTGATCTCAAATCTATCTACGAGAAGCACTTGGCACCCTAGAGCTGGTCGAACAGGTCATCAATCCTAGGCAGAGGGTATTTATTCTTTATTTTGACTTTATTCAGCTGTCTGTAATCTATGCACATGCGTAGAGAGCCGTCTTTCTTTTTTACAAGTAATATCGGGGCTCCCCACGGGGAAATGCTGGGTCTGATGAGGCCTTAATCTAAAAATCCTTCAGTTGCTCCTTAAGTTCTTTCAGTTCTGCTGGTGCCATCCTCTAGGGAGGAATGGATATGGGCTGCGTACCTGGTACTACATCAATAGGAAAATCAATCTCCCGCTCTGGAGGAAGACTAGGTAACTCCTCTGGAAACACGTCAGGGAACTCATTCACTACCGGAACAAACTCAAGAGTCGACGTCTCATTATTCGTGTCTCAAACATGAACAATATGATATAAACAGCCTTTTGCAATTAGCTTCCTTGCCTTAAGGTAAGAAATAAACAGACCCTTTGGCGATGCAGAAACACTCTGCCACTCTATAGCTAATTCTCCTGGAAAGTGAAACAGGACTGTCTTCGTTCTACAATCAATGTTAGCATAATAAGAAGACAACCAATCCATACTGAGAATAACATCGAAATCAGCTATTTCTAGCTCAATTAAGTCAGCTGTAGTGCTACAGTCACCAATCATCACAGTGCAACCTCTATGAATACGCCTAGATACTACTGAGTCACAAACAGGAGTGGTTACCTCGAAAGGTCTAATAGCCTCTAGTTATATTTTGAATTTAATAGCAACAAAGGGAGTAACATATGATAGTGTAGAACCAGGATCTATCAACACATATACATCAAGAGAATTTACTGTGCTAAATGAGATAAAATCTCTAAGAAATGCTAAAGAACAATTGCATGATGAGTTTGAGAGTTTAGGAACTGAATACAGGAAAGTTGGAAAAAAAATGACACTCTGAAAAGAAAAAATAGTATGCTAAAGGAACAGGTCCTTACACGTGAATCAACTATTTAGGAACTACAGAAAGAGAAATTAGAAATCAGAACAGTTAAAAATGGTAAGGGCATTGCTAATTCTCAGCAGGTCATTACTGAAGATGAATTGTATAAGAAAGATAAAAAGATAAGATCTTTAGAAAAGGACTTAGTCAAAACAAAAGAGGAATTAAACAAAACTATCAAATTGAACAAGTCCTCTGAAACTTTAGAATGGTTACAAAAAAACCATAGTAGTAACAGGAAGGGTATTGGGTTTACGAAATCACAATCATTGCCCAAATGGGATCCAAAGAGTAAGTATCTAACACTTTCTGAAAATCTAGTATAGACACACACTGTGGGAACACTGGTCACATAAAAGGAAATTGTCTATCTTTGGCAAAAGCTACATAAAGAAACAGGTCCTATAAACCTGTCAAAAAATATGTGGCTACGAAAATTTTTCACACAAAGAAACCATAACCAGTCTGGGTTAAGAAAGATTTGATTCATCCTTTTTCTCAAAGAAAGGAACCCAAGCTAGTTTGGATTCTTAAAATTAACCCCTAGTTTTCTTTTGCAGGCTAGAGTGAAAGTGAGGAACCATAAGTGGTACATGAACATTGGTTGCTCAAGGCATATGACAGAACACAAGGAACTTTTTGTTTCACTCTCAACTTTTCAAGGAGGAAGTGTTACCTTCGGTAATGGTAAGAAAGAGGAAATTATTGGCATTGGAAAGGTAGGTAGGTCTAACTCACATAACATTGATAATGTGTTTTTAGGAGATGGACTAAAATATTGTTTATTGAGTATATCTCAATTGTATGACAAAGGTAATAATGTGAATTTTTCTTCTACTAGTTGTATTGTAACTAACCAAGAATCTAGAGAGATTACTTTGCAGGAAAATAGACATGGAAATATTTATAAAGTTGATCTCTTGTCATAAGCTGATGGGAGTATGAGTTGTCTAAGTGTGATGCAAAATTATTCCCTCCTATGGCAGAAAAGACTTGGTCATGCTAGTCTTTCACAATTGAAGAAACTTATTTTTAAGGACTTGGTGATAGATCTTCCTAACATTAAGTTAAAATAAGAAAGAGTTTGTGAGGCTTGTGCTAGGTGGAAGCAGGTAAAGTCTTCTTTTAAACCTAAGAAACAGGTTAGTACCACCAAGCCTTTGGAACTGGTCCATATAGATCTTTGTGGACCAATGAGAACAATGAGCCGTGGGGGGTAAGAAATATGTGATGGTACTAGTTGATGATTATTCTAGATGTAATTGGACTATTTTTCTTGCATCTAAGGAAGAAGCATTTAATGCATTTTCAATATTTGATAAGAAAGCTCAAAGAACTTTAGATAGTCACATTTTTGCTATTAGGTCAAATTATGGAACTGAATTTGAAAATAAGATGTCCTTTAACTTCTGTAGTGAAAATGACATTGATCATAACTTTTCATCACCTAAGACTCCACAACAAAATGGTGTGGTTGAAAGGAAAAATAGAACCTTAGAAGAAATGGCTAGAACTATGTTGTTGTCTAGAAATCATCCACAAAACTTTTGGGTTGAAGCTAATAATACTGCTTGCTATATAATAAATAGGTGTATGACAAGACCTTTGTTAGAAAAGAGCCCATATCAATTGCTTAAATGAAAAAAACCTAATATTTCACATCTTAGGGCTTTTGGTTGTAAATGTTTTATTCACAATAATGGAAACGATGGCTTAGGGAAATTTGACCCTAGAAGTGATAATGGAGTCTTTGTTGGTTATTCATTAAATAGCAAGTCTTACAGAGTATTTAACAAGAAAATTATGAAAATAGTAGAAAGCATGCATGTTAAGTTTGATGAAGCTGACAGTTTATCTCAAGAACAGGTACAGGAGGATGAAAAAATTAGGATACTAAGGCATTGAGAACCTGTTCCCCAACAAATGCAAGCAGTGTCAATGGAATCTACGAGAAAAGAGTCGCAAGGAACAGTTCTTCAAACTGAAACTAAGAAGGGTAGCACAAAGACAGGGGGAACAAATGTTATATACACCTCTCAACCTAACAATGCTTCCACATCAGGAACTGTTCCTCAGCATGAAAAAACACAGGATGAACTGGTACTCAAGCCTTATAGGTATCAAGGCTCACATCCTGTTGATCAGATAATCTCAGATAAGTCAGCTGGAATTCAGACAAGATCTGTAGTCAAGAATCATAACCTGTATGCCTTCAGTGCATTTCTATCTCTGGTTGAACCTCAAAATATAAAAAATGCACTGAAGGATGCAGACTGGATAAATACTATGCAGGAGGAATTGAATCAATTTCTGATGCAGCGGAAAATACGGAAGCGATAAAGTAAAGATAAAAGCGAGACGTGGCTCGAACGAATTACCTAAGTAGCACCGAAGAACTTGTTTCGATACACCTTGGGCGATTGTCAAGGAACACCTACACTAAGCAACTATCCCCCAGAGACACTCGGCTCTCGCAAAAAGAATGATCAACAAAGGATTAAAGTTCAACTTGGAATCCACCAAGTGAAATCAAGCCCGCACAAGGGGTTTTCGTTGAATAGCTCTCAAGCTCTCAAGTTTCATGTTCATCATTCAAAATAGGCTAAGTGAAATGAAAGACTAATGGGTCTATTTATAGCATCCCCTTTACATGTTATGAAATGACTAAAAGCCCACAAGTTGGGTTTAAAATACTAAAGGCCACATAGGGCTTTACTATGATATACACACAAAACCAAAAGGAATCCCGTCATGCTGTCAAAGGAAATGGGCAGTCCGCCCATAAAACTAGGTGCCCCGCCTAGTGTGCAGCTTGCTGAGTGTTGTTGGAGAGTGGGCGCTCCGCCTCTGTAAAGGGGCGTCTGCCTAGTAAACTTCAGAGACTTGAGGGGGTGGTCCGCCTAGAAAACTGGGCGGTCTGCCTCTTCCTGTAGCTTCTTGAAACGCCCTAAAATATGTCTCTCGAGCCTCTTCTTTGGAGCCTAAGTGGTCCTCCTTCTATGGCACTCCAATGCATGATCTTCAAGTCGCTTTCGGAGCCCATGACTTGTCCTCTTTGTGCTCTCGAGCTCGGCTCTTGATGGTTGGCGCTTTGTTTCCAATTTGCGCCGCATCATCCTCTCCTTCTTGAAAGGATTTCGTCATTGAAATCAAACCATGAAAACCTACATTCAAAACAAGCACAACCAAAGTTTCCTACTTCACAAGTAGGTTAGCTTAACAAGAATAAGTGCAAATGGTGTGGAAAACACACTCTTGTGATAGTGCCAAGCATCAATACCCATCAAAAAGTGTATGTTCCCAAAGGAAACAATAAAGTCTTGGCTCAACAAGAACAAGCACTCACAATCATCACAAGCAAAGAGATCAAGGTCATGCAATATGTAGTATTCAAATTCCCTACGACCCTTACGCCCATATCCAACATACCAAGCCTTCAATGTATTTTCACCACATTGTGGCACAATGGCTTTGGCATGCCTAACACTCAAAGTGTGTTCAACATTTGGAATGGAGTAATTCAAATAACCCAACCTACAACTAGCATCAATCACCCCACTCCCCTTCTTAAAGGCATTCATACTCATGCCAAGAGATACCTCCTTACCTCCAAATTCATCATCTAGACAACCCTCCTCACAAGGTAAGTTCTTAAGAAATGCATTGATAATGGCTTCTTCCTCTTAATAAACCCAACAATCAAGAGTAGGGTCAATAGAAGAATCACCCACTTCACTCAAAGTCTCAAACAAGGAGTTGTCTATGGGTTCAAACCCTTTACACCACGGAGGTTCTAGCTCATTCTCAACTCTAGTCCAATATAAATCACCTCCACAAATAAAAATGCCCTAAAACTAAGGATTAGTAAAAGTAGACATCTCCAATTCATTTTTAAAGATAGTTGAAGTATCAAAACTAAGTTCATCACTCATACTTAAGGAGTCATCATAGACAACCTTGCCCAGCTCATGCAATTTGGTCTCCTCAAGGTCACTATCATCCTTACTACGACACACAAATCCACTAAAATCAGTTATACCAACAAGGGTAGAGTTAAATAACTCATCTTCCCCTTTATCAAAAATTGGTGGTGTGTGATAACAAGGTTCACAAGTATAGTAAACTTTCACTTCGTCACTAAAGAGAGGTTCGTTGAATACCGAGCTCACATCTTGATGTGGCCTTTCAATCCTCTCAACTAGTGGTTCACATGCAAACACAAGTTGACTAGTCGACTCTATGCTAGTTGCAAATTCATTAAATGCAACACAAGTACCAACTAGCATTGAGTCTTCACAAGACAAAGGATAAACATGTTCATGAAAAGGTAAAGAAGCACTTACAGTTGAGTTGATTCCTTGAGCACTCATGGCACGTGAAGTGTCAAGTTCAACTTCCTCTTCATGAAGCTCGCAATGGGGATCTTCAACACCTTGCCTTCCTTCCTTAGCACACGGTTGAGTGTCGCTCGAAACGCACACGCAAGTATACGCGGTCGATAAAGTAATAAAGTGATAAGAAAGTATCGTTCCCACGAGGACTATCGATTAACTATTAGCTAGTCGAACTTTAATTCAAATATTATTCAAGAGAGTTCAACCAAATTTTGAGTGTGTTGAATTAAACTAATTAACGAAAAGTAATTGAAGTAAGAGTTGAATGCAAGACAATTCAAGAGTTTTAGATATCAGTGAGATGAAATATTCCAGGATTATGGGGCGTTCACCAATCCAGTTTCACTCCTCCGCTAATTGAATTAACTTTATTTATCTGAGTTGCTAATCACAGGATTGATTATACTCACAGAGCTCTTTCGATACCCTGTTCGCCTATTTAAGCTAACTTAACGCCTATATGTCTATGGAATTAGAGTTAACAAGAATGCATGTGCTTCTCCTATATACTGATTAAGCGTGACTGTTAGGTATATTTCTATTCTAACCGCGAAACCCTTCCCCGATGCCCAAGTTCAGCAACACGCTTACAACCTACGGTTCCAACTTTTGAGTTCAACCTTAGGTTCGTGGATAGTACTTAACAACTGGCAAAGAAATCAAGTAATTCAGAGCAAAATTAATTAAACAACTCAATCTGATAAATTTAGTAGAATTCAATCAACTTAAGAGTACAACTTTCATGGTTAACCCATAACCCTAGAATAATAGAGTTTAGCTACTCATAGACAAGATAGCTTTGTCACAAAATAATGTAAAATTCATGAAATAATAAAGGGGAAAGAAGAATTACAACTCAATTGATGAATCTTTAGTTCTCTAGCCTCTACTGTGGTTCTTGCCTCCAAAAGTACGTAATTCTCTCAAAATATGTTTACAATGGTTTTAAATATGAAATACGCTAGTGGCCCACGTTTTTTAGCTTATCCCAGTTGCTTTGGGATTGTTTCCCATCGCATACATCGGAGCATGACAAGCATCCGTGGCTGTATATGCTACTTCTCTCAATTTCTTCAATATTTGCACTCTTCCCAGACCATACAACCGAGCATGCCAGGCATCCATGGCTGTATGCGCTGTTTCTTCCTTGTTCTTGTACGAATCAAGCTCCAATATCCTTCATTTCGCTCCTAAAACATCCAAACACCTCAAGTTAGCCTTTTACTTCAAATCAATCATTGTTGGGCACATAATATAATGAAAAAAACACAAAAGCTATGAGAAATCGACGCCGAGACATAAGATATACGCCCAACATCAACACCCCACAGTTAAACTTCGTTCGTCCCCGAACAAACAAACCCAACACACTTGTACTCAATAGATCTCATGCAACCAACTCAAGAACTTCAAGGAAGTGCATCTATGAAATAGGTTGATACTAACAATTAGCCACCAAACATACAAGCACACAACTTCCCCATATTTACACACCACACATTTAGAAAACAAGGATTATCAAAGCAATCAAATAGCAACATTCAAGCCTCAAGAAACGACTCCTCACACCAACTTACTCACGACATGGCCGCTCGCTCAAGATTAGGGCCTAATAAAAGCTCCAACCTCTCATAATCCATCTGCCCTCACCAATCAATGTCTAGTCCCAATCACACAAAAATATATCAAATGAATTATAAGGGACATTCAAGATAGAAAGAATTCTCTCACCCTCAAAAAGAATCTTAAGTGCCACACAATGGTACCATAGGCTTGCCCGTAGTGTAGGACTCCACTAATATAGGCTCGCTTTTATTCGGGACTAACTAGGACTTTAAGGGTTGTAATGTAGGCTAAAGGACGGGTATGATATATATGGTTAAAATAGTGACTACCTCCCTAAGCACTTTAATACATCACTTTCACTTTTATAGCTCAACTCTTCACAAAAAAAAACCGAGCTACCACCCAAACATCAACCAAAAACTTTCCTCACTTTAAGTATTTTTCATCAATGGTGCACAACACTAGCAAGGATTGAGATTTTTTTTTCATTTTTTCCTTTTTCAATTTTTTTCCTCAACCTTGCCAATGTACTTTTCCTCAAAACACCATCATAATTTTTACTCATTGACTCCACTCAAAAGCCAACAAATTCCTCCAACCACAACTCCACTATCAAAAGTATTTTTAAATTAAAGTGCTCTAAGGAGTAAGGGTTTAAAAAGAGGGTAATTAAGAACAAAAGGAATGGGCTCGTAATATGGGTGTCAACAAAAAGGCTAATAGGTTCAAAAAGGGGTTACAAGGGATATATATGAATGGGTAGGCTAATTAAGGCTGCAAAAGAAGGGTTTATCAAAGAAAGCCTGTATCATCTCCCGACTAGAGCAAACCTAGGATTTCGCTTTGAACACACGCGGGGCAAGTTCTAGACTAATAATACAAGCACGAGAAGAAATAAAAGCACCTCACTACTCATGGCACATGAACTACTCAAGACGAAACAATTCCAACACCTAACAAAAACAAGCAAGACAAGTCATGCTCTTTAGTCAGCACTCAGAGTCAAAAACCTGAGCCTAAGAGTCACTAACAAGACTGACTATCAATCCAATACATAACTCACACCAAAATTCTTTAGGGAAGTTCAACATGTACGTAAAGGACTAAATATGATAGTATCAAACAATTCATAGAAAAGGCACAGGTCCTTACCACTTAGCTACTCTTATCTCCTAATTTTTTTTGTATTTGAAATATATATATATTTTTTATTTTTATCTAAAAACACCCGGTTCAAAACAAAAGGCATCCTCAGGAAAGAACCGTGGCTTGAAGAAAACTCAAGGGTTATGCCACTAATCTTAAAAAAAAATTAAACGCAGTAAACATACAAGTACAAGTCATGATACCCCACCCCACACTTAAAATAGTCCATGGTCCCCACTGCAAAAATACAAAAATAATGAACAAGAGTGGGTATCAAGAAAGCTCCCTCAAACTGCAGAGTCTGGAGGTGCTGCAGACCGGTCTGAATCCGCGGTCTGAGCAGTGGAGGGACCTAACAATGTAGTGCCAGCTGCAGCTATCGCATCAATCAGTGACCCCTCCATAGTAGTGTCAGTAGCCGGAGCTGGCTCTGTAACAGTGCCATCAGTAGCACTCAAATCCACAACCTCATGACTGGACCCTGCCTCAGTCTGGAGGCCAATGGAACGCGTCACTCTGGTACTCTGAATAGCGGCAAGGATCTCTGCTAGTGTACTCTGCATCAGGGTGTCTCGAGCTGCCTGCTCCCGTCTCAGCTGGGCCAGCTCTGCCTGCTGCTCCTGTCTCAACTGGGCCGGCTTTGCCTATTGGCCCTCTCTCAGCTTAGCTACCTCGGCCTCAAATCCCTCAAGTCGCCCTGACATAGGTCTCTTATCCTCTTTTGCCACAATCGGGTCATGCACCGATGTAATGTCATGGGCAATGGGTACCTCTAAAAGATCATCATCCGTATAGAAGGGGACCCCGTGCTTCCTCATCAAAGCCGTCAAAGTGTGCACAAAATACAACTTCAAGGTTTTCTCCTTCCGAGTCCGCACCATCTGCTAATACATGAGCTCTCCCAAGTTCAACACTATCCCAGTCATCAGAGCATAAAAAAGAAGCACTCTTTCCCAAAGGACATTTGTCTGATGATCAGCTAGCATTATTCTGTTAGACACCCAATTTAACCAAGATCGACTCTCCCTAGACATAAACTTCTTAGGCAAGGTGGCGTATTTTCTCTTAGTATTGTGCAACCATGCAGGCTTCGATATCGTGCTGTGTACTCTCAACTGACGCTTTGGGCTGTGTACCCTCAGCTAATTTAAATGAGAAATAGTTATCGGGT
Organism: Petunia x hybrida; assembly: GCA_037355625.1. Taxonomy (NCBI): domain Eukaryota; kingdom Viridiplantae; phylum Streptophyta; class Magnoliopsida; order Solanales; family Solanaceae; genus Petunia; species Petunia x hybrida. The sequence continues at coordinate 366,574 of JBBBVM010000475.1, forward strand.
TGTGTACCCTCAACTGACACCTTGGGCTGTGTACCCTCAGCTAATGTAAAATGACAAATCAATATCGGGTTGTGTACCCTCAACCGACGCTTCGGGCTTTGTACCCTCAGCTAATTTAAGATGCAAATCGATATCGGGCTGTGTACCCTCAACCGACGCTTCGGGCTGTGTACCCTAAGCTAATTTAAAATGCAAATTGATATCGGGCTGTGTACCCTCAAGCGACGCCTTGGGCTGTGTACCCTCAGCTAATTTAAAATACAAATCGATATCGGGCTGTGTACCCTCAACCGACGCTTCGGGCTGTGTACCCTCAGCTAGTTTAAAATGACAAACCTTTTCGTTGAAGCATATCTGTCGTGTATTGCTGAATTAGGTATCTTTTGTGCCAGCACCCAAAGAAAGATTGTTGAGTTGTGCGGGGGCGGTTCGGTTTGTGCATTCTTGGCTTGCTTCACGCTCGCTGTCCACGAGTGCCGGAATCTTGGCCGAGCTGATAGGGGTATGCATAAAGTAGTACATAATGCAAATGATCTCGAAAAAACTTTTATATGAAAGAAATGAAACGAAATATTTTGTCCCATTGAGTCGCAAGTCGCATTGTGTAAAGGCAAAGTTGTCGTCTTCATGCTGTTCCAAACTCCATTAAGTAAATTTTGAGGCGATCTTAAAATTCTGCCCCAGTTTATATTTGAAATTTTTAAGAGGTCCTAAAATATTTCTGCCCCAGTGTCAATTATGTTCGTCCTTTGGGAATTTTTTAGAGCTCCTCAAAAATTCCGCCCCAGTGTTTGCTTTGTGGGAAAATAAAATTTTTGTATTTATGCGACCGATCCTTGAATAGGTTGCCTATGTATCCCACTTGGGGAATCAGGTCGTGACGTAGTTTAGATTATATAATGTGTTGCAGAATGGGGAAATCACTGATCAGTATAAACTCCTATACATAGTATCTTTTGACGGCGTCTGAGTTGATTGGTTTTGGCCAGACTTCTCCGTCCATCTCTGCCAATATCAATGCTCCTCCATTCAGAACTCGGTGAACCATGTACGGTCCTTGCTAATTTGGTGCAAACTTGCCTTTTGCTTCTGCTTGATTTGGAAATATCTTCTTCAATACTAATTGCCTGGGTTCAAAGAGTCTTTCTCGAACTTTCTTGCTAAATTCCTTAGCCATCCTCCTCTGGTATAATTGTCCATGACATATTGCATTCAATCTCTTGCCATCGATGAGGGCCCGTTGCTCCATTCTTCCTTTGATCCATTCAGCGTCTTTCAGCTGTGTTTCTTGGATGATTCTTAAAGATGGTATCTCGACCTCAGCGGGTATCACTACCTCAGTGCCATACAACAGCAAGTAAGGAGTAGCCCCCGTTGATGTTCTCATTGTGGTGCGGTACCCTAACAGGGCATAGGGTAGGTTCTCATGCCATTGTTTTTAATTGTCTGTCATCTTACGCAATATCCTCTTGATGTTCTTATTGGCTGCCTCGACTGCACCATTCATTTGAGGTATGTATGCAGTGGAATTGTGATGCTTGATCTTGAAAACCTCACAGGTCACTTTCATTAGGTCACTGTTGAGATTGGACCCATTATCAGTGATGATAGATTCAGGAATGCCAAACCGACAGATCATCTTATCACGGACAAAGTTTGACACCACTTTCTTCGTCACGGACTTGTACGATGCAGCTTCCACCTATTTGGTAAAATAATCAATGGCCACCAGTATGAAGCGATGTCCATTGGAAGCGGCTGGCTCGATAGGTCCTATGACATCCATTCCCTAGGCAGCAAAAGGCCAAGGCGATCCCATAATGTTCAGTTCATTGGGAGGCACTCGAATCATATCTCCGTGGACTTGGCATTGATAGCATTTCTTTGCGTGCTTTATGCAGTCATGCTCCATTGTCATCCAGAAATAACCAACCCTCAAACTCTTCTTTGCAAGTACGAAACCATTCATATGCGGGCCACACGTCCCAGAGTGTATTTCTTCCACAGCCTAGCAGCTTCTTCTGCATCCACGCATCTCAACAACCCTAGATCGGGTGTCCTTTTGTACAAAACATCTCCGTTCAGAAAGAAACCATTTGCTAGCCTTCTCAGTGTCTTCTTTTGAAGACTTGTTGCATCTTTTTGGTAAATACCGTCTTTGAGAAGCCTTTTGATGTCGTAGAACCAAGCTTGTCCGTCCAGTTCTTCCTCTACATGATAACAATATGCTGGCTGCTTCTTCACTGCTACGGGTATTGGGTCAATGTAGTTCTTGTCTGGATGTTTGATCATAGAAGATATGGTGGCCAAGGCGTCCGCGAACTCATTTTGCAGTCTAGGTACATGCTGGAATTCTATCTTGGTGAATCTTTGCTTCAACTCCTTTATGTATTCCAAATATGGCAGTATCTTGGAGTTCTTCGCTGTCCATTCTCCTCGGACTTGGTGAATCAGTAAGTCAGAATCCCCAATTGCTAACAGCTCTTGTATGTTCATGTCCACTACCAATCTATGACCCAAGATGCAAGCTTCATACTCCGCCATGTTGTTGGTGCACGAAAACCTCAGTTTGGCCGTGACAGGATAGTGTTGTCCAGTCTCGGAAACTAGTACTGCTCCAATGTCGACTCCTTTCAAATTGACCGCTCCATCGAAGAATAGCCTCCAGCCATCATACTCTTCGGTGATATCTTCCCCTACGAACATAACTTCCTCGTTAGGGAAATAGGTGTTGATGTTTGGCATTTTATGCCAATATTTCCTTAATATTTCCTCATGTTTGAGCTTGTTATTCGCTCGTTTTATAGTTTATGAATGTGGTTTTGCACTGATTGTATGTCGTGTGTATGTAGGTTGTTATGCAATACATTTGGAGCTTTTAAGAGCATGATTGAGCAAGAAAAGATTGGATTTTGATTGAGGATTGGATCGAGCACACGAAGGCACGACACGAGCGAGCAAAGGAGCGAACGGAACAGGAAAATGGCTGGGCGCTGTAGGCCATGCGCCGCGCCCCCCAGCGCGCGCCACCCGCGGGCTGATTTCGACGGGTTCTGTCCAACCTCACGCATTCCGAGGCGAAGCGCCCGTTATAGCGCCCCTTGTGCGCGTTTTTATGTCCTATTTCGTCTAGGCTTGGGTCTAACTTATTACTAGGCTTTTGTAAACTCTATAAATACTCTTTTACTTAGTTTTTCATGGGAGTTCAGACTTTGGAGCAATTGGAGAGCTCATAACATCAAGAACAAGGGTTTTTCTTCCTTCCATTAATCTATTTCATCATTATTTCATTATTACATCAAATCCTTGTATTGTTATTATGAGTATGCATGGCTAAATCTATTGTTCTAGGGTTAGAGTATTACATGAAAGTTGATTGTTGAAGATTGATTCCCATTAATTGAATCCCATTATGGGTTACTTATTCTTTCTTGATTTCACTTGTGTAATTGTCAGGGCCCGATTATTACGCATTATCTATGGTTTTTAGATTGAACTCGAAAGAGGGAATTTAATTACGTAATAAGAAAGAATAGAACTAGTTTGTGAACCCGGGCATCGGGGAACCAATTTGTGAGTAGGATAGACATATACTTGCTCGCCTAGTTTAGCTAATTACAGAAATCGTTAATGCGTGCACGTGATTCAACCCATAGACATATAGGGATTGAAGTAGCCTGCATAGACTGTGAAGAATCGAAAGGTTTTCACAGGTACATTTACTCTGTTAGTTAGTAACCCGGGATTTGAGAAGTGGGATCAATTGGAAAACTCAACTGGATTATTTGTAACTCTGACCCTGGACCGTCTCCTTATTACTGATAACAACCAAGTTTTCCTCCATTGTTTGAATTCACTTTTACCCTCTTAATTACTGTTCTTTAGTTAACTAAAACTCTCACTATTGGAAAAGATCCCTGAATAGTTGTTAGAAATTGTTTGTTAAGCGTCAGTCTGAATAGTCCTCGTGGGAACGATACTCTACTTATCACTTTATTACTTGTCGACCACGTATACTTGCGTGTGCGTTGGGAGCAACAAGTTTTTGGCGCCGTTGCCGGGGACTAATTTTTGACTGATTTCTTTTTGAACAGTTTATTAATTTCTATTCAGGTTTAATTTTTGTTTTGAGTTTTGTGCTGTTTCAGGTATTAGGTCCTGCTTGATCTTTACCTACAGGAATGGCAGAAGAACAAGCTTTAGCTGTGCGAGATGTTGCTCTCCCCAGTCTGGAGGGAGTAGCCTCGAGCATAGTTAAGCCTGAAATTACTGGACACTTTGAGATTAAGTCCGGCATGATACAACTGTTACATGCGACTGGACAATTTGGTGGATTACTTAATGAAGATCCGCAACAACATATCCAGAATTTCTTGGAGATCAGTGATACTTATACACCAAAGGGAGTTCCTGTTGATTATGTTCGCTTGACATTGTTCCCGTTTTCACTAATTGGGGCAGCAAAGAGGTGGTTAAAGGCTGAAAAGTCTGGGTCTATCACCACTTGGAATGATTTGGCTAAGAAGTTCTTGGCTAAGTTTTACCCATCTGCCAAGACAGCCCAGGTGAGGAGTGAAATTATGTCCTTCAGACAGGTAGAAGGAGAGTCTTTGTATTCAGCCTGGGAGCGGTTTAAAGCTTTACTGAGAGATTGTCCACACCATAACCAATCCAATGAGGTTCTTGCACATACTTTTGTTGAAGGGTTGACTGCACATACTAAGATCGTGGTAGATGCTGCTGCTGGAGGCCAAGTATTAGCCTTAAATTTTGACCAGATCTATGATTTGCTAGATAAGTTTTCGCAGAGCAATCCTGATTGGCAGGGAGATGGTAGAGCTACTACGCAGAAATCTGCAGGGGTACTTCAGTTAGATGCAGTTTCAGAGCTAAGGGCGAGGATGGATGCTATTTCCAATCAAATTAGCAAGTTAGCTCTGCCAAAGACTCAGCAACCAGTGGCTCCAGTGCAACAACTCCAGAGTTTTTGTGAGGTTTGTGGTCAAGACCATGCTACAGAGGTTTGCTCTTCTAATCCAGAGTCAGTTTATTACGTGGGTAATCAAAACAGGCTTCAGGGTCAAAATCAGTTTGGTAATTCTTATTATCATGGTAATACGAGAGCCCCGAATAATTACCACCCACTTCCAGCTCCACCACAGCAGGCTAGCAGTTCAGTTGAAGATATGCTAAAGCAGATAATGGCAGGCCAGCAGAGAATGATAGCTGACACTACAGCCCATGCACAGGCCATACAAGATCTTGCCAATGCTCAAAAGAACCTGGAGCACCAGTTGGGGCAGTTGGTGGGAGAAATAAGCACTGTGAAAAAAGAGCCTGAACAATGTCTTGCAGTGACTTTAATTAGAGGTGGAGAGCTGATGGCCAAGCCTGAGGAGAAAGCTGAAATTGAAAAAATTGAAAAAGTGGAGAAGGTAAAGAAGAAAGAAGAGAGAAAGGAGGCACCACTGCCACCTCCACCATTCCCGCAGAGACTTATACCATCGAAGGATTTGGCCCAGTATCAAAAATTTGTGAGTATGTTGAAAGAGCTTCAAGTTAATATTCCTTTGACTGATGTTTTTGAATTGATGACATCCTTTGTGAAGTTTTTAAAAGAGATTCTAGTCAAGAAAAAAAAGCCTCGAGAGATAGATTCAGTTAAGTTAGTTGAGGAGTGTAGCACAATCTTGAGCAAGCTACCTCCAAAACTTCAAGATCCTGGGAAGTTTACTATTCCTTGTACCATTGGAGGGCATAGTATTACTGGTGCCTTGTGTGATTTGGGTGCGAGCATAAATCTCATGCCTCTGTCTGTTTGCAAAAGGTTAGGGCTAGGAGCAATCAAGCCCTCTTCAGTTACTCTTAAGATGGCGGATGGATCACTCACTCACCCTAATGGTAAGTTGGAGGATGTGTTGTTAAAAGTTGGTAAGTTTACATTCTCTGTTGATTTTGTAGTCCTAGATTATGAAGAGGACCTAGAAGCTCCAATTATTTTGCTGGGTGAGATGAATGTTAGAGCGCATGGAGAAAAGGTTACTTTCAAGGTGTATAATGAGAAGGAGCACATAGCTAAAGTTGAAGAGTGCTCTATGATTGAATGTGTCAGTCAAGAACATGGAAGTACACCACATGTGAAGTTGAAGATGGGTTCTCTCAAAGAAGGGAAAAAAGCAAAAGTTCGTCGTAAGAAGAGAAGACGTAAATGCTGGAAGTGAGCTAAAAGGGATGTCGTGCCACGACGTTAACTAAGGCGCTTCTCGGGAGGCAACCCGAGTTTGTACTTGTATTATTTTATTTTATAGTGTCACGTAGTTTTTGTTTTTCCTTGGATTGCAGGTTCATGTAATGTCGAGGCTAAGTGTGGGGTGTCCTCACCCTTGCCTAATATGGATGACCTGTTGGGGGAAGTCTGAGTACCTCATACTATATGGAAGCTTGGAGGATGCTAGCACCAAGGACTAGAATCTTCAGGGAAGTTTTCTTTACCCTTGCACTTACTTATTTTTAGCACTGAGGACATTGTTTAGTTTAAGTGTGGGGTGGGGGACTCTCCCTTATTTTTGAGGTTAGGGATGCATGTACCGTTAGGATTTTTTTCCTTTGTCACTTGACTTTATTTTGATTTGTTCTTGCTTTAATATATGAAAAAAATTGAAAAAATTAGAAAACCAATGAAAAATTTCAAAAAAAATTTCTCTTTAGTCTTTGTTAGTGGTACATGTCATCCACCCCGTGGTTTTTCTTATGGCATCGGTTCTTTTCCACGGGGAGACCTTTGAACCGTGTAGTTTTTATTTTTAGGATTAGGATTAGGATAGTTAGTTGTAGATGACCCTAGGCGTAGGAACTAGGTAGAATGCTAGGTGCCTTTGATTTGTTTGATACCGGTGGACTTGAATTGATTGCATGTACTATTTGTGGTGTCCTTGGTTTTAATTTGATGCATGCCTAGAAAAAAAAAATGGAACAACCCCCTTGAGATGCTTGAGTCCGCTTGCTTGACTTGATTTTTAACCATTGTGCATTAGTGCTTAATATTCCACAAGTTGCACTCTAGAAGCTTGGTTGAGAGTTGTTGATGGAACCTTTTTGGTGTGGATCATGTGCAATGTGTGTGTGAGGCATATTCTTGTTTGCTCCATGTTGCATATTAATGTCTAGAACTTGCCCCGTGTGTGTGCAAAGTGAAATCCTAGGGTCGCTCTAGTCGGGAAATGATACAAGGCCTTCTTTGATTTGCCTACCCTTACATATATACCTTGAAAAAAAAATTTTGTTGTGATTTCTTTGACCCTTTTTGTTGGCACCCACACCCCGAGCCTACCCATTTGTTCTAAATTATCTCTTTTGGCCCTTTACTCCTTAAGCACTTTGGTAAGATTGTGTTGTTATTTTTGAGTTGTGGTTGGATGTTGGGAGGTTTTTGAGTGGAGCTAATGAAGGGGAATAATTGTGAAAATTGTGAAGTAGTGAAAAGCATTGGCAAGGTTGGAAGTTAATGAAATTGAAAAAAAAATGATGAAAAAGAAATTGAAAAAAAACAAAGTTGAAAAGAAAAGAAAATATTGTGAAGAAAAAAAAAAGAGAAAAGAATATCCATTCCTTGCTAGTGTGTGCTTAAAAGAAAATTGCTACTTGTTGAGAAGGTGTGTGTGAAGGCTGTTGATTTGGGTGGCTTTGATGAGAATTGTGTTTGAAATAATTGTGATGTATTAAAGTTCTTAGGGAGGTAGTCACTATTACCATATGTATCCTACCCGCCCCTTAGCCTACATGACGACCTTTCTAATGTCCTAGTTAATCTCGATTGGAGTGAGCTTACATTAGTGGAGTCCTACACTACGGGCAAGCCTATGGTACATTGTGTGTGACATGTGAGCCTTTCATGAGAGTGAGTGAACTCTTTCTATGCTATTGTCCCCATTCTATTCTTGATATTCATTATTGTGTGTGATATTTGGGGGACACTCTCTTGCTTCATTTTGGTGAGGGCACATGGTTTGCATGAGATAGGTGAAGTCGTGGCTTTTTGGTTGAGTAGATAGGTGTGATTTTGTGGGAGCATGGTTGCATTAAGTTGAGTTTGTGCATTTGAACTATTTTGGGGTGGTTGTTCTCATATTTTTGGTTTTGGTAAATTGTTGGCATGTTATGGATCCATAGTAGTCATGTGTGCATTGGTTCAATGGTCGGTATCAACCATAGTCATAGGCAGACCTGTTTTACCTAGGTTGGGAAGTTAGTTGTGATTGCTCGAGGGCGAGCAAGGGTTCAAGTGTGGGGTGGTGATGTTTGGCATTTTATGCCAATATTTCCTTAATATTTCCTCATGTTTGAGCTTGTTATTCGCTCGTTTTATAGTTTATGAATGTGGTTTTGCACTGATTGTATGTCGTGTGTATGTAGGTTGTTACGCAATACATTTGGAGCTTTTAAGAGCATGATTGAGCAAGAAAAGATTGGATTTTGATTGAGGATTGGATCGAGCACACGAAGGCACGACACGAGCGAGCAAAGGAGCGAACGGAACAGGAAAATGGCTGGGCGCTGTGGGCCATGCACCGCGCCCCCCAGCGCGCGCCACCCCCAGGCGCGGTTCTCCATGCGCCGCGGATCAAAGGCGGGCTGATTTCGACGGGTTCTGTCAAACCTCACGCGTTCCGAGGCGCGGGGCGCCCGTTATAGCGCCCCTTGTGCGCATTTTTATGTCCTATTTCGTCTAGGCTTGGGTCTAACTTATTACTAGGCTTTTGTAAACTCTATAAATTCTCTTTTACTTAGTTTTTCATGGGAGTTCAGACTTTGGAGCAATTGGAGAGCTCATAACATCAAGAACAAGGGTTTTTCTTCCTTCCATTAATCTATTTCATCATTATTTCATTATTACATCAAATCCTTGTGTTGTTATTATGAGTATGCGTGGCTAAATCTATTGTTCTAGGGTTAGAGTATTACATGAAAGTTGATTGTTGAAGATTGATTCCCATTAATTGAATCCCATTACGGGTTACTTATTCTTTCTTGATTTTACTTGTGTAATTGTCAGGGCCCGATTATTACGCATTATCTATGGTTTTTAGAGTGAACTCGAAAGAGGGAATTTAATTACGTAATAAGAAAGAATAGAACTAGTTTGTGAACCCGGGCATCGAGGAACCAATTTGTGAGTAGGATAGACATATACTTGCTCGCCTAGTTTAGCTAATTACAGAAATCGTTAATGCGTGCACGTGATTCAACCCATAGACATATAGGGATTGAAGTAGCCTGCATAGACTGTGAAGAATCGAAAGGTTTTCACAGGTACATTTACTCTGTTAGTTAGTAACCCGGGATTTGAGAAGTGGGATCAATTGGAAAACTCAACTGGATTGTTTGTAACTCTGACCCTGGACCGTCTCCATATTACTGATAACAACCAAGTTTTGCTCCATTGTTTGAATTCACTTTTACCCTCTTAATTACTGTTCTTTAGTTAACTAAAACTCTCACTATCGGAAAATATCCCTGAATAGTTGTTAGAAATTGTTTGTTAAGCGTTAGTCTGAATAGTCCTCGTGGGAACGATACTCTACTTATCACTTTATTACTTGTCGACCACGTATACTTGCGTGTGCGTTGGGAGCAACAGGTGTGTAAAGGTTTATAGTCATCTCCCACTGGATTCTCGGCCATGTAATCAGCCAAGGCTTTAGCTTTTACTGCCTTTTGGGTGACGAAAGTGATGTCGAATTCACTGAGCAGCATTTGCCATTTAGCCAACTTGCTAGTAGGCATGGATTTTTGGAAGATGTACTTGAGAGGGTCCATCCTTGATATTAGCAATGTTGAGTAAGATGTTAAGTAATGTCTCAAATTCTGTGCTATCCAAGTTAGTGCGCAGCACGTGCGCTCCAGCAATGTGTACTTGGCCTCGTAAGGAGTAAACTTCTTGCTTAGATAGTATATTGCTTGCTCCTTCTTTCCAGTTGAATCATGTTGTCCCAATACACAACCAAAGGCTGAATCTACCACGGACAGGTACAAGATCAAAGGTCGCCCAGGCTCAGGTGGGACCAGCACAGGCGGGCAAGACAAGTACTCCTTTATCCGATCAAATGCTTTTTGGCAATCCTCTGTCCACTCGATCACTGCGTCTTTCTCTAGTAACTTGATGATTGGCTCACAGATGACGGTTGATTGTGCTATGAAACGGCTGATGTAATTGAGCTTTCCCAAGAAGCTCATAACCTCTTTCTTGCTTTTGGGTGGTGGAAATTATTTGATAGCCTTGATCTTAGATGGATCCAACTCGATACCCCTCCTACTGATGATGAAACCAAGAAGCTTCCCTGCCGGAACACCAAAAGCACATTTTGTCGGATTTAGCTTCAAATTGTACTTTCGCAAGCGATTGAAAAACTTGCGCAAGTTGTCAAGGTGCTCTGAACTCTTTTTTGATTTGATGATCACATCATCCACATAGACTTCAATCTCTTTGTGCATCAGATCATGGAACATAGTTGTCATAGCCCTCATGTAAGTTGCCCCAGCATTCTTTAAACCAAATGGCATAACCTTGTAGCAATAAGTCCCCCAAGATGTAGTGAAAGCTGTCTTCTCGGCATCCTCCTCATCCATGAGAACTTGATGGTAACTGGCGAAACAGTCCACGAAGGATTACAGCTCATATTTTGCACAATTATCAATCAGGATGTGTATGTTTGGCAGAGAAAAATCATCCTTCGGGCTTGCTCTATTCAGATCCCTATAATCCACGCAAACTCGGAGTTTCCCATCTTTCTTCGGCACCGAGACAATGTAAGCCAACCAAGTTGGATATTTGACTGTTTTCAGAATCCCTGCATTGAGTTGCTTGGTTACTTCTTCACTAATTTTCAACAGAACTGATAACTTGAAAGTTCGGGCTTCTTGTGTGACTGGCGGAAAGCCCGGATTGATAGGTAATTTGTGAGCTACCACATCCGTACTTATGCCAGTCATGTCATCGTACGACCAGGCGAATACGACCTCATATTCTTTAAGAAACTCAGTATATCGCTCTTTATCCTCGGCGGTGAGATGCACACTGATCCTTGTCTCTTTCACAATTTCCTCATCTCCTAAGTTTATCACCTCAGTTTCCTCTAGGCTTGGCTTAGGCTTGTTTTTAAATCTCTCAATTTCCTCTTATGTGGTTTCATTAAAATCGTCATAATCAACTCCTGTTTCCTCAGGCTCCATTGTTTCGTTACACGTTGCGATTGAGGACCCAATGGGATTATTATTTTGAATGCAAGGTCCACGGTAAGCTCGGGCCCCGTTGCTGATCCAATTGTTAAGTGCCACTCCAGATCTAGCCTTTGTCAGTCCAGGAGGCTCAACATGTTCTTCCAAGATCACACAGCAGTCTTCATCAGATATGAATAGATTTTGCACTCCTGCCAGCAGATCCTCTTCAGCATCAGCTATCTTCGGCTCCACCCCTTGTGCTGCGGACACCTCCCCTTTTCGGCCATCCAAGTATCCAGACGAGACGAAAATATGCAAGAGAGTCTTGGTTTTTTTCTTATAGAACTTGAAGTCCAGTGATGCTTCTTCCATGCTCTTTTCGTAGGTCACAATGTACCCTATGCCAGCCTACTCGGGTTGTAGTTCTTGCGGCGCCTCCTCGAGTGCCTTACACTGCTCCCATGAGTTCTACAATATAGAATGTCTTCCATCAGGGGTATTCCCCTCGATTGCTGGTATGCTTTGCTCATTGTAGATAGAGTTGTTCCCCTCGCCGAATACTACCACCTCTTTGTGATCCCATTCAAACTTCACGGTTTGGTGCAATGTAGAAGGTACTGCTCCAGCCATGTGGATCCAAGGCCTCCCTAACAACAGATTATAGGAAGCAGAAATGTCCATGACATGGAATTCGGCAGTGAACTCCATAGGACCGACCATGATAGTCAGGTCAATTTCTCCAATGGTGCTTCTATGCGACCCATCGAACGCCTTCACCTTTATGTCGCTCTCCCTTATCTTTCGTTGGTCAATTCCCATTCATCTAGGCATATGTTCAGACGTGAACCTCCGTCGATCAAAACTCTTCCTACGAATCAATCGTTGCATTTGACAGTGACGTGCAAAGCTTTGTTGTGATTCAACCCTTCAGGTGGTAGCTCATCTCCGTGAAAAGCAATTCGGTTGGCCTCCATGACTTTTCCAACCATGCTAGCTAGGTTTTCAATTGAAGTGTCCACCGGGATATGTGCTTCGTCCAACACTTTCATCAAAGTACCTTGGTGGCTCTTCGATTTGAGGAGTAGAGCCAAAACAAAGATTTGTGTTGGAGTTTTGCCCAAGTGCTCAATTACGGAGTATTGCTTTGCTTGCACCTTCTTCCACAGTCCTTCGGACTCTTCCTCGTTGATGCCTCATATATCTTGAGCAAGATGCTCGGGAGTATAAACTCTTCCACTCCTAGTCATCCCTTGTGCAGCAACAGTCTCAATTGTGGACTTGTTCTTCTTCTCCATTTCATAATCCCATGGTACCGCCTTGTCACTGTATGGGGGAACCACATCAACATAGAATTTGGGAGCCACTTCTACCTCAATGGGCTATGGTGCTGTAGCGGCTTGAGCAACTGAAGCAGTTGCTGGTACCTTTTCTTTTGCCTTAAAAATAGTCCCTTCCAAGTTTCATTCCTCATCCAATTCGATCAGGTTCACCCTATTGTCTCCATAATTAGGCAGGGGGTTGTTGTGCACGTTCGGAGTCTTCAAGTATATCACCTTTTGGTCGATCAAGTCTTGTATCTTGTCCCTCAAGGCGTAGCACTTTTTAGTATCGCGACCAGGTCCTCCAGAGTGATTGGCACAGGTTTTGGTTTGATCAAAATAGGGTGTCATCCTATCAGGCATTTTGAATGGCATGGGTTGTATGTGGCCGGCTGCTTTGAGTCTCTCGAACAACCGAGTGCGAGATTCAACCAACGGGGTGTAGTTTCTTTTGGGTCTTGGGTTGTTATTGGCACGAGGCCTTGGTGAATAGGTATTGGTATTTTGGTAGTTGGGACTTTGTGGGTATGTTGGTCTTTGTGGTGGTGGGTTTTGGTACATGGGCTGGGTGTTATAGACAGGGTAGGTGGATGTGGGTGGTATGTATAGATAGAATGGATGAGGTGTTTTGGTAGTAGTGGTTATGAGTAGGGGAGTGGTCAAGTGATGCGGCCACGAAGGAGACATCGTCCTTCTTCTTTCTTGATGTGGTGGTGCTGCCAGCTTGTAGGGCTTTGTTAGTGGCTTCTAGTGCAGCAAAGCTAACAATCCTTCCAGTCTTTAGTCCATCTTCGACCATATCTCGAATCTTGATTAAATCTCCAAACTTCTTATCTTGCAGGTTCAGCATCTTGTCAAAATAGACATCTTCTTGTATGCGGATTAAAGTTGCCACTATCTCAGCGTCTTCCATGGGAGCTTTGACTTTGGCGGCTTCAGCCCTCCATCTAGTTGCAAACTCCCTAAAAGTCTCAGTGTGCTTCTTCTTCAATTTCTCTACGTAGAACCGGTCAGGCATAGCACCAGTATTGTGCCCAAAACTGTCGACGAAGTCTCCAGCCATTGCTTTCCAGCTCGTCCACGTTTTTGTTTTCTGCTTAGAGTACCATACTAGTGCATCTCCAGTTAGACTGTGGTTGAACAGCTGCATGCGGATCTTTTTGTCATGTCCAACCCCAATCAGCTTGTCACAGTAAGATCTTAAATGGGCCATTGGGTCTCCACTGTCGTCGAACATGTTGAACTTGGGTGTCTTGTAACCTTCGGGCAGCTCTATCTTTTCCTCTAGCTTTAATGTATTTTTCTTCCACACTTCGATCCCTTCTTTTGTTTTCCTTATCCATTTTGACAGCCTTCAACATGAACTCTCGGTATCGAATTTGAGCCTCTGCCTCACGATCTCTTATGTTATTTCCTCGACTTGGCCCCACTACCACATTTCCCTTTATACTAGAGCGTAACTAGCTTTTGTAGTTTGGTTCGCATCCAGCGTTGTATCTATCGGGTGCTAGCGATGCTTCTCCCATGACTTGTCTCGCTACCCAGGATTTTCTAATGCTCCTGACTCTCGGAACAACATCTCCAGTGTAATAAAACTGGTAGTCCTTCGTGTCTGGTATCAATGGTATGATTTGCTTCCTCCCTGCCTGCCTCATCACTCTTAACGGTTGGTAAAGTTGGAGACCTCTTAATCCCATAAGTATCACAAAGGATGCCTTCTCAGAACTAATGATGAAATCTGATGAAAGAAACCAAGTGAACATCCACTGAATTGAGTCCTCCGTTATATTTTCAAACAATCTTACCCATTTCTCTGTGCTGCCTCGTTGTTTGAATTTTGAAACTCCGCATCGTTCCCCAATCAAGTAGTTGTAACCTTCCGGCTTGGACAACACTTGCACACCCCTTGCTTTCCTCAAATGTTCCTTGAACCATGCTTGTAGTAAAAGATTGCACCCTTGGAAGTATTTTGCTCCTCTTTTGCAACAACCCAAAGCCTGATAAATGTCTGCTACTATCATAGGAACTATGGTATAACGATAACCATCAATTCCGTTGAATACCGCATCGGCAACCATGACAAGTCTCGAACATATGTCGTGACTTGAACTCTCGGGGAACACCATCACTCCTAAGAAACGAATAGCAAATTCAAATGGTCTAGCTCTCCTCCAATCACCATAGGACTCGAACTCTTTCTTATGTTTGTCGAATGCACTCAAATACCCAAACCGAGTGTAGAAATAGGAAAAGGGTATCTTCTTTTGTTGTAGAAATTCCACATTCACCCTCGCTACCATCCCTAACTTTATACGAAACTCTTCAACTGTGGGGACGCTAGGTGCCAGTATGCGACCCCCTTGCCAACGATGTTTGTCTAAACCCGAGTGTGATACAAACCATCCTATTTCTTCCAATAAAGGTGTTAACTCGACATCCCCAAATCTAAACACATTCGATTCTTCAGCCCAAAATGTCACTGATGCTTCAATCATCTCCCTACACGGTTCCATTTCTAATAATGAAACCAAATGACCCAAGTGTTGACGTACTTCGGTTTGCTCTCCTAGTGACAAGTTACTCCACCAAATAGTTAACAAAGGAGGTGCGCCCATAATCATTCCAAAACGATGAAATTTTTGACTCATCGTGACCCATACAAAAGAGGAAAAATAAAGGATTTAAAAACCCCCTCCCCTTTGAGAATAATTGAGCAAACCAAAATGCATTTTCATTCTCGTCTCACTTTTTTTTTTTCACTCATTTTCGTTTTCTTTTCTTTTCTCTCAAATGCACATAAGCATGTCCAAACATTCCTTTGGGGTTGAAAATCTGTTTAGGCAGTTTGGACAAGTTAAAGACTAGCCGGCTCACGGGGAGCCCTTCCTACGGCATGATGCATGCTTATTACATTCAAAGAGTGGTGTAATTCTAGACACGGTTCCTCAAGGCGGACGGCCAAGGAGTGGGATCATTTGAAATTGTCGGTTGTACCACGGACCAACTATATTCCAACATGTCCCTCCTAAAAGGTGTTTTGAGGGTGAAACGACTGTGGGATCCACGTAATCGTCGTGTGTGTGTAAAGTGTCGTTTCCCAGGAGTGGGAGAGTATGAGTGAAATATGCAAGATGTTACATCAAAGTTCAAATTCGATACAAATAAGTAAAACAAGGAAAAAGAAAAAACAAAAAAGGAAACCAAGTTAGTACGATAATAATAATATGAATAGCAAGATAATAATTAAATTAATTCCAAAAGTAAAGAATCGTTGTGATTAGGACTTTGAGTATTCCCAGTGGAGTTACCATTCTGTCATACCCGATTTTTGACTCAACTCGAGGCGAGTCGGGTTTCGGATTTGACTAGGTGAACTCGTTTGAGTTTAAATATTGGAGTCGTCACCTAATATAGTTTCTAGGGTGTTTAGGTCACCTAAGTATCTAAGGTCAAGTTCAATAAGTTATATTAGTCTATTCCAGAGATTCTATAGGGTAAGAAGTCCAAATGACTCCGGGAAGAAGGTGTTAGGCACTTCCCCGAGTCCCACGAAAGGTGGATCCCGTCCGAGTCTACATTTAGGGATAAAAAGAGTGTATATTATCATAAATACTAACTTGGGAGGTTTAATATAGCATTTAATTCAAGAAAATATAATGTCTACACATATATGCAAATGGTCTTCACATTCGGCCTATATTTAAGCCTAGTCATATTTTACGGCCTCTAATATCAAACGCCTAATCGTAAAAAAGTTCTAACATGCAAAGGGTGTTCAACTTCAGCTTATCTATGCAATTCTCACACGTAAAACAACTTTGCATAAAATGGTCTATTTTGTAAACAAAACTCAGATTTATCAAAACGAAGGGGTGTTGTTTTAAAACAAAATATTGGCCATTTAGGGTCGGTGTGACTCATCATTAATTGTCGAGTCCTAACCTTAATGGCCCTTTTTGTGTAGGGGTCGGATTTCTAAAAATATATAGGCGAAGAGGCTGCTTTTGAAAACATGTGTCACAAAAGCACACAAATGCAAATAAGGCTGTCGCATGTAAAGTATATATACATATAGGTATAAAGATGCAAATATATGACTAAATAATAGTTATACCTTTAGAAAAATATTCATAAAGTGTATAAGCGACCCCAAGTGCTTTATACACCCCTATACATTAGTGTATAGGAGCGTTTTGAGTAGGGAAAATAGTTTAAACACAAACCAAGGCCATGTTTTAAAAACAGTTCTGGGCCTGGATCATTTATGCAAATAGGGGTTGTCTTTAGTTTTGTAGAAATAGCCTAGATTATGCAAATATTACACATCTAAGCCCCTGTCCAATGAATTTTAGATTCAAACACTCAGAAAAGTAAGTTCTCACAATATTTCAAGTCTAATGCAGTGTAATCATTCGCAAAACATGCAATTTTATAGGAACAGCCTGAGACTTTTGGTTTAAAGACAAAGGATGCTTATGCAGATTCCTACATGTCATGCTTTTTCCAGATAATGCAACATATAAGGAGTAAAAGGTCTAGAAAAGAGCCCCTGGATGGCTGCACACATGGTGTAGTAAACTGTATACCCCTGTTTTAAAGGATACAGGCAGGGAATCCTAAAATATACGTAGGTTGGGATAGTTTCTAGGGGAAAAGCACAAAGGAAGGGTAAAGGTCAAGTAATATCCTACATTGATAGTTTATTTAGGCATAGCTTTCCTCAGAGAAGAAAGAGTTTCTCCCCAGCCTTTCAAACACACTAAAAGGACTGCAAATACAACGTAGTATCACCCCCTGAGGCTATCTTTACATATGCTGCAAGAAAGGAGTTAGCAGGGCCATAAACTGAGCCCAAACAAGAAGTACAAACAGGTAGAAGTTATACCAAAATGAATTTAAACAGCAGCAGCTTGAGTCAGAGCAAACCATGAAGAGGATCATAACCTTTTATACTGACATGATCCTTATGGACCATTCTAATAGGAATGCAGAGGTTATCTTAGGCTTAAACAGAATATCCAGAACCAAAGCAAGAGCACAGCACACAGGCAGTTCAAATGAAATAGAGACAGGATAGGAGTGTGACAAGCAAACACACATACATCGATGCACTAGGTAATCAGAAGTGAAGAGAAGTACTATAACTCTAACTGCACCTTCTTAATACTACTGGCATGATTTTAACAAAGGTGCAGAGATCACCTAGGCTTAACAGAACACCCAGAACCAAGGCAAAACAAAGCACACAAGCAGTTTAAATGAAACAGGGACAGGATAAGAGTATGCCAGGAAAGCACATATACATAGATGTAATAGGTGATCAGAGGTGAGAAGGATACCTTTAAGCACTGCGACACCAGTAGAATGCAGAGAGAAGAGAGGAGGACAGGATCAGCACACACAAACAAAAGCAGTAATCCTCCAGGAGAGCAAATAAACAGAGAAAGAGAATTGTATGCCAGAGAAGCTATGCAAAGTTTTCTAAGTGTATCAGTGCCTGCAACTGAATTTTTATGCCGAGAAAACTGTGTCTAAGTTACAGGAAGAGGTCAGTTTATATAGGTGAGGGGTGGGGACTTTGAAAACAAATGGGTAAATCACAAAAGGCACGAGATATTTATTCCCAGGAATAAAAGGGGACAAACTTGAGTGTCCTTTCAAAAATAGAGCAATAAATCCCTAAACCTAAGGAAAATAAATCCTAAATTGATTTGGATTCCCTCCTCTGAAAACCCAACATAGTCTATGTTCACAAATCCAATCACAAATAGGTTTGAACCTCGACAGATTTCAAAAGCAAACATCAATAACCGTGCTAATTTCCTTCTCCGTTTTCAATCAAAATACTAATCAAGTCACTTCTAAAATTTCAAGCTCGTCCTATCATCCCTTCCTTCTCATATTTGAACATATGACCATAAACAAGAACAGATACGATGGACACTAGGGTCATGCTTGGACACAAACAATTTACCAAAAACAGATTCAAAGTACTGAGTAACTGTCTAGGCATATCAACGTACTAAGCAAAATAATAATAGCCATGGAATGTGATCGTAATCGATTAATCATGTGAAAAAACAGATAGGTTGACAACTAAGCAAACAAACACTTTAGGCATGTGATTAAGCAAAATTCAGAACCAAACACAAAAGAAAAATTGAAGGGGTACCCGTCCTCATCGAAGTCGGGTCAGGGCGACCCGTCATAGGTTTAGCTCGCATGGGAGCTTCTTACCATTTTTAGGCGATAACACCATTAAATCATGGCCTGAACCTCGCCAGAGCCGGAGGCGTCTCCCGGTGGTGGTGGTTCAGTTATTAAAAGGTCAAATCTTGCCCTCGTCAAAATACCATAAAAATATACAGGTTTTGTAGTGCTTGATGAGGAGAGTGCAATGGTGCTATTTTCCCCAATTTTCACCGGCCAATTTGACCGGGAAATCGATCGACACCGAGGCGTTTCATTTCGCCAAGAGCGAGAAGAGAGAGAGTGAACATCAGAGAGGTGAGGGGGAAATGAGGGTAGGGGGAAAGGTTTAGGGGTCGTGTAGGTAAATTGTGGGGATTTAATCTTGGCCATTGGATTAAGGAAATGAAGGGCCAGGATGAGGCCACATCAGCATCGAGGCGTAAAATTCGAAGCTGATGTATAAAAAAAAAATAGGTGTGATGTGTAAAATGTGAGGTGTAAAATGTGAAGTGTAATGTGTTCTATATATGTATATAGCGTATAAATAATGTATATAAGGCGTATTTTGATATAAAATAGGCGTAAAAATGGTATAATATAGGTGTAAAAATATAGAAAAATTAGAGAATTAATTTTAAAGCAATAAAATGGCTAGGAAAGTGTGTAAAGATGTATTTGAGGATTTACAATGAGTTGGGTAATTTTATAAAAAATAAGGGTATTGCAAAAATTGCAAGAATAGTTATGATTTGGGACGCTGCCTTTGAAAATAGCCTCAATTGTCAGACTATTATGAGAAGATCATTTGAAAGAAATGGACGGGGCACGAGTAGATACACAATCATGCGTAAAATTCGAAAACTATTGATTTTGAAAATAGGAGGGACAAAATTGGGTGTCAACAGCATTTTCTTGTAGTCATCCATTGCCACTTCATTAGCCCTGTGGTATGCATTAACGGCTCTGGCAGAAATATCGACCTCAACCTCTCTAACCCCCACTATGCTGCTCTTCGAATTCTCCCAGTTAGGATATAATTCTTGAACAACAGTAACATTTGCCTTGCACTTGGGACCTTGCATAAATCTGTCCCACTTCCTGTCTTTTACAACCTCCAAAATAGCTGGGCCTGCATTCTCACAAGCATGATAGTTTAATGGCCTTTCTTGCGTGATCTGCTTCTTAACGATCCACTGGTGCGCCGTGTATGCACTCTCACTCTCAAATGTGTCCTCCCACAATGATCTGTCAATCGGGCTACTCGTAGATGGAATGTCCTCAGGCACTGGACTAGGAATGTACTTATCTTAAGCATCATCATCAACCTGCTCGTCCTCCTCATCATCCTGCTCCATTGGTTTCTTCCCTTTGCCCTGATCTGCTATTCTCTTCTTGGCCGGTGGTTTAGAAGCACCCCCCTCACGGATCATCACTGGCTTTTCTTTCACATTGGTTGATTTCCTCTTGCCCGTGGCAGCCTGAGGAGTGGGGGTTGTCCGGGCACTTCGGGCCGATCTCTTCTTCGCTAAAGGCATGACCTCAAGCTGAGCATTCTCCTCTTCCACTTCCGGGGCAGGTGTATCTTGTTTCTTCTTTGAGCGTTGCTCCCGTTTATCCTTGCCCTCTAGTTAATTCTGTGGTGCTTGGCCACCGTCCCCGCCTCCACCGCTCTTAGATGTTTGCTTTGTAATCGCCATTTTGCAATGGAATACCTGCATCCAAACAATGTAAAATTAGCCAATAAAGTACAACCGAGTTCATTAAAATAACTAGAAACTCGTCCATGTCAAGCTTTGCATTAACTTCACATTGGTGCGCATGCACCCCACACTTAAAGCTCAAGTGTATTTTACAATTAATCAATTTATGCTCATAGTACACTCATGGCATTCGCGAGGTACTCAGACTTCACTCGATTCACACATCTTTATTCGAAATAATTCTCATGTTTAAAATTCACCAAAGTGTGCAAAAGGGGTTCCTACACCCCACACTTGTGCTCTACTTCATCTCAAAGTCATGGAGAAATATTTAGTTAAGCAAAACAATTACAACAGCCTAAGAACTGCATAATAGGGCAGCGACACGCTCAATTAAGGTGCAAAACGACACTCGTCATTATTGAAAACGCTTTAAACTCATCCCCAAGCCCTAATTTTAACCAATTTATGTTCAAATTATACCCCCTAATTGATTCGGCTACTCAGACTTCGCCGAATACTTTAAATTTTTCATTGGGGAATTTCATCAAACACCTTACGCGCAGAATTTTTGACAGCTTGTATATGAGCTTTTTGCTTTAATTTGGACCTCCCAACTCCGGGAGCTTACATGTAATACTTATCCTGGTGCATCATCGCACCCCCCCCCCACAGCAGATACCAATCACAAATATTCAATATACCATGCTTGTCATCATAAACATGAAGTGAAAACTAAACCTAAGGGAAGAGGGGGATAGGAAAATCTGCACGGCAGTAGGTAGCAGCAGTGAGGCCGAATAGAGAGGATAGAGAGGGAAGAGAGAGCAAGAAGAGCATATCATACCTATGACGTTGTAAGGGAAATGAACCAGCCGGTTATGTCTTTCTTTTTCTTAAGCACAGCAACATTGGTTCTTTGTTTCTGTTGTTTTTGAATTGCGTTGTGTGTGTTTTGGTTATGTGTGTTGTGTTTAAGTAGGAATGTAAAAGAATATACCTGCCGCATACAGTACCCAGCGCGATCAGCCCATGACACTATTTCTAAAATTTTTTTTTCAAAAATACATCGCGCATACAGTGGCTTGCGCGACACACGCTGCACTGTTTTACTTGGTTCATCGCGTACAGTGCTGCGCGCGATCTTCTTGCAACACTGTTTCTGATCTTTTTTTTTCAAAAGCTGGTTGCCCATACGGTGAGGCTCGCGTCGCGCTGGAGCCAGTGTGGCATGGTTCTGCATTGTGTTTTGGAGAAAACAATTAAAAGCCACCATACATCACAGCATGCGACGCACGCAAGGCTGTATGGCCTGGATTGAATAACTTATGCTGCTTTTAACTCCGGGGCCGGTCACTTTTGTCGCTCCAAATGCACACGCAAGTATACGCGGTCGATCAAGTAATAAAGTGATAAGAAAGTATCGTTCCCACGAGGACTATCGATTAACTATTAACTTGACGAACTTTAATTCAAATATTGTTCAAGAGAGTTCAACCAAATTTTGAGTGTGTTGAATTAAACTAATTAACTAAAGTAATTGAAGTAAGAGTTGAATGCAAGACAATTCAAGAGTTTTAGATATCAGTGAGATGAAATATTCAAGGAATATGGGACGTTCACCAATCCAGCTGCACTCCTCCGCTAATTGAATTAACTTTATTTATCTGAGTTGCTAATCACAGGGTTGATTATACTTACAGAGCTCTTTCGATACCCTGTTCGCCTATTCAAGCTAACTTAATGCCTATATGTCTATGGAATTAGAGTTAACAAGAATGCATGTGCTTCTCCTGTATACTGATTAAGCGTGACTGTTAGGTATATTTCTATCCTAACCGCGAAACCTTTCCCCGATGCCCAGGTTCAGGAACACGCTCTATTTAATTCTATTGCAATCTACGGTTCCCACTTTCGAGTTCAACCTTAGATTCATGGATAGTACTTAACAATTGGCGAAGAAATCAAGTAATTCTGAGCAGAACTATATATACAACTCAATCTGATAAATTTAATAGAATTCAATCAACTTCAGAGTACAACTTTCATGGTTAACCCATAACCCTAGAATAATAGAATTTAGCTACACATAGACAAGATAGCATTCTTACAAAATAATCTAAAATTCATGAAACAATAAAGAGGAAAGAGGAATTACAACTCAATTGATGAATCCTTTGTTCTCTAGCCTCTACTGTGGTTCTTGCCTCCAAAAGTACGTAATTCTCTCAAAATATGTTTACAAGGGTTTTAAATATGAAATACGCTAGTGGCCCACATTTTTTAGCTTATCCCAGCTGCTCTGGGACTGTTTCCCATCGAATACATCGGAGCATGCCAAGCATCTGTGGCTGTATGTGTTACTTCTCTCAATTTCTTCAATATTTGCAGTCTTCCCAGACCATACAACCGAGCATGCCAAGCATCCATGGCTGTACGCGCTGCTTCTTCCTTGTTCTTGTACGAATCAAGTTCCAATTTCCTTCATTTCGCTCCTAAAACATCCAAACACCTCAAGTTAGCCTTTTACTTCAAATCAATAATTGTTGGGCACATAATATAATGAAAACAACACAAAAGTTATGAGAAATCGACGCCGAGACATAAGATATACGCCCAACATAATTGAGGCTCCACTAGCTCGCCTCTAAGAGTACCTACACATAAGCAAAAACAAGTAGAAGAAGAAGAAGATAAAACATGTTTAGAACAAAGGGTGTCGTCACTCTCATTTTGTCTTTTCTCTCCTCTCATTTCTCTCATTTTTCTCTCATGGCCAAGTGTAGATTCGGGTGACAATCCACTCACATCACTCCTCACTTCCTCTCCTTTTTCCTCTCTAGGATTCTCACCGGTCACTCCCTCACTCCTCTCATTCTTTTGTCCCTCATGTTCAAGTACAAAGGAATGATACTCAAGATTGTCTACATTTTAAGTCAAATGACTTTCATTTTCTACTTGCAAGGGCATGACCATAAGATTGTTGGCTTCGGGCTCAAGTACCATTGGTGACTTAGCTTTAGCCGCTTCCCTCAACTCCCTCATAATTCTATAGTCACTACTTACTTGCCTCGGCGTCAAGGGCTTTAGTACATACTTTCTAGACCCATGCAAAACCGCGTAAGAGTTGGTTCTACCATCATGCACTATGCTCCGATCATATTGCCATGGCCTTCCAAAAAAGAGATGGCAAGCTTGCATCGGTACTACATCGAACATCATCTTATCTCGATAATTTCCAATGCTAAACTCAATCAAGACTCGCTTCACCACCCTCAGCTCTCCACACTCACTCAACCATTGTAAACGGTAGGGATATGGATTCTTTATAGTAGGCAATTTCAATTGGAAAATCAAGGTTTCACTCACTATATTAGCAAAACTTCCCGAATCAATGATCATTGAGCACACTTGTCCCATCACACAACACCTAGCATGGAAGAGATTCTCCCTTTGCACATTCTCTTCCTCCTCAAGATTCATGGCACCTAAACTCCTACATACCACAAGTATCATTTTAAGCTCCTAAACTTCTTCACCACCACCTCGCTCATCTCCCCCAACTCCCTCAATTGCCATTGGTTGGCCCATAGGAGTAGTAGAATTTACTCTAGAGCGAGTAGCTTCATCACTTTGGGGAATGCCCAAATTGTGGGGAATGCCCAGCATTCTATCATTTCTACCTTTTTCGGCACATTTTTGGACACTCGGGGTCGATTCTCCTTCAAAGCTCTCAAGCCTTCGGTTTATAGATCTCCCCTCGGCCAAGAGGTACGCCAAAGTGCTTACCGGGACCTTAATGGTCTCGTCAACGTCTCCGGCCATGTACCTACAAAAATCAAAGACAACGAAAGATTAGAGTAAAAGTCCTCACATGCTCCCTAACTTTGAATGTCACTCGGGTACACTCAATTTAGTGGTGGGGGTAAAATTACTCAAGCTCGATTCCCAAGGCTTCCTCGTAGTTGAATGACCTCCTCAATAACCATTCAAGTTCACAAGAACCAAATACTCTCCGGGAAGAGTGGAATTGATGGGACTCGATGAACGCTAGGCTATTTAAGTGAGCACTTGAAGAGAACAATGTACTACCAGTCTTCTTTGATTTCTACTCTCCTCTAAGCAGGAAGGTCCTAATCGCTCAATGAACTAGTACTAGTAAAGTAGAAGTGTTACTTGAAAAGTACTAGCCGGAAGTGATACAAGCTAACAAAAAGCAAAAACCTACGAAAAACAACTACCCGGACACGTTCTAGAAAGAGGCCCCCCGCCTCTGTAAACAGGTAGTCTGCCCAGTATTTTTACAGTGAGGAGTAGGTGGTCAGCCTATTTGAAGTCCAGAGAGTGTGCAACAAAAGAGGCGGTCCGCCTCTGTAAGTAGGCGGTCCGCCCAGTGCAATTTCCTGCAGCTTTTCACTTCGCGTTTTTGATTCTTTAGCACCTAAATTTCCAACAAAAATAAGTTGGCTTTCCAATCTAATGATACCCAAAGGTGTATAGGATGATTACAAACAAACCCCAACAAACAACAACAAATCGATTTCGATCTTCAAGCAAGAATTTCTAGGGTTTTTGAAAACTTTGAGATTTGATTCTTCAAATTTCGAATCACAATACCAAATCACGATATTTGGTACCAAAAGAACGGGAATCAAACATAGAACAAACCCCAATGATTTTCAATGTTTGGGTGTTCAAATCCAACAAGTTTCACCAATTTTTTTGTAGTTTTCAAATTTTTGAATTTTTTTATTTTTCTTCCAAATAAGAACAAAAAACAACAAGAACACAATAACAAGGATAAAAGATATGATGAACAAGGAACGAGTGTTTGTAAGAACGACACCCAATCCGTGCTCTGATACCAACTGATGCAGCGAAAAATACGGAAGCGATAATGAAAGATAAAAGCGAGACGTGGCTCGAAGGAATTACCTAAGTAGCACCGAACAACTTGTTTCGATACACCTCGGGTGATTGTCATGGAATACCTACACTAACCAACTATCCTTGAGAGACACTCGGCTCTCGCAAACAAAATGATCAACAAAGGATTGAAGTTCAACTTGGAATCCACCAAGTGAAATCAAGCCCGCACAAGGGGTTTTCATTGAATAGCTCTCAAGCTCTCAAGTTTCATGTTCATCATTCAAAATAGGCTAAGTGAAATGAAAGACTTATGGGTCTTTTTATAGCATCCCCTTTACATGTTATAAAATGACTAAAAGCCCACAAGTTGGGTTTAAAACACTAAAGGCCACATAGGGCTTTACTATGAAATACACACAAAACCAAAAGGAATCCCGTCATGCTGTCAAAGGAAATGGGCGGTCCGCCCATAAAACTAGGTGCCCCGCCTAGTGTGCAGCTTGCTGAGTGTTGTTGGAGAGTGGGCGGTCCGCCTCTGTAAAGGGGCGTCCGCCTAGTAAACTTCAGAGACTTGAGAGGGTGGTCCGCCTAGAAAACTGGGCGGTCTGCCTCTTCCTGTAGCTTCTTGAAACGCCCCAAAATGTGTCTCTCGAGCCTCTTCTTTGGAGCCTAAGTGGTCCTCCTTCCATGGCGCTCCAAGCATGATCTTCAAGTCGCTTTCGGAGCCCGTGACTTGTCCTCTTTGCGCTCTCGAGCTTGGCTCTTGATTGTTGGCGCTTTGGCTCTAATTTGCCCCGCATCAATTTCAAAGGAGTCAAGTTTGGCACCTGGAACCAAAACCAAGAAACAGGTCCATAGCTACTTGTTGAGGATGGTAAGGTAACCAGAAATAAAGCTAGATTAGTTGTTCAAGGATATAGTCAAGAGGAAGGCATTGACTATGATGAGACTTTTCCCCAGTTACAAAACTAGAAGAAATAAGACTTCTTATAGCTTTTGCCACTTACATGAACTTCACTCTACATCAGATGGATGTGAAGAGTGCATTCCTGAATAGCTACTTGAAAGAAGAAGTGTATGTCAAACAACCACCTAGTTTTCAGAATGAACAGTTCCCTGAAAATATTTACAAGTTGGACAAGGATTTATGTGGACTCAAGTAGGCACCAAGAGCTTGGTATGAATGATTTTCTAAATTGCTACTACATCATGGATACAAAAGAGGTAAAATAGATAGCACATTATTTTTGAAAGAAAAAGGTAAGCATCTCTTAATTGTTCAAATATATGCAGATGATATTAACTTTGGTGCTATTTGTGAAAATTTAAGTAAGGAATTTGCAAGCTTGATGAGGCATGCGTTTGAGATGAGCATGATGGGTGAGCTCAATTTCTTTTTGGGTTTACAAATCAAACAAACCTCAAATGGAACTATGATCCACCAACAAAAATATGTACAACAACTATTTAAAAGGTTTGACATGGATCATGCTAAGGAATTTGATACACCAATTGCCACTGCCACGACATTAGTTCTTGATAAACATGGTAATTCAGTTGATCAAAAATTGTATAGAGGCATGATTGGTTCCTTGCTTTATCAAACTGCATATAATTTTTAGTGTTAGTTTATCTGCTAGGTTTCAGTCAGACCCTAACGAATCATATTTGAAAGCAGTTAAAAGAATTTTAAGATATCTGAAAGGAACAGGTTCCTTGGGTCTTTGGTATCCTAAAGGTGGAAATTTTAATCTTATTGGATATACTGATGCTGACTATGCAAGTTTTCTTGTAGATAGGAAAAGTACCTAATGTATGGCACATTACCTTGGTGAGTGTTTGGTTTAATGGGGAACCAAGAAGTAAAATTCAGTGGCTTTTTCCACTGCAGAAACTGAGTATGTGGCAACTGCATCATGCTGTTCACAATTATTGTGGATTAAACAACAGTTACAGGATTTTGGTATTAATGTAGGAACTGTTCCTATCTATTGTGATAACACTAGTACAATTAATATGCCTAAGAATCTAGTACATCACAAGAGAACAAAACACATTGACATAAGACACCATTTCTTAAAGGACAATTATGACAGGGTTTGATCACCATAGCTTTTTGCTCCACTGATAAGCAAATAGCTGATATTTTCACAAAGACCTTAAGTCGGGATCAATTCGAAAGGAACATGTTAGAATTAGGGATGATTAAATTCACCTAAGTCTACTTAGCTTCACTTCTAAATTGGCTAGAAAATTTGGCTTAAAAAGGAATTTATTAAAGTCAATTAGAAGTTCAGCTCAGTCTCATACTTAAATATATACTCTATGCCATGATTTCTACTTAAGTGTATTATTTTTTAATGATTACCCTTATTTTCTTAGAATTTCAGATTGTGCACAGTGATTAAAATTGGGTGTGGAAACTGTTCCTTTGATACATTCTCAGGTATGTACTGTAATTTTATTCAGATTTTATAAGAGTTAAAGGGCTATAGGTAACTGGACTAAGTGACAATCCCGCTTGAACTATATGTTTTGAAAAATAGTCCCATCAAAGAGCCAGTTCCCTATCCCTCTTGGACTCTCAAATCATAGCGGCTCTTTTTTGGAGACGTCCAAGAGTCCTATAACATGTGAATTTCAATCAATGAGGTAAGTGAATCAGTTTTTTACTTAAACTTTACAACCAAATTCACTCCTATATAAACACACACACCTTCTCATCTCACATTATTTTCTTCTAAGTTTTTCAAAAATTTCAGAAAGAATTGTGAGTTATCTTCTAAAAATTTCGCCATGACTCTTACACCTGAGAGTTCTTCTTCTACCCCTACCACTGAACAAAACCCAGTTACAAATCAAACTTCACCCATGGGCACTACTTCACCACTCCCAAAAAATTCAAACCCTCAAAACCCTAAACCTAAAATTCAAGAGGAAGGATTAGTTCCCTATGTTGTTGAAACCTTAGAACATGTTGAGGATTTGTTTAGAGCAATGATTATATATCAATTTCAAGTTATTTATGTTGAACTACTAATTGTGGTTGACAATGAGGGAGATAAGGAAGAAATGAGACGTTTAGGGCTTCCAGTTCCAGAAACTGAGGGAGAAAAGGAGGATGTGAGGGGTTTAGAGGCTCCCATGTATGGGTCTCCGGGGTCTCCTATGGTTGCTCCTACAGCACCCTTTGAGGATGTGAACATGGTAGATATTGATGACGTGGCTGATATTGATGGTATAAGTGACAGTGATAGGCATATAATTGATCTAATAAATGTGAGGTGAATGAAAAGAAAATTGGAGAAACAAGGTCCTATTGATGCTAAAGAGCTTGCTGCAATTAATGTCAGGCTTATGAAAATCAGTGAAAGCTATAAACCTAGCCTTAAGAAGAAAAGCCAAGGGGAAAGTTCTGCACAGGCTAAAGGAACCGTTCCTTCTGCTCAAACTCCTACTAGTGGGATTAGGAGAACTAGGAGTACTTTAAGGGCTGCGGATGAGAGAATGGCTGCAGCTCTTGAGAGAAGTAGGAGGAAAACAGCAACAGGTGCCTGAACCTGTAATGGAAGTGGAGGAGTCTGAGGAAGATCTGAAAGAAGTTTCTCATTTGACTAGGAAGAGGAAAACATCTCAAAGGATGACTGCAAAGACTGATGGAAAATCCTCTACTGCTGGTCCTGTTTCTAAAAGAACCAGATCTTCTGTTAAGCATTTGGTAGATGAAGAGATAGATTCTGAACAAGATGAAGAAGTTAAAGATGAAAACAATGAGAATGAGGCTAACTAAACTTCACGTGATAATTTTGAAAAGAGAAAACTGCTGAAGGGAAGGGTGTTTGCTGATGTG
Source organism: Petunia x hybrida (assembly GCA_037355625.1). Classification (NCBI taxonomy): domain Eukaryota; kingdom Viridiplantae; phylum Streptophyta; class Magnoliopsida; order Solanales; family Solanaceae; genus Petunia; species Petunia x hybrida. The sequence continues at coordinate 395,721 of JBBBVM010000475.1, forward strand.
GAGGAAGAAGGCATGATCTGACGATTGCAAAAGCTTGATAAGCAAGGCTGGAAGGACATGGTCCTTAATATTGTAGAGCAATTGGCCAGAGATGATGTGGATGAATTTTTCTTCAACTGCACCATTGATGAAGGCAGGGTTACCACTTCCATCAATGACAAAGAGATTACTTTTGATGCAAAGGAACTGGGTGAGCTCCTACATATTCCTTCTATTGGTTATGATTGCTATATCAAAAGGGTAAGTCCTGACTTGACCAACCTTCCCACTGCCCTAGAGATAGCTTGTAAGTTTTCATAAAATCCTGATGAGCAACACCCTAGAGCAGTTAAGAAGAGTGAGATGCACCGTCACTATCTGTTATTATTTGAATTTGTGAACAAGATTCTGTTTCCCAGGCAAGAAAAGAGAGGAATTTAAATCTTTCTAGACTTGGTCCTTATGGAACTGCTTGATTCTGAGAAACAGATAAACTAACCTAGGTTCATAATTTATCTGATTGAAAGGGTTGTCAAAGGGAAAAAGAAGCATGTTCTTCCTTATGGATTTATTCTGACTGATGTGTTTGAGAAACTTGGGGTCTCTTTGTCAAAGGTTGAAAAGGCTACCAAAAAGGAGAAGTTTGGGGTTGCCACCTTGATCAGTTGTGATATGGTTGTGCAGACTGAACCTATTGCAGTTGAGACTTCTAGAGGTCCCTTGAACAATAAAGTTAGAGTGTTGAGACAACAAATAAAGGTGCAGACTGCTGAGATCAATAGGCTGGAAGAGGAAAGAAATTTCTTGAGAGCTAAGGCAGCTAAAACAAAGGAAACAAATGAAGGGATTCTCAAACAGATGTTTGAGATGTTGCAGGAAAAAACTCCGGAACCTGGTCCTATCAATCCCTGATTAGCCAACCTAAAGCCATCTTTCTGTCCAGTGGGATCTAGATTAGTTCTAGTGCCTCAGGCCTTTTTTTTTCTAGTCTTTGAATAGTCTTGGAGTATTTGCTAGATGTTTTGTTCCCCTGGTTAATATCTTTTGGTAATGATGTTATCTCTTCGATGGCTAATATCATTTTAATGAATTTCTTTTTTTTGCAGTATTATGTTTGCATTTTGAGTTGCCTAAAAGTCTATGAGTTCTTTTTCTGCATTGCTTTATAAATTCTAACTTATTCAACCTTTTCGATGATGCCAAAAGGGGGAAGAGTGAGTATGATTTTTCTAGTGATATTTATAACCTGTTTAACAACCTGGTCCTTAATGATAAACATATATTCTACTAATGTGATTTCGAGATGAAAGTGGTGTTCCAGGTCATTAAGGATATGAGGCACAATCTATGAGTTTGTTATTACTAAAAAGGGGGAAATTGTTAGCTTTGAGTTTTGACTGATGACTAAGGAACAGATCAATTGACATGTTCCTTTGAATCTTTGTAGCTGAATAAACATTAATGAAAAATAAGTTGAGCGAGAAATGTTAATATTATCGTAATTCTAATATCTATCTTGATAACTATGCATGGAGCACGAGATTGAAAAGATTGCATAGAGATTAGGATAAAGCAAACAAGTTATCATCTATCCAAGAAGGAGTTCAATTAGGATTCAAACTCTGGAAGATAGTTGGAGTTCTAATTTTACAAGACTTCTGAAGTTTCCAACTCTATAAATTGAGAAGCATTTCGTCAGTTGAAGATTCACGCAAACACAGAGTGTTTAGAGCAAAAGTACTGAAGCAAGTCTAAGTTGTATTTGAGAAGTCATAAGCTACAGGGAACTAAGTGAAGAACCAGTTCCTTAGATTGAGTCATGTTTTTCTAAATCTTAGTTCATCTGTAGTAGGTGCTATTGAATTGTACTATTTACTTTCTTAGAATTCCTGTAAGAAGTACACACTTTCAAGTCTTGTTACTTAAATAAACTTCACCTACTGTGAAAGGGATCACTATAGGATTATAGTTAGTCCTAGGTTAGTAAGAGGGAAGTCTTTTAACCAAGTGAGTCTTTCAAATAGCAAAATTGAATTCCAACTTGAGAGAGTAGGTTGTAGTTTCTTGATCCCAAGTTGTCGTACCTAAAATCTAGTCTTCATTTACTTGTTCTTTATTTATTCCACACTTAACAAAGTAAAGGAACACATCTATGGAACTGTTCCTCAAAGTAAGTTAATAAAAATCGGGCATTACACAAATCACCCCCTCTTGTGTAGTGGTGTATCTTGGGAATAAGAAATGGCCATCGTGCCACTGATATTTCTCCACCCTCCAGCCACTCTTTATAGCATCACGAACACTCTTAAGCTTGGGGTTGTGTTCATACATTAGCTTGATCAATTGGAACCCCATCAATCTCGAAGTGAGAGTGGTCGCTAAGGCTAACTTTCTTGACAAATTCGAACTCTATCAATCTCGAAGTGAGATTGGTCGCTAAGGCTAACTTTCTTTACAACGTATCGGCCACCACATTGTCTTTGCCCTTTTTGTAATGAATTATATAGGGAAGGCTCTCAATAAATTCTACCCACTTGGCATGCCACTGATTCAACTTATCTTGGCCTCAGAGATGTTTTAAGGATTCACGATCATTTTTAAACACAAACACTCTCAGCCTAAGATAATGTTGCCAATAAGCAAGTTCTCTAACGAGGTCATACACCTTCTTGTCATACGTAGAGTAATTCAAGGTTTCACCCTTATGCTTTTTGCTAATGTAAGCGATCGGCTTCCGTTCTTGCATAAGCACTCCTCCAATCCTGACTCGGACGCATCACATTCGACTTCGAATGTTTTGCTAAAGTCGGATAGTTGCAACAATAGGGCAGAACTTAGCCGCCGTTTCAACTCTTGAAGACCCTCTCTTGAGACTCTCCCAACACGAACAGTAGGTCCTTTTTGACCTGCTCGGTTAAAGGAGCTGCCATGGATCTAAAGTCATGGACAAACCTCCTACACAAACTAGCTAACCTATGGAAACATCGAACTTGAGACACCGATGTAGGGGTCGGCCAATCTTTAATAGCCTCGAATTTTGAGTCATCAACTTCAACACCATTAGCACTCCTAATAAAACCAAGGAAGATAACACGTTCAACACGAAAGGCACACTTCTTGAATTTAGCATACAACTTCTCATTTCTCAAAGTATTAAGCACAAGCCTCAAGTGTTCTACATATTCATTGGTTTAGGCCTTTTTGTCCAGTGGGATTTAGCTTTGTTCTAGTGCCTTAGACCTTTTTTTCTTTTCTAGTCTTTGAATAGTCTTGGAGTATTTGCTAGATGTTTTGTTCCCCTGGTTAATATCTTTTGGTAATGATGTTATCTCTTCGATGGCTAATATCATTTTAATGAATTTTTTTTTGCAGTATTATGTTTGCATTTTGAGTTGCCTAAAAGTCTATGAGTTCTTTTTCTGTATTGCTTTACATAATTCTAACTTATTCAACCTTTTCAATGATGCCAAAAGGGGAAAGAGTGAGTATGATTTTTCTAGTGATATTTATAACTTGTTTAATAACCTGGTCCTTAATGATAAACATATATTCAACTAATGTGATTTTGAGATGAAAGTGGTGTTCCAGGTCATTAAAGATATGAGGCACAATCTATGAGTTTGTTATTACTAAAAAGGGGGAAATTGTTAGCTTTGAGTTTTGACCGCTGACTAAGGATCAGATCAATTGACATGTTCCTTTGAATCTTTGTAGCTGAATAAATATTATTGGAAAATAAGTTGAGCAGGAAATGTTAATATTATCGTAATTCTAATATCTATCTTGATAACTATGCATGGAGCACGAGATTGAAAAGATTGCATAGAGATTAGGATAAAGCAAACAAGTTATAATCTATCCAAGAAGGAGTTCAATTAGGATTCAAACTCTGGAAGATAGTTGGAGTTCTAATTTTACAAGACTTCTGAAGTTTCCAACTCTATAAATTGAGAAGCATTTCGTCAGTTGAAGATTCACGCAAACACAGAGTGTTTAGAGCAAAAGTACTGAAGCAAGTCTAAGTTGTATTTGAGAAGGCATAAGCTACAGGGAACTAAGTGAAGAACCAGTTCCTTAGATTGAGTCATGTTGTTCTAAATCTTAGTTCATCTGTACTAGGTGCTATTGAATTGTACTATTTACTTTCTTAGAATTCCTATAAGAAGTACACACTTTCAAGTCTTGTTACTTAAAGAAACTTCACCTACTGTGAAAGGGATCACTATAGGATTACAGTTAGTCCTAGGTTAGTAAGAGAGAAGTCTTGTAACCAAGTGAGTCTTTCAAATAGTAAAATTGAAATCCAACTTAAGAGAGTAGGTTGTAGTTTTTTGATCCCAAGTTGTCGTAGCTAAAATCTAGTCTTCATTTACTTGTTCTTTATTTATTCCACACTTAACAAAGTAAAGGAACACATCTATGGAACTGGTCCTTAAAGTAAGTTAATAAAAATCGGGCATTACACAAATCACCCCCTCTTGTGTAGTGGTGTATCTTGGGAATAAGAAATGGCCATCGTGCCACTGATATTTCTCCACCCTCCAGCCACTCTTTATAGCATCACGGACACTCTTAAGCTTGGGGTTGTGTTCATACATTAGCTTGATGAATTCGAACCCCATCAATCTCGAAGTGAGAGTGGTCGCTAAGGCTAACTTTCTTGACAAATTCGAACTCCATCAATCTCGAAGTGAGAGTGGTCGCTAAGGCTAACTTTCTTGACAACGTATCGGCCACCACATTGTCTTTGCCCTTTTTGTAATGAATTATATAGGGAAGGCTCTCAATAAATTCTACCCACTTGGCATGCCACTGATTCAACTTATCTTGGCCTCAGAGATGTTTTAAGGATTCACGATCATTTTTAAACACAAACACTCTCAGCCATAGATAATGTTGCCAATAAGCAAGTTCTCTAACGAGGTCATACACCTTCTTGTCATACGTAGAGTAATTCAAGGTTTCACCCTCAAGCTTTTTGCTAAAGTAAGCGATCGGCTTCCCTTCTTGCATAAGCACTCCTCCAATCCTGACTCGGACGCATCACATTCGACTTCGAATGTTTTGCTAAAGTCGGATAGTTGCGACAATAGGGTCGAACTTAGCCGCCGTTTCAACTCTTGAAGACCCTCTCTTGAGACTCTCCCAACACGAACAGTAGGTCCTTTTTGACCTGCTCGGTTAAAGGAGCTGCCATGGATCTAAAGTCATGGACAAACCTCCTACGCAAACTAGCTAACCAATGGAAACATCGAACTTGAGACACCGATGTAGGGGTCGGCAAATCTTTAATAGCCTCGAATTTTGAGTCATCAACTTCAACACCATTAGCACTCCTAACAAAACCAAGGAAGATAACACGTTCAACACGAAAGGCACACTTCTTGAATTTAGCATACAACTTCTCATTTCTCAAAGTATTAAGCACAAGCATCAAGTGTTCTACATATTCATTGGTTTAGGCCTTTTTGTCCAGTGGGATTTAGCTTTGTTCTAGTGCCTTAGACCTTTTTTTCTTTTCTAGTCTTTGAATAGTCTTGGAGTATTTGCTAGATGTTTTGTTCCCCTGGTTAATATCTTTTGGTAATGATGTTATCTCTTCGATGGCTAATATCATTTTAATGAATTTTTTTTTTGCAGTATTATGTTTGCATTTTGAGTTCCCTAAAAGTCTATGAGTTCTTTTTCTGCATTGCTTTACATAATTCTAACTTATTCAACCTTTTCAATGATGCCAAAAGGGGAAAGAGTGAGTATGATTTTTCTAATGATATTTATAACTTGTTTAATAACCTGGTCCTTATTGAAAAACATATATTCTACTAATGTGATTTTGAGATGAAAGTGGTGTTCCAGGTCATTAAAGATATGAGGCACAATCTATGAGTTTGTTATTACTAAAAAGGGGGAAATTGTTAGCTTTGAGTTTGGACTGATGACTAAGGATCAGATCAATTGACATGTTCCTTTGAATCTTTGTAGCTGAATAAATATTAATGGAAAATAAGTTGAGCGGGAAATGTTAATATTATCATAATTCTAATATCTATCTTGATAACTATGCATGGAGCGCGAGATTGAAAAGATTGCATAGAGATTAGGATAAAGCAAACAAGTTATAATCTATCCAAGAAGGAGTTCAATTAGGATTCAAACTCTGGAAGATATTTGGAGTTCTAATTTTACAGGACTTCTGAAGTTTCCAACTCTATAAATTAAGAAGCATTTCGTCAGTTGAAGATTCGCGCAAACACAGAGTGTTTAGAGCAAAAGTACTGAAGCAAGTCTAAGTTGTATTTGAGAAGGCATAAGCTACAGGGAACTAAGTGAAGAACCAGTTCCTTAGATTGAGTCATGTTGTTCTAAATCTTAGTTCATCTGTAGTAGGTGCTATTGAATTGTACTATTTACTTTCTTAGAATTCCTGTAAGAAGTACACACTTTCAAGTCTTGTTACTTAAAGAAACTTCACCTACTGTGAAAGGGATCACTATAGGATTACAGTTAGTCTTAGGTTAGTAAGAGGGAAGTCTTGTAACCAAGTGAGTCTTTCAAATAGTAAAATTGAAATCCTACTTGAAAGAGTAGGTTGTAGTTTTTTGATCCCAAGTTGTCGTAGCTAAAATCTAGTCTTCATTTACTTGTTCTTTATTTATTCCACACTTAACAAAGTAAAGGAACACATCTATGGAACTGGTCCTTAAAGTAAGTTAATAAAAATCGGGCATTACACAAATCACCCCCTCTTGTGTAGTGGTGTATCTTGGGAATAAGAAATAGCCATCATGCCACTGATATTTCTCCACCCTCCAGCCACTCTTTATAGCGTCACGGACACTCTTAAGCTTGGGGTTGTGTTCATACATTAGCTTGATGAATTCGAACCCCATCAATCTCGAAGTGAGAGTGGTCGCTAAGGCTAACTTTCTTGACAACGCATCGGCCACCACATTGTCTTTGCCCTTTTTGTAATGAATTATATAGTGAAGGCACTCAATAAATTCTACCCACTTGGCATGCCACTGATTCAACTTATCATGGCCTCAGAGATGTTTTAAGGATTCACGATCATTTTTAAACACAAACACTCTCAGCCATAGATAATGTTGCCAATAAGCAAGTTCTCTAACGAGGTCATACACCTTCTTGTCATACGTAGAGTAATTCAAGGTTTCACCCTTAAGCTTTTTGCTAAAGTAAGCGATCGGCTTCCCTTCTTGCATAAGCACTCCTCCAATCCTGACTCGGACGCATCACATTCGACTTCGAATGTTTTGCTAAAGTCGGATAGTTGCAACAATATGGCAGAACTTAGCCGCCGTTTCAACTCTTGAAGACCCTCTCTTGAGACTCTCCCAACACGAACAGTCGGTCCTTTTTGACCTGCTCGGTTAAAGGAGCTGCCATGGATCTAAAGTCATGGACAAACCTCCTACCCAAACTAGCTAACCAATGGAAACATCGAACTTGAGACACCGATGTAGGGGTCGGCCAATCTTTAATAGCCTCGAATTTTGAGTCATCAACTTCAACACCATTAGCACTCCTAACAAAACCAAGGAAGATAACACGTTCAACACAAAAGGCACACTTCTTGAATTTAGCATACAACTTCTCATTTCTCAAAGTATTAAGCACAAGCCTCAAGTGTTCTACATATTCATTGGTTTAGGCCTTTTTGTCCAATGGGATTTAGCTTTGTTCTAGTGCCTTAGACCTTTTTTTCTTTTCTAGTCTTTGAATAGTCTTGGAGTATTTGCTAGATGTTTTGTTCCCCCGGTTAATATCTTTTGGTAATGATGTTATCTCTTCGATGGCTAATATTATTTTAATGAATTTTTTTTTGCAGTATTATGTTTGCATTTTGAGTTGCCTAAAAGTCTATGAGTTCTTTTTCTGCATTGCTTTACATAATTCTAACTTATTCAACCTTTTCAATGATGCCAAAACGGGAAAGAGTGAGTATGATTTTTCTAGTGATATTTATAACTTGTTTAATAACCTGGTCCTTAATGATAAACATATATTCTACTAATGTGATTTTGAGATGAAAGTGGTGTTCCAGGTCATTAAAGATATGAGGCACAATCTATGAATTTGTTATTACTAAAAAGGGGGAAATTGTTAGCTTTGAGTTTTGACTGATGACTAAGGATCAGATCAATTGACATGTTCCTTTGAATCTTTGTAGCTGAATAAATATTAATGGAAAATAAGTTGAGTGGGAAATGTTAATATTATTGTAATTCTAATATCTATCTTGATAACTATGCATGGAGCACGAGATTGAAAAGATTGCATAGAGATTAGGATAAAGCAAACAAGTTATCATCTATCCAAGAAGGAGTTCAATTAGGATTCAAATTCTGGAAGATATTTGGAGTTCTAATTTTACAAGACTTCTGAAGTTTCCAACTCTATAAATTGAGAAGCATTTCGTCAGTTGAAGATTCGCGCAAACACAGTGTGTTTAGAGCAAAAGTACTGAAGTAAGTCTAAGTTGTATTTGAGAAGGCATAAGCTACAGGGAACTAAGTGAAGAACCAGTTCCTTAGATTGAGTCATGTTGTTCTAAATCTTAGTTCATCTGTAGTAGGTGCTATTGAATTGTACTATTTACTTTCTTAGAAATCCTGTAAGAAGTACACACTTTCAAGTCTTGTTACTTAAAGAAACTTCACCTACTGTGAAAGGGATCACTATAGGATTACAGTTAGTCCTAGGTTAGTAAGAGGGAAGTCTTGTAACCAAGTGAGTCTTTCAAATAGTAAAATTGAAATCCAACTTGAAAGAGTAGGTTGTAGTTTTTTGATCCCAAGTTGTCGTAGCTAAAATCTAGTCTTCATTTACTTGTTCTTTATTTATTCCACACTTAACAAAGTAAAGGAACACATCTATGGAACTGGTCCTTAAAGTAAGTTAATAAAAATCGGGCATTACACAAATAACCCCCTCTTGTGTAGTGGTGTATCTTGGGAATAAGAAATGGCCATCGTGCCACTGATATTTCTCCACCCTCCAGCCACTCTTTATAGCATCACGGACACTCTTAAGCTTGGGGTTGTGTTCATACATTAGCTTGATGAATTCGAACCCCGTCAATCTCGAAGTGAGAGTGGTTGCTAAGGCTATCTTTCTTGACAAATTCGAACCCCATCAATCTCGAAGTGAGAGTGGTTGCTAAGGCTAAATTTCTTGACAACGTATCGGCCACCACATTGTCTTTGCCCTTTTTGTAATGAATTATATAGGGAAGGCTCTCAATAAATTCTACCCACTTGGCATGCCACTGATTCAACTTATCATGGCCTCAGAGATGTTTTAAGGATTCACGATCATTTTTAAACACAAACACTCTCAGCCATAGATAATGTTGCCAATAAGCAAGTTCTCTAATGAGGTCATACACCTTCTTGTCATACGTAGAGTAATTCAAGGTTTCACCCTTAAGCTTTTTGCTAAAGTAAGCGATCGGCTTCCCTTCTTGCATAAGCACTCCTCCAATCCTGACTCGGACGCATCACATTCGACATCGAATGTTTTGCTAAAGTCGGATAGTTGCAACAATAGGGCAGAACTTAGCCGCCGTTTCAACTATTGAAGACCCTCTCTTGAGACTCTCCCAACACGAACAGTCGGTCCTTTTTGACCTGCTCGGTTAAAGGAGCTGCCATTGATCTAAAGTCATGGACAAACCTCCTACGCAAACTAGCTAACCAATGGAAACATCGAACTTGAGACACCGATGTAGGGGTCGGCCAATCTTTAATAGCCTCGAATTTTGAGTCATCAACTTCAACACCATTAGCACTCCTAACAAAACCAAGGAAGATAACACGTTCAACACAAAAGGCACACTTCTTGAATTTAGCATACAACTTCTCATTTCTCAAAGTATTAAGCACAAGCCTCAAGTGTTCTACATATTCATTGGTTTAGGCCTTTTTGTCCAGTGGGATTTAGCTTTGTTCTAGTGCCTTAGACCTTTTTTTCTTTTCTAGTCATTTCTCAAAGTATTACGCACAAGCCTCAAGTGTTCTACATATTCATTGGTTTAGGCCTTTTTGTCCAGTGGGATTTAGCTTTGTTCTTGTGCCTTAGACCTTTTTGTCTTTTCTAGTCTCTGAATAGTCTTGGAGTATTTGCTAGATGTTTTGTTCCCCTGGTTAATATCTTTAGGTAATGATGTTATCTCTTCGATGGCTAATATCATTTTAATGAATTTTTTTTTTTTTGCAGTATTATGTTTGCATTTTGAGTTGCCTAAAAGTCTATGAGTTCTTTTTCTTCATTGCTTTACATAATTCTAACTTATTCAACCTTTTCAATGATGCCAAAAGGGGAAAGAGTGAGTATGATTTTTCTAGTGATATTTATAACTTGTTTAATAACCTGGTCCTTAATGATAAACATATATTCTACTAATGTGATTTTGAGATGAAAGTGGTGTTCCAGGTCATTAAAGATATGAGGCACAATCTATGAGTTTGTTATTACTAAAAAGGGGGAAATTGTTAGCTTTGAGTTTTGACTGATGACTAAGGATCAGATCAATTGAGATGTTCCTTTGAATCTTTGTTGCTGAATAAATATTAATGGAAAATAAGTTGAGCGGGAAATGTTAATATTATCGTAATTCTAATATCTATCTTGATAACTATGCATGGAGCACGAGATTGAAAAGATTGCATAGAGATTAGGATAAAGCAAACAAGTTATCATCTATCCAAGAAGGAGTTCAATTAGGATTCAAACTCTGGAAGATATTTGGAGTTCTAATTTTACAAGACTTTTGAAGTTTCCAACTCTATAAATTGAGAAGCATTTCGTCAGTTGAAGATTCGCGCAAACACAGAGTGTTTAGAGCAAAAGTACTGAAGCAAGTCTAAGTTGTATTTAAGAAGGCATAAGCTACAGGGAACTATGTGAAGAACCAGTTCCTTAGATTGAGTCATGTTGTTCTAAATCTTAGTTCATCTGTAGTAGGTGCTATTGAATTGTACTATTTACTTTCTTAGAATTCCTGTAAGAAGTACACACTTTCAAGTCTTGTTACTGAAAGAAACTTCACCTACTGTGAAAGGGAACACTATAGGATTACAGTTAGTCCTAGGTTAGTAAGAGGGAAGTGTTGTAACCAAGTGAGTCTTTCAAATAGTAAAATAGAAATCTAACTTGAGAGAGTAGATTGTAGTTTTTTTATCCCAAGTTGTCGTAGCTAAAATCTAGTCTTCATTTACTTGTTCTTTATTTATTCCATACTTAACAAAGTAAAGCAACACATCTATGGAACTGGTCCTTAAAGTAAGTTAATAAAAATCGGGCATTACACAAATCACCTCCTCTTGTGTAGTGGTGTATCTTGGGAATAAGAAATAGCCATCGTGCCACTGATATTTCTCCACCCTCCAGCCACTCTTTATAGCGTCACGGACACTCTTAAGCTTGGGGTTGTGTTCATACATTAGCTTGATGAATTCGAACCCCATCAATCTCGAAGTGAGAGTGGTCGCTAAGGCTAACTTTCTGGACAGTGCATGAGCCACCACATTGTCTTTGCCCTTTTTGTAGTGAATTACATAGGGAAGGCTCTCGATGAATTCTACCCACTTGGCATGCCACTGATTCAACTTATCATGGCCTCAGAGATGTTTTAAGGATTCACGATCATTTTTAAACACAAACACTCTCAGCCATATATAATGTTGCAAATAAGCAAGTTCTCTAACGAGGTCATACACCTTCTTGTCATACGTAGAGTAATTCAAGGTTTCACCCTTAAGCTTTTTGCTAAAGTAAGCGATCGGCTTCCCTTCTTGCATAAGCACTCGTCAAATCCTGACTCGGACGCATCACATTCGACTTCGAATGTTTTGCTAAAGTCGGATAGTTGCAACAATAGGGCAGAACTTAGCCGCCGTTTCAACTCTTGAAGACCCTCTCTTGAGACTCTCCCAACACGAACAGTCGGTCCTTTTTGACCTGCTCGGTTAAAGGAGCTGCCATGGATCTAAAGTCATGGACAAACCTCATACCCAAACTAGCTAACCAATGGAAACATCGAACTTGAGACACCGATGTAGGGGTCGGCCAATCTTTAATAGCCTCGAATTTTGAGTCATCAACTTCAACACCATTAGCACTCCTAACAAAACCAAGGAAGATAACACGTTCAACACAAAAGGCACACTTCTTGAATTTAGCATACAACTTCTCATTTCTCAAAGTATTAAGCACAAGCCTCAAGTGTTCTACATATTCATTGGTTTAGGCCTTTTTGTCCAGTGGGATTTAGCTTTGTTCTAGTGCCTTAGACCTTTTTTTCTTTTCTAGTCATTTCTCAAAGTATTACGCACAAGCCTCAAGTGTTCTACATATTCATTGGTTTAGGCCTTTTTGTCCAGTGGGATTTAGCTTTGTTCTTGTGCCTTAGACCTTTTTGTCTTTTCTAGTCTCTGAATAGTCTTGGAGTATTTGCTAGATGTTTTGTTCCCCTGGTTAATATCTTTAGGTAATGATGTTATCTCTTCGATGGCTAATATCATTTTAATGAATTTTTTTTTTTTTTGCAGTATTATGTTTGCATTTTGAGTTGCCTAAAAGTCTATGAGTTCTTTTTCTTCATTGCTTTACATAATTCTAACTTATTCAACCTTTTCAATGATGCCAAAAGGGGAAAGAGTGAGTATGATTTTTCTAGTGATATTTATAACTTGTTTAATAACCTGGTCCTTAATGATAAACATATATTCTACTAATGTGATTTTGAGATGAAAGTGGTGTTCCAGGTCATTAAAGATATGAGGCACAATCTATGAGTTTGTTATTACTAAAAAGGGGGAAATTGTTAGCTTTGAGTTTTGACTGATGACTAAGGATCAGATCAATTGACATGTTCCTTTGAATCTTTGTTGCTGAATAAATATTAATGGAAAATAAGTTGAGCGGGAAATGTTAATATTATCGTAATTCTAATATCTATCTTGATAACTATGCATGGAGCACGAGATTGAAAAGATTGCATAGAGATTAGGATAAAGCAAACAAGTTATCATCTATCCAAGAAGGAGTTCAATTAGGATTCAAACTCTGGAAGATATTTGGAGTTCTAATTTTACAAGACTTTTGAAGTTTCCAACTCTATAAATTGAGAAGCATTTCGTCAGTTGAAGATTCGCGCAAACACAGAGTGTTTAGAGCAAAAGTACTGAAGCAAGTCTAAGTTGTATTTAAGAAGGCATAAGCTACAGGGAACTATGTGAAGAACCAGTTCCTTAGATTGAGTCATGTTGTTCTAAATCTTAGTTCATCTGTAGTAGGTGCTATTGAATTGTACTATTTACTTTCTTAGAATTCCTGTAAGAAGTACACACTTTCAAGTCTTGTTACTGAAAGAAACTTCACCTACTGTGAAAGGGAACACTATAGGATTACAGTTAGTCCTAGGTTAGTAAGAGGGAAGTGTTGTAACCAAGTGAGTCTTTCAAATAGTAAAATAGAAATCTAACTTGAGAGAGTAGATTGTAGTTTTTTTATCCCAAGTTGTCGTAGCTAAAATCTAGTCTTCATTTACTTGTTCTTTATTTATTCCATACTTAACAAAGTAAAGCAACACATCTATGGAACTGGTCCTTAAAGTAAGTTAATAAAAATCGGGCATTCCACAAATCACCTCCTCTTGTGTAGTGGTGTATCTTGGGAATAAGAAATAGCCATCGTGCCACTGATATTTCTCCACCCTCCAGCCACTCTTTATAGCGTCACGGACACTCTTAAGCTTGGGGTTGTGTTCATACATTAGCTTGATGAATTCGAACCCCATCAATCTCGAAGTGAGAGTGGTCGCTAAGGCTAACTTTCTGGACAGTGCATGAGCCACCACATTGTCTTTGCCCTTTTTGTAGTGAATTACATAGGGAAGGCTCTCGATGAATTCTACCCACTTGGCATGCCACTGATTCAACTTATCATGGCCTCAGAGATGTTTTAAGGATTCACGATCATTTTTAAACACAAACACTCTCAGCCATATATAATGTTGCAAATAAGCAAGTTCTCTAACGAGGTCATACACCTTCTTGTCATACGTAGAGTAATTCAAGGTTTCACCCTTAAGCTTTTTGCTAAAGTAAGCGATCGGCTTCCCTTCTTGCATAAGCACTCGTCAAATCCTGACTCGGACGCATCACATTCGACTTCGAATGTTTTGCTAAAGTCGGATAGTTGCAACAATAGGGCAGAACTTAGCCGCCGTTTCAAATCTTGAAGACCCTCTCTTGAGACTCTCCCAACACGAACAGTCGGTCCTTTTTGACCTGCTCGGTTAAAGGAGCTGCCATGGATCTAAAGTCATGGACAAACCTCATACCCAAACTAGCTAACCAATGGAAACATCGAACTTGAGACACCGATGTAGGGGTCGGCCAATCTTTAATAGCCTCGAATTTTGAGTCATCAACTTCAACACCATTAGCACTCCTAACAAAACCAAGGAAGATAACACGTTCAACACAAAAGGCACACTTCTTGAATTTAGCATACAACTTCTCATTTCTCAAAGTATTAAGCACAAGCCTCAAGTGTTCTACATATTCATTGGTTTAGGCCTTTTTGTCCAGTGGGATTTAGCTTTGTTCTAGTGCCTTAGACCTTTTTTTCTTTTCTAGTCATTTCTCAAAGTATTACGCACAAGCCTCAAGTGTTCTACATATTCATTGGTTTAGGCCTTTTTGTCCAGTGGGATTTAGCTTTGTTCTTGTGCCTTAGACCTTTTTGTCTTTTCTAGTCTCTGAATAGTCTTGGAGTATTTGCTAGATGTTTTGTTCCCCTGGTTAATATCTTTAGGTAATGATGTTATCTCTTCGATGGCTAATATCATTTTAATGAATTTTTTTTTTTTTTGCAGTATTATGTTTGCATTTTGAGTTGCCTAAAAGTCTATGAGTTCTTTTTCTTCATTGCTTTACATAATTCTAACTTATTCAACCTTTTCAATGATGCCAAAAGGGGAAAGAGTGAGTATGATTTTTCTAGTGATATTTATAACTTGTTTAATAACCTGGTCCTTAATGATAAACATATATTCTACTAATGTGATTTTGAGATGAAAGTGGTGTTCCAGGTCATTAAAGATATGAGGCACAATCTATGAGTTTGTTATTACTAAAAAGGGGGAAATTGTTAGCTTTGAGTTTTGACTGATGACTAAGGATCAGATCAATTGACATGTTCCTTTGAATCTTTGTTGCTGAATAAATATTAATGGAAAATAAGTTGAGCGGGAAATGTTAATATTATCGTAATTCTAATATCTATCTTGATAACTATGCATGGAGCACGAGATTGAAAAGATTGCATAGAGATTAGGATAAAGCAAACAAGTTATCATCTATCCAAGAAGGAGTTCAATTAGGATTCAAACTCTGGAAGATATTTGGAGTTCTAATTTTACAAGACTTTTGAAGTTTCCAACTCTATAAATTGAGAAGCATTTCGTCAGTTGAAGATTCGCGCAAACACAGAGTGTTTAGAGCAAAAGTACTGAAGCAAGTCTAAGTTGTATTTAAGAAGGCATAAGCTACAGGGAACTAAGTGAAGAACCAGTTCCTTAGATTGAGTCATGTTGTTCTAAATCTTAGTTCATCTGTAGTAGGTGCTATTGAATTGTACTATTTACTTTCTTAGAATTCCTGTAAGAAGTACACACTTTCAAGTCTTGTTACTGAAAGAAACTTCACCTACTGTGAAAGGGAACACTATAGGATTACAGTTAGTCCTAGGTTAGTAAGAGGGAAGTGTTGTAACCAAGTGAGTCTTTCAAATAGTAAAATAGAAATCTAACTTGAGAGAGTAGATTGTAGTTTTTTTATCCCAAGTTGTCGTAGCTAAAATCTAGTCTTCATTTACTTGTTCTTTATTTATTCCATACTTAACAAAGTAAAGCAACACATCTATGGAACTGGTCCTTAAAGTAAGTTAATAAAAATCGGGCATTCCACAAATCACCCCCTCTTGTGTAGTGGTGTATCTTGGGAATAAGAAATAGCCATCGTGCCACTAATATTTCTCCACCCTCCAGCCACTCTTTATAGCGTCACGGACACTCTTAAGCTTGGGGTTGTGTTCATACATTAGCTTGATGAATTCGAACCCCATCAATCTCGAAGTGAGAGTGGTCGCTAAGGCTAACTTTCTGGACAGTGCATGAGCCACCACATTGTCTTTGCCCTTTTTGTAGTGAATTACATAGGGAAGGCTCTCGATGAATTCTACCCACTTGGCATGCCACTGATTCAACTTATCATGGCCTCAGAGATGTTTTAAGGATTCACGATCATTTTTAAACACAAACACTCTCAGCCATATATAATGTTGCCAATAAGCAAGTTCTCTAACGAGGTCATACACCTTCTTGTCATACGTAGAGTAATTCAAGGTTTCACCCTTAAGCTTTTTGCTAAAGTAAGCGATCGGCTTCCCTTCTTGCATAAGCACTCAACAAATCCTGACTCGGACGCATCACATTCGACTTCGAATGTTTTGCTAAAGTCGGATAGTTGCAACAATAGGGCAGAACTTAGCCGCCGTTTCAACTCTTGAAGGCCCTCTCTTGAGACACTCCCAACACGAACAGTCGGTCCTTTTTGACCTGCTCGGTTAAAGGAGCTGCCATGGATCTAAAGTCATGGACAAACCTCATACCCAAACTAGCTAACCAATGGAAACATCGAACTTGAGACACCGATGTAGGGGTCGGCCAATCTTTAATAGCCTCGAATTTTGAGTCATCAACTTCAACACCATTAGCACTCCTAACAAAACCAAGGAAGATAACACGTTCAACACAAAAGGCACACTTCTTGAATTTAGCATACAACTTCTCATTTCTCAAAGTATTAAGCACAAGCCTCAAGTGTTCTACATATTCATTGGTTTAGGCCTTTTTGTCCAGTGGGATTTAGCTTTGTTCTAGTGCCTTAGACCTTTTTTTCTTTTCTAGTCTTTTCTAGTCTTGGAGTATTTGGTAGATGTTTTGTTCCCCCGGTTAATATCTTTTGGTAATGATATTATCTCTTCGATGGCTAATATTATTTTAATGAATTTTTTTTTTTGCAGTATTGTGTTTGCATTTTGAGTCGCCTAAAAGTCTATGAGTTCTTTTTCTGCATTGCTTTACATAATTCTAACTTATTCAACCTTTTCAATGATGCCAAAAGGGGAAAGAGTGAGTATGATTTTTCTAGTGATATTTATAACTTGTTTAATAACCTGGTCCTTAATGATAAACATATATTCTACTAATGTGATTTTGAGATGAAAGTGGTGATCCAGGTCATTAAAGATATGAGGCACAATCTATGAGTTTGTTATTACTAAAAAGGGGGAAATTGTTAGCTTTGAGTTTTGACTGATGACTAAGGATCAGATCAATTGACATGTTCCTTTGAATCTTTGTAGCTGAATAAATATTAATGGAAAATAAGTTGAGTGGGAAATGTTAATATTATCGTAATTCTAATATCTATCTTGATAACTATGCATGGAGCACGAGATTGAAAAGATTGCATAGAGATTAGGATAAAGCAAACAAGTTATCATCTATCCAAGAAGGTGTTCAATTAGGATTCAAACTCTTGAAGATATTTGGAGTTCTAATTTTACAAGACTTCTGAAGTTTCCAACTCTATAAATTGAGAAGCATTTCGTCAGTTGAAGATTCGCGCAAACACAGAGTGTTTAGAGCAAAAGTACTGAAGCAAGTCTAAGTTGTATTTGAGAAGGCATAAGCTACAGGGAACTAAGTGAAGAACCAGTTCCTTAGATTGAGTCATGTTGTTCTAAATCTTAGTTCATCTGTAGTAGGTGCTATTGAATTGTACTATTTACTTTCTTAGAAATCCTGTAAGAAGTACACACTTTCAAGTCTTGTTACTTAAAGAAACTTCACCTACTGTGAAAGGGATCACTATAGGATTACAGTTAGTCCTAGGTTAGTAAGAGGGAAGTCTTGTAACCAAGTGAGTCTTTCAAATAGTAAAATTGATATCCTACTTGAAAGAGTAGGTTGTAGTTTTTTGATCCCAAGTTGTCGTAGCTAAAATCTAGTCTTCATTTACTTGTTCTTTATTTATTCCACACTTAACAAAGAAAAGGAACACATCTATGGAACTCGTCCTTAAAGTAAGTTAATAAAAATCGGGCATTACACAAATCACCCCCTCTTGTGTAGTGGTGTATCTTGGGAATAAGAAATGGCCATTGTGCCACTGATATTTCTCCACCCTCCAGCCACTCTTTATAGCATCACGGACACTCTTAAGCTTGGGGTTATGTTCATACATTAGCTTGATGAATTCGAACCCCGTCAATCTCGAAGTGAGAGTGGTCGCTAAGGCTATCTTTCTTGACAAATTCGAACCCCATCAATCTCGAAGTGAGAGTGGTCGCTAAGGCTAACTTTCTTGACAACGTATCGGCCACCACATTGTCTTTGCCCTTTTTGTAATGAATTATATAGTGAAGGCACTCAATAAATTCTACCCACTTGGCATGCCACTGATTCAACTTATCATGGCCTCAGAGATGTTTTAAGGATTCACGATCATTTTTAAACACAAACACTCTCAGCCATAGATAATGTTGCCAATAAGCAAGTTCTCTAATGAGGTCATACACCTTCTTGTTATACGTAGAGTAATTCAAGGTTTCACCCTTAAGCTTTTTGCTAAAGTAAGCGATCGGCTTCCCTTCTTGCATAAGCACTCCTCCAATCCTGACTCGGACGCATCACATTCGACATCGAATGTTTTGCTAAAGTCGGATAGTTGCAACAATAGGGCAGAACTTAGCCGCCGTTTCAAATCTTGAAGACCCTCTCTTGAGACTCTCCCAACACGAACAGTCGGTCCTTTTTGACCTGCTCGGTTAAAGGAGCTGCCATGGATCTAAAGTCATGGACAAACCTCCTACGCAAACTAGCTAACCAATGGAAACATCGAACTTGAGACACCGATGTAGGGGTCGGCCAATCTTTAATAGCCTCAAATTTTGAGTCATCAACTTCAACACCATTAGCACTCCTAACAAAACCGAGGAAGATAACACGTTCAACACAAAAGGCACACTTCTTGAATTTAGCATACAACTTCTCATTTCTCAAAGTATTAAGCACAAGCCTCAAGTGTTCTACATATTCATTGGTTTAGGCCTTTTTGTCCAGTGGGATTTAGCTTTGTTCTAGTGCCTTAGACCTTTTTTCTTTTCTAGTCTTTTCTAGTCTTGGAGTATTTGGTAGATGTTTTGTTCCCCCGGTTAATATCTTTTGGTAATGATGTTATCTCTTCGATGGCTGATATTATTTTAATGAATTTTTTTTTTGCAGTATTGTGTTTGCATTTTGAGTCGCCTAAAAGTCTATGAGTTCTTTTTCTGCATTGCTTTACATAATTCTAACTTATTCAACCTTTTCAATGATGCCAAAAGGGGAAAGAGTGAGTATGATTTTTCTAGTGATATTTATAACTTGTTTAATAACCAGGTCCTTAATGATAAACATATATTCTACTAATGTGATTTTGAGATGAAAGTGGTGATCCAGGTCATTAAAGATATGAGGCACAATCTATGAGTTTGTTATTACTAAAAAGGGGGAAATTGTTAGCTTTGAGTTTTGACTGATGACTAAGGATCAGATCAATTGACATGTTCCTTTGAATCTTTGTAGCTGAATAAATATTAATGGAAAATAAGTTGAGTGGGAAATGTTAATATTATCGTAATTCTAATATCTATCTTGATAACTATGCATGGAGCACGAGATTGAAAAGATTGCATAGAGATTAGGATAAAGCAAACAAGTTATCATCTATCCAAGAAGGTGTTCAATTAGGATTCAAACTCTTGAAGATATTTGGAGTTCTAATTTTACAAGACTTCTGAAGTTTCCAACTCTATAAATTGAGAAGCATTTCGTCAGTTGAAGATTCGCGCAAACACAGAGTGTTTAGAGCAAAAGTACTGAAGCAAGTCTAAGTTGTATTTGAGAAGGCATAAGCTACAGGGAACTAAGTGAAGAACCAGTTCCTTAGATTGAGTCATGTTGTTCTAAATCTTAGTTCATCTGTAGTAGGTGCTATTGAATTGTACTATTTACTTTCTTAGAAATCCTGTAAGAAGTACACACTTTCAAGTCTTGTTACTTAAAGAAACTTCACCTACTGTGAAAGGGATCACTATAGGATTACAGTTAGTCCTAGGTTAGTAAGAGGGAAGTCTTGTAACCAAATGAGTCTTTCAAATAGTAAAATTGATATCCTACTTGAAAGAGTAGGTTGTAGTTTTTTGATCCCAAGTTGTCGTAGCTAAAATCTAGTCTTCATTTACTTGTTCTTTATTTATTCCACACTTAACAAAGAAAAGGAACACATCTATGGAACTCGTCCTTAAAGTAAGTTAATAAAAATCGGGCATTACACAAATCACCCCCTCTTGTGTAGTGGTGTATCTTGGGAATAAGAAATGGCCATTGTGCCACTGATATTTCTCCACCCTCCAGCCACTCTTTATAGCATCACGGACACTCTTAAGCTTGGGGTTATGTTCATACATTAGCTTGATGAATTCGAACCCCGTCAATCTCGAAGTGAGAGTGGTCGCTAAGGCTATCTTTCTTGACAAATTCGAACCCCATCAATCTCGAAGTGAGAGTGGTCGCTAAGGCTAACTTTATTGACAACGTATCGGCCACCACATTGTCTTTGCCCTTTTTGTAATGAATTATATAGTGAAGGCACTCAATAAATTCTACCCACTTGGCATGCCACTGATTCAACTTATCATGGCCTCAGAGATGTTTTAAGGATTCACGATCATTTTTAAACACAAACACTCTCAGCCATAGATAATGTTGCCAATAAGCAAGTTCTCTAATGAGGTCATACACCTTCTTGTTATACGTAGAGTAATTCAAGGTTTCACCCTTAAGCTTTTTGCTAAAGTAAGCGATCGGCTTCCCTTCTTGCATAAGCACTCCTCCAATCCTGACTCGGACGCATCACATTCGACATCGAATGTTTTGCTAAAGTCGGATAGTTGCAACAATAGGGCAGAACTTAGCCGCCGTTTCAACTCTTGAAGACCCTCTCTTGAGACTCTCCCAACACGAACAGTCGGTCCTTTTTGACCTGCTCGGTTAAAGGAGCTGCCATGGATCTAAAGTCATGGACAAACCTCCTACGCAAACTAGCTAACCAATGGAAACATCGAACTTGAGACACCGATGTAGGGGTCGGCCAATCTTTAATAGCCTCGAATTTTGAGTCATCAACTTCAACACCATTAGCACTCCTAACAAAACCAAGGAAGATAACACGTTCAACACAAAAGGCACACTTCTTGAATTTAGCATACAACTTCTCATTTCTCAAAGTATTAAGCACAAGCCTCAAGTGTTCTACATATTCATTGGTTTAGGCCTTTTTGTCCAGTGGGATTTAGCTTTGTTCTAGTGCCTTAGACCTTTTTTTCTTTTCTAGTCTTTGAATAGCCTTGGAGTATTTGCTAGATGTTTTGTTCCCCTGGTTAATATCTTTTGGTAATGATGTTATCTCTTCGATGGCTAATATCATTTTAATGAATTTTTTTTTTGCAGTATTATGTTTGCATTTTGAGTTGCCTAAAAGTCTATGAGTTCTTTTTCTTCATTGCTTTACATAATTCTAACTTATTCAACCTTTTCAATGATGCCAAAAGGGGAAAGAGTGAGTATGATTTTTCTAGTGATATTTATAACTTGTTTAATAACCTGGTCCTTAATGATAAACATATATTCTACTAATGTGATTTTGAGATGAAAGTGGTGTTCCAGGTCATTAAAGATATGAGGCACAATCTATGAGTTTGTTATTACTAAAAAGGGGGAAATTGTTAGCTTTGAGTTTTGACTGATGACTAAGGATCAGATCAATTGACATGTTCCTTTGAATCTTTGTTGCTGAATAAATATTAATGGAAAATAAGTTGAGCGGGAAATGTTAATATTATCGTAATTCTAATATCTATCTTGATAACTATGCATGGAGCACGAGATTGAAAAGATTGCATAGAGATTAGGATAAAGCAAACAAGTTATCATCTATCCAAGAAGGAGTTCAATTAGGATTCAAACTCTGGAAGATATTTGGAGTTCTAATTTTACAAGACTTTTGAAGTTTCCAACTCTATAAATTGAGAAGCATTTCGTCAGTTGAAGATTCGCGCAAATACAGAGTGTTTAGAGCAAAAGTACTGAAGGAAGTCTAAGTTGTATTTAAGAAGGCATAAGCTACAGGGAACTAAGTGAAGAACCAGTTCCTTAGATTGAGTCATGTTGTTCTAAATCTTAGTTCATCTGTAGTAGGTGCTATTGAATTGTACTATTTACTTTCTTAGAATTCCTGTAAGAAGTACACACTTTCAAGTCTTGTTACTGAAAGAAACTTCACCTACTGTGAAAGGGAACACTATAGGATTACAGTTAGTCCTAGGTTAGTAAGAGGGAAGTGTTGTAACCAAGTGAGTCTTTCAAATAGTAAAATAGAAATCTAACTTGAGAGAGTAGGTTGTAGTTTTTTTATCCCAAGTTGTCGTAGCTAAAATCTAGTCTTCATTTACTTGTTCTTTATTTATTCCATACTTAACAAAGTAAAGCAACACATCTATGGAACTGGTCCTTAAAGTAAGTTAATAAAAATCGGGCATTCCACAAATCACCCCCTCTTGTGTAGTTGTGTATCTTGGGAATAAGAAATAGCCATCGTGCCACTGATATTTCTCCACCCTCCAGCCACTCTTTATAGCGTCACGGACACTCTTAAGCTTGGGGTTGTGTTCATACATTAGCTTGATGAATTCGAACCCCATCAATCTCGAAGTGAGAGTGGTCGCTAAGGCTAACTTTCTGGACAGTGCATGAGCCACCACATTGTCTTTGCCCTTTTTGTAGTGAATTACATATGGAAGGCTCTCGATGAATTCTACCCACTTGGCATGCCACTGATTCAACTTATCATGGCCTCAGAGATGTTTTAAGGATTCACGATCATTTTTAAACACAAACACTCTCAGCCATATATAATGTTGCCAATAAGCAAGTTCTCTAACGAGGTCATACACCTTCTTGTCATACGTAGAGTAATTCAAGGTTTCACCCTTAAGTTTTTTGCTAAAGTAAGCGATCGGCTTCCCTTCTTGCATAAGCACTCGTCAAATCCTGACTCGGACGCATCACATTCGACTTCGAATGTTTTGCTAAAGTCGGATAGTTGCAACAATAGGGCAGAACTTAGCCGCCGTTTCAACTCTTGAAGACCCTCTCTTGAGACTCTCCCAACACGAACAGTCGGTCCTTTTTGACCTGCTCGGTTAAAGGAGCTGCCATGGATCTAAAGTCATGGACAAACCTCATACCCAAACTAGCTAACCAATGGAAACATCGAACTTGAGACACCGATGTAGGGGTCGGCCAATCTTTAATAGCCTCGAATTTTGAGTCATCAACTTCAACACCATTAGCACTCCTAACAAAACCAAGGAAGATAACACGTTCAACACAAAAGGCACACTTCTTGAATTTAGCATACAACTTCTCATTTCTCAAAGTATTAAGCACAAGCCTCAAGTGTTCTACATATTCATTGGTTTAGGCCTTTTTGTCCAGTGGGATTTAGCTTTGTTCTAGTGCCTTAGACCTTTTTTTCTTTTCTAGTCTTGGAGTATTTGGTAGATGTTTTGTTCCCCCGGTTAATATCTTTTGGTAATGATGTTATCTCTTCGATGGCTAATATTATTTTAATGAATTTTTTTTTTGCAGTATTGTGTTTGCATTTTGAGTCGCCTAAAAGTCTATGAGTTCTTTTTCTGCATTGCTTTACATAATTCTAACTTATTCAACCTTTTCAATGATGCCAAAAGGGGAAAGAGTGAGTATGATTTTTCTAGTGATATTTATAACTTGTTTAATAACCTGGTCCTTAATGATAAACATATATTCTACTAATGTGATTTTGAGATGAAAGTGGTGATCCAGGTCATTAAAGATATGAGGCACAATCTATGAGTTTGTTATTACTAAAAAGGGGTAAATTGTTAGCTTTGAGTTTTCACTGATGACTAAGGATCAGATCAATTGACATGTTCCTTTGAATCTTTGTAGCTGAATAAATATTAATGGAAAATAAGTTGAGTGGAAATGTTAATATTATCGTAATTCTAATATCTATCTTGATAACTATGCATGGAGCACGAGATTGAAAAGATTGCATAGAGATTAGGATAAAGCAAACAAGTTATCATCTATCCAAGAAGGTGTTCAATTAGGATTCAAACTCTTGAAGATATTTGGAGTTCTAATTTTACAAGACTTCTGAAGTTTCCAACTCTATAAATTGAGAAGCATTTCGTCAGTTGAAGATTCGCGCAAACACAGAGTGTTTAGAGCAAAAGTACTGAAGCAAGTCTAAGTTGTATTTGAGAAGGCATAAGCTACAGGGAACTAAGTGAAGAACCAGTTCCTTAGATTGAGTCATGTTGTTCTAAATCTTAGTTCATCTGTAGTAGGTGCTATTGAATTGTACTATTTACTTTCTTAGAAATCCTGTAAGAAGTACACACTTTCAAGTCTTGTTACTTAAAGAAACTTCACCTACTGTCAAAGGGATCACTATAGGATTACAGTTAGTCCTAGGTTAGTAAGAGGGAAGTCTTGTAACCAAGTGAGTCTTTCAAATAGTAAAATTGATATCCTACTTGAAAGAGTAGGTTGTAGTTTTTTGATCCCAAGTTGTCGTAGCTAAAATCTAGTCTTCATTTACTTGTTCTTTATTTATTCCACACTTAACAAAGAAAAGGAACACATCTATGGAACTGGTCCTTAAAGTAAGTTAATAAAAATCGGGCATTACATAAATCACCCCCTCTTGTGTAGTGGTGTATCTTGGGAATAAGAAATGGCCATTGTGCCACTGATATTTCTCCACCCTCCAGCCACTCTTTATAGCATCACGGAAACTCTTAAGCTTGGGGTTATGTTCATACATTAGCTTGATGAATTCGAACCCCGTCAATCTCGAAGTGAGAGTGGTCGCTAAGGCTATCTTTCTTGACAATTCGAACCCCATCAATCTCGAAGTGAGAGTGGTCGCTAAGGCTAACTTTCTTGACAACGTATCGGCCACCACATTGTCTTTGCCCTTTTTGTAATGAATTATATAGTGAAGGCACTCAATAAATTCTACCCACTTGGCATGCCACTGATTCAACTTATCATGGCCTCAGAGATGTTTTAAGGATTCACGATCATTTTTAAACACAAACACTCTCAGCCATAGATAATGTTGCCAATAAGCAAGTTCTCTAATGAGGTCATACACCTTCTTGTTATACGTAGAGTAATTCAAGGTTTCACCCTTAAGCTTTTTGCTAAAGTAAGCGATCGGCTTCCCTTCTTGCATAAGCACTCCTCCAATCCTGACTCAGACGCATCACATTCGACATCGAATGTTTTGCTAAAGTCGGATAGTTGCAACAATAGGGCAGAACTTAGCCGCCGTTTCAAATCTTGAAGACCCTCTCTTGAGACTCTCCCAACACGAACAGTCGATCCTTTTTGACCTGCTCGGTTAAAGGAGCAAAGGCACACTTCTTGAATTTAGCATACAACTTCTCATTTCTCAAAGTATTAAGCACAAGCCTCAAGTGTTCTACATATTCATTGGTTTAGGCCTTTTTGTCCAGTGGGATTTAGCTTTGTTCTAGTGCCTTAGACCTTTTTTTCTTTTCTAGTCTTTTCTAGTCTTGGAGTATTTGGTAGTTGTTTTGTTCCCCCGGTTAATATCTTTTGGTAATGATGTTATCTCTTCGATGGCTAATATTATTTTAATGAATTTTTTTTTTGCAGTATTGTGTTTGCATTTTGAGACGCCTAAAAGTCTATGAGTTCTTTTTCTGCATTGCTTTACATAATTCTAACTTATTCAACCTTTTCAATGATGCCAAAAGGGGAAAGAGTGAGTATGATTTTTCTAGTGATATTTATAACTTGTTTAATAACCAGGTCCTTAATGATAAACATATATTCTACTAATGTGATTTTGAGATGAAAGTGGTGATCCAGGTCATTAAAGATATGAGGCACAATCTATGAGTTTGTTATTACTAAAAAGGGGGAAATTGTTAGCTTTGAGTTTTCACTGATGACTAAGGATCAGATCAATTGACATGTTCCTTTGAATCTTTGTAGCTGAATAAATATTAATGGAAAATAAGTTGAGTGGGAAATGTTAATATTATCGTAATTCTAATATCTATCTTGATAACTATGCATGGAGCACGAGATTGAAAAGATTGCATAGAGATTAGGATAAAGCAAACAAGTTATCATCTATCCAAGAAGGTGTTCAATTAGGATTCAAACTCTTGAAGATATTTGGAGTTCTAATTTTACAAGACTTCTGAAGTTTCCAACTCTATAAATTGAGAAGCATTTCGTCAGTTGAAGATTCGCGCAAACACAGAGTGTTTAGAGCAAAAGTACTGAAGCAAGTCTAAGTTGTATTTGAGAAGGCATAAGCTACAGGGAACTAAGTGAAGAACCAGTTCCTTAGATTGAGTCATGTTGTTCTAAATCTTAGTTCATCTGTAGTAGGTGCTATTGAATTGTACTATTTACTTTCTTAGAAATCCTGTAAGAAGTACACACTTTCAAGTCTTGTTACTTAAAGAAACTTCACCTACTGTGAAAGGGATCACTATAGGATTACAGTTAGTCCTAGGTTAGTAAGAGGGAAGTCTTGTAACCAAGTGAGTCTTTCAAATAGTAAAATTGATATCCTACTTGAAAGAGTAGGTTGTAGTTTTTTGATCCCAAGTTGTCGTAGCTAAAATCTAGTCTTCATTTACTTGTTCTTTATTTATTCCACACTTAACAAAGAAAAGGAACACATCTATGGAACTGGTCCTTAAAGTAAGTTAATAAAAATCGGGCATTACACAAATCACCCCCTCTTGTGTAGTGGTGTATCTTGGGAATAAAAAATGGCCATCGTGCCACTGATATTTCTCCACCCTCCAGCCACTCTTTATAGCATCACGGACACTCTTAAGCTTGGGGTTATGTTCATACATTAGCTTGATGAATTCGAACCCCGTCAATCTCGAAGTGAGAGTGGTCGCTAAGGCTATCTTTCTTGACAAATTCGAACCCCATCAATCTCGAAGTGAGAGTGGTCGCTAAGGCTAACTTTATTGACAACGTATCGGCCACCACATTGTCTTTGCCCTTTTTGTAATGAATTATATAGTGAAGGCACTCAATAAATTCTACCCACTTGGCATGCCACTGATTCAACTTATCATGGCCTCAGAGATGTTTTAAGGATTCACGATCATTTTTAAACACAAACACTCTCAGCCATAGATAATGTTGCCAATAAGCAAGTTCTCTAATGAGGTCATACACCTTCTTGTTATACGTAGAGTAATTCAAGGTTTCACCCTTAAGCTTTTTGCTAAAGTAAGCGATCGGCTTCCCTTCTTGCATAAGCACTCCTCCAATCCTGACTCGGACGCATCACATTCGACATCGAATGTTTTGCTAAAGTCGGATAGTTGCAACAATAGGGCAGAACTTAGCCGCCGTTTCAACTCTTGAAGACCCTCTCTTGAGACTCTCCCAACACGAACAGTCGGTCCTTTTTGACCTGCTCGGTTAAAGGAGCTGCCATGGATCTAAAGTCATGGACAAACCTCCTACGCAAACTAGCTAACCAATGGAAACATCGAACTTGAGACACCGATGTAGGGGTCGGCCAATCTTTAATAGCCTCGAATTTTGAGTCATCAACTTCAACACCATTAGCACTCCTAACAAAACCAAGGAAGATAACACGTTCAACACAAAAGGCACACTTCTTGAATTTAGCATACAACTTCTCATTTCTCAAAGTATTAAGCACAAGCCTCAAGTGTTCTACATATTCATTGGTTTAGGCCTTTTTGTCCAGTGGGATTTAGCTTTGTTCTAGTGCCTTAGACCTTTTTTTCTTTTCTAGTCTTGGAGTATTTGGTAGATGTTTTGTTCCCCCGGTTAATATCTTTTGGTAATGATGTTATCTCTTCGATGGCTAATATTATTTTAATGAATTTTTTTTTTGCAGTATTGTGTTTGCATTTTGAGTCGCCTAAAAGTCTATGAGTTCTTTTTCTGCATTGCTTTACATAATTCTAACTTATTCAACCTTTTCAATGATGCCAAAAGGGGAAAGAGTGAGTATGATTTTTCTAGTGATATTTATAACTTGTTTAATAACCTGGTCCTTAATGATAAACATATATTCTACTAATGTGATTTTGAGATGAAAGTGGTGATCCAGGTCATTAAAGATATGAGGCACAATCTATGAGTTTGTTATTACTAAAAAGGGGGAAATTGTTAGCTTTGAGTTTTGACTGATGACTAAGGATCAGATCAATTGACATGTTCCTTTGAATCTTTGTAGCTGAATAAATATTAATGGAAAATAAGTTGAGTGGGAAATGTTAATATTATCGTAATTCTAATATCTATCTTGATAACTATGCATGGAGCACGAGATTGAAAAGATTGCATAGAGATTAGGATAAAGCAAACAAGTTATCATCTATCCAAGAAGGTGTTCAATTAGGATTCAAACTCTGGAAGATATTTGGAGTTCTAATTTTACAAGACTTCTGAAGTTTCCAACTCTATAAATTGAGAAGCATTTCGTCAGTTGAAGATGCGCGCAAACACAGAGTGTTTAGAGCAAAAGTACTGAAGCAAGTCTAAGTTGTATTTGAGAAGGCATAAGCTACAGGGAACTAAGTGAAGAACCAGTTCCTTAGATTGAGTCATGTTGTTCTAAATCTTAGTTCATCTGTAGTAGGTGCTATTGAATTGTACTATTTACTTTCTTAGAAATCCTGTAAGAAGTACACACTTTCAAGTCTTGTTACTTAAAGAAACTTCACCTACTGTCAAAGGGATCACTATAGGATTACAGTTAGTCCTAGGTTAGTAAGAGGGAAGTCTTGTAACCAAGTGAGTCTTTCAAATAGTAAAATTGATATCCTACTTGAAAGAGTAGGTTGTAGTTTTTTGATCCCAAGTTGTCGTAGCTAAAATCTAGTCTTCATTTACTTGTTCTTTATTTATTCCACACTTAACAAAGAAAAGGAACACATATATGGAACTGGTCCTTAAAGTAAGTTAATAAAAATCGGGCATTACACAAATCACCCCCTCTTGTGTAGTGGTGTATCTTGGGAATAAGAAATGGCCATCATGCCACTGATATTTCTCCACCCTCCAGCCACTCTTTATAGCATCACGGACACTCTTAAGCTTGGGGTTATGTTCATACATTAGCTTGATGAATTCGAACCCCATCAATCTCGAAGTCAGAGTGGTCGCTAAGGCTATCTTTCTTGACAAATTCGAACCCCATCAATCTCGAAGTGAGAGTGGTCGCTAAGGCTAACTTTCTTGACAACGTATCGGCCACCACATTGTCTTTGCCCTTTTTGTAATGAATTATATAGTGAAGGCACTCAATAAATTCTACCCACTTGGCATGCCACTGATTCAACTTATCATGGCCTCAGAGATGTTTTAAGGATTCACGATCATTTTTAAGCACAAACACTCTCAGCCATAGATAATGTTGCCAATAAGCAAGTTCTCTAATGAGGTCATACACCTTCTTGTCATACGTAGAGTAATTCAAGGTTTCACCCTTAAGCTTTTTGCTAAAGTAAGCGATCGGCTTCCCTTCTTGCATAAGCACTCCTCCAATCCTGACTCGGACGCATCACATTCGACATCGAATGTTTTGCTAAAGTCGGATAGTTGCAACAATAGGGCAGAACTTAGCTGCCGTTTCAACTCTTGAAGACCCTCTCTTGAGACTCTCCCAAAACGAACAGTCGGTCCTTTTTGACCTGCTCGGTTAAAGGAGCTGCCATGGATCTAAAGTCATGGACAAACCTCCTACGCAAACTAGCTAACCAATGGAAACATCGAACTTGAGACACCGATGTAGGGGTCGGCCAATCTTTAATAGCCTCGAATTTTGAGTCATCAACTTCAACACCATTAGCACTCCTAACAAAACCAAGGAAGATAACACGTTCAACACAAAAGGCACACTTCGTGAATTTAGCATACAACTTCTCATTTCTCAAAGTATTAAGCACAAGCCTCAAGTGTTCTACATATTCATTGGTTTAGGCCTTTTTGTCCAGTGGGATTTAGCTTTGTTCTAGTGCCTTAGACCTTTTTTTCTTTTCTAGTCTTGGAGTATTTGGTAGATGTTTTGTTCCCCCGGTTAATATCTTTTGGTAATGATGTTATCTCTTCGATGGCTAATATTATTTTAATGAATTTTTTTTTTGCAGTATTGTGTTTGCATTTTGAGTCGCCTAAAAGTCTATGAGTTCTTTTTCTGCATTGCTTTACATAATTCTAACTTATTCAACCTTTTCAATGATGCCAAAACTGGAAAGAGTGAGTATGATTTTTCTAGTGATATTTATAACTTGTTTAATAACCTGGTCCTTAATGATAAACATATATTCTACTAATGTGATTTTGAGATGAAAGTGGTGTTCCAGGTCATTAAAGATATGAGGCACAATCTATGAGTTTGTTATTACTAAAAAGGGGGAAATTGTTAGCTTTGAGTTTTGACTGATGACTAAGGATCAGATCAATTGACATGTTCCTTTGAATCTTTGTAGCTGAATAAATATTAATGGAAAATAAGTTGAGCGGGAAATGTTAATATTATTGTAATTCTAATATATATCTTGATAACTATGCATGGAGCACGAGATTGAAAAGATTGCATAGAGATTAAGATAAAGCAAACAAGTTATCATCTATCCAAGAAGGAGTTCAATTAGGATTCAAACTCTGGAAGATATTTGGAGTTCTAATTTTACAAGACTTTTGAAGTTTCCAACTCTATAAATTGAGAAGCATTTCGTCAGTTGAAGATTCGCGCAAACACAGAGTGTTTAGAGCAAAAGTACTGAAGCAAGTCTAAGTTGTATTTAAGAAGGCATAAGCTACAGGGAACTAAGTGAAGAACCAGTTCCTTAGATTGAGTCATGTTGTTCTAAATCTTAGTTCATCTGTAGTAGGTGCTATTGAATTGTACTATTTACTTTCTTAGAATTCCTGTAAGAAGTACACACTTTCAAGTCTTGTTACTTAAAGAAACTTCACCTACTGTGAAAGGGATCACTATAGGATTACAGTTAGTCTTAGGTTAGTAAGAGGGAAGTCTTGTAACCAAGTGAGTCTTTCAAATAGTAAAATTGAAATCCTACTTGAAAGAGTAGGTTGTAGTTTTTTGATCCCAAGTTGTCGTAGCTAAAATCTAGTCTTCATTTACTTGTTCTTTATTTATTCCACACTTAACAAAGTAAAGGAACACATCTATGGAACTGGTCCTTAAAGTAAGTTAATAAAAATCGGGCATTACACAAATCACCCCCTCTTGTGTACTGGTGTATCTTGGGAATAAGAAATGGCCATCGTGCCACTGATATTTCTCCACCCTTCAGCCACTCTTTATAGCATCACGGACACTCTTAAGCTTGGGGTTGTGTTCATACATTAGCTTGATGAATTCGAACCCCATCAATCTCGAAGTGAGAGTGGTCGCTAAGGCTATCTTTCTTGACAAATTCGAACCCCATCAATCTCGAAGTGAGAGTGGTCGCTAAGGCTAACTTTTTTGACAACGTATCGGCCACCACATTGTCTTTGCCCTTTTTGTAATGAATTATATAGGGAAGGCTCTCAATAAATTCTACCCACTTGGCATGCCACTGATTCAACTTATCATGGCCTCAGAGATGTTTTAAGGATTCACGATCATTTTTAAACACAAACACTCTCAGCCATAGATAATGTTGCCAATAAGCAAGTTCTCTAATGAGGTCATACACCTTCTTGTTATACGTAGAGTAATTCAAGGTTTCACCCTTAAGCTTTTTGCTAAAGTAAGCGATCGGCTTCCCTTCTTGCATAAGCACTCCTCCAATCCTGACTCGGACGCATCACATTCGACATCGAATGTTTTGCTAAAGTCGGATAGTTGCAACAATAGGGGAGAACTTAGCCGCCGTTTCAACTCTTGAAGACCCTCTCTTGAGACTCTCCCAACACGAACAGTCGGTCCTTTTTGACTTGCTCGGTTAAAGGAGCTGCCATGGATCTAAAGTCATGGACAAACCTCATACGCAAACTAGCTAACCAATGGAAACATCGAACTTGAGACACCGATGTAGGGGTCGGCCAATCTTTAATTGCCTCGAATTTTGAGTCATCAACTTCAACACCATTAGCACTCCTAACAAAACCAAGGAAGATAACACGTTCAACACGAAAGGCACACTTCTTGAATTTAGCATACAACTTCTCATTTCTCAAGGTATTAAGCACAAGCCTCAAGTGTTCTACATATTCATTCATAGATTTACAATAAACAAGAATGCCATCGAAATACATAACAATAAACTTATTTATAAATGGTTTAAGCACATGGTTCATCAATATCATGAATGTGCTCGTTCTGTTAGAGAGGCCAAATGACATCACTAACCATTCAAACATACCGAATTTGGTCTTGAATGCAAATTTCCACTCATCACCCCGGTTTCATACGGATTTGGTGGTAACCGGACCTAAAATTAATCTTTAGAAAACAACATGAACCACTTAATTCATCAAGCAAGTCATCTAACCGAGGAATAGGATGATGATACTTTACCGTTATCTTGTTGACTTCTCAGCGATCAACACATATTAGCCACATTTTATCTTTCTTTGGCACAAGTATAACAGGAACGGCGCACATACTCAAACTCTCTCGAACCAATCCTTTGTTCAGCAATTCATCCACCTGCCGCTGGAGCTCTTTTGTGTCTTCGGGATTACACCGATAGGTTTGTTTATTCGGGATTTGAGACCTTGGGATGAAGTCAATTTTGTTCTCGATTCCTCATAGCGGAGGCAATCCACTATGAATTTCTTTAGGAGCTATGTCTTTGAAATCTTGCAAAACCTTTTGAACTGCACTAGGCAAAGGGTTATCATTACTGAAATCATCATTAGAGTTCAGAAGGACCCTTATGCATGAGGCAAATCATCAGTGGACTGTTGTCATTGCCTCGGAGGCACTCACCCGATAGCGTGATTGCAAAAAAGTTACCTGAAACAGGCAGTGTTTCAGCATTTTCATCGGCCACAATTGTGTCCCCACAAAAGACTTAGCTTTGGCCGCTTTTTTTAGCTCCCTCATTCGTTTATTGTCCTCATTGAGTTGTTTTAGAGACAAAGACTTGTTTATGAAACACTCACCTCTAAGCTTAGTAGTATAAGTGTTGGCTCGACCATTATGGACAACGAACCTATCAAACTGCCAAGGTCGCCCTAGTAGCAAATGACAATCATGCATAGGGACAACATCAAATTTTATTTCATCTTGATAAGTCCCCACTTTGAACTTGATCAACACCTGCTTAGCTACCCTCAATTCTCCACATTCATTCAACCATTGTAATCGACAGGGACGGGGTTGTTTCCTTGTAGGCAGTCCCATTTGTGAAACCAAAGTTTGGCTTACCAAATTAGCACAATTGCCCAAATTAATAATCATCGAACACACCTTCCCCCTCACTCGACACCGTGCATGGAAGAGATTTTCCCTTTGATTATCATCCTTCTCTTCCATGTTCATAGTGCTCAAGTTCCTATGAACCACAAGAAACATATCTAGTCGGTCAGCTTCGGTAGCTTCGTGACCGTTTTCATCATGATCCGCTTCGGTTCCTTCTCCTTTTACTCCTCGGAGTCACTCGCTTGCTCATGGACGGTTCCATCTTCGAGCAACATCATAACTTTGCGAGTCGGACATTCCTTAGCTATGTGACAATAACCCTTGCATTTGTGACATTTAATTTTTGAAGCACTAGGACTATTAAGTTGAGTTTTAATTCCCAACTCCTTCGAGTTATAATTGGTCACTCCTTTCTCGAAGGGTTTCTTTTAATCACGACCAGTATTAGCATTCGTAGGATTCAGACTCTTCTTATCTTTGCTCCGGTTCAAAGGAGTTGCTGATTTGCTCTATCGTCCTTCACCCACTTTTCATCATCGATCACTGCATAGAAAGCTTCATCCAAAGTATGGACCACATGCAATGTCAGTTGTGATGATATATCTTGATTCAGCCTGTTTTTGAACCAAATATTGGCTTGCTAGTCGTCTTCTTCCATATCAAGAGTCAAACGAGACTTTTCAAACTCATGAAGGTACTCTTCGATCGGTTTAGACCCTTTCTTCAAATCATAGAGCTTTCGAAGTTGCTCTTGACAATGCTTAGCTGTCACATACTTAGCATCCATCACACTTTTCAATTGAACCCAAGTAAAGTGCTCGGGTAAAACCATGCCTTCTTCGCATTCTCTTTTTAGACTCCCACCAAGTTGAAGCATATGCTTCGAATGAAGCAATTTTATAGGTAGGTTTTCTCTCATCGATCATCTCATTTGTTTCAGAGATTCGTGTCGCACCCGATTTTAGACTCAACTCGGAGCTAGTCGGGTTTCAGATTTGACTGGGTAACTCGTTTGAGTTCAGAAATTGGAGTCTCCACCTAATATAGTTTCTAAGGTGTATTAGGTCACCTAAGCGTCTAAGGTCGAGTTTAGCTGTCATACTAGTCCGGTTTCAGAGATTCGAAGGGCAAGAAGTCCAAATTTACAGAAACAGTCCAGATTACGCAAACATTACACATTTAAGCCCCTGTTTAAATGAACTTCCAGATTTAACGTTTAAAAAAAAAAAGCATGCTTCCAATCCTTTCAATTCTAAGACCTGTGTGGAGTGATCAATAAAACAGTGTTATCGTTCAGAGATTCTACCCAGGATATGCAGACTTTAGAAAGAGACCATAGAACTTTAGTTTTCAACCAAAGAATGCTATAAAGATTTTAAAGATGTCATGCTTTTTAGATGATGCAACACATAGAAGGGAAAGGTCAAGAGGAGGCTCCTGAATAGCCAATGTGCACAACCTGGTAGTTGTGCTCCCTGTGTTAAACAAATACAAACAGGATTCCTACTGAATGTATAAGGTGGGGAAAATTTCTAAAAGGGAAAAGAACAGAGAAAGAGCAAAGGTCAGATATTTCCCTTTGTCTTAAACTCAAGACTGCCATAACAAATCAGGGGTCCGTGGTTCCAGAACTCTAGCACCAAAACCAGTCTAGAGGGCTCAACAACTGACCCTTTTTAAACCTTTTAAGTTCCCATGTAGTTACTGAAACTGGTATGGTCTACTCAGGACTATCCAATCAAACTACAAGTTCAAAGTTAGCAGGGGAAAAATGGGGAGAAGGGAAGTCCAAATGAGCAATCACATACAGCCAAGAAGCAAGCAGAAGGCACAGACAAGAGCAGTTTTAAGCAGGCAACATCATAGATTTAGGAAAAAACTTTATATCTTGCAGCAAATACAATAAAACATGTTGATTGCAAAGAACAGGAACAGAAGCAGTCAGGAAACAAGCAACCCCCAGTTGATGTGAGAAAGACTCAAGAGAAAAAGAGAGTAGTGTTTTTATGTGTGTTTGAGTTCTTTTCAGTTTTTTCTTGGTGTCAAGTGAATGAGAGGAACCCATTTATATAGGTAAGGGAGTTGGGGTTTAGTTCTAACGGGAGAAAACAAAATAAGGCAAAGGGAGATAGTTTTCCCAGAATTAGAAGGGGAATCTTGATACACCTTCAAAACATAAACCAATTAGAGCCCTAAAATTAAGGCCATCCGAGATACTGACAAGTATAATGCCCTCCCCTGGCCATAATAAAGTCCAGAATCAATATTAGACTCAAAATCCTTCGATTGGCTTGACAGATTCCCCATCAAACTCAAATTGATATTACATCAATCAACAAACCTCTTTCCCATCAAGATATAAATCACAGGCCAATCACAAATTTAAAATTGAACCAACTGATCTTCCTTTAATTGTGAAAACTAGACTTCACATCAAACAAATCAAATGATCATGTATTTTATCAAAATAGGAGACTAGATTCGCTGCAAAACCAGGATGGGTAAACTATCAGTTAAACCTAGCAAAGATGCCATGGAACACAAGCCACGAATGTATCAAATCCAGGCAGACAAACGTATCGAAGCAACGTTCAATTTAACCAGTAAATTAAACAAGAAATCAACTAATCCAGTCGACTTTTACCCTAGCTAATTATCATGTGACAATCAAACATGCTGATACACAGAAGACTAGGCAAATTTAGGCATGGATATAGCACAGAACAATTAGGAAAAATTAGGATTAGGGTTACCCATTTCCAATCGAAGTTGGGTCAATCTTGACCCGCTTCCATCGCGTTCGCATGAGGGCTTTCCCTCCTCCTTTAGCAACGGTAACAACTTAGGCTCCGATTAGTCATGTCCGGAGACTTCTCCGGTGATAGAAAACCTTCGTCGATGAGAGGTCAATTTTGATCTCCATCGAAACAATCAAATAGTATAGGGATTTTGTAGCGGAGGAGACGAGGATCATGAACACGTAATTTGTTTCGTGTTTCGCCGGTGGGAATGGCCGGAAAATGCCATAAACCGCGGCGATTAGGTTTTGTCGTAGAGAGAGAAATGATAGAGAAGACGGCTGAGCGAGAGAAATGAATGGGCTAATGGGGTTTTGGGGGGTCACTTGTAATTAAAATGGAAACTTGGATCTCAGCCGTCAGATTGTACACGTGGACGGCTGAGATCAATCCACGTAGGCGTTGAGGTGTAATAATGGGCTGATGTGTGAGTGCACGTGTATATATATATATATTTATGTATATATAGTATATAAACAGTGTTTAAACCCTATAAATTAAGTATAAAATAGGTATGAAAATTGAATAAAATAGGTATAAAATTATAGAAAAATTATGGAGTTAATTTAGAACATTAGAATGGCTGGGGGGGGGGGGAGCGTATAAAACTGTAATTTTGGGATTTAAAATGATTTGGGTAATTTTATCAAAAATAGAGGTGGTTTCGAGTTTTGAAATGGGAACGTACATTTTTGTAAAAAATGGCTATTGTTTGCGATGATGTTTTTTCGAAGATGGCTTTTATTGCCAGGCTATTATGAGAAGATAATTTGAAAGTAATGGACGGGGCGAGAATAAATGCATGATCGTGGGTATAATTTGAAAACCATTGCTTTAAAAATAGGAGGGACAAAATTGGGTGTCAACAGCTGCCCTCTTTGCCCGGGGATGACTGAAGAATCTTGGGGCAAAGACGTTAACGGTACGGTCAATTTTGTCACGACTCTAGAGGAGTGCCTATGACTTACGGGAGATGTTGAGAAGTAAGGCCGTAATGTTTGCTTTATCTAAGTGTATATCCTGCAATAAATATGATTCTGCAAAATGATGTATGTAGAACGTACCTTCCCGCCTGGCTGGATTGTATTTCCAGGTTTTTTACCGTATGTAGTTATGTCTGTTATGCCTGACTGTGAGTCCTTTGCTGTCAAATGTTAGATTCGACGTCGCGCTGTGTACCCTCAGTCGATGCATTGGGCTGTGTACCCTCCGCAATTAATTAAGATGACAAATCGATATCGGGCTGTGTACCCTCAACTGATGCTTCGGGCTGTTTACCCTTAGCAAATTTAAATACAGATCGATATCGGGCTGTGTACCCTCAACCGACGCTTCGGGCTGTGCACGTTCATTAAATTTAAATGCAGATCGATATCAGGCTGTGTACCCTCAGCCGACGCTTCGGGCTGTGTACCCTCAGCAAACTTAAATGAAAATCGATATTGGACTGTGTACCCTCAACCGACACTTTGGGTTGTGTACCCTCGGCAAACTTAAATGATAACCTTTGTCGAAACATGTCTGTCATGTGTTGCCGAGTTGCGTGTCTTTTGTGCCTGCATTCTTGGCGTGCTTCACGCTTGCTGCCCATGAGTATCAGGACCTTGGCCGGGCTGATAGGGATATGCATAAAATAGTAAATAATGTAATGTTATTGAAAACTTTTATAAGAAAGAAATGAAGTGAAATATTTTATCCTATTGAATCACCAGTCGCGTTGTGTAAAGCCATAGTCGCCGCTCTTCACGCTGTTCCAAACTCCATCGAATGAATTTTGAGGGCGACCTCAAAATTCTGCCCTAGTTTGTGTTTGAAATTTTTGAGAGGGTCTCAAAAATTTCTGCCCCAGTGTCAACTAATTTGTCCTCTAGGATTTCTTAGAGTTTCTCAAAAATTCTACCTTAGTTTTTGTTTTATGGGAGAATGAAATTTTTGTATTTATGCGACCGAACCTTGAGTAGGTTGCCTACGTATCCCACTTAGGGAATCAGGTCGTGACGCAGTTCAGATTACATAATTTATTGCAGAATGGCGAAATCACTAACTAGTACAAACTCTTATACATAGTATCTTTTGACGGCATCTGAGTTGATCAGTTTCTGCCAAACTTCTCCGTCCATTTCTGCTAGTATCAGTGCTCCTCCATTTAGAACTCGATGAACCATGTATGGCCCTTGCCAGTTTGGTGCAAACTTGCCTTTTGCCTCTTCTTGATTGGGAAATATCTTCTTCAGTACTAATTGCCCAGGTTCGAAGGATCTCTCTCGAACTTTCTTATTAAATGCCTTAGCCATTCTCCTCTTATATAATTGCCCATAACATACTGCATTCAGCCTCTTGCCATCGATGAGGCCCAATTGCTCCATTCTTCCTCTGATCCATTCAGTGTCTTTCAACTGTGTCTCTTGGATGATTCTTAAGGATGGTATCTTGACTTCCGCTGGTATTACCGCCTCGGTGCCATATACCAGCAAGTAAGGAGTAGCCCCCGTTGATGTTCTCATTGTGGTGCGGTACCCTAATAAAACGTAGGGTAGGTTCTCGTGCCATTTCTTTGAATTGTCTGTCATTTTGCGCAATACCCTCTTGATGTTCTTGTTGGCTGCTTCGACCGCACCATGCATTTGGGGTCTATATGTGGTGGAATTATGGTGCTTGATCTTGAAAACCTCACAGGTCATTTTCATTAGGTCACTATTGAGATTGGAACCATTGTCAGGGATACCAAATCGACAAATCATCTTATCACGGACAAAGTTTGACACTACTTTCTTTGTCACTGACTTGTATGATGCAGCTTTCATCCATTTGGTAAAATAATCAGTGGTTACAGCTTTCACCCATTTGGTAAAATAATCAATGGTTACCAATATGAAACGATGTCTATTGGATGCGGCTGGCTCGATGGGTCCTATGACGTCCATTCCCTAAGCAGCAAAAGGCCAAGGTGATCCCATGATATTCAATTCATTGGGAGGCACTCTAATCATATCTCCGTGGACTTGACATTGATGACATTTCTTTGCGTGCTTTATCCAATCATGCTCCATTGTCATCCAGAAATAGCCAGCCCTCAAAATCTTCTTTGCAAGCACGAAACCGTTCATATGTGGGCCGCACGTCCCAGAGTGTATTTCTTTCTACAATCTAGCAGCTTCTTTGGCATCCGCTCATCTCAGCAATCCCAAATCAGGTGTCCTTTTGTATAAAACTTCTCCTTTCAGAAAGAAACCGTTTGCTAATCTCCTCAGTATCTTCTTTTGGAGGTTTGTCGTATCCTTTAGGTAGATGCCTTCTTCGAGGAACCCTTTGATGTCATAGAACCAAGGTCGTCCGTCTAATTCTTCTTCTACATGATAGTAGTATGCTGGCTGTTTCCTCACCATGACGGGTATTGAGTCAATGTTGTTCTTGTCTGGATGCTTGATCATGGAAGATATGGTGGCCAGCATCCGCGAACTCATTTTGCAGCCTAGGTACATGCCGGAACTCTATCTTGGTGAACCTTTGCTTCAGCTCTTTTATGCACTCCAGGTACGGCAGTATCTTGGAGTTCTTTGTTGTCCATTGTCCTCGGGCTTGGTGAATCAACAAGTCAGAATCTCGGATTGCTAGCAGCTCTTGTATGTTCATGTCTACCGCCAATCTAAGACCCAAGATGCAGGCTTCGTACTCCGCCATGTTGTTGGTGAAAGGGAACCTTAATTTGGCTATGACAGGGTAGTGTTGTGCAGTCTCGGAGACTAATACCGCTCCAATGATGATGCCTTTGAAATTCACTGCTCCATCGAAGAATAGCCTTTAACCATCATACTCTTCGGTGATATCTTCTCCTACGAACATGACGTCTTCGCTGGGGAAATAGGTGTGTAATGGTTCATAGTCATCTCCCACTGGATTCTCGGCCATATGATCAGACAAGGCTTGAGCTTTCACCACCTTTTGAGTGACAAAAGTGACGTCGAATTCACTGAGCAGCATTTGCCATTTAGCCAGCTTTCCAGTAGGCATTGGTTTTTGGAAGATATACTTGTGAGGATCCATCCTCGATATCAGCAATGTTGAGTAAGATGTCAAGTAGTGCCTCAACTTTTCTGCTATCCAGGTCAGCGCACAACACGTGCGTTCCAACAATGTGTACTTGGCCTCGTAAGGAGTAAATTTCTTGCTTAGGTAGTATATTGCTTGCTCCTTTCTTCCAGTTGAATCATATCGCCCAAATACACAACCATATGCCGAATCTACCACAGACAGGTACAAGATCAAAGGTCGCCCAGGCTCGGGCGGAACCAACAGAGGCGGGCAAGACAAGTACTCCTTTATCCAATCAAATGTTCTTTGACAGTCTTCCGTCCAGTCGATCGCTGCATCTTTCTTCAGTAGCTTGATGATCGGCTCAAAGATGACAGTGGATTGTCCTATGAACCGGCTGATGTAGTTGAGCCTTCCAAGGAAGCTCATGACCTCTTTCTTGCTTTTTGGCAGCGGTAATTCTTTGATGGCTTTGATCTTGGATGGATCCAGCTCGATACCCCTCCTACTGATGATGAAACTCAGAAGCTTCCCTGCTGGAACACCAAAAGCACACTTCGCTGGGTTTAGCTTCAAATTATACTTTTGCAGGCGGTTGAAAAACTTGCGCAAGTTGTCAAGATGCTTTGAACTCTTCTTCGATTTGATGATCACATCATCCATGTAGACTTAAATCTCTTTTTGCATTAGGTCATGGAACATAGTTGTCATTGCTCTCATGTAAGTTTCCCCAGCGTTCTTCAACCCAAACGGCATAACTTTGTAGCAATAAGTCCCCCAAGACGTGGTGAAACTGCCATCTCGGCATCCTCCTTATCCATGAGCACTTGATGATAACTGGCAAAATAGTCCACGAAGGATTGTAGCTCATGTTTCGTGCAATTATCAATCAGGATATGTATATTTGGCAAAGGAAAATCATCTTTCAGGCTTGCTCTGTTCAGATCCCTGTAATCCATAAAAACTCGGAGTTTCTCATCTTTCTTCGGCACTGGGATAATGTTAGCCAGCCAAGTTGGGTATTTGATTGTTTTCAAGATTCCAAACCGTGAGATGCTTGGTTACCTCTTCCCCAAACTTTAACAAAAGTAACGAATTGAAAGTTCGGGCCTTTTGTTTGACTGGCGGAAAGCCCGGATAGATAGGTAATTTGTGAGCTACTACATCCGTGCTTATGCCAGTCATGTCATCGTACGACTAGGCGAATACGTCCTCTTATTCTTTAAGAAACTCAGTAAACCACTTTTTAGCTTCGACGGTGAGATGCACACTGATCCTTGTCTCTTTCACAGTTTCCTCATCTCCTAGGTTTATCACCTCAGTTTCCTCTAGGTTTGGCTTAGGCTTATTTTCAAATCTTTCAATTTCTTCTTGTGTGGTCTCATAAAAATCATCATAATCAACTCCAGTTTCCTCAAGCTCACTTGTTTCATTACACGTAGCGATTGCAGGCTCTACCATGGGCCACGGTAAGCTCGGGCCCGGGTGCTGATCTAGTTGTTCAATGCGGCTCCAGATCCAGTCTTTGTTAGCCCAGGAGGTTCAACATGTTCTTCTAGGATCACACAACAGTCTTCGTCGGATATGAACAGTTCTTGCACTCCCGCCAGTAGATCCTCTTCAGCATCAGCTATCTTTGGCTCCACCCCTTGCACTGCGGACACCTCCCCTTTTCGGCCATCCAAGTATCCAGACGAGACGAAAATATGTAAGAGAGTCTTGGTGCTTTTCTTATAGAACTTGAAGTCCAGTGATGCTTCTTCCATGCTCTTCTCGTAGGTCACGATGTACCCTATGCCAGCCTTCTCATAGTCGGGCCTCATCAAAATTTTAATCGGCTCAATCATGCCATACAGGTTCTTGCCTAAACCTTTACCAGGTTTATAGCCTTGCCTTATCATGATGCTGATAACCCAGTCTCTAGGCCATTTTGTAGGTTGTGGGAGCACATATGGCTCTTCAATCACTAAAATTTTTGCGACGGAGGAATTTAGTCTGGTACCCTTCATAGCCTTTGCTTCGGCCATCCCAGTAGGCACTATAAAAATTTCTCTTCCTTTCTTCAACCCCAGGCAATGTGTTAACCAACTTGGGAGCGAAATGTGAAGTATAACCTCCTTGGATTGTGTCTGTGGATTCCAAATCGGATTGTACTTTTTGCGACGTCCTCCTCGAGTACCTTGCATTGCTCCCACAAGCTCCACAGTATAGAAAGTTTGCCCATCAGGAGCATTCCCTTCGATTGCTGGTATGGTTTGCTCGTTGTAAATAGAGTTGTTCCCTTCACCAAACACTACCACCTCTTATGGTCCCACTCGAACTTTACTGTTTGGTGCAATGTAGAAGGCACTGCGCCAGCCATATGGATCCAAGGTCTTCCCAGTAGCAGGTTATAGGAAGCGGAGATATCCATGACATGAAATTCGGCAGTGAACTCCACGGGACCGACCATGATAGTCAAGTCAATTTCCCCAATGGTGCTTCTTTGCGATCCATCAAACGCCTTCACCTTCATGTCGCTTTCTCTTATCTTGCTTTGGTCAATTCCCATTCTTTTCA
This sequence comes from Petunia x hybrida, assembly GCA_037355625.1. NCBI lineage: Eukaryota > Viridiplantae > Streptophyta > Magnoliopsida > Solanales > Solanaceae > Petunia > Petunia x hybrida. The sequence continues at coordinate 438,769 of JBBBVM010000475.1, forward strand.
AAGTGAAAAATGGGCATATGTTCAGACCAAAGCCTCCGTCGATCAGAATTCTTCCTACGAACCAATCTTTGCATTTAATAGTAACTTGCAAAGCTTTGTTGTGGCTCAACCCTTCAGGTGGAAGCTCATCTTCATGAAAGCAATTCGGTTGGCCTCCATGACTTGTCCGACCATGCTAGCCAGGTTTTCAGCCGAGGTGTCCACCAGAACATGTTCTTCATCCAACACTTTCATCAAAGCATTTTGGTGGCTCTCCGATTTGAGGAGTAAAGCAAAAACAGAGATTTGCGCTGGAGTCTTGCCCAAGTGTTCGACCACGGAGTATTTCTTTGCTTGTATTTTCTTCCACAATTCATCGGACTCTTCCTCGCTGATGCCTCGTCTACCTTGAGCGAGATGCTTGGGAGTATAAATCCTCCAACTCCTAGTCACTGCTTGTGCAGCAATGGTCTTAACCGTTGATTTGTTCTTCCTCTCTATTTCGTAGTCCCATGGGACCGCCTTGTCACTGTACGGAGGAACCACGTCAACATAGAACTTTGGAGCCACTTCCACCTCAATGGGCTCTGGTGCTGTAGCAGCTTCAGCAACTGAGGCACGTGCCGGTGTGTATTCTTTTTCTTTAACAATGGTCCCCTCCAGGCTGCATTCTTCATCTATCTCGATCAGATTCACTCTATTTTCTCCATGGTTAGGCAAGGGATTGTTGTGCACATTTGGAGTTTTCAAGTATGTCACCTTTTGATCGATCAAGTCTTGTATCTTGTCCCTCAAGGCGTAGCACTTTTCAGTATCGTGACCAGGTCCTCCAAAGTTATAGGCATAGGTTTTGGTTTGGTCAAAATAGGGTGTCATCCTATCAGGCATTTTGAATGGTACGGGTTTGTAAATGGCCGGCTGCTTTGAGTCTCTCGAGCAACTGAGTACGGGACTCGGCCAATGGGGTATAGTTTCTTTTTGTTCGTGGGTTGTTGTTGGCATGAGTCCTTGGTGAATAGGCATTGGTGTTTTAGTAGTTGGGACTTTGTGGGTATGGTGGTCTTTGTGGCGGTGGTTTTCGGTACACGGGCTGAGTGTTGTAGACAGGGTAGGTGGATGTGGGTGGAATGTATGGGTATGATGGAGGAGGTGTTTGGTAGTAGTGGTTATGGGTAGGAGAGTGGTCAAGTGATGCACCCACGAAGGAGACATCGTCTTTCTTCTTTCTTGATGTGGTAGTGCTTCCAGCTTGTAGGGCATTGTTGGTGGCTTGTAGTTCAACCAAGCAAACGATCCTACCAGTCTTCAGTCCATCCTTGATCAAATCTCCAAACTTCTTAACTTGCAGATTCAACATTTTGTTAAAGTAGACGTCTTCTTGTATGCGGATGAAGGTAGCCATTATCTCGGCATTTTCCATAGGAGGTTGGACTTTGGCGGCTTCAGCTCTCCACCTAGTTGCAAATTCTCTGAATATTTCGGTGGGATTCTTCTTCAACTTCTCCAAATAGAACCGATCGGGCATAACATCAGTGTTGTGCCCAAAACTATCAACGCAGTCTCTAGGCATTGCTTCCCAGTTCGTCCACTTCTTTGTTTGCTGCTTAGAGTACCACACCAGCGCATCTCCGGTCAGACTGCGGTTGAATAGTTGCATGCGGATATTTTCATCATGTCCAACCCCAATCAACTTGTCACAATAAGATCTCAGATGAGCCATTGGGTCACCACTGCAGTCGAACATATTGAACTTGGGCGTCTTATAGCCTTCGGGCAACTTTAAGTCAGGATACAAATAGAGGTCCTCATAAGCTAACCTCGGGTTCCTTTGGTGCCCTGGAATTGTTTGAAGTTCTCTACCAACCATTGGACTTTCTTCTTGGTGTTGTCTGAGTCTTCCTTTGTCCATGCATACATGTCATGATCTTTGGTGGGTGATGCAATGTTTTTGTTTTAAACAGTGAAAGGGGGTAAGTTGTTTTGTGGTGCTTTTGGTGGTGCAGTGTAGGTAGGGTAGGGAATGTCTTTTTTAGGGTATAGCGGATCTTTGTCGTGAGGGTGGGCAGTTTTGTTTGGTTCAATGATCTCATCAGCACGGGCAGGAGGGATCCTATTCTCCAACTCGAACAATCTCTGTTCCAACTTAGCATAGTCTTCATAGGCAACCATACCTTGCTTTTCAGGAGTTCCATTTCCTACTTTGTCAAACTCAGCCATGATATTTCGCCTCGTCCTTGTCCTTGTAGGTAAAGGGGGAGGGGTTGGGATTGATCCTCTGGATCTCAACCGATATTGCAGCACGGCAAGAATGCACAAACCAAACTATCAGGGACTTGGGGACTGATACATCAAAAATAAAGAAAGAAATGTGAGAATACGTTAGTTTAAACAAAATCGTGTCCTATCATGCATGGGACCTCTTTTGTGTCAGAAGTAGGCCAATCGAAGATTCAAGGTAACGTTTGCACCAAACACATCATTTCGTTTGCATAAACATAATCAACACAAGCCTAAAAACCCAAAAATAAAGAAATTTTATTTGATTTGCTTGGCTTTATTACAACCACTAATTTGAGACAATGACTCGATTAAAATTAAAACAACGACAAAAAGGACCAGACGACTCGACTCAATATGACCAGACTACGTGCTAAACAAAGAGGCTTCAAATCAAGCATCAGTCCTAATGTCTTCTGTTTCCTTCTTCTCTTTGGCTTCTTCCTTAGGCTTGTGAACCAAGCTCATGGGTGGAGGATCGGCGAACGTCTCCATTAGATCCTTCCCAGCTTCTATGTCACCCAAACCTTTCGTGAAGAACTCGTAGATTTTTATTCCCTTTGCTTCCTTCTCTTCTAGTGGTACTTCATTAAAATACTCTCCCCATCCCTTGAGCAAATCATGTAGGTTCCCAGCAGCCTGCCTTGCCACCATGACTTTGCTTGTCCAATATTTGAGTGCATCCCCTTTAATCTTATTGTCACGACCCAATTTGGCACCGTGACCGGCACTTAGGAACTAAGTCCCTAAACAAGCCTTATCAATATTCTATAGAAAATCGGGCAGAACTTCCCTGTTTTAGGACTATCCAAAAATTTACCTGCTTTAAACAAATAGAAAACCCAACCAACAACCAATATCTTAACGATTTAGCAAAGGAAAATACCACAATTATCTCCAAATACCCCCGAGAACATCTAACAGGATTGTAATAGTTCATAAAGGCTAAATACTCACAAGAGTAACTATTAACTGAATAACCAACTCAAAGATAAAGACAACTGACTAAATGGAGCGACTCTAGAGTTCAAGAATAGCAGTAATGAATAAATAGAGCTCTGCCCACGCGAACTAATGCGGGGCTCATCAGGATTGTCAACTCGTATGCTCTAAGAATAAATATCCTTGCCTACGCCACCTGCTGCTCTGGAAAGAAAAATAATAGCGAGGAGTGAGTCGTTTTGGCAGGTTCGCTCCAGGATTGAGTTCGCTACGTTGTGAAGGAGCGAAGACGACTTCAGCTGTCAGGGTGAGCCAGCTTTTATTCCGAATGGCCACCAGTTTATTGGTTATCATTTCAGTTGCATTTTGCTCCTTTCAGGAGGTATCTGTCTTCTTTTGTACTCTTAGATGTCTAGTCTGGATAGCCCTAAACCTAGTATGTATGGTAGTCAGCTGTAATTTCTTTTGTACAGCTTAGAGGTATCAGTATGTCTGTGTTTTATTTTAAGTCTTGTCCTTATCTATGAATTGTTATATTTATTTTCCCAATTTAATTGGTAAGGGTTCGCCCGACGGGTCTGGGGGAGGTTGTCGGGTGCCCGCACGACCTAACCGAATTTCGGGTCGTGTCAGTAAACTTGTCCAAGTATGCAAAGTTTAGATTTGTGTATGCTTTTCCATTTGGCGAGATAAATGATTGGTGCATATAGCAAAGGCACTATCAAATATGAGGTAATATCAAAGGATCGAGCATGGGAAAAGAGGCTTGTAATCATTCTAGTTATGAAAATGTGGCGCGCTACCCATCCATAAAGAGGAGTTTACACAGACATAATTTCCACTACATTTTGATAAATGAGCCTTCTTATCTTCAAATATTGAACCTCGACTAAGCTGGGGAATACTGAGGAGTAAAGCACAATATGTACGTACGATTCAAACAGATAGGCACGATTAGGCATGAAAACATGCACGATTAACACAGATAGGATGAATAGGAAGGAATACAAACTGACATCCATTCAGGAATGAATGATTAGGTAGATTACTGCTGCGAGTATGGAAATTCAAATTTGAGCGCTTTGGAACTTGGCAAACTAGATAGCTCGGGTGTAGAAAAAGTATTTTCCGTAGGATTAAGCTTTTTGAATAGAGTTCTAGAACAAAGCATAGTATGCATTTGTGATTTTGGGGTCGCACAATTTCATGTGGGGTAGTGATTTTCGAACGAAAGTGTTGGAGATTAAGGAGTGGCTCGAGGTCCTGTCGAAGAATTGAAGAGTTTCCTACAGTACAAGTAAGATAAGTGCAAACAGAGATAAAGATAAAGTAGACTTCCCTGTTGAGCTGAGCTCTTCTCTATGTCTGGGAATGATACGTAAAAAATAATATGTTTTGATATCACTGAGATGCTGTATCGTTTCCTGCAATAAAGGTGAGCTTGTTGCAAATAATATTTATGAACATAAAGTAGACTTTCCCGTCGTTGGATCGTCTTGCAAGTGCTTCTTGTCAGGAGATATTTATATGCTCGTCAGGAGCTGCTAAATTCCTCTCGTCATGAGTTATTTATTTTCTTGTCAGGAGATATTTATTTGCTCGCCAGGAGCTGCTAAGTGCCTCTCGTTAGGGGATATTTATATGCTCGTCAGGAGCTGCTAAGTACCTCCCGTCAGGAGATATTTATTTGCTCGTCAGGAGCTACTAAGTGCCTCTCGTCAGGAGATATGTGCCTGTTGCACCGGGCTGTAAACCCTGCGTGCAATGAGTAAAGTGAAGTGCTAAAAAAACAAGAGTGATGTTACCATGCATGTAGGATTTCCTGGAAAACTGTCACGCTGATTGTCATATTTATTTCCTCTTTGGGCCTTTGATGAATTTTGAGGGAATCTCAAAAATCTTCCCCAGTGTCAGCTTGCGTCTTTTGGAATATTTGAGGGGATCCTTAAGAATTCTTCCCAAGTTTGTTGCCGTGGATAGCTCACCCTATTGTAATAGTGCCTAAGAAACACAAGTCCAATTCTAAGGCGGACGGGCCTATTATAGTAGTGCCTGCAAAATAAAATAAAATATATGTGCATGTCCAATTGAAACGACCTTAGGTAGTCGTTGCAGAAATTAGGAATTCGACTGGCGTATCGATAATTTTAAAATCTTCGTAAGATCAATTAGGACCTGTCCGTAAAATTTGAACTAAATCTGACTTCGTTTGGTAGGTATCGGAAGAATGTTTCAGTTTCTATTGTAGATAAATCTTAAAAAGAGTTTTTCGAGCTCAATTTTGGCGAATGAGCTCCGATTCAAAATTTGAAAGTGTCGTTAGGTTTGTATGATTATTTGTGACCTGTGTGAACTTTCGAAAGTAAATTTCGAGGTCGTTCGGATAGTTTCCGCTAAAGTTTCGAAAATTAATAATTTGATCTTTTTTCCGTTTAATTCGTATCTTGAATTTCGGGAATCCGATTTGAGATCCTCCTTAGCGAGTATGTTATATATATTTTGTATAATTTGTATGCAAAATTTGAAGTTATTTCGAATTTCGTAGGGTACCGTTTTAATTTTTATCATAGCAGCAAGTTTTTTTAAAGGAAAAGGAAATAAAAGAAAGAAAAGAAAGAAAGAAAGAAATGAAGGTGGTGGGGGTCCTTAGCTTATAAAGCTTAGGACGAAATAAAACAGAAACATTAGGAATAAAATGAGATCGCGAAGGAGAAAGGAAAAAAAAGCCAAAAAATAGAGAAAGGAAAGGAAAAGAAGCAGGAAAAAAATAGAGGTTTCACCCCAAAACATCAAGGTAATGATGTTTATTCATTATTTCAGTTTATTATGCGAGTTTGAATATTTTTTAACGGTAGAAATTAAGATAGTAGACATCGTCCTAACAAGTTAAATTGATAGTTTAAAGGGTTAATTGGACCCCGATAATGAAATTGATTATATATTCGAACTCAAGGAGCTATGGACTACCTATAAATTTAATTTATTTAGGGTTTGATTATGTGATTTTAAATCATGTACATAGGTTTGGACTGCATATTGCCTACGTGAATCGGGTGTCAGGTTCCTTACTAGATTGTTCTAAGATATAAAGAATGAAGGCTTAGCCTTATGTGATATATTTTTCTGCCTATTGAACACAGCGGGATCGTTTGGAAATAAATCCAAAAGACAAAGCAGTTGTTGAGTAGCAATGTTAATTTTGGAACAAGGTAAGTTTTGTATCAATTCTTTGGAGGCCATTGGCCTTAAGGATATTCTACCACATGTTCTTTACGTGTGTAGCTGCCGATAGGCGTACTCATTACACCTTAGCTTTGTATTTACATTGTATATTATATGTTATCCTCTATTATTGGTATTGCATCAAGCATATGGGTATTGTAGTTTGGTTTTGAACTTGACATATACTTCCCGGTAATCGATGAGAGTCCTGAGCCGGGAAAGATTTATTATTGCATATATCTCCTGGTAGACGGTGAGTGGTTTCTATTCATTTCTTTGTGGCCTTATGTCTGTGGATTTGACAATGTATGTCTCTATTCATGCATAGCTGCCGATAAAGGCATACAACTATGCAGATTTTTTTGAAAAGAATGATTTACACTGTATGGGTTAATATTTGTTGTATTTTATACTGGTTGGTTTAACCTGCACGCCGTCGGGGGTATACATCACATGAGGTTGGCTCGATATGCGTGCCTATGCGAGTTTTATATGGTGGGCTTGTCCTACACGCTTTTAGGAGGATGTATGCCTATATGATTGTCTCGACCTGCACGCCGCAGGGGGTATACATCACATGAGGTTGGCTCGACATGCGTGCATACATGTGTTCTATATTGTTGGCTCGTCCAATACGCTTGTAGGAGGATATATGCCTATATGGTTGGCTCGACCTGCACGCCGCGGGGGATATACATCACATGAGATTGGCTCGACATGCGTGCCTACATGGGTTCTATATGGTTGGCTCGACCTACATGCCTGTAGGGGATATATATGAGAGTCCCGCGTCAGAGATGAGTATTAGGCACATGTGACTGCATTGCATCATACCGCATTCATCCCATTTCATTGCACCGCATGCTAACTATTGTGTGACTATCGTACTATGTTTTGTGTATGCGGTATGTACACCAAGTTGTGGACATATTTCAGTTTGGCTATATGTTTCTGGCTATTTTATTTCCATAATTGGTTTATATGCCTTAGTTATATGCGTTTTTTGTCTGTACTTGCTTAGCTCTTCTCCCTGGCTAGCAATCCTATTCTTTGAGGTAGCTAGTCTTCCCCCGCTTTTTGAGTCCTTTGGACACAACCTTGTTTGTTGTTTCTTGTCTATTTATTTTGTTTCGGCAGGTTCGCCCCAGGATTGAGTTCGCACGTTGTTAAGGAGCGAAGAGAACTTCACCTGTCAAGGTGAGCCAACTTTGGTTCAAGATGACCACCAGTTTTATGTCTATTATTTCAGTTGTATTTATCTCCTTTCAAGAGGCGTACATATTCTTTTGTAATCTTAGATGTCTAGTCAGGATAGCCCTAAACCTAGTATGTTTGGTAGTGAGCTATAATTTCTTTTGTATAGTTTAGAGGTATCAGTATGTCTGTGGTTTTTCTAAGAATTTTTCTTATTTATGAGTTGAATTTATATTTACTTTTCGAATTCAGTTGATGAGGGTTCGCCCGACGAGTTTAGGGGAGATGGTGGGGTGCCCGCATGACCTAGCCGGAATCCAGGTTGTATCAGTTGGTATCAGAGCCCAGTTTAGGGTCTATCCAGACTAAGACATTGTCTTGTATAGTCTCGCTGATGGGTACGTAGACGTCCGTACTTATCTATGAGAGGCTATGATTGCATTTAGGAAGTTTCTCTTCCTTCTTTTCTAATCGTGCATCGGTCTGGGATGCAAAAAATATTTTTGTTGATTCTTTTATAGTAATTGTGAACCCTAGTGCGACCAGTTAGCAAAGCGTATGAGTTTAGGATGAAGCAGTCTAGCCTGGGGCTTGAGTAGCTCAAGCCCCGACAGTTGTGGATCGTGCTGACGATGTAGTTGCGTAGGCCCAAACTATGCCAGCTCTCGATCGGAAATGTAAGCAAGGCCTTGTGGTTCCCCGGCTCTCTATGATGCTTTTTTTTTAGAATCTTGGCGGCACAAATACCGCAAGAACCTCTTATTCCCTATGCAGCTCATCAGGTTGTCGCAGATGTAGACATTCGGTCTTAGGGAGCTCTTGTTCTAGTTCCTGAATTTGACCCAGTAAATTATGTTCTAGAGGCAGCATGTGTTGTACTTCCAATTGTTCTGGCTGGTTAGCTAGCCCTGGTAACAGTTCGGTTCAAGTGCCCAAAGAGGCTGCATTATTTTACCCAATTGAACCTTCCGATAATCTTAAGCCATGCATCAGATAATCCTGTGTAATTTTTTTTTAAATAAAATGATGTCAGCATATCCTTCAGGCTATTGGTTATCTCGAGCAGTATTATGTTTATTATATTGCTTTCCAGTTTCAGGGTCCAGCTTTGGATTAGTGGACCGCTCTCTTATTAGTTAACTTGGTTCGATTTTCCTTCTAGATTCGTGAAAAAGTTCCTTTCGCGCAGCGAGCGAGATGAAAAGAGTCGCCAATTTGAGTGGATTGGATAGGGTAGCCTGTCGGTTTTAGAGTATGAGATTAAATTCTCTAGGATGGATGGGTATGTACTAGAACTAGTCCATGAGCTTTTCGAGAAGGTTCGAAGATTTATTGATGACCTTTCTTCTTCCTTGAGGTCCTAGATGGCTCGAGAGATTGAGGTGGGGACTTCATTTGATATTGTTGTAGATATAGCTCGGAGGTATGAGGCATACCATAAGTTAAAGCGGGAAGAGTTAGAGCGGGAGGGCAAGAGATCCCACGACCCTGGTGGGCACCATGGTACCTCATTTGGAGGTAAGAGTTTTGATCATTGTGGGAGGTCACCTGCCACGTTATCTCAGCTTGTAGCACGTGACTCTTAGAGTGCGCCAGTTGTTCATCAAGATTAGACTCAGTTTCTCTTTATAGCTATCAACAAGCTGTCCAGCTTCCATTTTCACCGAAAAGGTGTTATTATTGTTGTGAGTTTGTCATCTTTGGAGGAGATTTCCCTTAGTCTGGCAAGTAGGCAGTCGTCCTTTCTCTCACCATCAGACCACCATCATACACCTGCCAAGTCGCAGGGGATTTCATTGAGGGCTCAGTCATCTAGAGATATACCATCATCCGGCAGGGGCTGAGAGCGTGGTGGTTGTGGTTCTTCTAGAAGTAATTATCAGGGTAGCGGCTCAGCTCAGCCGCAGAGGCAGTTCTATGAACTGCTAGTCAGACAGGATGCTGAGGCATCCGATTTAGTAGACCCAAGTATTTCGTCTTCCCTTATATGTGAGAAAGATTTGATTCTTCCGATCAATCTGGAAATAGTTTGTCTTATCATGTTTTCGTGTTTTCTTTGGATATTGTTTCTTTTCAAAATCGGTTGCGATAGAGGGGTGAGCTTCTAGTATGATTTATTCTAGGCATTTGTGAGACCCTACTAGTTTATCTGGTGAGGATGTGAGAGATTAGGGAGTGAGTGGCGGTATTTTCTGCTTGGCATCTTGTTGTTCCACCTTCTGTTATTATGTTAAGTCAGTTTACCTTTCTCTTCGAGATTTAGTATTGGTAGGATGATTGGATTCTAATTCGTCACCATCAGGAAGTGTCATTGTTTCTTCTAGTGTAAAGTGATTAGTAAGTTATATTCCATCTACGTGTGTCCTCTTGGTTCGAGACGTTAGTAGAGTCATGTTATTCTCTGAGCTTGTCTTAGTTATAAAAGGGTTTTCTGGTAAATTGTCACAGTTTCCTTCTTATTGGGAGGTTAAATTGGCATGGATGTTGTTCCATAAGGATCATTTAATATCTATTTCTTCAATGGCGATTCTTTGGCTAGCCTGATTCAAAAGTATGTAGCTCTGGTAGCCAAACAAATAAGAAGATAAGCTTTCTGACGCTCTGATTATTCATATCCTCAGTCCATTGCCATCTCTTCTTCGTCTGGTACTAGTGAACTTGGGCGGTTAATAGCCGCTTGTGATGTTCCTTATGTTGAGCCAGAGTGCGTGTCAAGATAGCCGGATAAGTACATTTTTGTTTTTCAAGGCTATTGAGGGTAGTGAGAAGCGTCATTTTATCCCTGAATTGATCCATCGGGCAGTGGTGCTTATGACAAAGGTATGGAGTTGTGATCTCGAGAGTTGCAGCTGTTTTGCAACTCGAGAGGGTAATTTGGTAGCTCAGATCTAAGCTGTGTTATGTTTTTAGCCAAGTCTTCCTTAGTCCAGCAGACTGTGCGAGGATGGCTATTTCTATTTGTATTAACTTTATGAGTTTATTCTCTAAGTGAAGGAGTCTTCCTCCAATACTGGATGCTAATATTAAATCTCTAAGACATTGCTGAAGCGTAAGCTAATTCTTAGTTTCATCGACCTACTCGATATTGAAAATTATATCGTTGAGGTGATTTGTTGGCGGAATCATATAAACCTATCCAACATTCCGTGTATCTTTGTTTCAAAAATATAGAACTCTCCTCTCATGATCGAGAAAGGGTGAGATTGGTAAGAATAAGCTGGGCAATGGTGTTATCATAATATCCAGATATGTTTTATTCCAAGAGTTTGGTGTGCGTGTTATAATCTATATTCTGTAATCATGAGACAATGTCTGTAGAGTAGCTTATAAAGGTCATGCAAGTTTTCTTGTTATCTGTGTGAATATGCTCTAGAGTTAAGCTCGTTCGAGGACGAACGAGAGTCTTAAGTGGAGGAGAATAAAACGACCTTAGGTAGTCGTTTCGGAAATTAGAACTTCGATTGGTGTGATGATAATTATAAAATCTTCATAAGGTCCATTAGGACATGTCTGTAAAACTTGAACTAAATCGGACTTCGTTTGGTAGGTATCAGAAGAAGGTTTCAGTTTTTGTTCTCGATAAACCTTAAAAAGAGGTTTTCGAGCTCAATTTTAGCAAATGACATCCGATTCAAAATCTGAAAGTGTCTTTAGGTTCGTATGATTATTTGTGACTTGTGTGAACTTTCGAAAGTGAATTTCGAGGTCGTTCGGATAGTTTCCGCTAAAATTCTGAAAATTAATAATTTGATTTTTTTCCGTTTAATTCCTATCTTGAGTTTCAGGTATTCGATTTGAGATACGCCTTAGCGAGTATGTTACATATATTATTTATAACTTGTATGCAAAATTTGAAGTTATTTTGAATTTCGTAGGGTTCCATTTTAATTTTTATCGTAGCAGCAAGTTTTTTTTAAAGGAAAAGGAAACAAAAGAAAGAAAAGAAAGAAAGAAAGAAAGAAATAAAGGCGGTGGGGATCCTTAGCTTATAAAGCTTAGGACGAACAGAAACAGAAACATTACGAACAAAACGATAGCGCGAAGGAGAAAGAAAAAAAGCCAGAAAATAGAGAAAGGAAAGAAAAAGGAGCAGGAAAAAAATAGAGGTTTCAGCCCGAAACATCCAGGTAATGATGTTTATTCATTATTTCAGTTTATTACGCGAGTTTGAATATATTTTAACGGTAGAAATTGGGATATTAAACATCGTCCTAAAAAATTAAATTGATAGTTTAAAGGGTTTATTGGACCTCGATAATGGAATTGATTATATATTCGAACTCAAGGAGCTATGGGCTACCTATAAATGTTATTTATTTAGTGTTTGGTTATGTGATTTGAAACCATGTACATAGGCTTGGACTGCATATTGCCTATGCGAATCGGGTGTCAGGTTCCTTGCTAGATTGTTCTAAGATGTAAAGAATGTTCTAAGTTGTAAGGAATGAAGGCTTAGTCTTATGTGATATATTTTTCTGCCTATTGAACACAATGGGATCATTTGGGAATGAATCCAAAGGACAAAGCGGTTGTTGAGTAGCAATGTAAACTTTGGAACAAGGTTAGTGTTTGTATCCATTTCTTTGGAGGTCCTTGGCCTTGTGGATATTCTACCACGTGTTCTTTACGTGTGTAGCTGCCGATAGGTGTACTCATTGCGCCTTAGCTTTGGATTTACATTGTATATTATATGTTATCCTCTGTTGTTGGTATTGCATCGAGCATATGAGCATTGTACTTTTGTTTTGAACTTGACATATACTTCCCGGTAATCGATGAGAGTCCCGAGCCTGTGAAGGGTTATTATTGCATATATCTCCTGGCAGACGGTGAGTGGTTTCTATTCATTTCTTTGTGGCCTTATGCCTGTGGATTTGTCTATGTATGTCTCTATTCATGCACAGCTGCCGATAAATGCATACTTACTATGTAGATTTTTTTGAAAAGAATAATTTACACTGTATGGGTTAGTATATATTGTGTTATGTTGGTTGGTTTAACCTGCACGCCGCAGGGGTATAATTCACATGAAGTTGGCTTGACATTCATGCCTATGCGGGTTCTATATTGTGGGCTTGTCCTACACGCTTGTAGGAGGATGCATGCCTATATGGTTGGCTAGACCTGCACGCCGCAGGGGGTATACATCACATGAGGTTGGCTCGAAATGCGTGCCTACATGGGTTCTATATGGTTGGCTCGTCCTACACACTTGTAGGAGGATGTATGCATATATGATTGGCTCGACCTGCATGCCGCAGGGGGTATACATCACATGAGGTTGGCTCGACATGTGTGCCTACATGGGTTCTATATGATTGGCTCATTCTACACGCTTGTGGGAGGATGTATACCTATATGGTTGGTTCGACCTGCATGCCGCAGGGGGTATACATCACATGAGGTTGGCTCGACATGCATCCCTACATTGGTTCTATATGGTTTGCTCTGCCTATATGCCTGTAGGGGATATATATGAGAGACCCGCGCCGGAGATGGGTATCAGGAACATGTGACTGCATTGCTTCATACCGTATTCGTCCCATTTCATTGCACCACATGCTGACTATTGTGTGACTATTGTACTGTGTATTGTGTATGCGGTATGTACACCATGTTGTAGACATATTTCTGTTTTCCTATAGGTTTCTGGCTATTTCGTGTCCCTAATTGGTTTATATGCCCTAGTTATATGCGTTTCTGGTCTATACTTGCTTAGCTCTTCTCCCTGGCTAGCTATCCTATTCTTTGAGGTTGCTAGTCTGCCACCACTTATTGAGTCCTTTTGACTCGCCCTTGTTTGTTGTTTCTTGTCTATTTATTTCGTTTCGGTAGGTTCGCCCCAGGATTGAATTCGCCACGTTGTTAAGGAGCGAAGACAACTTCAGCCATCAAGGTGAGCCAGCTTTGGTTCAGGATGACCACCAGTTTTATGTCTATTATTTTAGTTGTATTTTGCTCCCTTCAGGAGGCGTGCATATTCTTTTGTAATCTTAGATGTCTAGTCTGGATAGCCCTAAACCTAGTATATTGGGTAGTCAGCTGTAATTTCTTTTGTGCACTTAGAGGTATCAGTATGTCTGTGGTTTTTCTAAGTATTTTTCTTATTTATGAGTTGAATTTATATTTATTTTCCGAATTCAGTTGATAAGGGTTCGCCCGACGAGTTTACGAGAGATGGTCGGGTGCCTGCACGGCCTAGCCAGAATCCGGGTCGTGTCACCAATTCTAAGGCAGACGGGCCTAATTGTCATATTTTAAGCCTGACGGGGCAAATCGTCATATTTTAACTCTGACGTGGCTAGTCGTGATATTTTAAGCCTCGCATGGCTAGTCGTCATATTTTAAGCTAGATGTGGCTAGTCGTCATATTTTAAGCGTGACGTGGCTAGTCGTCATATTTTAAGCCTGACGAGGCTGGTCTTCATATTATAAGCTTACTGAGGCTAGTCGCCATATTTTAAGCCTGACGAGGCTGATCGTTATATTATAAACATGACGAGACTAGTCGTCATATTATAAGCCTGACGAGGCTAATCGTCATATTTTAAGCCTAGCGTGGCTAGTCGTCATATTTTAGGCCTGACTTGGCTAGACTTCATATTTTAAGCCTAACGTGGCTAAAGTGCTATCATGTCCATTGTAATCGCCTGCGAGTCTTGTGTTTGTTCCAAAGGATCTGCTCTCAAAGAAATATTTATTAGTCTAAACAAATGGTTGCATTGCACTAAATACCAATGTATTGGCTTGAATCTACATTCGTTCTTTAGTGTAACGATTGGGTATGTGGATACTTGGGTTTGGTATTTAGATGTGCCAGATTTGGAGGCTGTCCAAATTTATGTTTGTCTTGGATTGAGATGTGTTGTTTTCATATTTCATGCTTTTCCTTTCAAAAGTCTTTGAGCTAGCTTTGATGGATCGGTCTGTTATAGAAAATGTATTTATGGTTTGGGAGTTGCAGTTTTCATTTGTTGGTTCTTCTTGCACCATTGTCTTTCCTTGGTCAATTAGCACTAAATTTTGTGTTTCAGTGCTAGGTATTTTTGCAATGTCATGACCTTGAATGTTTTGAGTGATGGGTGTAGATCTTTGTCGGATCAAAATCTGGAATTAGTATCTAAGGAGTCATTCGTTTCTTGGTTTGATTTATCTAAAGGAGTGTGAGGTTTTGTCTTTTTGTTTATTTACAATGGTGTTGAGCCTGATAATGTTGTTTTTATAAGTCGACAGAGGGGAGGTTTTTTTGTAAGTTGGGTGCGGTGTGAGACTGTGAGTTTTGTTGATTTTAGTTGTATAATGATTGGATGTCTTTCTTGTGACTCGTGTCTGGGTATACTACTAGCTGATTTTGTTCGTCCATATTAAAGTTGTATGGTAAGGGAATTGGGATTGTCTGAGTTTTCTCAGTGTCATAAGCTGGTGGTTCGAAAGACTTTGTTTCAGAAGTAAATATTTTCAGCTCGGCTTGCCATTTTGGCTTCTTCTTAATGTAGATTCTTGATCAATTTCGGTGTTAGAATACGAAACAACCGTAACAAAGTGAAAATAATGTACAAAAATACATTAGCAAGGGTTTTGAAGTAAAAATAACACATAGAGCTTAAGAGAATACCTAGACTGCGGATGATTAGGTTGGAGACTATGCATAGATATCACAAAGATTTCCTGAGTATTTTATGTAGCTACCAAGGCAAGGATTTTGGTCAAATGACCGATGCTCACTTATGCATGAGAGATGTGTCTGGTTAAATCTCGATGAAAAGGTGACAAAGATGTTGTGTAAGTAATAGGTTGTGCTGCAGAAAAGGAGGTCGGCTCTTTTCGAACACCAAGACCTTGTGCATTTGTCATGCTTCCTTGCAAATTTGTCTGTCATGATGTATGTGTGTCTTTGAAAGAGATATTTAACATCTTTCATACTTGTCAATCAATTGCTGCAATTCAATCTTTGCACCAACTCTACTTGTTGGGTAAGATTTTATTGTGAAGAGACCATACCCGATGTCAATTTCCTACATATCATGTATCTACTGTTTCAATCAAGATCATTTTAGAGGTTGTTGCATTGTATTTTTTCTGTTAAGTGTAGTCGTTGTCATGAGAATTTATATCACTCCATTAAAGCTTTCGACCAAAATTGCTCCAAGAAGTCTATTTGCCCGTGTCTTTGTATCAAATCAATGCTTGGTTTTGCAAGTGTCACAACATACAATTCCATCATCATGTCTCCCATAGGCTAGTAGGTAGGGAATAGGGATATGCTCATGGTTCTATCATATAATGGAATCTTCGTCACTGCGTCTTTGCATTCTTTTCCAAGTTGAATCCGCCTACTGATGTTGGTTGTTTTGCATAAACCTTTGTAGCATCAGGCGGGTTCCCCTGTTCCTCACTTGCTTATTGCCTTCTAATAACCCTTTGAAAGCCTTTTTGACCATGAATAGGTACAAATTTGGAAATACTTTGGATCTCTTTCAATGTATTACAGTATGGATTGGAGTAACAAAATGATCCAAGGATATTGGTGTCAAAGGGTATTGTAGTAAGTCATATGTGCCTTTGAGTTTGACCAACAAATATCTTGCCCTGTAAATTTTTCGCTCCATGTGCATAGTGCTTGTTGTAACAAACTCTTCTTGTTTTGACAAATCACTGACAAGTGCACTTTTCTTAACCATATCTTCTGTCTTGGTATTCAACTTGAGCCAACCTTTGGGATAATAGGTTTCAAGTTGGTAAGGGAAAGAGAATAATTAGGATATGCAAATGATTTCAGATAGAATTGGGAGAGGAGGTGCTTTGCTAGGAAATTAAATTTGGGAAAGGATTTACTTAGGTAGAAAGAGACCTAGAGCAACAAACAAATTCATGCAATGAACACATATCAAATAAAACAGAATCCTATAATGCAAAGGTCCGCTTTATGCACGATGATTTGAAATGTGCTTCATACCACATGTATCATTTCGTTTGCTAACAAAATGCGGATTCTATAAGAGAATATTGCATTTATTGGTCCTTATTACATTGGTTGATATTGAAATACTGTAAGAGGAGGAAAAGACTAAATATTGCGAGGAAATTAGATCATAGCCAAGTGAACATCTTTCATGCTGATCCATCCCCAGAAGATTCTTCATCTTCTTCGGACGAGTCTCTCTCGGACGAGCTTGCCTCTGATGAGTCTCCTTAAAAAATGATATTGTCTGCATCAGATAAGAGCTGGGATATGTCAAATATGAGATTTTTACACATTTCCCAAGCCTTCTTTCCTTTCTCTTCCATTCCTTTGTCAGTTACAGAGTTCATTCCTTCGCTCGCCCATACACCTATAGATTCTATGTGTTTTGTCAGAAGTTCTGCCTTACTACACCATTTGTCTTTTTCTCTGCTATTTGCTTCGACCAAACTTTTCTTTTCTACTATTTTTTCTTGTTCCTTTGCCAGTTGTTTGCATAGCCTCTTGCACTCAGTTTCTAACTCATCAGCATTTCTTTTCCTTTTTGTTGTTGCTCTTGGTTTAACTGCCCTTGCTATGTCTTTCCTGAGCCAGTCCGGGTAATCTTCATCATAGCCTGCATCAAACCTATCTCGTCTGATAGTCTCGAATTCCATTCAATGACTTGCTTTCCAAAGTTCTAATATCTTGCCTTTTAATGGTATCATTCCTCCGAAATTATCTGCTTTGAAACTTCTGATGTCTGCAATTTGGGGTACAATCTGCTATCTCCCTGCTTGTCTGAGTGCCCTTAAAGGAGTGTATGGGTAAACTTCCCTAAACCCAACCAAGATAAGAAATGAAGCTCCTTCGGATTGTGTGATCATTGTAGTACTGGGAAAGTAGTCGAACATCTATTATATATTTTTAGTTGTCAACTGACAGAATATGCGGTGCCAACCCTTGGCAGTTATTGGCCAGTTCCACTCTTCAAGAGTGCTGTCAATGCGAGTGGTGAGAGTGAAGATGTAGTTTTCTGTTGGTATAGAGTGGAAAGTTTGGTCCGTGCTATTCATCTTGTGCAAATTCTCCATCAGCCAATTTTATAAAAGCAAATTGCAACCTTCGAAAAAGCCAGCGTCCTTCTTGCATCTTTATAAAGCTCGGTAAAATTTTGCAACAATCATAGGTACCAAAGTGTATTTCTTTTCATTTTCTTTGAGTAGCGTATCAAGAATTGATACCACGCAAACATCAACCCGTCCTTTATGTTCTGAAAATATGAAAGTCCCTAAAAATCTGGTGACAGAAGCGAGTACCCTCCGCTCTTGCTAATCTTCCTGGTTAATGCTGAAATTATATTGGAATTCTTGAAATACTTCTACGTACTCGAACTTAATGTAGAGTGAAGTTAAAGAGATTCCCGACTGCCTCACTCTGTCTGTGTAAAATTCAAGTTTAAACCCTAACATTTTGAAGAACTCCTCGGGGGTAATATTCGTAGGCATCAATATCTCATCACAATCAAATGGGAGTTGAGTCAATCCGCCTATTTCTTCCAGCAATGTTGTCAACTCTATACTTCCAAAATTAAAAGTCACTCGGTCTGCATCCCAATAACGTGCTGCTGCTTCTACTATCCCTTTCATAGCAGTGTGCTCCATTAGTGAAATTAAATTTTCCAACACTATTTTGACTTGATTTTGTTGATCTATGCTTAGGTTTGCCTACCAATCTTTGAGCAACTGAGGGATTCCAGTAACTATGTCGAATTTCCTAGTGGCCATGATCTTTGAAAAAGATGAAGGAAGGAGAAAAAGGGAAAGAAGATGCCTAAATTCCGTTTGTAAGCAAACAATTAACGTGTGGCACGAATTGTTTTTTGAGAAATAATGCACAATAGAGTATGAAGAGATGTGTCGTTGTGGGTTGAGAACCCTTTATACACTTTAGACGAAAGTTGCTAATGGACTTTTGACATATCAGGGATGTCAAGTCTTTATATAATGCCTAAAGGATAAATGTGTGTTATGTGTCATCCCGTCCATCAAACGGCCATTTATGCTTCAAATTGGGATTTTAATGCCTCTTCGGTTACCATTTGTGCCTTTGAATAGCACTGAATATTGAATGATTCCAACCGTGATAAATGATTATTTCTGATTCAATTTGGGCTTTTGATGCCTCTTCGATTACCTTTTGTGCCTTTGAATGGCATTGAATGCAGAATAATTTAAATAAACGGTCCACATATGCAAATAATCATATTCAACGCTCTCTGGGGGTCAGAAAACCCATTCGGATTGTTGACCAAGTTGGCCTATTGGAGTTGAGAACAAGTCGACTAATGATATGTCATGATGCATTGTCCTAGCGCTACCACTAAGAGTTGGGTAGACATAGACCGAGTTTTATTATCCTCCCAAGCGGACGACTCGGGAGCGGGAACATTATGGAATAACTAAGTTTCAATTCGTTCCCTCTAACGGAATTTTTTATGAGGAAGAGGTGGTCATAAAGCAATATATTTTGCACGATTTTGAAGCTGCCAGGAGTGGCGGGAGGTATGCGTGGTATGCACAAGTTAAAAATGTACTAGTTTTGAAAGAAAATGCACATGTTTTCTAAAAATGTGTAAGTATTGAAAGAAGATGCACATGTTGAAGTAGTTCAGAAAATAACTTTTAAAAGGGAGGAGTAAAAGAAAAAGAAAACAAATAAGTTAGTTTCGAAAAATAGGATAATTGAAGCAAGATAATATTAAATGTGCAAAAACAATCATGAAGTGAAACTGAGTAAAAAAAGAAGATTTGGCAAACTTGTGGAGGATTTGAAAAATCTTTGAAGCGTGTGATGCATTCTACTAACTGAAACTTCTAAGAGTGGGCTCCTAGACAGGACATGGTTCCCCCAGCGGAGAACTGAGGGATGGGAACATTTAGAATTGTTGGGTGTACCACAGACCAACTAGATTTCAAACCGTCCCGCTTAAAGGGTGTTTTGAGAGTGGAACGGCCGCGAGATCCACGTAATGGTTCATAGTGTGTGAAGGTGTAAATTTCCCAAAGTATAAGAAGGTGCGAAAAAAACAACCCAACAAAATTTAAAAGATAGAAAAAGCGTCAAGAAAACCAAGTTTCAATTCTTCAAAAACGAAAGGAGATTAGCTAGTCTTGAAAAAATGGCAAGAAAATAAAAAGAGTAAAGAATCCCAATTCAAAGTCCGTTAACGTTATAACTTTGGTATCTCCAGTAGAGTCGCCTTTCTGTCGACACCCTTTTTCCCGAACCGGTTAGAGTTCAAAACAGGATTTGACTTATTGGAACTCACGGGTAAGACTTGGAGTAGACACCTAACATAATTTTTAACTAGGCGTAATAGGGCACCTACTTTGTTTCTAGCTGGTATTAATGTTAACTACGAAACATGATCTACAAACCAAGAATTTTTAGTAAGGGTTCAAATTAACCCAAGAGGAAGGTTTTAGGTACCTCTCAGCTTCCACTAAGTGTGGTTTCCGGCCGGACTAAACAATTGAGATTTCAGAAAATAAACTAAACTATATCTCGAGCGATTTCCACTAGAGTATTAGATACATATAATTGCATTAAATTTAAATAAAAGGTTCTTCTTGCTAATTGCTTCTTCCTTAGCGAATTTCAACCAGGCAGACCTCGCAAAATAAAAGCAAGTTAGTTAGTATATGAAAAAATAGAATAACCCTAAGATGAAAACTAAAAGAACACAATGTAAATTAAAAGCATTTGTTGGAGCGTCGACTTCAAAAATATTCACCCAAATGTACCTCGCACGAAACATAAAAATGGATTAGTATTATAATTAATGAAATAAAGTGAAAACAAAAGTAAAATAAAGTAATAATAATAATAATAATAATAAAGAAAAAAATAAATTTTGTAAAAGTTTAGCATCAAATTGTTGTAGTGCATCAAGTAGAGGTTAGAGATGCCGGTACGGGTGCAACCATGGTAGCCGGCCGATTGCCATGCCAAGTTCAACATCTGAAAGGATCCGCATATATATAAGATATATAGAGTCAAAATAATGTCGCACGATTCTTTCGAAGAATATGCTACCTGATGGAGAATTGAAGCTTTGAAGATACACTCTCCATTACTTGAGGATGAGTAGGTTTCAACATTCAGCCATATCCAATTCAGTGCTAATTGACCAAGGAAAGACAATGGTGTTCAGGCATGCGACTTCCCTAGTTTGATTCGAACAATGAGAGAATTGGAAATTGGCATTCAAGAAGGGAAGATAATCGACAGTTCAACAGTGCAGGTTATTAATCAATATATTCAACTTGAGGAACTTGAGAGTTTACAAGGCAAAGAAGGGGACAACACATTGGTTGCCATGACCGGGCATCAACCACTATACAACCAAAATCAACATAATTCACAATTTCATACTACTCCCAACTTACATAGTAAACAATCTCCTCACTATCAAGGCCTTCAACACTTATCTTATCAGACTCAACGCAATTGGAAACATGCAAAAAAGATGAAGCCTCACACCTTTACTCCTCTAGCTTAATCTTTGACACGCATGCTTGAAAGACTAAGGGATCAAGGGATCTTACAACCAAGAAATGGATGGCTCCCTAAATAGCTATGTCCATATTTTGATCAGTCAAAACTTGCGCATATAACTCGAATATTCAGGGTCAAGACACTGAAGAATGTCAAGAACTGAGGAAAAATTCAGAAAATAATTGAATAAGGCAAGATAATGATGCAAAAAGAAGAAACGAACGACAACTATAACTTTCAAGCAGCAAATGCAATTCAGGGCGATCTATCAAAGATAGCTCCAAGACACTTGAAGAGAAAGTGTGAAACATAAAGATGACCCATCACAATCAAAGACAAGCACAGTTTTTGGACATCCTCCAAATCCAGCAGGTTCAAATACAAGAGTTCAGGTTAGAACGCAAGCAGTATCCACACAATTGGGTAGCCAAAATTGTCAACGGACACATCAAAGGACAAATGCAGATTCAAGCCAATACTTTGGCACTCAATGCAACGTAACCACTTTATTTTCAACTAATGAATTTTTTTTTAGAATAGATCTTTTCTTACAAATACAATACTCATAGGCAATACAAAGTATCAATCGCAAAAGATGAAATTTTTGCAAAAGGAAAAGCTCCAACACCGACATTTAACAATACAAGGTTCAGACATGGCACATCCAGCACAACGCTTATGCTCAACGGCTTTATAACACAACACCTAGGCTCGTCAAGCCAAAAATATGACGATTAGGCGCATCATCCTTAAAATATGACGGTTAGATTCCTTAAAATATGATGATTAGGTGCGTCAACCTTCAAATATGATGACTAGGCCCACCAACATAAAATATGATGATTAGTCACATCAGCTTAAAATAAGAGTTTAGGCCCGTCCTCCTAAAAATATGACATATACATGAACCAGCACAATAAAATGGGGCAGAATTTTCTTGAAATACCCTCAAAACTTTTAAAGATCAAGTACCACAAACAAAGAGATAGAATCTCAAAAGACAAGATGGTCCCTGATTCAATACGCAACTATCACAATAGAACACTAGGGTAAATTTTTTGAGGTTTTCCTCGAAAATTCAAGGAAGACATTGAATCAACACTGGAGTAGGGGGAAGAATTATTGATCAAAGATTGATACTCACCAGTTTGAGAAGAAACAACAAGGATATTACATTTGCACAACACAACAGAGAACGAGGCACTAGTTTCAAGGAGAATGCACAAATCAAGCCTTCTCCTCTCCACAACTTACAAATCTTTCTTTGAGCGCATACACAGAATACGAGCTATGTAGCAACAAACATAACAACATCTGAGACGACACCAGAGGCACAGTAACATTGCTTTACTTTTATCACATCACTTCACTCGTTGCATGCAGGGTACACACCTCGACACAACATACAAGTATCTCCGAAAGAGAAGCACTTACTTTCCAATAACTCTGAAGTGCAAGTATCGACACCAGCACTTAATTTCCAGTACATCGGAGGAGCAAGCACAAACACTTACACTCCAGTAGCTCAGAGGAATAAGCACCAACACCAGTACTTACATTACAGTAGCTCAGAGAAGCAAGCACCAAAACCAACACTTACTTTCCAGTAGCTTAGAAGAGCATGCACCAGCACCAGCACTTACATTCCAATAGCTCAAAGGAGCAAGCACCAACACCAGCAACAGTACGTACTTTCCAGTACCTCAGAGGAGCATGCACCAGAACTTACTTTCCAGCAATTCAGAAAACAGGCACAACACTATACCCCCAGAAGGGAAACAATTACTCTCAACGGCTCAAATGGCAAACACGAAGTTGTATTTACCTCTTTCAAGAAGACAAGCAGCCATATAGCTAAGGGAAACATGCACGATAGTAATTTCCAATGCCTCCAGACCAACAATAGTAAAGCAGAAGAAGAAGTACCCAAAAATAGATGAAGACAAATGTTCATATCCAACAAGGAGATGATAAACTTGACAAGGAAGTTACTCTATCTCTTACAAAGTTTGCACCCATCATACACCTACACTAAGACACTCCTCGGCCCTCGATAATTCCTTGAACTATTTCCTGCTCTCTCACACTTGCTTTAAAAAAAACCATTTCCCCATACATGAATCGTGTGATCACAAAATCTCAAAAACATATTGTGCACCATCTTAGAACTCCATTAAAAAAGTTTAGTCCCTTCGACAATGCATTTGCTATATCCACAAATTATTTATTTCATAGAATTTCAGAGAACGCTCAAATCTAAACATCCCATATCAAAAAAGTAATCTACCTGATCTTTCATTCCAGATTGGGATGTCAGTTTGTATTCTTTCCTATTAGTGCTCACATTGAATGAATTGTGCCTATCTGTTTAAAGCATGCGTATTAATCGTGCTTACTTCTTAATATTACCAGCGTAGTCAAGACAATTCCAAGATTCGATATTAAAGACAAGATGACTCATTTATCAAGATGTAGTGGCAGCTATGTCCGTGTAAACTCCTCTTTATAGGTGTGTTGTAGACCACATTTTCGTAACTAGGATGATTACAAGCCTCATTTCTCACGCTTGCTCTATTTGATGTTATCTCATCTTTGCTCTTGAATCATGCTAGAACTACATATTGCTTGATTCTTGTGAAACTCGAGATATGTAGGCAACTCAAAGACCAAGGTTCGGCCGCAACACCCCTATAACTCTCTTTTTCCTTTCTGACATTTTGTCCGCCCGTCGTGACAAAATAGGCTACTCCATCAACAATCTTTGCTTGAAGATTCTATCAACATCACTGGGCAAAGAGGAGCAGTTGTTCACTCCGAATTTTTGTCCATCTATTTCGATAATTAGCTATATAATATATATATATATACATATACATATATATATATATATACTATGTAATTGCATCATTTAGAATACTTGCTAATGCATGTCCAAATGGTGGTTATATGTGCATTTTATTGCATAAATAATATTTATAATTATTTGTGGCTATTTATACGTAGTTAATTTAATTTGACATCCAATTTTTTTTTGTGCATTTTTCATTCTTATATATATATATATATATATATATATATATATATATATATATATATATATATATATATATATATATATATATATATATATATATATATATATATATATATATATTATTTTATTTTTTAAAACTTATTCTACACGTTTAGTTAAACATTGGTCCAAATAAAATATTCAGTCTAATTTTCTCATTATTAGATGCAACCCAAGCCATGACTAGACCCTTCACGAGGAGTCAAGCAAGAGAGTTGTAAGAGCTTAAAGACCTATTCTTAAAACTGGAGCTGCTCTCTAGTTAAACATTGCACACTCTATTTCTGGAACAAAAATAATTCAGCACGACTGCCATGACATAGGCGTGATAGCGAGTAAAGAGATTCAGGCTTGCACAACCACGCCTGAGCTGAGCACGACCGTGCTCGAGACCAGTTAAGGGATTTTCTCTTTGCGAACGGGAGACCTAGGCCGCGTTCGCGAAGCTTCTTTAGATGTTTAGCGTGATTGCGCTAAAGGGAAGTTCAGCTTCTATTTTAAGTTCAATTATTTTGTTTGTAGCCCACTTTAGGAGAAATTAGGGAATTTCATGCCATTTTAGGTATACTATATCAGCTTCATTATGCCTCTTAGCTAGGTTAGATTTGAATGGATTGTGATTAATGTGTTGTGTGACTTGGCTTAGCGTGCTGCTTAAGCACACATTTTCCCCGATTTGAAATTGGATTCATCCAACTGATGGTAAAATAACGTAGGTGCTTTTTTATTCTTGTCATTAAGGAGGTGATTAGGCCTCACCTCCTAATTGTTGCCTTAATACAATTCTAAATTGTGTCTTGTTTTAGTTCTTTATTTTTTTTATTGTTCTTTTCAATTCCTAGTGGTTAGGTTCATACCATTTGGCAGAGCTTGGATTAGTGTCTGTTTATACAAACACTGTCAAAGATTTGATTTATCAAATATGAATTTAAAAAAAATATGTATTCAAAAATTTTTAAAAAAAGAAAAAAAATGGAGTCATAAATTTAATGTTTATTTTGATGAAATTATTGTTGAAAGTTGTCGATTGTTGATGCTAGAAGCTGTATTTGGAAAGAATCGAACAACACAAATTGTTTGAACCTACAAATCAAAGACTCAAAAACTAGGGTTCTTCAAGTTCTTGAAAAAGAGAATTGATACTTTTCAATTTGAGTGTTGTTTTTGAAGATTGAAGTAATGGGGTTTGCTAGCGGACTTATAAGGAGTATATATCTCAAATTTGGAAAAAAAAAAAAACAAGTTGGTTTGTGAAGATTCAAGTCAAGAAAATTTCTAGAAGTTTGGGTTCTTCATAAACCTAGAAGAACAAACCATCGCACACTTCCTAACGCGATTGCGTACCCCTGTCCCAGAATACTCTCTGCGATCGTGAACTATCAACATGAATCCGCATGCCACTAATTACTTCTTCGCGGCCATGAACTGTTTATTACGATCGCACCCGAGCAAACAACAGAGAGCTTAAAATAGCCCTTAAAACGTTTCAAATAACCCAAACTCCTTTCTCATCATTAAATACAGTCAGTTTCTAGATCACACACAAAATTTCATCAAATTCCAACATTGTTTTGTGCCAATTCGGTTCAAGCTTTTCTCATTTTAACTTTGTTGACTTTCCAAATTCCCGTCCTTAGGTTTAATTATGCATTCTTTGTTTAAATCAACTTCACTCTATCCTGAATTGGACTGATTTGATTGCCAAAGATTGGATTGAGTGTGAAGAGCAACTTGACCTTTTCCAAGAGAGGTAAAAGGCAAGTGTTGTGACGAAATTAGAGTGAGCAAAAGCAAATCCTTAAGTGTAAACACGAGGGGATTCTGTAAAATTAAATGAGTGTAAACACTTAGGGAGTGAATTGGTGAGGACCACCCTTTTCTACTAACATTGTTTGTTTTCGATTGCTTGTAGGTACCATGTCGCAAAAGGAAGGTGAAATGAACGTCGAAACGAAAAACATGTTGCAAGCCATAATGGCTCGGATGGATAGATTGTTTGATGAGGTCAATTGGATCAAAGAGACCATTACAGACCTAACTCGCAAGGCTAGACTCCAAGAAATGGAAAATCAAGTGGTTGAGACACCTCCAACTGTGGGGATACGGGGTGATGGACCTAGTAGACTCTCTCATGCTAGCAGCCATTACTCTCACATAGTTGTCCAAGGTATTTACTCTCCAAATATTACTCCTCAAGCAAATGATCCGAGGCAAGACCCTCCATGGCATGAAGGTGTGACGCACCAACAGTTTGGACGTCAACATGATGAAGAGTCTTATCATTCACTTGGTGAGGATCACCAATACTATTATCAGATGGGAGCACAACGTAGAGGGTATGCACAAATAGGGTGCAGAGATCGTGGTGGATGATTTGGAAGGGGATATCAAGGGAGGCCAAACCGAGAGGAGAATGACTATGACTTTGGTGGTCAAGGGGGATTATGGAAATATCATGATCATCACGATAGAGGGTTGAACACCATCAAGTTCCACCTTCCATCTTTTCAAGGAGGTAGTGATCCTAAAGATTACCTTGAGTGGGTAGTTAAAATGGAAAGGATCTTCTAAACCAATCACGTGCAAGAAGCTACAAAAGTCAAGTATGGCATCACTCAATTTGAAAGCAATGCTTCCACTTGGTGGGAATCTAAACATAGGCAAAGGGAGACTCATAGGCTACTTGAGGATGGTGGGTGGATTGAATGGAAAGCTATGATTGATGAACGATTTCTTCCCAAGAACTATGAAGAAGAATTTCTCAAGAAGTTCGATACCTTGAGACAAGGAAGCAAAGGGGTTCCGAAACACTTTTGATGTGTTTGAAAAGATAAGGATAAGGGCCAACATTCATGACGGGGATCTACTTCTCATTCCAAGGTTTTGTGGAGGCTTAAATTGAGACATTTTTTCTGCAATAGAATTGCACACCTATGAGGCTTTGTATGATGCATTTCAAGCGACACTTAAGGTGGAGAGAGGGCTCAAGGTAGAGAAGACTTACAAATCCAAGGGCACCACTTCTAGTTGGAGCAAAGGAAGAGACAATGTGAAATCCTCTTTAAAATGGGACAAAGCAAGAGAACCAACACATGACTCTAGGAATCAAGTTGACAAAGGCAAGCCCAAAGATGAACCACATGTGGGAGGTAACAAAGCTTAACCCAAATGTTTATCTTAAATTCAATACTTTAGATATAATGGGTGGGGTCATATGATGAAGGATTGTCCTAACCGGATGGCCATACTTGCTTTGGCTAATAAGGGATATCATGCGGATGGTAGTGATGAAGAGGAGAAGGATGATGATGTGCCTTGTGTAAATGGCTTTAATGGGAGCGAAGAAGATGAGGATGTTGAACATGAGAATATTGTTTCCCTTGTTGTAAGAAGGATAATGGGGTTTCAAGTATAGGAGGACTTGAATCAAAGTGAGAACCTATTTAATACCCATTTTATGATCCAAGGTGTCATTTACTCTTATCATTGATAGTGGGAGTTCTTAATGTACAAAGTGCTTCTTTGATTGATCAACTCAGACTTCCCACTAGGAAACACAAACAATCCTATAAGCTACAATGTTTGAATGAATGGGGAATTGAAGGTGACCAAGCAAGCTTTGATCAAATTTAAATTGGGAACTACGAGGATGAGATATTTTTTGATTTGGTTGCAATACAAGCTTGTCACATTTTGCTTTGTAGGCCTTGGTAATATGATAAGATGGCAAAACATGATGGCTAGACCAATAAGTATACTTTGGAGTTGGAAGGGCAAAAGTATATACTTAAGCCTTTGACTCCGGCTCAAGTGAGTGAGGGGTATAGGAGGATGAGAGAATTGAAAGAAAAGAGAGAGAAAGAAAAGAAAGAGGAAGTTGAAACGATCTCGGTCAGTCGTTTCAGAAGTTAGGACTCCGATTGGCGTGCCGATAATTTTAAAATATTCGTAATGTCCATTAGGACCTGTCTGTAAAATTTGAGCAAAATCAGACCTCGTTTGGTAGGCATCGGAAGAAGGTTTCAGTTTTTATTGTTGATAGATATTGGAAAGAGATTTTCGAGCTCGGTTTTGGCGAATGAGCTCTGATTCGAAATCCGAAAGCGCCGTTAGGTTCGTATGATTATTTGTGACTTTTATGAAATTTCGAAAGTGAATTTCGATATTGTTCGGCTAGTTTCCGCTAAAATGCCGAAAGTTAAATAATTTGACCTTTTCCATTTAAATTCGCATCTTGAGTTTCGGGAGTCTGATTTGAGATCCGCCTTCGTGAGTATGTTACATATATTTTGTATAACTTGTATGCAAAAGTTGGAATTATTTCGAATATCGTAGGGTACTATTTTAATTTTCGTTAAGAAAAAAAAATAAAATAAAAGAAAACAAAAAAAAAAAGAGAAAAAGACAAAAATTACAAAGAAAGAAAGAAAATGAAAGTACCATGGGCGGTGGCTGAAAGGGATATATCCCTTAACGTTATACAGAGTGAAACAACGAGAAACAGAGACGCGAAACAGAAAACACGCAGTGGAGAAATGCCAGAAAATAAGAAAAGAGGCCGGGAATAAGTAGAATTTTCATCCTGAAACATTCAGAGTGGGATCGTTTTGCAATGAAACCAAAGGATAAAGCGGTTGTTGATTAGCAATGCCAACTTTTTTGGAGAGGTAAGTGTTTATATCCATTTCTTTGGAGGCCCTTGGCCTCATGGATTTTCTACCACGTATTCCTTACGTGTGTAGCTGCCGATAGGCGTACTCATTACACCTTAGCTTTGAATTTACATTGTATATTATATGCTATGCGCTGTTGTTGAGAATATGAGCATTGCACTCTGGTTTTGAGCATTGCATATACTTTCCGGTAATAGATGAGAGTCCCGAGCCGGTGAAGGTTCATCATTGCATATGCTTCCCGGTTGGCGATGAGAGTCCCGTACCGGTGAAGGGTCATTATTGCATATACTTCCCGGTAATCGATGAGAGTCCCGAGCTGGTGAAGGGTCATTATTGCATATACTTCCCGGTAATCGATGAGAGTCCCGAGCCGGTGAAGGGTCATCTTTGCATATATCTCCTGGTAGATGATGAGAGTCCTGCGCCGGAGGTAGGTATCAGGCATATGTGACTGCATTGCATCGTACCGCATTCATCCCATCTCATTACACCGCATACTGACTATTGTGTGTATTGTGTTGTGTTTTATGTATGCGGTATGTACACTATGTCGTGGACATGTCTCAGTTTGCCTATATATTTCTGGCTCGTATTCCGGGTTGCGGGGATCGGGTTGCACGCCGCAACGACATAAATATATGGATCGGGTTTCACGCCGCAACGGTATAAATAGATGGATCGGGTTACACGCCGCAACGGTATAAATATATGGATCGGGTTGCACGCCGCAACAGGATATATTTCTGATTGTTGATGTGTTCGGGATACCTATATGTTTTGGTTATCTTACGTTCCTGGTGGTTAATGAGTTTGTCATCCCATACGTGTTTCTAGTTATTATCTGGCTCTGTGTTTTTATAATTTAAATAAGAGTAATTTTGTTTATCTGTTTCTTCTCCCTGGCTAGCTATCCTATTCTTTGAGGTGGCTAGTCTGCCCCACTTATTGAGTCCTTTTGACTCACCCTTTTTTGTTGTTTGTTTGTTTCTTGTCTATCTATTTCGTTTCGGCAGGTTCGCTCCAGGATTGAGTTCGCCACGTTGTGAAGGAGCGAAGACGATTTCAGCTGTCAGGGTGAGCCAGCTTTTATTCCGGATGGCCACCAGTTTATTGGTTATTATTTCAGCTGTATTTTGCTCCCTTCAGGAGGTATCTGTCTTCTTTAGTACTCTTAGATGTCTAGTCTGGATAGCCCTAAACCTAGTATATTGGGTAGTCAGCTGTAATTTCTTTTGTACAGCTTAGAGGTATCAGTATCTCTGTGTTTTTTTTTAAGTCTTGTCCTTATTTATGAATTATTATATTTATTTTCCTAATTTAATTGGTAAGGGTTCGCCCGACGAGTCTAGGAGAGGATGTCGGGTGCCCGCACGGCCTAGCCGGATTCTGGGTCGTGTCAGTTGGTATCAGAGCCCGCTTTAGAGCCAATCCAGACTAAGACAGTGTCTAGTAGAGTCTCGTTGATGGGTACGTAGATGTCCGTACTTATCTACGAGAGGCTATGATGGCATTTAGGAAGTTTCACTTCCTTCTTTTCTAATCATGCGTCAGTCTAGGATTCAAAAGTATTTTTGTTAATTCCTTCGTGGCAATTGTAAACCCTCGTACGACAAATTAGCAGATGGTATGAGTTCAAGACGAAGCAGTCTAGCCTGGGGCTAGCACTGACGAAGCCCCGAGAGTTTTTTATCGTGCTGAAATCTAGTTTCGGATGTACGAGCTCGCGATGGGCAAGAGAGCAGGGCCTTGTGGTTTCCTTGGCTCTCTACGATGCTTTCACGAGAATCTTGGTGACGCAGATATCGTAAGAACACTATTATTCGTCGGGCAGCCTATCAGGTTGCCGAATGTGCAGACGTTCGATTTCAGGGAGCTCCTATTCCAGTTCTTAATATTGCCGCAGTAACGTATGTTCCGGAGGCAGCATGTATTGTGCCTCCAGTTGTTCTGGCTGGTTAGCCAGCCGAGGTATCAGTTCGGTCCGAGTGTCCGAAGAGGTTGCATTATTTTACGCGGTTGAACCTTCCGATATTCTTAAGCAATGTATCAGATAAACCTCGTGATTCTTTTTAAAAATAAAATTATGTCAGCATATCCTTCAGGCTGTTGGTTATCTCGAGCAATATGCTGTGTATTATTCTGCTTTCCAGTTTCAGGGTCCAGCCTTGAATTGGTGGGCCGCTCTCTTATTAGCTAACTTGGTTCGATTTTTCTTCTAGATTCGTGGAAAAGTTCCTTTCGAGTAGCGAGTGAGATGAAAAGTGTTGCCAGTTTGAGTGGATTGGACAGGGTAGCCTGTCGGTTAGCCTGTTGATGTTTCAGAATATGAGATTGAATTCTATAGAATGGCTGGATATACATTAGAACTAGTCCATGAGCCTTTCGAGAGATTCAGAGATTTATTGGTGACCTTTCTCCTTCCTTGAGATACCAGATGGCTCGAAAAATTGAGGTTGTGACTTCATTTGATGTCTTTGTTGATATTGTTCAAAGGTATTAGGCATACCATAAGTTAGAGCGGGAAGAGTTAGAGCGGGAAAGTAAGATATCCCACGGCCCTGGTGGGCAACCATGGTACCTCATTTGGAGGTAAGAGTTCTGGTTATTTTGGGAGGTCACCTTCCAGGTTATCTCAGCTTGTGTCACACGATTCTTAGAGTGCGCCAGTAGTTTATCAAGGTTAGACTCAGCTTTTCTCTTTGTAGCTTTCAACAATCGGTCCAGTTTCTATTTTCAGCGAAAAGGTGTTATCATTGTCGTGGGTCTGGTTATCCTTTGAGGAGTTTTCCCTTACTCCAGCAAGTAGGCAGTCGTCCTTCTTCTTGCCCTCAGGCACCTGCTCAGTCGCAGAGGATTTCATTTAGATCTCAATCAGCCAGAGAAATGCCACGAT
This sequence comes from Petunia x hybrida, assembly GCA_037355625.1. Classification (NCBI taxonomy): domain Eukaryota; kingdom Viridiplantae; phylum Streptophyta; class Magnoliopsida; order Solanales; family Solanaceae; genus Petunia; species Petunia x hybrida. Next base: position 470,526 of record JBBBVM010000475.1, read on the forward strand.
CCAGTAAAGGTTGAGAGCGTGGTGGCAGTTATTCTTCAGAATGTAATTATCAGGGTAGCGGCATAGTTCAGCCGCAGAGGTAGTTTTATGAACTACCAGTCTGGCAGGATGCTAAGGTATCCGATATAGTAAACCCTGAGATTTCTTCTTCTCTTAAATATGAGTAAGATTTGATTCTTTCGATCGATTTGGAAATGGTGTGTCTTATCATGTTTCGATGGTTTCCTTGGATATTGACTTAATTAAGAATCGGCTGCGGTAGAGGGGCGAGCTTCTGGTATGATTTATTCCTGGCATTGGTGAGACCCTACTAATTTATCTGGTCTAACTATGAGATATTTGACAGTGAGTGTCGCTATTGTTTACTTGGCATCCTATTGTGCCACCTTCTATTATAATGTCAAGTCGGTCTACCTCTCTTTTCGGAATTCCGTATTGGTTGGATGATGGGATTCTAGTTCATCACCATAAGAGAGTGTCATGGTTTCTTCCGGTGTAAACTGATAAATAATATTCAATCTACCTGTCTCCTCTTGGTTCGAAACGCTAGTAAAGTCATGTTATTCCATGAGCTTGTCTCGGCATAAAAGGGTTTTCTGGTAAATTGTCAGAGTTTTCTTTTTTTGGGAAGGTTAAATTGACATAGATTTTGTTCCATAAAGCTCATTTAGAGTCTATATATTCAATTGCGATTCTTTGGCTAGCCTGACTTAGAAGTAGTTTAGCTCTGGTAGCCAAGCAAATAAGAAGAAGAGCTTCCTAAAGCTCTAATTATTTCTATTCTCAGTCTGTTGCCATCTCTTCTTTGTTCGGCACCGGTGAGATTAGGCGGCCAGTAGCCTCTTGTGATGTTCCCTGCGTTGAGCCAGAGTGCGTGTCAAGGTGGCCGGGTAAGCACATTGTTATTTTTCAAGGCTACTAACGGTAATGAGAGGCATTATTTGACCTTTGATTTGATCCATCAGGCGGTGGTGCTTATAGAAAATGTATGGAGTTGTGAACTCGAGAGTTGCAGCTGCTTGGCAACCCGAGAGAGTAATTTGGTAGCTCAGGTCTGACCCGCGTTCTCTATTTAGCTAAGTCTTCCTTAATCCAGCAGGTTGTGCGAGGATGACTATTTTTATTCAACTTAGCTGTATGAGCTGAAGCTCTAAGTGGAGGAGTCTTCCTCCAATAAGGAATATAAATATTAAATCTCTAAGGCGTTGTGAGAGCGTAAGCTAATTCTTAGTTCCATCGACCTATTCTATATCGAAAAGTATATCGAAGAGGTGATTATCGGCTGAATCATGTTAACCCATTCAAAGTTCCATGTATCTTTGCTTCGAAAACGTAGAACTCTTTTCTCGTAATCGAGGAAGGATCAGCTTAGTTAGAATAAGCTGTGTAATGGTATTATCATATTATCCAGATATATTTCATTCCAAAAGTTCGATATACGTGTTATAATTCTGATCCTGTAATCAAGAAATAATGCTCGTGGAGTAGTTTATGAAGGTCATGCAAGTTCTCTTGTTATCTATATGAATTTTTCTTTTGACTTAGGCTCGTTCGAGGACGAACGAGAGTTTAAGTGGAGGAGAATGAAACGACCTCGGTCAGTCGTTTCGGAAGTTAGGACTCTGATTGGCGTGCCGATAATTTTAAAATATTCGTAATGTCCATTAGGACCTGTCTGTAAAATTTGAGCTAAATCAGACCTCATTTGGTAGGCATCGGAAGAAGGTTTCAGTTTTTATTGTCGATAGATATTGGAAAGAGATTTTCGAGCTCGGTTTTGGCGAATGAGCTCTGATTCGAAATCCGAAAGCGCCGTTAGGTTCGTATGATTATTTGTGACTTTTATGAACTTTCGAAAGTGAATTTTGATGTTGTTCGGCTAGTTTCCGCTAAAATGTCGAAAGTTAAATAATTTGACCTTTTCCATTTAAATTCGCATCTTGAGTTTCGGGAGTCTGATTTGAGATCCGCCTTCGCGAGTATGTTACATATATTTTGTATAACTTGTATGCAAAAGTTAGAATTATTTAGAATATCGTAGGGTACTATTTTAATTTTCGTTAAGAAAAGAAAATAAAATAAAAGAAAATAAAAAAAAAAGAGAAAAAGACAAAAATTACAAAGAAAGAAAGAAAATGAAAGTACCATGGGCGGTGGCTGAAAGGGATATATCCCTTAACGTTATACAGAGTGAAACAACGAGAAACAGAGACGCGAAACAGAAAACACGCAGTGGAAAAATGCCAGAATATAAGAAAAGAGGCCGGGAATAAGTAGAATTTTCATCCTGAAACATTCAGAGTGGGATCGTTTGGCAATGAAACCAAAGGATAAAGCGGTTGTTGATTAGCAATGCCAACTTTTTGGGAGAGGTAAATGTTTATATCCATTTCTTTGGAGGCCCTTGGCCTCGTGGATTTTCTACCACGTATTCCTTACGTGTGTAGCTGCCGATAGGCGTACTCATTACGCCTTAGCATTGAATTTACATTGTATATTATATGTTATGTGCTGGTTTTTGGTATTGCATTGAGCATATGAGCATTGCACTCTGGTTTTGAGCATATCATATACTTCCCGGTAATCGATGAGAGTCCCGAACCGGTGAAGGTTAATCATTGCATATGCTTCCCGGTTGGCGATGAGAGTCCCGCACCGATGAAGGGTCATTATTGCATATACTTCCCGGTAATCGATGAGAGTCCCGAGCCGGTGAAGGGTCATCTTTGCATATATCTCCTGGTAGACGATGAGAGTCCCGCGCCGGAGGTAGGTATCAGGCATATGTGTCTGCATTGCATCGTACCGCATTCATCCCATCTCATTACACCGCATACTGACTATTGTGTGTATTGTGTTGTGTTTTATGTATGCGATATGTACACTATGTCGTGGACATGTCTCAGTTTGCCTATATATTTCTGGCTCGTATTCTGGGTTGCGGGGATCGGGTTGCACGCCACAACGGTATAAATATATGGATCAGGTTGCACGCCGCAACAGTATAAATATATGGATCGGGGTACACGCCGCAACGGTATAAATATATGGATCGGGTTGCACGCCGCAACAGAATGAATATATGGATCGGGTTGCACGTCGCAACAGGATGAATATATGGATCCTGTTGCATATTTCTGATTGTTGAGGTGTTCGGGATACCTATATGTTTTGGTTATCTTACGTTCCTGGTTGTTAATGAGTTTGTCATCCCATACGTGTTTCTAGTTATTATCTGGCTCTGTGTTTTTATAATTTAAAAAAGAGGAATTTTGTTTATCTGTTTCTTCTCCCTGGCTAGCTATCATATTCTTTGAGGTGGCTAGTCTGCCCCACTTATTGAGTCCTTTTGACTCACCCTTGTTTGTTGTTTGTTTGTTTCTTGTCTATCTATTTCGTTTCGGCAGGTTCGCTCCAGGATTGAGTTCGCCACGTTGTGAAGGAGCGAAGACGACTTCAGCTGTCAGGGTGAGCCAGCTTTTATTCCGGATGGCCACCAGTTTATTGGTTATTATTTCAGCTGTATTTTGGTGCAAGAAAAACCCGAAGGAATTGCGTAACACAAACGCGGAAGGAATCAACAAGAAAAGTAAAGATAGAAGCAAGACAAATCTTGCTTCGGTTCGAAAGAACAGTGAGGAACCTGTCTCAATGCTCGATCGAAGGGAAATCAAGACGCACCTATACTATGCAACAATCCTCAAGAAAGACCCGCTTCTTGCAAATTGAATGATCAAGAAGAATTTGTTCAAACGAATAACACCGGTTGACACAAGTTCTTTAAAGGCCCACGTCGGGGTTCGGCTCCATCGGAGACTCACAATAGCACTTGCTATGTTTTTCATATACTAAAAACTTGATTCATTACAATGAAGTAAAATGGACTATTTATAGACTATGCTAAGGATAAAGTAGTAAATAGTCACAAGTGACCAATAAAAACAAGCCACGCAGGGCTGAGCTAAGTTTGTGTTCGGCAGCCTTGCCTTCGGTGTGTGGTCGCTTGCTCGAACTCATTGTCCTCGGACACTCACTTGTCTTCGAGCTCAATGTCTTCGGTCACCTTGCCTTCGGGCTCAAATCTTAAGATAATGCCCTCAGTTCTTGAGCCCGGCCACTAAGCTTTGAAGCAATGGTTTTCCTTCGGCCAGGCTAAGTGAATGTGCACATCGTGCAGCAGCTTGGCTTGACTTCGAGTCATCGGTCTCCTCGGTGGATCGAACACTTGATCAGCACGTGTTCGGGCTGCATCATCCTCCACTTCTTGAGAAGATTTCGTCCTCGAAATCGAGCCTTCTTCATCCTCCGAAGTTTGACCTACAACACAAGGAGCTAAGTCAGCAACATTAAAGGTGTTGGACACGTTATACTCACCAGGGAGGTCGATCACGTAAGCATTGTTGTTGATCTTGGTCAACACTTGAAATGGACCATCCCCTCGAGGAGCCAACTTCCCTTTCCTTTGGTTCGGGAAACGTTCCTTTCGGAAGTGAACCCAAACCCAATCTCCCTTCTTTAATTCCAGCTTTTTACGCCCCTTGTTTTTCTTTAAGGCAACCTTCGCATAGGCTTCCTCGAGGTTCTTCTTCACCTTGGCATGCAATTCGATCAAAGTAGCTGCTCGTTGAGTACCTTCAAAATCAAGAACAGAATCTCGAGGCAATGGGGTTAAATCAAGTGGATTCAAAGGATTAAAACCATACACACATTCAAACGGGGTCATATTGATCATTCTATGCACCGTTCGATTGTATGCAAACTCCATCATGGGCAAACAATCAGCCCAGTTTCCAACCTTGCCTTTGGTCATTGCTCGAAGCAAAGTCCCCAAGGTTCGGTTAACTACCTCGGTCTGTCATCAGTCTGAGGATGGTGAGACGTCGAGAATAGTAGCTTGGTGCCGAGGGCACCCCACAAACACTTCCAAAAATGACTCAAGAATTTTGAGTCTCGATCACTTACAATAGTACAAGGTACACCATGCAATTTCAACACATTAGAAACAAACAATGTTGCTACATGCTGTGCATCATCACACTTTTTGCAAGGAATAAAGTGAGACATTTTTGAAAATCGATCAACCACAACAAAGATGCTATCATGTCCTCCTCCCGACCTCGGTAGCCCCAAAATAAAGTCCATAGATTTATCAACCCAGGGTCGATCAGGCACAGGCAACGGGGTATACAAACCATGAGGGTGGGACTTCGATTTAGCTTTCTTGAAAACGAGACAAGCGTTGCAAAGCTTTTCCACATCTCGTCGCATTTTAGGCCAATGGAACTGCTCGGTCAAGATACCAAGAGTTTTATCGACACCGAAGTGCCCCATCAGTCCACCGGAGTGAGCTTCTCGAACTAAAGAGCTCTCTCCATGATGACACTGGCACACAAACCCTCCCATTCTTGAAGAGGTAGCCATCGTTCCACTGATACTTCTCAACCCTTCGGCCACTCAAGATTGCGTCACAAACACATTTCAGCTTGGGATCGTCTTCGTACATCGACTTGATGCTTTCAAATCCCATGAGCCTAGAGGCGAGAGTGATCGCTAAGGCAAATTTCCTTGATAGCGCATCGGCCACAATATTGTCTTTACCCTTTTTGTAATGAATTATATAGGGAATGCTCTCAATGAATTCAACCCACTTGGCATGTCTTCGGTTTAATTTCTCCTGTCCTCGGAGATGCTTCAAGGACTCATGATCACTTTTGATCAAAAATTCTCGAGGCCACAAATAATGCTGCCAATGGGCGAGTGCTCGAATGAGGGCATACAACTCCTTGTCGTACGTAGAGTAGTTCAAGGTTGCACCCTTAAGCTTTTCGCTAAAGTAAGCGATTGGCTTCGATTCTTGCATTAGCACTCCTCCGATCCCAACTCCAGATGCATCGCACTCGACTTCGAATGCTTTGCCCAAGTCAGGGATTTGCAACAACGGGGCAGAGCAAAACCTCCGTTTCAACTCTTGGAAAGCCCTTTCTTGGGACTCTCCCCACACGAATGGATGATCTTTCTTAACCAGCTCGGTTAAAGGAGCTGCCACGGTGCTAAAGTCACGAACAAACCTTCGGTAAAAGCTAGCTAAGCCATGGAAGCTACGAACTTGTGATACCGAGGTTGGAGTTGGCCAATCTTTGATGGCTTCGACTTTTGACTCGTCGACTTCGACACCATCAGCACTGACAACGAATCCTAGAAAGACCACACGCTCGACACCGAAGGCACACTTCTTGAAGTTAGCATATAACTTCTCTTCTCGAAGCTTTTCAAGCACAAGCCTTAGGTGTTCGACATGTTCATCCATGGTTCGGCTATAAACAAGTATGTCATCGAAATAAACGACAACGAACTTGTTTATGAACGGTTTGAGCACATGGTTCATCAGTCGCATGAATGTGCTCGGGGCATTGGATAAGCCAAATGGCATTACCAACCATTCATAGAGACCGAATTTGGTCTTGAATGCGGTTTTCCACTCGTCTCCGGGTTTCATTCGGATCTGATGGTAACCGGACCTGAGGTCAATCTTTGTAAAGCATGAAGAACCACTTAATTGATCTAGCATGTCATCTAATCGAGGAATAGGATGACGATACTTTACCGTTATTTTGTTGACTGCTCGACAGTCAACGCACATTCGCCATGTTCCATCCTTCTTCGGGACAAGGATAACAGGAACGGCGCAAGGACTCAAGCTCTCTCGAACGAGGCCCTTGTTCAGCAACTCATCAACCTGCCGTTGGAGCTCTTTGGTGTCCTCGGGATTACACCGGTATGCAGGTTTGTTGGGGATTTGAGATCCCGGTACGAAGTCAATTTGGTGCTCGATTCCTCTCAACGGAGGTAATCCACCTGGCATTTCCTCGGGAAACATGTCTCCGAAGTCCTGCAAAATACTTTGTACAGCACTAGGCAAAGGGTTATTGTTAGAAAAATCATCTTTAGAGTTTAGAAGAATACCCTTGTGCACGAGGCAAATCATCATCTGACCGTTGTCGTTGCCTCATAGAATCTCGCCCGGTTGCATGATTGCACAGATTCCTTTCACTTCGGGTGGAGAGTTTGTCTCTTCGGCCCCCAATTTTGCTCCCATCGGAAGCTTAGCTTTGGCCACTTCCTTCAATTCTTTCATCCGTTTATAGTCCTCGGTGACTTGCTTTGGAGACAAGGGTTTGAGTATGAAACTCTTCCCTTCGAGCTTGACAGTGTAAGTGTTGGATCTTCCATTGTGAACAACTGACCGGTCATACTGCCACGGTCTTCCCAATAGCAAATGACAAGCTTGCATTGGCACTACATCGAATATCATTTCATCCTGATACTCGCCAATTCTAAACTTGATCCACACTTGTTTGACAACCCTCAATTCTCCACACTCGTTCAGCCATTGTAGTTTGTAAGGGTGGGGATGCTTCATCGTAGATAGTCCCATTTGTGAAACCAAGGTTTGGCTCACCACATTTGCACAACTACCAGAGTCAATTATCATCGAATATACCTTTCCCCTCACTCGACATCGAGCATGGAAGAGATTCTCTCTTTGGTTGTCCTCTTCTTCAAGAGTCATGCAGCTCAAATTCCTTCGAACCACAAGAAACATTTCCGGATGATCAGCTTCTGCAGCCTCATGATCATCATCACCTTCAGCTCGGTCAGCCTCCTCGATAAATTCCTCCTCGGTGTCACTCGCTTGCTCATGGACGGTTCCATCTTCGAGCAGAAGCATAACTTTGTGAGTTGGACACTCTTTTGCCATGTGACCATAACCCTTGCATTATGACACTGAATATTTGAAGCACTAGGAGAGTTTAGTTGAACTTTACCTCCCACTTCCCTTGGTTGGTTAACGGTCACACCCCTTTCGAACTGTCTCTTCGGATCTCGAACAGTGTTGGCACTTGTTTGGTTTGGACTCTTCCATTCTCTGCCTCGGTTCAAAGGAGTAGAAGTAGTGACTCCTCAAAACCGGTTTGCCTTATCGTCCTTCACCAATTTTTCAGCTTCGGTGGCAGCATCGAACAAATCTTCCAGTGTGTGGTACACGTGTAGCCTCAATTGAGATGACACATCCCTTGCCAAACTATTTTTGAATCGGATGATGGCTTGCTCTTCGTCTTCAACCAGATCAAGACTCAATCGAACCCTTTCGAACTCATCATGATACTCTTGGACTGACTTGGACCCTTGCTTTAGCTCATAGAGCTTTTGCATCTGAGTTTGCCTATACTTGGCACTCAAATACTTAGCATCCATTGCTCTCTTCAACTGTGGCCAAGTATTGACCTCGGGATAGGCATTCCTTCATCTATGCCTTTTGTCAGCTTCCCACCATGTAGATGCATAAGCTTCGAACGAAGCAATGGCATGAGCAGCTTTTCTCTCTTCGGTCATCTCATTGCTTTTCTCTCTTCGGGATACTCATCATTTCGATCATCAGCCTCACGCTCAATATTTCTTTCAACATGTGCGCCTCGGCCTCGTCCTCGGAAATTTCCACGACCTCGGTGAGCTTGCCTTCGTTGAACAAAGGGCGGCTCATTCTCATATTCGTCCTCGGGAAATTCCTCTTCATCAACCTCTTCGACAACGGCTCCAAAATCTCTTCGGGCTTTTGGAAGTGGTATCCTTTCTCCTCGGGGGATGCCCAAGTTTTGAAAGCTAGCTTGGGGATTGCCCAAGTTTTGTTGAGCTTGGGGATTGCCCAAGTTTTGAAAGCTAGCTTGGGGATTGCCCAAGTTTTGTTGAGCTTGGGGATTGCCCAAGTTGAGTTCTCTTCGAATTGCTTCACTTGTCAACTGATGTTGTCGAACAAGCTCAGCATACAGCTCAGGTTTCATCGGAGTGGAGCTACTCGTTCCAGCGCCGGACCCATGCATGGTCACGGATGCGCTCCCTTGTTCGAGTTGAGCTACTCGAACACTCACTCCTCTTACTTCGGCACTGACGCCTTGTATCGCAGCCATGAGATCGGCTAACGACACTTCGGGCTTCTCAATGCCTTTGCCATCGCCTCCATTCCCAGCCATGGTACCTGTACAAGTCAAAGACCAAACAAATGTTAAAGGTTAGAAATCACCTCACACACTCCCTCACCTTTGATGGGTGGCACTCGGGTCCACTCAATTTTATGGGTTCGGTTTTTGGTCACTCAAGAACTTGTAGCCAATGGCTTCCTCGGTTGATCAACTTCTCTCAATCCCTTCGGGAAGAGTGAGTTGATTTGACTCGATGGAACGGACAGCTATTTACTCTTGCGCTTGGGAAGTCAAAGAATTTCTACGAAGTTGGACTTCGGTCACTCCACGCACGAGTTCCTAAAATCTCAAATTAGTTAGTACGACCTCGAGTAGGAAAATTACTCAAAAGATCCACTAACTAGAGTTTTCGGACAGAAGAAAAGCGAAAACCTAGGAGAATCTACCCTTTGATTCCCTTTGGAATCTTTTTCGATCACACCAACTCTCGTCCGTACAAGAGTGGTCCCTCCTTGGTACGGTTACGGTTTTTCCTTATCTAATTTCCTCTTTTCAGCCGACAACTTTTCACCTGGGGTTTTAATGTTTACACTTTACCCCTTTCTTCTTCAACGGAACAGTGAAGCTTTGCTCCGGCGTACGGACAAACTAGCTTCGGTTCACTGACCATGAATTTCAACAGATCTGGGTTGCTCTTTCGACTCCGGTTCCACAACAACGGAGGGAATCAAACAAAGTTCTTGAGCTAAGATTTCAGCTCCTTCGTGTCATACACTGTTACAACTTGTAACAATTTTCCGGTGTACGGACAACGTTTTTAACGCAGAACTTCGATTTTCAAGCACAAAACAAACCCAAATCACTCAAGAACCACCAATCTTCATCGGTTTCAACCAAACACGACGGGGTTCGAGTTCCAGTCACCAACAAACTTCCAAAACAGTCCAAATTTTCGCCAAGAAACCCTAGTCACGAAAATGGTACGTCGGGTACTTGTTGGAATCAGGAATTGATGGTGAACAAGAATCAATGGTTGTTTAATCCAAACAACCAACAATCAAACACAATTTTTGAATTTTGCTTTTTCTACTTTTTTTTTTGTAAGTAACAACAGCAACTCAAACAAAATCAAGAACACGAAACGGAAAACAAAGACACAAACGCACGAAGATAAGGATAGCTGGAAAAGGATTTGAGGTTGTAAGAACAAACCCAAACCGTGCTCTGATACCAAGATGGTGCAAGCAAACCCGAAGGAATTGCCTAACACAAACGCGGAAGGAATCAACAAGAAAAGTAAAGATAGAAGCACGACAAATCTTGCTTCGGTTCAAAAGAACAGTGAGGAACCTGTCTCAAAGCTCGATCGAAGGGAAATCAAGACGCACCTATACTATGCAACAATCCTCAAGAAAGACCCGTTTCTTGTAAATTAAATGATCAAGAAGAATTTGTTCAAACGAATAACACCGGTTGACACAAGTTCTTTAAAGGCCCACGTCGGGGTTCGGCTCCATCGGAGACTCACAATAGCACTTGCTATGTTTTTCATATACTAAAAACTTGATTCATTACAATGAAGTAAAATGGACTATTTATAGACTATGCTAAGGATAAAGTAGTAAATAGTCACAAGTGACCAATAAAAACAAGCCACGCAGGGCTGAGCTAAGTTTGTGTTCGGCAGCCTTGCCTTCGGTTCGTGGTCGCTTGCTCGAACTCATTTTCCTCGGACACTCACTTGTCTTCGAGCTCAATGTCTTCGGTCACCTTGCCTTCGGGCTCAAATCTTAAGATAATGCCCTCGATTCTTGAGCCCGGCCACTCAGCTTCGGAGCAATGGTTTTCCTTCGGGCAGGCTAATTGAATGTGCACATCGTGCAGCAGCTTGGCTTGACTTCGAGTCATCGGTCTCCTCGGTGGATCGAACACTTGATCAGCACGTGTTCGGGCTGCATCAATTTTGCTCCCTTCAGGAGGTATTTGTCTTCTTTTGTACTCTTAGATGTCTAGTCTGGATAGCCCTAAACCTAGTATATTGGGTATTCAGCTGTAATTTCCTTTGTACAGCTTAGAGGTATCAGTATCTCTATATTTTTTTTAAGTCTTGTCCTTATTTATGAATTATTATATTTATTTTCCTAATTTTGGTAAGGGTTCGCCCGACGGGTCTAGGGGAGGATGTCGGGTGCCCGCACGGCCTTGCCGGATTCTGGGTCGTGTCAGAAGTTGAGGGAAGTAAAACAGTGGGAGCAACCACACAAAAGAGTGAGGAAATAAAAGAAAGAGTGAGTGTGATTTTTTCAAGAAAAAAGCAGAGGGATGAATTGGAAGAGGGGATGCCTTTGATCCTCGTCATGGATGAAGACCAAGTTTTTCTTACTAACCTCTTCTTTGCCTAGTTCTATTTCTTCTCTTTTGCAAGGTTATGAAGACATCTCCCCCGAGTAGTTGCCTAGTGGGTTGCCACCACTAAGAGGCATTGAACATCAAATTGACTTTGTTTCGGGATCATAATTACCCAACAAGGGCGCCCAAAGAAGCAATACAGAGGCCACTAAAGAACTTCAAAGACAAATGGAGGAGTTTCTTGAAAGAGAACTTGTGAAATAAAGCCTGAGTCCATGTGCGATTTCGGTTATTCTAGTGCCAAAGAAAGATGGAACTTGGCGCATGTATGTAGATTGTAGAGCCATCAAGAAGATAACGGTAAAGTATCGTCATCCTATCCCTAGGTTAGATGATATGCTTGATAAATTATGTGGTTCTTGTCCGTTTTCCAAGATCAATTTGAGGAGTGGTTACCACAAGATCCAGATGAAATCGAGTGATTAGTGGAAGACAACCTCCAAGATCAATTTTGGTCTCTATGAATTGCTTTTCATGCCTTTTTGCTTTACCAATGCTCCTTCAACTTTTATGAGGTTGATGAATCATGTGCTTAAGTCATTCGTTGGGAAATTTGTTGTAAATACTTTGATGACATTATTATCTATATCAAATCTCTTGATGAACATGTTGATCATTTGAAACAACTGTTTGAGTCTTGAGAAAGGAGCAATTATTTGCAAATCGAAAAAGTGCTCCTTTTGTATTGATAAAGGTGCGTTTTTTGGCGTTGTGGTGAGTGAAAATAGTATGTAAGTTGATGAGACTAAAGTTAAGGCCTCAAAGAATTTGCCTACTCCTTAAAGCAGTGATGATGTGAAAATTTTTCATAGGTTGGCTAGTTTTTAAAGGAGGTGTAAGGGGATTTAGTACTATAGCCACAGCATTTACCGAAGTGATAATGAAGGATACGCCATTTGTGTGGGAAAAGGAGCAAGAAGAAAACTTTGTGAAATTGAAGGAAGTGCTTAGTTCTACACCTCTTCTTCAATTGCCTAACTTTGATAAAACCTTTGAAATGGAGTGTGATGCAAGTAGGGTGAGGATTGGAGCTATGTTGATGCAAGATAAAAAACCCATAGCCTACTTCAGTGAGAATCTTAAGGGAGCCACGACCAAGTACTCTACCTATGATAAGGAGTTGTATGCTTCGTTGAGGGCATTGGCCAATTGACAACACTACCTTTAGTCCAAGGAGTTCTTCATTATCAAAAACGACCATCAACCTTTGAAACATCGCAAAAATCAAGTGAAGTTGAATGTGAGACATGCTAAAGTGGGTGGAATTCCTTGAAATATTTTCTTATGTCATCCATTACTGAGGGAAAAGAAAATGTGGTAGCGGATGATTTGTCAACAAAGTTTGTGCTTCAATCAAGGAGGCATGTGTTGTTGAATACTTTGGGGTCTAAGCTCATGGGATTTCAAAGCATGAAAGGATGTATGCTAATGATCTAGATTTTTTTGAGCTCTTTGATACTTGTGAGTTGGAAGAAAGGGGAAGAAGGGTCACTAGATTGTGTCGTGAGGAGGAACAAAGTGAAGACAATGAGAAGAAGAGTCACAAATTTGAGGGGTTCTTGTTTAGAAATGGCAAGTTGTGTGTGCCTAACTCTTCTTGGAGAGAGTTATTTGTGAGGAAGGCTCATGATGGAGGTTTTATGGAGAATTTTGGGATTGGAAAGACTATTGAGATCCTCAAAGAGTAATTTTATTGGCTAAGATGAAAGGGGATGTTGCAAGGGTGTGTGACCAATGCCTGGAATGCAAACAATTGAAGTCGATACTACTTCCACATGGTTTATACTCACCTTTCCTATTCCTTTGGGTCATTGACTTGAAATAACTATGGATTTTGTGGTTGGTTTACCTAGGACCAAAAAAGGAAAAGAGTAGCATCTTTGTGGTAGTCGATAGATTTTCCAAACTGACATATTTAATTCATAGTCATAAAAGTGATGGTGATGCGGGGCATACTACCTCAAGACCATTCACTAGAAGTCAAGCCAAGTTGATTCAAGATACTCATCTCCACTTGACTTGGAAGGATATGGAAGAAGGCTCCACGAGCGACTTGAAGATCAAGCTTTGGAGTGTCATGGTTGGGGGACCATCTAGGACACTTGGAGAGGCTCAAGAGACACAAAATGAGACACCCCAAGAGGCTTCAGGAAGAGGCGGAGCGCCTCCCAGATGAGGAGGAGCGCCTCCCAAAATCCAGAGAGCTGAACCTCAGAAGGCGGAGCGCCTCAAAGAAGAGGCGGAGCGCCTCCCAAAAATCCAGAGAGCTGGTCTTCAGAAGGCGCCCGCCTCCCCCCCCCTAGGCGCCCGCCTCCCCCGCTGTGACAGCATGCGGGATTTTTACTACTTTTTGCATGAACTTCCAACTATAGCCCTGCGTGGCCTTATTTGTTTTAACCCACTTTTGGGGTATTTTAGACCTTTTATTATGACTAAGTGAAGCCTATAAATCCTTCACTTAGCCTCATCAAGCCTTAGCTTACCTTGAATCTGATGAATGAAGAATAGAGTTTATCTCTTGTTATGAAGAAACCCTCTTTGTTTGGCTTGAAATTCACTAGCGGATCCTAGTTGAGTCTCGAACCGAAACCTGATCATTCTACATGCGAGTTCCGGGTGCGACTCGAGGGTGGTTGCATAGTGTAGGTCCTTCTAGATGCCGATACGAGGGTATCTCGGGACAAGTTCCCCGGGGTTACTTCGTAGGGAGTCCGAGAAGTGTCTCGCTCTCCTATCTTTCTTTTTGTCTTGTCGTTTTGATCCTTATCATCTTGGTATCAAAGCAAGGCTCGGGTTTTATTTTTACAAACCCTCGACCCTTGATTCTTCGTGCCTAGGTTAGTTACAACTTTAGGTTCTTGTTATTGTTATTGAAAAGAAGAAAAAACACAAAAAAATAGAAAAGTTGAAAAAACACCAAAAATTTGATTGTGGATTCTTGGATTTGATGACCCGTTGTTAGATTGTTATTGGGGTTTGTTCCTCGTTGAAAAAACCGTTCTTTTGGTACCCTAAACACCCAATTTGGAGTTGTATTGCATGAATTGAAAATTTGAAACCCTAGTTTTGAAGATGATGATCATGGTCGATTACTTGTTTTCGATTGGGGTTTGATAAAAGTTGTTGGGGTTTGTTCTTTGTGATTGAAACAACATTGGGGTACCTTTGAATTGTTAAAACAACGCGTGATTAGTTGGATTTTGGGGTGCAAAACTAAGAAAACACGAAGTAAAACTGTGCTGAAAGTTGCAGGAGGCGGACCGCCTAAAGTCTGAGACCTCTCTGAACTTTTGTGAGGCGGAGCGCCTCCCCAAAGAGGCGAAGCGCCTCCCACTGTTGCACTGCTCTGGGCGGCCGCCTACTCTGCTGAGGCGGGGTGCCTAATCCTGAAGGTGTTCGTTTCGGGTAGTTTTTCGTAGAACCTCTTGTTTCTTTGGTTCCATTGCATCTAGCTAGTACTACTATGAGTAATCTTACCTACTTGAATTGTGCTAGCCCTTCTAAGCTATTAGGAAACTCAAGCCTAGACCGGAGAGTAGAATTCAAAGAAGACTCGTAGTCTCATTTGGCTCAAGTCCGCACTTAAAGAGCTTAGCGTTCCAATAGAGTCCTATCAATTCCACTCACCCCGGAGTGCATTTGGCTCTTGAGTTGAGTGATTAAGTTGAGGTTTGCTATTCAACTTAGTGAAGCTTTGGATTCAAGCTAGAGTAAAAAATCCATCACCACTAAACGAGTGATCCGAGTGAAACACTTGTGAGGGAGTGAGTGAGGTTGTTTTGTTAACGTTTGTTTCTTGTGTAGGTACAATGTCCACCGAAGGAGAAGATTTTGCTAAGAGTGCCTTTGCTACTATCCTTGCTAAATTTGATAGTATGAACTTGAGGATTGAAAGCCTTGAGAGGGTGACATCAAGTGCCCTAGTTGAGCAAGGGACTTCCAATGTCCATTCGGAGAAAGGGACCCCGAGTGTCCAAGTTGAGGAAGGGGCCCCGAGTGCCCAAGTTGAAGCCGTGGAGGGCACAAGTAGTCCAACCTTTACCCCGGAACAAGTTGCTGAGTTGCTCAATCGCCAACAACGGGTAAGGGAGGATCGTGATCGAATTGACCAATTGTTGGGCAATCCCCAACGAGTGACTATTCCCAACCTTATGGGCAATCCCCAAAGGAATGCTCCACTTCCCGGACCAATCCGGAATGTTCAACCTCTTGAGCAAGTTGCACAAGCTCAAGAAGGGGAGGAGGATGATTATGGTGATGGTGGGTATGATGCTCACTATCAATTTAGGGGACGGAATGTGGATAGGGGTAGAGGCCGAGGTCGAGGTCCACCCATGGGGTACTATGGAGGGAATGCTAAGAGGGATCTTGGTGGATATGGAGATCACTTTGGAGGCCAACCGGAGCCTTTCCAAGGAGGTCGTGACAACAACAACAATCTTAATAGTGTGAAGCTCACTATTCCTTCTTTCAAATGAAGTAGTGACCCGGTGGAGTACATTGATTGGAAGTTGTCTATGGAGCATATATTTGACACCAATGATATGCCCGAAGTGAAGAAGACCAAGTATGCAATATCTTCCTTTGAATCCTTTGCTTCTACTTGGTGGGAGTCGGTGAAGAAGAATAGAAGGAGGACGGGAATGGCTATCAATCTTACTTGGGAAGAGTTGATCCGTGTGATGGATGAGAAATACTTGACTAATCAATACCGAGTGGAACAACAAAAACGTCTCTATGAGTTGAAGCAAGGTTACAAATCGGTTGGGGAATATTTCAATGAATTTGAGCAAATCCGAATGAATCTTGACTTGGATGAGGAAGATAATGAGACGGCCATGATCCGTTTCAAAGGAGGCTTGAACTGAGACATAGCTTCACTATTGAAGTTTCACAAGTACAATGACCACTACAAGCTATGTGAAGATGCGGTTGAGGCCGAGAAGTGGCTCAAAGAGGAGAAATCCCTTTGCTACAAGAGTAGTACTACTACTCCCTTGAGCAAGCCAAAGGAGTGGAAGACTCCTACAACAAATGCCAAATTCCCAAATGCAAGTGGTGCAAGTGCTAACAAGGATGTGAAGAAGCCTTATGAGAAGTCTACACAACATGTGGGAGGTAACTCTAAAACTCACTTGAGTAATCCTATCTCTACTTCTACTCAATGCTTTAAGTGTAAGGGTTATGGACATATCTCCAAAGATTGCCCTACCCGGAAAACTATGGTTCTTGTAGGTGACTTGGTGTATGAACAAGATAGTGAACCCGAGGATGAAGAGGGAGTAGAGGGTGATGAGGAGGTTGATGATGGGGAGGTTGCAATGGAGGATGATGATGATGCCCATGCCTTCCTTGTTGTGAGGAGGAGTTTAGGAGCCATGTTTGTGGAGGATAGTGAGACTTTGCAAAGGGAGAACCTCTTCCATTCTAAATGCCGAGTCATGGGTCTCCTTTGTTCCATGATTATTGACTCGGGGAGTTGTGCCAATGTCATTAGCCACACACTAGTTTCCCAATTGAAGATACCCACCTTGAGACACCCAAATCCCTACCGTTTGCAATGGCTTAGCGAGTGAGGTGAATTGAAGGTGGTCAAACAATGCATGATCAAGTTTAAGATAGGGAACTATATGGATGAACACATGTTTGATGTTGTGCCGATGCAAGCATGCCACCTTCTCTTCGGAAGGCCTTGGCAATTTGATAAACATGTAGTTCATGATGGCCATGCCAACACCTATACGGTTAAGCATGAGGGGAAGAAGTTCGTACTTAAACCCTTAACTCCCAAGCAAGTGAGTGATGACTACAAGCGGATGAGGGAGTTAAGAGAGGCGGCCAAGGCTAAGTCGGTTGTTGAGACTAGCAGTTTGTCCGAAAGCTTGGTTGCAATCCCACCATCTTCTACCAGTAGCATATGTGCCATGATGCAACCGGGCGAGATCTTGAGAGGAAATGATGGCAACAAACCACTCATATGCCTAGTGCACAAAGGTATGGTTCTTACTTCCGAATTTGATTATTCTTCTAACCCTTTGTCTAGTGCTTTTGAAAATATCTTGAAGGACTTTGGGGACATATTCCCGGATGAGATGCCCGATGGCTTACCTCCCTTGAGGGGTACTGAACATCAAATCGACTTTGTCCCGGGATCTCAAATCCCAAACAAGCCGGCATATAAAAGCAATTCCGAGGACACAAGGGAGCTGCAAAAGCAAGTAGATGATTTGCTTTCCAAAGGCTTGGTGAGGGAGAGCTTGAGTCCTTGTGCCGTGCCCGTCATTCTTGTCCCAAAGAAGGACGACACTTGGAGAATGTGCGTGGATTGCCGAGCCGTGAACAAGATAACGGTTAAGTACCGTCATCCCATTCCACATCTTGATGATATGTTGGATGAATTGAGTGCGTCATGTGTCTTTTCTAAAATAGACCTTAGGTCCGGTTACCATCTAATCCGGATGAAACCCGGGGACGAATGGAAAACCGCATTCAAGACCAAATTTGGTCTCTATGAATGGTTGGTGGCTTTCCAACGCACCTAGCACTTTTATGAGGCTCATGAACCATGTTTTGAAGCCGTTTATTAATAAATTTGTGGTTGTCTATTTCGATGATATCTTGATCTATAGTAAGTCGATAGATGATCATATTGGCCACCTTAGGCAAGTGCTTGAAGTGTTGAGAGCCGAAAAGCTCTATGCTAACTTTAAAAAGTGTGCCTTTGGTGTTGAGAAGGTTGTCTTCCTTGGGTTTGTTGTGAGTTCCCAAAGAGTGGAGGTGGATGAGTCTAAGGTGGAGGCCATACGTGATTGGCCAACTCCTACCACCGTGACTCAAGTGAGGAGCTTTCATGGTCTTGCTAGTTTTTATAGACGATTTGTGAAAGACTTTAGCTCCATTGCCGCTCCACTCACCGAATTGGTGAAGAAGGACAAACCATTTGTTTGGGGAGAGCCTCAAGAGAAGGCCTTCCAAGAATTGAAAAGTAGGTTGAGTACCGCCCCTCTATTGCAATTGCCCGACTTTGGAAAGGCATTTGAGGTTGAATGTGATGCCTCGGGGGTGGGAATTGGTGGTGTTTTAATGCAAGATAGAAAACCCATAGCCTACTTTAGTGAGAAATTGAAGGGTGCATCCTTGAACTACTCTACGTATAACAAGGAGATGTACGCCTTGGTGAGAGCTCTTGCTCATTGGCAACACTATCTTTGGCCTAGGGAATTTGTGATTAAGAGTGATCATGAGTCACTCAAACATCTTAGGGGCCAAGAGAAGTTGAACAAGCGTCATGCCAAGTGGGTAGAGTTCATTGAGTCTTTTCCCTATGTTATCCAATACAAGAAAGGGAAAGACAATGTTGTGGCGGATGCACTTTCTAGGAAGTTTTCTCTAGCCACCACTGTTGCCTCCAAGCTCATGGGATTCGAGAGCATTAAATTGATGTATGCTCAAGACCCTAAGCTAAAGAGCATTCATGAAGCTCTTGAAAAAGGAGAGAGAGTTGACAAGTACCAATGGGTTGATGTATCCTCTTGGAGGGAATTGCTTGTCCGTGAAGCCCATTGTGGGGGCTTAATGGGACACTTTGGGAGAAACAAGACCTTGGCCATTCTCATGGAACAATTCCATTGGTCGAAGATGGGGGTACAAGTTGAAAAGCTTTGCAAAAATTGCCTTGAGTGCAAGTATGCTAAGTCTAAGGCTAACCCCCATGGTTTGTATACTCCCCTCCCCGTACCTACTAGCCCGTGGATGGATATCTCAATGGATTTTTTTATGGGTTTGCCACGGTCTAGGGGGGCCATGATAGCATTTATGTGTCGTGGATAGGTTTTCAAAAATGGCTCACTTTATTCCATGTAAAAAGTGTGATGATGCGCAACATGTTGCTTCTTTGTTTATTGATAATGTGTCGAAGTTGCATGGTGTGCCTCAAACTATTGTGAGTGATAGGGACACCAAGTTCCTTAGCCATTTTTGGAGGAGCTTGTGGGGTGCTCTTGGCACCAAGCTTTTGTTTTCTACGTCCCACCACCCTCAAACAGATGGGCAAACCGAGGTGGTGAACCGAACTTTGGGTGCTCTTCTTAGAGCTATGACCCGAGGTAAGGCCGGGACATGGGTTGATAAGTTGCCTCTTATGGAGTTTGCATATAACCGTACTTTGCATAGTTTGATTGGTATGACTTCGTTTGAGTGTGTGTATGGCTTTAGTCCTTTGATTCCACTTGATCTAACCCCATTGCCCAAAGAATTTATGGTGAGTTTTGAAGGTAAAAGCCGAGCTAAGGCTATGGTTGAGCTTCATGCTAAAGCAAAGAAGAACTTGGAGGAAGCCTATGCAAAGGTTGCTTCCAAGAAGAATAAGGGAAGGAAGAAGCTTGAGCTCAAAAAGGGAGATTGGGTATGGGTACACTTCCGCAAAGAAAGGTTCCCAAACCTTAGGAAAGGGAAGTTGGCACCCCATGGAGATGGACCGTTCCAAGTGCTTTCCAAGATCAACAACAACGCCTATGTGATTGACCTACCCGGTAAGTACAACGTGTCCAACACTTTTAATGTGACCGACTTGTCTCTTTGTGATGTAGGGGGTGGTGATACCGGAGAGGAGGAGGCCATGGTTTCGAGGACGAAACCTTCCCAAGAAGTGGAGGATGATGCGGGGCATACTACCTCAAGACCATTCACTAGAAGTCAAGCCAAGTTGATTCAAGACACTCATCTCCACTTGACTTGGAAGGATATGGAAGAAGGCTCCAAGACCGACTTGAAGATCATGCTTTGGAGTGCCATGGTTGGGGGATCATCTGGGACACTTGGAGAGGCTCAAGAGACACAAAATGAGATACCCCAAGAGGCTTCAGGAAGAGGCGGAGCGCCTCCCAGATGAGGCGGAGCGCCTCCCAAAATCCAGAGAGCTGAACCTCAGAAGGCGGAGCGCCTCAAAGAAGAGGCGGAGCGCCTCCCAAAAATCCAGAGAGCTGGTCTTCAGAAGGCGCCCGCCTCCCCCCCCCCCAGGCGGCTGCCTTCCCCCCTGTGACATCATGCGGGATTTTTACTACTTTTTGCATGAACTTCCAACTATAGCCCTGCGTGGCCTTATTTGTTTTAACCCACTTTGGGGGTATTTTAAACTTTTTATTATGACTAAGTGAAGCCTATAAATACTTCACTTAGCCTCATCAAACCTTAGCTTACCTTGAATCTGATGAATGAATAATAGAGTTTATCTCTTGTTATGAAGAAACCCTCTTTGTTTGGCTTGAAATTCACTAGCGGATCCTAGTTGAGTCTCGAACCGAAACCCGATCATTCTACTTGCGAGTCCTGGGTGCGACTCGAGGGTGGTTGCATAGTGTAGGTCCTTCTAGACACCGATACGAGGGTATCTCGGGACAAGTTCCCCGGGGTTACTTCGTAGGGAGTTCGAGAAGTGTCTCGCTCTCCTATCTTTCTTTTTGTCTTGTCGTTTTGATCCTTATCAGATGGTGCATCCTATATTTCTAATTTGCTTGTTGAGCATGTGCTTAAATTGCATGGAATTCCTAAAAATATTGTTAGTGATAGGGATTCCAAGTTCCTTAGCCACTTTTGGAAGGAATTGTGAGGTATGCTTGGCACTAAATTGTTGTTTTCTACTTCTTGCCACCCCAAAACAGATGGCCAAACCGAAGTTGTTAATAGAACCTTAGGAACAATGCTTAGGGCCTTGGTGAAGGGTAGGCTCGAATCTTAGGAAGATCATTTGCCATTGATTGAATTTGCATAAAATAGAACAATACATACTTCTACTTGCATGACTTATTTTGAAGTTGTATATGGTTGTAACCCCCTAACCCCTTTGCATCTTACCCCTATACCTTAAGATGTGATTATAAGTTTAGATGCTAAAGCAAGGGCTCAAGAAACGAAGAAGCTTCATGAACAAGTGAGAAAACAACTTGACAGGAAGAATCAAGAGGTTTCCAAGATAACCAACAAGGGGGAGGAAGAAGATAATCATTCAACCGGGTGATTTAGTTTTGTTACACCTCTGAAAGGAAAGCTATCCAAACAAGAGGAAAGGCAAGGTTTTGCCAAGAAATGATGACCATTTTCAAGTCCTTGAGAGCCTCAATTACAATGCACACAAGATTGACTTGCCCGGTGACTATCAAGTGAAAAATACCTTCAATGTGTGCAATTGATCTCCTTTTGAGGGGGATGAGCAAGTAAATTCGCGGACGAATTCTTTTGAAGAAGAGGAGAATGATACAACCCGAGCCATGACTAGACAATTCACGAGAAGCCAAGCGAGAGAGTTGCAAGAGCTTCAAGGTATATTCTTAAAAGTGGAGCTGCTGGAGCTGGTTTTGCAATGCCAGTTTGCAGACTCTTTGTTTCTGCAACTGAGATTGTTCAGCGCGACAGCGATAAAACAGGCACGATTATGAGTATAGAGATTCAGGCTTGAGCGACCGCGCCTGAGTAGAGCACGACCGCGCTTGAGACGGGCTGAAAAATTTTCTCTTTACAAACGCGAGACCTATGCCACGTTCACGAAGCTTCTTTAGATTTTCAGCACGACCGTGGGACAGCAAACGCGATCGGACTACAGGGGATTTCAGCTTCTATTTTAAGTTTAATTATT
Organism: Petunia x hybrida; assembly: GCA_037355625.1. Lineage (NCBI taxonomy): Eukaryota > Viridiplantae > Streptophyta > Magnoliopsida > Solanales > Solanaceae > Petunia > Petunia x hybrida. Next base: position 492,543 of record JBBBVM010000475.1, read on the forward strand.
TTGTTTGTAGCCTACTTTGGGAGCAACTAGGGCATTTCATGCCATTTTAGGTAAACTACTATATAAGCTCCATTGTGCCTTTTAACTAGGTTAGATTTGAATGAATTTTAATTAATGTGTTGTGAGACTTGGCTTAGCTTGTCGCTTAAGCACTCATTTTTCTTACTTTGTGATTGGATTCATCCAATTGAGTGTCAAATAGCATAGATGTTTTTGGATTCTTATCATTAAGGAGGTGATTAGGAGGATCACCTCCTTATTTTTTCCTTAATACAATTCCAAATTGTCTCTTGTTTTAATTCTTTATCTTGTTTTTATTGTTCTTTTCAATTCCTACTTTTTAGGTTCATAGCATTATTCCACATTGTCACGACCCTTTTTTAACTTAAGAAAGTCAATTTGAAAAGCAATGACGGTGTTTTAAGGTGCACAATTATTTAAGAAATTTGGAGTCGCCACTTGACAAGTTAAAGGTGTGCCAAGTCACCAAAGTGGTGTACCTAGAATACCTTTAACTCGTAAGTAGTCTGCATTAGATTATCCAGGTAAGGATCTCGATTGACTCTCGGGAAGGTGTTAGGCACACTCGAGTCCTGTGCCATGCACAGTTGCTTCTATTGACGCATTTCAATTTTTTGAAATTGTTTGTGTATTTTACCTCTTTCATTACGCTTTGATTTGATTATAAATTTTTCCATTCAAATAAATACTCAAATCGAGATATAATCGCGTGAGTACTTCATTCATTCGAAATTTTTCGACTTAAATCAGTTAAATCACGCTGGCACTTCACCCGTTCGAAATATTTTTACTAAAATGAGTTCCATACGAACAAGTGTTTATGAACTCAGCCTATCCAAATTTATCTAGTCGTAGTTGGAGCACAACTGCTCAATTTTCATTTGTGCACTTTCAAGATTTTGCTTCAAAGAGATGAACCAGATTGTGATTTGCATTTCCTAGTATTTGCCTCACAAATTCAAGATGAATCATTTATTGCTTTAAGAGTCCTCTAGATACAGTACCATATTTACAAGTTGGAAATTTATGCCAATTAATGGGCCTAGAACTACCAAACCTTCCCAAGTTTTGTTCAAATTTACTCATATCATACTAATTACAGTCTTTAAAAGCATCACATATAGCTCTAAATTTAACTATTTTTCAAGATCTGTCCCGTTTATGTTGAATAAATTATATTATGAGTATTTTTAAACATGCTTTGAAGTCATAATCTTAAGGAAAAAGCCTTATTCATATCATCATATACACAAGAGGCAGCAAGTAAAAAAACATTTGAAACAAGTGTTCAAATGTCTAAAATGAGAACTCCATTGGGCCTAAAGCAGGCTGTTGCATACATTATTTGGATCTTTAACGGGCTAAAATTCATACAACATGCATAAAAGAGTTTGGAAATAGATACCTATGAGTGGAGCTTCTTTAGGAACAATAGTGAAACACTATCATCACACAAAATAGCAAGCTCCAGCAACAAGAACAACCCTTTACCACTAACTTAACACATTTAAATTCATAATAAAAAACTCTCTTTTTATCTCCCTCTTTTCTCTCTCTTTTTCCCACTCTCTCTATTTTCTAAGCTCTTTCTCTTTCAGATCTGATGTGTATTTCTGAGATGTTATGAGTGTTTTTTCTCTGATGTTGTGGGTGAAATTTCAGATGCTCTTCTGTGCCCAATGAGTGAGAAGGGTAGCCTTTAACTACGCTGAGGAGAGGACAACGGATAGCAATGCACAATGATACAAAAGCCAATGCCATAAATGCAATTACCCTAACTATGTTAAGCTTTTCACCAAGCAAAAAAGGGGCTGACATTTTACAACTTTTATGCAAGCCATTTGTCCTATTATTTTACCACATTTTCCTCCCTCTTTTACACAAAATATCTGAATTTATTTGAACACAATGGGCTGCTGGGCTTGACCCGAAAAGATACTCCCAGCCCATAACTAATTACCTTAGACAAAAAGGACTCACTTATTGGGTCCAACTCGACTAAATTGACTCCCAGCCCATTCCCATGATTAAATTCAACTCTAAAGAGTCCAAAATGGCCAGCAAATGACCACCTTGAGGTCACAGACTATTACACTACCCTTAGAACCCCTTTGAATTCCTAATTTTCTAGCTAAAACAATGTCCTAGTAAAACTCTTAAACACTAATAAGAAAACAGAACAAACTCAAGCTAAATAGAGCATTCAATCAATTTCCAAGGCTTGAAACTTGAGCAATCAACTATCTAGTCCCGTTTGGCACTCGAACAGAAAGCAATTTACATATGCTCATGTTTACACAAACTCATGCTATCACGCAGTTTTCATGCTTGACAACAGAGCCAATTCAGAGAAGTCCTCTTTGTCATTACGCTCCCTCACATCAGGCTTAAACAAATCACTGAAACAGAAGCAACACAAATTGAAACAATGCTCACACTAGCATACCAATATATATGATCTTCCTCTCACTTGCCAAGCAAATTGATTTTCATGCATAGACACACATCCAACAATAAATTTACACATCAAATTGCGCTTAGACTATAACCGTTTTTGTGCTATTTTCATGAGTAATCACCATGCTTAAATAATGAACAGGAAGCCAATGATGTCGAGCAACACAAGTTTTAGGCAAACAATTCAGCAATGAACGAATCATCATTTTCCTCTTTGATTCATGAACAGAACAAAGCATACAACAATATGCTTAATCATTCTTCATAATTCCTAACAACATACAAGTGACAGGTACATACTCGCAGTATTTGAATTAGTTAACACATAGACAAGTAAAGGAAGGGAGAGACATAGAGCTTATGTTTAACTGTTACCCAAGCTAAGCATCGCCAACTACCATTGTCACTACCACAACAGTCCAAACACCACTGTCCACAAGCTGCCTCGCCATCGGATCATCGAACCTGCCTTGTTGAACGAGTATCCACACCAAAGTAGCGTCGGTGTTACAACACACTACATCATTGCCCTCGGTTCAGCTTTAAATACCACAATCATCGCCTCACTGCATCAACAACAAACTGCCTCCCCATGTCCATCACAACATTATGGTCACCATAGCAGCGCCTTTGTCTCCAAGCCAACACCATGAACACCACTGCCCTATTACAGCCACCACCAATCAACACTACATGATGAAAGCTGGACAATACGCCACCACGAATCACCAGAAAGTCAGAAGAGAGAGAACGGGCAGAAGAGAAAAATTGATACAATTGAGCGAATTTCAGGGGAAATAACCTTGAAAACACATAGAGAAGACTTAGAGGAATCCATTGACATAAGATTTGGCAAAAAATAGTTTAGGTCACCGGAGTTAGGATTTTGGTCGAACTTTAAATGTCGATCTACACCGATCCATTTTTATTTTTGGAAAATGGACCTCAAAAAAGGAGAGAGGGGGCGAAAAGGAGTTGGGGAAGGTATTGTTTTGGCCAGAACGGATGGTGGCACCATCGCCGGTGGTGGAGCTCTTGCGACGGACGACAGAGGAGCAGGGCTTCGCTAGTCTGTTTGAGACTTGAGGGGAATGGGAGTTTTTGAGAATTTATGGATTAAATGAGTGAAAGGGATGGGATATGGGACATCCGATCAAAATAAATCAAGGGCTGAGATTACACATATAGCTGGGCGGGTCAGAGAAGTATGAGTTGGGCCAACCCTTTCTGAATTTGAAGTTGCCATTTCTTTCAAGGGTAGCCCAAATTGAACAATAAGACAATCACTACAAAACTCAACTAAATCCTAATTAGACAAGTAGCTACACATAAAATCACAACAATATTCAAAACTTCAAACGGATATTAATCACAATCACATACATCTTTTGCTAATTTTTTTTTAGCATTTCTCTTCTAATTAAATGACTAAAGTTAGCTACGATACAAATAAAATTCTAGAAAAAGTATGCCAAATTCTAGAGAAACTAACATCTATTTTTGAACAATTTGAATTTTGGTGCCAAAATTAGGTGATTACAGTTGCCCCTCTTTGTTTGAGAATGCAAAGAGTTTTCGGACAAAGACTTAATCGAAAACCAAATTTGGCCTTTTTGGTTCTAGCCAGGAACATGATCTGCAAAATGGTGACCATACCTTGACTACAAGGCTACCTACATATCCTCGGACTAAGTAATCATGTCAGTGTAGTTCCTAACATGTGGTAGTCCACTACCCCATATAGACAGACAATTAACTTTGCTAGACTCTCTAGCCTAACACTAAAACTTTTTAGACACACTGAAATAAACACTTCTAACACATTGAGACTGTTAATGTTAGCTACTTATTGTTGGCTGCTTGCTGGTAATCTCATCAAAACCCTGCCAGAACGGGCATAATAGAACTCGGTCAACATGGTCAAGGGCATATCCCAAAAACTATGAGTGATGTTAGCTAGATCGTTTCAGAGGCCAGCATCCCCACGAGGACCAGCGCCCATGAACGATTCACCAGCATCCGTTCCTAACCACAGGCACAACATAAATGCCGCCTCTGGAGGCTCAACAACAGTCAATAATCAAGACCTCAAAGAAACACCTATCATTCAAAACGTCCTAAAGGAGATGAAGGTCATGCATGATTGGATCAGTAACGTACTGGGTGCTCCACCTCAGTTGTCGTCGTAGATGAGGAGAAGTTTTATAAGCATGCATACAAAGAGAGCACTGCACTGATCTGCGTACCAAAGCACATTCGCCTGCCAGATAACATCAAGTGCGATCAGATAATGGATCCAGACGATCATATTACCGCGTACTATACAACCATCAAAAGCAACGAAATCTCAGAGAAAAAAATCCAATCTACTCTGGTGAAGAGGTTCAGCTCGACCTTGACTAAGGACGCCCTTGCTTGGTCACCTAGCTACCAATGGTCTCCATCGAGTCATTCCCCAGATGTAGGACCTATTCAAGAAAGTGCATTCTGGCACCCGTAAACGGGAGAAGCACATAGAGGATATCTTTGAGACTCGGCAAAATGATGACGAGTTGCTAAAAGACTACATTGAAAGGTTCCAAAGGGAATGCATAGAGCTTCCTCAAGTTCCCAACAATATTGTTGTTGTAGCTTTTGGGAAGAGCTTGAATTCCAAAGGGTGGGTAGCTACTAGGGAGTTGTAGTGGAGTCTAACTCAACACCCTGTGACAACATGTTGTGCCCTACATCAGAGGTACACTAAAAAACTTTGCCTGGATTAAGAGGACTCTCAGAACCTAGAAAATGAACGAAGAAAACGAGAAGGAAGTCCATCCATGGAGGGAGAAGGAGCTGGAAGAAGAGTAAAAGGGAAGACTAATCCAAGCAGGAACGCGAAAGCAGGGCAATACCCGAGGGTCTGGGTCCCAGGAGAAACAAACTTAGCCCCACAATTTCCGAGATTTTGGTTTGCGAGTTAACGCCGTGGAATTTATTACCAATCACTTTGGAAAACTAGGGCCATAATTACGGTGGCTGCCCACCATAAAAAAAGCAACCGGGCGGAATTCACCGGCCTACTGTGACTTCTATCATAGCAACAGCCATGCCACAATCAGCTGCAAGACCTTGATGTTAGAAATTGACCATCTACTAAAGGAGGGAAACCTCAAGGATTTGATTGAAGGAGCAAGGCGGTCGAGAGCACCAGACTGTGGGGATAAACAAGCATCAACGAGATCTTTGCAACCTCGAGACCTATCACAGCTTGGGGGATTGAAAGGCCAGGGTCGTTCGCTAGCCCTATTATGTTCAGCCCTAAAGAAGAAGAAAAGCATCAAGACGTCCTCATCGTCTCCATAAGGGTGTCAAACCTTCAGGTCAAGCAAGCTTTGATTGACCCAGGAAGCAATGTGCACATTATCCAGTGGGAGGTATTACAGAAGTTAGGCCACCACCATCAGATTATTCAGAGCCTTCGTAGAATAATCGGCTTTAATGGCCTCAACAAGGAGCCTGTTGGAGAACTAGCTCTACTGGCATGACGAGATAACCTCTTTTCTGGTACCAACCTGTGATCTTTCATATGATGTCATCCCAGGAAGACCAATGATACACAGTGTAAAGGGAGTACCCTTAATACTCAACCAAGTCTTCAGATACCCTACCTTGCACGGGGTCAACAAGTTACGAAGTAGCGGCCTTTGCCTGGAGATCATCCTATGTTCAACAGAAGACTCGATAAAGGGACGATACCCGAGGTAAATATGATCGACAAGGAGTACTTTTGGTATGAGACAATGAAACATAAGGCCAGAATAGAGATTGGAGAGTTGAGGGAGTGGTTGTTGGAGATAAGCCATGTAATTCCCAAAGCAGCAGAATTATAGTATCAGCTCTCCGACGTACTGGTGAAACAGGAGGGACCTTGGTGGCTGATACATTGTAGCTTGGTATTGGCTCAAGTAAAGGTGCAACTCTTGCAGCTTTCGATAATAACTGAGCTGGTCCAGGGGGAGCACCTGTTGCTGTATGTCTCAATCTCAGAAGTAGCATGGAATGGGGTACTCGTATGAGAAGAAGACGGGAGACAGTTTCCAATAAAGCATGCCAGAAAAGGAATTTTATGCCCAGATGGGCTTTTGCCTCTACCTGTTCAACTTTTGCGGCCGTGGTCATGGCAACTTAGGAGATGCATTCATATTTTCTCAGCCACATGGTCAGTATGGTCTCTTTGTGCCGTTACGGACTATTTTCTCCAGACCTAGGCTCTCAAATGGTTTGGCACAATGGGCTGAAGAACTGGGAGAATATGATATCATTTATCAACCACGAACGGCCATCAAGTCTCAGGCTCTAGAAGGCTTCACTTAAGATTTCGTGAAGGAATTAGCACTGAAGGCGAAGGAATCAGTCGAAAGTGCAGAGGCGATCGAGCTCGGGCGGTGGAAAATCAATATGGACGTTGATCTAAATGGAAAAGAAACCAACCTCGATTTATGGGTCAAACCACCTACCAGGAAGGTCTTCTACAAGGCCGCTAAAAGTCCAGGCATCGAAGCCGAATATGAGGCTATAACTCAAGCTCTTGACTTAGCCTACATATTGGAGGCTAGGGAGGTCAGCCTCTATAGTAGTTCGCAGTTGATGGTCAGCCAAGCGAATGAGGCTTTTACCACGGAGGACATTTGTGCGCCAGACCGGTAAGAAAAAATTGAATTAATTTTAAAAAACATTCACAAATGTGAGTTTGTCTATCAGAAGGAAAGCTCAAATGAGGACGAAGTGCCCAAGGATTCACGCACTGATTCAAATGATCATCAGATAGTGACTGAGCTGACCCCCGTGGACCTGATGATCCTTGAAGTTCCAAGCACAGGTTCCACTTCAGAACAACACTATGCGCTAATTAACTAGTTGGAAAAGGGAATACTCCCCAAAGACAAGTTAGAACGCAGACAATTGCGGAAACAGGCAGTTCATTATTGTTTGATCAACGGGAATTTAAACCATCGGGTGGTCAGCGGCCCACATGTCACATCTCGAGGCTCAGCACCCTCCAACGAGGGAGCCCAGGTGGATGCATCCACTCAGTGTTGGAAGTACAATCCTTTTCAGTATTTGCTTTAATTAAGTCTCTAGTTTCTTTTAATTTGATCGCAGTATTTTCATACTCATAAGCTATGTTACGGGTGTTCACCCATAACAGTTCAGGCCCTGCATCCCTATTTATCAATAAAACTACTATTTTACTTAATCAGTTTTATAATTCAGATCCATCTACTATCCAAATATTCATAGCCCTAGCCAGACCTAAATTAAAGTAATACACCTATTTTTCACTACAAAAATTAGGGTAAGCTACTCGCTTAGAGCTAGATCATGTCTAGCTCAGCCACCAGGTATTATTCGTATGCAGAACTTGTCAATTCAATAAATTGCACCTGCATGCCAGCGGGGACGCCTGCTTGGATAGTGGCAGAAAGTCTTAAAATACTCGAGTATACAAGCAAAGACGTTCTAGTTGGAACGCAAAAATGCCCTGTTCCTACACGGGCTAAATACGTCCCATTGTAGGCGCAATACAAGCCGTCTTTCACTGACACAAATGAAGCGCCCCTCAGTACTCACAACCATCTTTTAAAGACACTAGCCTAGAAAGGCACGCAAAACATGCTGCTTAACTACACAAGTACACATAAAAAAAATTAATGGACGTCCGTTTAATTAATAACAAACAGCCCGTAGGCTCATAATATAATTAAGTCCTTTTAAATACAACACTGTTCAATATAGGTATTCTAAAAAAAGTAAAAGGCAAAACTTTAAACTTCTCCAAATCTGCACGACTGAAGATCCTTCATATGGATTGTAGCTACATGCCGCTAAGCAGTTCAAAGTTTTCTCGGCATTAGAGGATATGTCAGCTCGAGCAACCTTTGGCGTACAACCACTGATGTATACTACGCCCGAATACCTTGATCAAAGCAAGGGTCCTCAGAAGCGTGTGAGCACGGACACATCCATCCTCCACACCGTCCGCTGAACTTGAAGAGAAACTAGAAGATCTGCTTGGACCTCCGCTGGTAAAATGGGAGTGCACTGGGCCGCAGATCTTCAAGCACAATTTGGAGCTCATCAAAGGCAGGGAGGTTCGAGCTGGAAACCTACCACAAAGGAGCCTCTTTCCCGAGTATCCCACAGCCAGCGGCTGATGAGGCGTCACAACAGCAATACGACCTAACCAGCCAAACCATCATTGATCTGTTGATGGCACGAGGGTGTATCCTCTTGCCTGCCATAAACGGAACCATGTACGAGAGCTCCAACCCTACACCATCAAAGGAGCTACCCGAATGCAAGTTACATTCTGGCAGAGAAGCCCCATGACAGCTGAACGACCAAGCGCCCTGACCCTGCATGACAAGAGGAATATCACAGCAATCGATGTGTTAGAAGAAAAGCACACCATAATCAGTACACATGCCATAATGAAGACATTCTGAAGAACATCCCTAGAATCCCGATCAAATTTCATCACTCAGGGGACTCCGTTCGTCCACTCATGGATGGAGAAGAAGAGGAAGAAAATCACAGATGATCTTGTGCCTACAGTTTACCCATGCACCATCCATTCTGAACAAAGGAGTTTTTTTGGGATCATCAAACCAGGATCAAAGGAAAATATTTTTAAGATGGAAGAATAATTCTTTCATAAGAAACTTTGAAGAAGACGGGGTATTTCATGATGAAGCTCCTACTTATAGAATGGAAGAGATAAGAATGGAGCATAAAATGGTCAAGTGTTATAATGGCATGAGATATCAAAATGATCCGGCACATCGAAAAGCATTCTTGAAAAGTATATGAAATTAACATCAACAAATCAGGTGAAGACATGCGGAGGTCTCGAAAAGATCAGCATCATTCTTGGTCAAAGGGACTATGATTTTCAAGGAGTCAGTGAGATATCTTTCACATCCATTTTGTACACCGCCTTCACTTCCTGACTGCTTGCATCAGCACTCGGCAAGTTGTGGGAGTGACTATGTGGGAAAAAATATGACACCTACTATTACGGGCATACAAGTCTAGCTGGCAAGACTAGGCTTATCCTACAAGTTTGCAGACATAGAGGATACATGCCTGCACCACGAGTTACGATCATTTAGGCGTACGGGCGTAGGACGCAAGTCATACACCCGACTCCTTAGGGTTTATAGTCTCCTAGTTAGGGTTTCATATATATACCTCCTTGAGTGTATACGCCCATGGCCTCATTAGTCTTTGTATTTTACAATAATTAGGACTGGGTGATCTCTATTATAATTACCCCTCCTTACATTGTATTGTTGATATTTGGTTAAAAAGATATATAATTTTTGGTGATTTTTACCACGTATCTTAGTGATCTTAATACGTTTAAATTGATTATAATAGTGCATTTACCTTAGTGATGGTGTTTGAATGTGTAGGTGTTGATTTTGATGAAACTAGCAAGAGAATTGATAATTTGGAGCATTTTATTGATGAATTTTGAAGTTTGAATTAAGTTTTGCAAATGTCATACCAGCACAACTTGAGAACAGGAAATTAACTCTTAGGACCTTGTGCGAAAGTCGTGCCAGCCTGCAGAGAATACATTCAATACCTTTTGCCAGCTTTGTACCAGCATCTACTCAGCACACGAAGCAGAGCTTGTGCCCAGCTTGGCGTCCACAGCCAGCACGCAGCCAAGACTTACAAAAGTAGTGCTTAATTTAAGAAGTCCTAGCTTGAGAGGGAAGAGGCTATATTTACCTAGATTTTTCATAACACTATAAATACACCTTGCAACCCTCTAGAACGGAACTTTTGGTTTATTTTACATCCAAAGGAGGCAAGGAAGAGAAAAGATCAAGATGCAAGGCTCTATTTCATCCATCCATCCATCTTATTGTTATTTTGTATGCTTGTAGTTATTTCACTGATTTGAACATGACTATGAATGGCTAAATCACCCATTCTAATATTGATTGAACCACTCCAAAACTTATGTGTTACAAATTATTGATTTAATGAATGAAACTTATTAACCTTCCTATCTAAATATTTATGATTTGTATGCTATTGATTGGTAGAGCTCCCAATTGATTGTGCCCTTTATTCTTGTGCATCTAGGAATAGATTCATGAGTTAGGGTTAAAGGCATTACTTAGGTTTTCAAAAAGGTGATTTGTGACCATTGATCCTGATTGTGAACCATACTTGCAGTCCTATGTATCTTCATTATAATTATTACACGGGAGTGAATAGTTGTGAATTTAGAGCAGGTGTTCAATAGGAAGAAGCAAGCTGAATCCATTAATGCAACGTTCTAACGCATGAGTAGGAATTGGGCAGATCAATCCTAGGCTTCTAAACCCTTGAATAAATTCATTTCTTACTACTTTGGTATTTACTTTATTGTTAATTAGTTGTTCCATTGAAACCATCATAAAAATAAAAACTTTTGAAGTTAATAAATTAGATAAATTAGTTAGATTAGCAATTAGATTTTGAGTGTTCTCTGTGGGATTCGACCTCGGGACTTTATGTACAGAGCTATATTTGCTGCTACTGCTTAGTCCCTTTATAGAGCGTAGTTGGGCATGATCAAAATCCGACTTTTCTTAAGGAATAAAACTCTTTAATTTCTTGTGTATTATTTTCCTCTCAATTTACTTACTTTTTCATCGTATTTTACTGTATTGCTTGTGACCTTCTCGTAAGTTTAATTGTTTAACCTAGACGTACAATTGTAGGCATAAATATTGTCCACCACAGAGGTCACTCCCACTGTGTTACAAATAACCTCATTCCTAATATTATCCATCCTAGTACGTCCACATATCCATCTTAGCATTCTCATCTCAGCTACTTTCATTTTCTGATTATGTGTGTTCTTGATTGGCCAACACTCTGCCCATACAACATAACTGGTATAACGACTACTCGAGCAAATTTACCTTTAAGTATAGGTGGAACTTTTTTATAGCATAGGACACCGGAAGTGAGCCGCCACTTCATCCACCCTGCTCCTATACGATGAATAACTAAGTCGTCAAGTTCTCCATTACCTTACAGGATTGAACCAAGATACTGAAAGCTTCATTTCTTGGGGATGACTTGTGCATCGAGCATCACTTCCATCTCAGACTTATGAGATGCATTACTAAACTTGCACTCCATATACTCCATTTTTGTCCTGCTAAGATTTAAAACTTTAGATTATAGTGTCTGTCTCAAAGCCTATAGCTTAGCATTGACTCTATCGCGTGTCTCGTCAACCAAAACTATATCATCTCACTCCCCTTAAATACTTCCTGCTAATTTATCCATCACTAGAGAAAATACAAACGGGCTAAGTGTTGACCCCTGATGCAACCCCATTTTGATTGGGAAGTACTCCGAGTCTCCTCCTACTGTTCTCATCCGGGTCTTGGTACCATTGTACATTTCCTTAATCGCTCTGATGTATGTAACAGGTACACCTTTAGATTTCAAAAAACTCTACAAAACCTCCCTTGGCAAGGGGTGGATTTACAGTGAGAAGAGGATCTGCACCGGTATTCGCTAACCTTTGTCAAAATAGTGTATGTATATATATGTGTGTAGTAGAAATAATACAAATACTCTTAATGGCTCCCTCAGGAACGATATGGCTCTGGTGATACTGGCAAAGAACCGTAAGTCTGATTCTAGCTTTGGGAGTTCGATTCCCACATGCGGCATCTAATTACATTTATTCCAGTGCTGGCACTGCACTCTATTTTTCTACTTCCCATGTTTCTCTATTTTGCTAATCTCTAATTCCACTTCTTATAGACTTTCTTCTCTTTTTAACACATGCAGTCCCTCTCTTATTCCTTTTTATATAAGTAATAAAAGATTCTAAAAAAAATCTTCTACTAATTACTTTTCCTTTATATAATTGCTAATTATTCAATTCATTTTCCCGCACGTATGAAATTATCTTAAACTTTCTTTTCTCCCACTAAATTTTCCTCGACTTGTTCTCTTTATTCCTTAATAATTCTTTTCATACATTTTTTCTTTAAGTATTGAGTAATGAATGACATAAAAATTTTCTTCCCACAAAACTTTCTCATGAAAATTTTCCTATATTTTTGTTCTACTGGTTTTTAATTCGTTTTCTTTTAATAGAAAGCCATAAAAGACAAATAAGTCTTTTTTTCCCCACAAAATATTCTTCTTGATTCTTTTTTACAAGTTCTTTTCTTTTTGTTTTTTCATTCACTTTACTAAAGTATGAAGTAATAAATACTAAAATTTCTTTGTCTCCCAATATAAGCTTGAAAAATTCTCGTTTTGCCCCGCCCCTTCATTCGAGCACCATTTTGTCATTATTGCCTTTCATCACCTTGCTGCTATTGCCACCATCAGCTGTGTGTGATTGATGCAGCCTGTGTCCGTGTTGATCAAGCTGTGTTCGTGCCATCAAGATCGGTCACACGAAGCCAAGCCAAGACGTTCAACTAGTATGGCTGAGAGGAAGCAGCGACTCGAAAAATGAGTGGCCGGGTATCAGATGTAGAAGCTATATACTCCAGCTCGAGCCCGAGGCTGAAAGCGCTCGGGCACTGAAGAATGGCACCAAGCTGAAGAGCGCCCGAACAAAAACAATTAGACCGGCCCTGTGTTGCCTTCTTTAAAAGGTCGATTGTGGTCGTACTTACTATTTTATCCCTTGGATTTCCTATATAAACCCCATAGTATTTTCATTAGTGGATAGTTGTCTTAGAATATTGAAAATAGCCTTGAGCTTTGTCTCTGTCGTGAGAAATTCCGAGTGGGAACTTGTTAATGAACTTTGTCTTTTGGTGGAATTAAATTGAACTTTTTCCTCTTTGATCATTCGTTTGCAATAGTCATTTTATTTTTGAGGATCGTTGCTTAGTATAGGTGCCTATTAACTTTCTAATGAAGAGGTATCAAGACTAGCTCCTTGATATTGTTCAATCAAAGTTGAGTTTTTATCTTGCTTTTATCTTTACTTTTGGTTTTTACTTTTGCGTGTGTTTGTTTGCATCACATCGGTATCAAACCCGAGTTTTATTGCATCATCTTGGTATCAAAGCATGGTTTAGTTTTTTTCTTGCAAATCCAATCATATTCTATGTTATCTTTGATTGTTGGTTGCCTTGTGAAAACGACCTTGGATTTGTTATTCTCAGTAGTTGTTATTGTTGAAACTCAGCAGTCGTACGTCGTTTAACGAAAAGGGTTTCAATGTGGTTTGCACTGTCAGACGTTGGTGTTTGAGTATGGTTGATGTTTGGTTGTTTTGGTGTTGTTGGTGTTTGATTTTTTCATTCGAAAATTTGAAGCTCCGTCGTTAACCACCGTCCGTATGTCAAAAATTATTTTTTTAAAAAAATAGAAACAAAATAATTCTTGACACAGTGTACGGTCGCGAATTTGATTTTAGCTTTTGCTTGGAGCTCAAGTTGTTCCATTTGAGCTAAAACCCAACGGAAGTACAACCTGATTCTTACCTTATTGCTGGACAGTGAATAGTCATATGATTGTTCGTACAACAGAAAAGGAAAGCTCATTGTTCAATTAGTGAAGGGTTTAAGCACAGTTTCTAAAAGCCAGGAGAAGATTGAAAAGTGGAAAGTGGAAAAAGGAGAAATCCTAAAGTGGATAAGAAGGGACCACTTCCATTTCCATACAGGAGTCGAATGTCCGAGGTTTCCAAAAGGGAAACAAAGGGGCAGATTCTCTTTATTTCTTTGTGTCTGTTAACTCTCATTAGTAGGTCTGTGAGTACTTCTCCTACTGTAGATTTTACTAATTGTTTGAGCTTTTAGGAACTCGTGCGTAGGAGTCGAAGTCCAAAATTTTGTAGTAAATTCTTGACCTCCCATGCAGGCGAATGGCTGGAAACAAAGAGAAGGGTGTGGATACGCTCGAGGTGTCCTTGGTTGATCTTATGGCCGCGATACAAGGTATCAGTACCGAGTTGAGAGGAGTGGGTGCTCAAGTAGCCAATCTCGAGCAAGAACGAGCCTCTAAGGCCTTACCAGGGTCCGGGGCAGGAACAAGCAATTATACTCCTATGCGACCGACACAATTTGCTAATTTGGCTCGACTACAATAACTGAGGGTCGAAGTAGCTCGTGATGAGCAAAACTTGGGCATTCCCAAGCTAATTTACCACCACTTCAAAGGCCCCGAAGAAATTTAGCACCTGTGGATGAAGAAGGTGCTGTACAAGATGGAGAGTATCCCGAGGCTGACACTGAATTGGAGCCTCTATATATTCTCCAAGGTCTTGCTAAAAGAGGCTATGGGAATCCTCGAGGTCGAGGACGAGGAGCTTAAGTTGAAAGAAATCTTGAACGCGAGGCTGAAGATTATTATGATGATTATCTGATAGAAGCCCAAGGTGGTAGAGATACAAACTTGAACAGTTTCAAGATCACTATTCCACCATTCAGATGGACTAGTTATCCGGACCAATAACTTGATTGGAAAGTTCGTTTGGAACGAATCTTTGAAAAAAATGAGATAACCGATGTGAGAAAAGCAGCCTACGCCATTGCTTCATTTGAGGCATGCCCTTCTACTTGGTGGGAGTCTGAAAAGAGAATGAGGAGAAGGTGTGCTTTACCCCGAGCACCTTACATGGGTACAATTAAAGAGAGTGATGG
This sequence comes from Petunia x hybrida, assembly GCA_037355625.1. Lineage (NCBI taxonomy): Eukaryota > Viridiplantae > Streptophyta > Magnoliopsida > Solanales > Solanaceae > Petunia > Petunia x hybrida. The sequence goes on from JBBBVM010000475.1 coordinate 507,698, forward strand.
ATGCTAAGTATGTGGCGGCTAAACATCGTTAAGAGGAACTTCAAAAGCTCTATGATTTGAAACAAGGGTCCAAATTGGTCGAAGAGTACTTTGACGAGTTTGAAAAGATTTATTTGACTCTTGATATGGAAGAAGACGAGGAGAAAGCCATAATTCAATTCAAAAATGGGGTGAATCATAGATATCATCTCAATTGAGACTACATGTGTTCCATACATTTGATGAAGCTTTCCATGCAGTGATCGATGTTGAAAAATAGGTGAAGGACGACAAAGCCAATCGATATTGAGGGAGCACTATTTCTACTCTTTGAACCAGGGCAAAGAATGGAAGAGTTCAAATCCTACCAGTGTCAACACTGGCCGGGATCAAAAGAAACCCTTCGAAAAGGAGTGACCAGCAATATCTCCAAGGAGATGGAAGGGAAAACTCAACTCAATATTTCTAGTGCTTCAAATATTCAGTGCCATAAGTGCATGGGTTATGGTCACATGGCTAAAGAGTGTCCAACTCGCTGAGCTATGATGTTGCTCGATTATGGAACCACCGGTGAACAAGTGAGTGACTAAAAGAGGAAAACATAGAAGGGACTGACCAAGCTGATCGTGATGAGGACGGTCACGAAGCAACCGAAGCTTGCCATCCAGAAATATTCCTTATGGTCCAAAGGAACTTGAGCACTATGAACGTGAAGGATGAAGAAGATGTTCAAAGAGACAATTTCTTCCATGAGAGATGCCGAGTAAGAGGGAAGGTGTGTTCGATGATTTTTGATTCGGGCAGTTGTTCTAATATGGTGAGCTAAACTTTGGTTTCACAAATGAGACTACCTAAAATGAAACATCTCCGAACCTATCGATTACAATGGTTAAATGAATGTGAAGAACTGAGGGTAGCTAATAAAGTGTTCATCAAATTCAAATTGGCGGCTTATCAAGATGAATTGATGTTTGATGTGGTCCCGATGCAAGCTTGACATTTGCTACTTGGGCGACCGTGGCAATACGATAGGTCCGTTGTTCATAACAGACGAGCCAACAATTACATGGCTAAGCTCGAAGGTAAGAGTTTCATGCTCACTCCAAAATAAGTCAGTGAGGACTATAAACGAATGAGGGAGCTGGCAGAATTGGCCAAAGCTAAGTCTCCTGTGGGGACAAAAATTGTGGCCGAGGACAATGCTGAAACACCGCCCGTGTCAGGTAATATTTTTGCGATCATGCAACCAGGTGAGTGCCTCCGAGGCAATGATAGAAGCAAGCTAATGATTTGCCTCGTGCACAAAGGTTTCCTTATGAGTTTGAATGATAATTTCACTAACGATAATCCTTTCTCTAGTCTAATTCAAAATGTTTTGCTGGACTTCGGAGACATATTTCCTGAAGAAATGCTAGGTGGATTGCCTCTGTTACGAGGAATAGAGCACCAAATTAACTTCATCTCGGGGTCTCAAATCCCAACAAGCCATCCTACCGGTGTTATCTCGAAGACACCAATGAGCTTCAATGGCAGGTGGATGAATTGCTCAACAAAGGACTAGTTCGAGAGAGCTTTTTTCCGTGCACCATTCCGGTTATACTCGTGCCAAAGAAAGATAGAACATGGCGATCTATTGCCAGGTAGTGAACAAGATAACGGTAAAGTATCATCACCCTATTCCTTGATTAGATGACATACTAGATGAATTGAGTGGTTCAAGTTACCTTTCAAAGATTGATCTCCGGTCCGGTTACCACCAATCAATATGAAACCGGGGTGATGAGTGGAAAATTGCATTCAAGACCAAATTCGGTCTGTATGAATGGTTAGTGATGTCGTTCAGCCTCTCTAACGCACCAAGCACATTAATGAGATTGATGAATCATGTGCTTAAACAGTTTATAAATAAGTTTGTTGATGTATATTTCGATGACATACTTGTTTATAGCAAATCGGTTGATAAACTTGTAGAATACTTGAGCCTTGTGCTTGATATTTTGAGAAATGAAAAGCTTATGCTAATTTCAAAAATTTTCCTTTTGTATTGAACGTGTTGTCTTCCTTGGGTTTGTTGTGAGTGCTAGCTGAAGTTGATGAATCAAAAGTTGAGGCTATCAAAGATTGGTCGACCCCTACTTTGGTGTCTCATATCCGTAGTTTCAATGGGTTAGCTAGTTTTTATAGGAGGTTTGTCCGTGACTTTAGCACCATAGTAGCACCTTTGACCAAGCTGGTTAGGAAAGACGAACCGTTTGTGTGGGAAGAGTCCCAAGAGAGGCCTTCTAAGTGTTGAAACAGAGTCTTAGTTCCGCCATGTTGTTGCAACTCCCCGACTTTAGCAAAGTCTTTGAGGTTGAATGTGATGCGTCCGTGGTCGGGATTAAAGGAGTGCTTATGCAAGAGAAGAAGCCGATCGCTTACTTTAGCGAAAAGCTTAAGGGTGCATCCTTTAATTACTCGACGTATGACAAGGAGTTGTGCGCCCTCGTGAGAGCACTAGCCCATTGGCAACATTGTCTGTGGCCGAGAGAGTCAGTGATTAAAAGTGATTATGAATCATAAAACATCTCCGAGGCCAAGAAAATTTGAATCGGCGGCATGCCAAGTGAGTGGAGTTCATTATAAGAAGGGAAAATACAATGTCGTAGCTGATGCACTGTCACGGAAATTTGCCTTAGCGACCATTCTTGCTTTGAGGCTGATGGGTTTTGATAGCATCAAGTCGATGTACGAGCACGACCCTATCCTTAATAGCGTCTATGACACTTTAGTCAGTGGCTGGAGGGTGGAGAATTATCAGTGACATGAAGGCTATCTCTTTAAAAAGGGGAGATTTTGTGTGCCAGTGTCATCTTGGTGAGAGCTCTTAGTCTGAGAAGCTCACTCCGGCGGCTTAATGGGTCACTTCGAAGCGCATAAAACTCTTGGTATCTTGACCGAGCTATTCCACTGGCCGAAAATGCATCCAGATATGAAAAAGGTTTGTAATGTTTGTTTAGATTGCAAAAGAGCTAAGTCGAGGTCTAACCCTAATAGACTATATACTTTATTGCCTATTCATAATAGCTCGTGGGTTGATATATCCATTGATTATGTGATGAGGCTACCAAGGTCGAGGGGTGGGCATGATAGCATCTTTGTCGTGGTCGATCCATTTTCCAAAATGGCTCACTTTATCCTGTGCAAGAAATGTGATGATGCACATCATGGTAACTACTTTGTTTATTACTCATGTCCTGAAATTGCATGGTGTGCCTCGAATTATTGTGAGCGGCCGAGACTCTAAGTTTCTGGGTCATTTTTTGAAGTGTTTATGGGGTGCCCTTGGATCCAAACTACTATTCTCGATGTCTCACAATCCTCAGACTGATGGATCAACCGAGGTAGTCAACCGAACCTTGGGATCTCTGCTTCAATTGATGACCATAGGTAAGGCCAGAAATTGGGCTGATTGTTTGACCATGATGGAATTTGCATACAACCGCACCGTGCATAGAATGATTGGAATGACTCGATTTGAGTGTGTGTATGGTTTTAACCATTTAATTCTACACGATTTAACCTCGTTTCCTCGAGATGATGGTGTTGATTTTGAAGGTACACATCGAGCCACTACTTTGCTCGAGCTCCATGCTACAATGAGGAAAATCTTGAGGAGGCCTATGCCAAGGTGGCATCAAAGAAAAAGAAGGGGTGTAAGAAGTTGGAGTTAAAGAAGGGATCCTGTGTTTAAGTTTACTTCCGCAAAGAAAGGTTCCCTAACAAAAGAAAATGAAAGTTGGCTCTAAGAGGGAATGGTTCGTTCCAAGTACTGAACAAGATCAATAGCAATGACTATGTGATTGACCTCCCATCTGAGTATAATATGTCAAAAACCTTTACTGTTGCTGGCTTAACTCCTTGTGTTGCAGGACCAGCATTGGAGCCAACACAAGAAGACGTGACTTCAGAGATAAAATCTTCTCAAGAAGGGGAGGATGATGCAGCCCGTGTCCGTGCTGATCAAGTTATGTTGATGCGCGGAAAATCGAGCAACCAACGAAGCACCATCCAAGGCCAAGGAAAAGCATTTCGAGACCATTTTGAGCCGTCTCAAGACCTCCCAAGATGAGGCGGACCGCCTACAAAAAGGGGTGGACCGCCTAGTTGAAGATTGGCGAAATTTGGCTAAGTACAAAATGGAGGCTCTCTGAATCTGGAAGGGGTGGACCGGCCCTGTTACTAGGCGGACCGCCCCTGTTACTAGGCGGACCGCCCACTTCACAGTGTGGCGTTATGGAGGCTCAAAAGGGGCGGACAACCTGGTCCAATGGGCGGACCGATCAGTCCTTCTTTTGTTTGACGGGAGTTCTAATTAAAATGCTATGAAATCCCTATTCTAGCCCTGCGTGGCTTCTATCTTTTTAGCCCACTTTAGGGGTCTTTAAGAATTTATATCCTTTGTATTTGGCATCTTTAAAGGGCCATTAGTCTTTCATTTTTCTTAGTTAGGTTTGATGAATGATGAAAAACCTTTGAAGAGTGGATTCTCTTTATTTAATGAAAGAACCTTTGGTTGGCTAGATTCTTCTAGTGGTACTAGTTGATTGTCGAACCAACACCTGATCATTCTACTTTCGGGTCTCGAGTGTGACTCGAGGGTAGTTGCTTAGCGTAGGTAAATCTTGGCACGATACGAGGGTTTCACGAAACAAGTTCTCCGTGGAGACTTCGTAGGGAGTCCGAGACGAGTCTTTCTCCTCTCAGTTTCTTGTCTTTTATTTTGACCAGTATCATCTTGGTATCAGAGCAAGGCTCGGGTTTTGTTTCTACAAACCCCGACCCTTGATTCTTCGTGTCTAGGTCGGTTTCTATCTTAGTTCTTATTTGTTATTGTTGAAAAGAAGAAAACACAAAAAAAAATTGAAAAATTGAAAAACACAAAAAATTTGATCATGTGTTCTTGGATTGATGGACCCGTTGTGTGATTGATATCGGGGTTTGTTCCTTGTTGGAAATCCGTTATTTTGGTACCCAGAACTCTTGATGTGAAGTTGTATTACAAGATTTGAAAAAAAAATTTGAAACCCTTGTTCTTGAAACCCTAGCTATGAACTTGATGAACATGGTGATTTGATGGTTTTTGATTGGGGTTTGATAAAAATCATCAGGGTTTGAATATTGTGGTTGAAAACATATTTGGGTACCTTCGGATTGCTAAAACATCGTGAAATTCGTTGGATTTCGGGGTGCTAAAACCAAGAAACACGAAGTTGGACTGTGCTGAAAAACACAGTAGGCGGGGGGCGCCTAGTTACAGAGGCGGACCCGCTTGTTTTGTGTGAGCTCTTTGGATTTTGGCTTGGCGGGGCGCCCAGTAAAAGGGCGGACCGCCCATTTACCACTGCAGAGAAACGGGCGGACCGCCCATTCTGAAAGAGGTGGGGCGCCTGTTTCTGGAAATTGGTGGTTTGGGTAGTTTATCCTATGTTCTCTTGTTTCTTGTTTGCATACCATCCAATTAGTACTTCTCTAAGTAACATTCCTACTTAGTTGGTACTAGTCTTTGAAGCTTTTAGGTTAACTCGAGCCTAGTTAGGAGAGTAGAACTCGAAGAAGACTCGTAGAATCATTTGACTCAAGTCCTCACATTAAAGTGCTTATCGTCCAATAGAGTCACATAAACTCCACTCACCCTGGAGTACACTTGACTTGTGGATTGAGTGATTGAGTTTCGGTTGTTGATCAACTAAGTTAAGCTTCTAGAATCAAGCTTATGTGAAATATCCACCACCACTAAACGAGGTGAACCGAGTCCCATACACGTGAGGGAGTGGGTGAGGTGATTTCACTAACGTTTGCTCATTTTGTAGGTACAATGGTCAATGAAGGTGATGATTTCATGAAGAGTACCTTGGCTACTATCTTAGCAAAATTGGATAGTATGAGCCTAAGGATTGAAATTCTTGAAAGGGTGACCTCAAGTGCCCAAGTTGAGCAAGAGACCTCGAGTGTCCAAGTTGAAGCCGGAGAAGGCACAAGTGGTTCAACCTTTATCCCGGAACAAGTTGTTGAATTGCTTAGATAACAACAGGTAAAGGAAGACCGTGATAGAAATGAACAAGTGTTGGGCAATCCCCAATGACTGGGCATTCCCCACCTTTTGGGCAATCCCCAAAGGAATACTCCACTTCCAAGACCCATTCGAAATGTTCTACCTATGGATTATGTGGGGGAGGATACGGTTGAGGAGGATAATCCTCATGCTTCCCTAGTTGTGAGGAGGAGCTTAAGTGCTATGCTTGTGAAGGATAGTGAGAATTTACAAAGATAAAACCTCTTCCATGCTAGATGCCGAGACATGGATGTAGTTTGTTCCATGATTATTGACTCGGGAAGTTGTGCCAACATCGTGAGCCAAACTTTGGTTTTCCAATTGAAATTAGCCACTTCGAAACATCCCAATCCCTATCGATTACAATGGCTAAGTGAGTGTGGGGAATTGAAAGTGGTGAATAATTAGTATTGATCGAGTTTAGCATTGGGAACTATAAAGATAAAATCATGTTGATGTGGTTCCATGCAAGCTTGCCATCTTTTGTTTGGGAGACCATGGCAATATGATAGGTGTGTGGAACATGATGGCCGGACCAACTCCTATACGGTCAAGCAAGATAGAAAGAAGTATGTGCTTAGACCTTTGACTCCGAGGCAAGTAAGAGAAGACTACAAGCGTATGAGGGAGGTGAGGGAAGCGGCTAAGGCTAAGTCACCTATAATACTTGAGCCCGAATCCAACAATCTTATTCTCTTGCCATTGCATGATGAAAGTGAGAGTCACTCCATTTCAAATGAGAGACAAAAGAAAAAAAGAAGTGAGGGGAGTGACCGGTGACAATCCAAGAGAGGAAAAAGGAGAGGATTTGAGGAGTGATGTGAGTGGATTGTCACCACAAACTACACTTAACCTTGAGGGAAAAAATGAAAGAAAGGAGAGGTAGGAAAGAAAGATTGAGTGTGAGAGCACCCATTGTTCTAAATATTCTTCATCTTCTACTTTTTCTTGTGTTAGCTCTTGTGTAGATACAATTGAAGATAAGCCATTGGAGCCTCAACCATGTGCTTGGAAGGAAAGACAAGAGGAGAAAAATCTTCAAGGTAAGCTTCATGAGGAGGAGTTGCATATGACACTTAAGGCCTTGTGAGTGATCAAGGAAGTACTACAAATGTAAGTGTTATTTCATCTTTTCATGAGCCTACTAGCTATTTGTCTTGTGATGACTCAACACTAGTTGGTGCTTGTGATGCATCTAGTGAATATTCACTAGTGAAGAGTCTAGTAGTCAACTTGAGTGTGCTTGTGTAACACTAGTTGAGAGAGATGCTATGCCACATCATGATGTGAGCACATTGTTCAATGAACCTCTCCCTAGAGTAGATTTGATAGTTGACATAGATTGTGACCTTTACTATGACACACCACCAATCTTTGACAAAGGGGAAGATGAGATAGTATATCATACCCTTATTGATATTCTTCTATTTGGTGGACCAATGTGTTGCAGTAAGAAAGAAAGTGACTTTGAGGAGTCCAAATTGCATGAATTGGACAAGGTTGTCTATGATGACTCCTCAAGAGAGGGTAATGAACCTAGTCTTGATATCTTGCCTATGCTTAATCATGAAATTGAGATGCATGTTTTTACTAATCCATTGTTTGAAGGCATCCTCATTTGTGGTAGTGACTTATATCGGACTAGGGTTAGAAGTAAAATAAAACTTCCATGGTATGAAGGGTTTGACTCCTTAGACAATCCATTGTGTGAGAGCTTGAATGAAGTAAATGACTCTTTGAGTGATCCTACTATTGATTGTTTGGGTTATGATGAATAAGAGTCCATTATCAATACCTTTCTTAAGAGCTTGTCTTTTGAAAAGGGTTGCTTAGGTGATGAAATTGGAGGTGAAGAAGAATCCCTTGGTGTGAGTAAGTATGCCCTAAAGAAGGGGAGTGGAGCACTTTATGTTACTTGTAGGTTGGATTATTTGACTCACTCCACTCCACATGTTGATCACACCTTGAGGAATGATTGGTGTGTTGATCTGAGCTTAAGGTTCAAGGGGATTTCGATAGCTTGATATTGCATTTTCCATGTCCCCATGACCTATTTGCTCATTATTGTGTTGATTGCTGTTTTCACTAAACCAAGTACTTGATGATCTCCTTGGAGACTTGATTTTTGTGCTTAATATTGATGCTTGGTTATAACACAAGAGCGTGTTTTCCACACTTCTTGCACTAACCTACTTTCAAAGTAGGAAGCTTTGTGTTTGCTTGTCGTTGCTTGTAGGGCCTAAGCTCCATGCTAAGGCGAGGGAGATCTTAGAAGAAGCCTATGCCAAAGTAACGTGCAAGGAAAGAGACAAGGTGGAGAGCCTTGGGCACCCCGAGAAGTTGATGATGCCAAGAGAGAGCACGCCTTGATTTCGAGGACGAATCTTCTCAAGAAGGGGAGGAAGATGCGGGGCAAATCGAGCAACCATCCAAAGCACCATCCAAGGCCAAGGAAGAGCATTTCGAGACCATTTTTAGCCGTCTCAAGACCTCCAGGATGAGGCAGACCGCCTACAAAAAGGGGTGGACCGCCTAGTTGAAGATTGGCGAAATTTGGCTATGTACAAAATGGGAGGCTCTCTGAATCTGGAAAGGGCGGACCGCCCACTTCACAGTGTGGCGTATGGAGGCTCAAAAGGGGCGGACCACCTGGTCTAATGGGCGGACCGCCCGGGTCCTTCTTTTGTTTGACGGGAGTTCTAATTAAAATGCTATGAAATCCCTATTCTAGCCCTGCGTGGCTTCTATCTTTTTAGCCCACTTTAGGGATCTTTTAGACTTTATATCTTTTGTATTTGGAACCTATAAAAGGGCCATTAGTCTTTCATTTTCCTTAGTTAGCTTTGATGAATGATGAAAAACCTTTGGTTGGCTTGATTCTTCTAGTGGTACTAGTTGATTGTCAAACCAACACACGATCATTTTACTTGCGGGTCCCGAGTGTGACTCAAGGGTAGTTGCTTAGCGTAAGTAAATCTTGGCACGATACGAGGGTTTCACGGAACAAGTTCTCCGTGGATACTTCGTAGGGAGTCCGAGACAAGTCTCGCTCCTATCATTTTCTTGTCTTTTATTTTGACCCGTATCATGTGTTCATGCTATCAAGACCGGTTCATACGAAGCCAAGACAAGTCTCTGCACAATGTGCAAGTTCATCTAGCGTAGCCGGTAGGAAGAAGCAACTCAAAGAATGAGTGATCGGGTGCCAAATATGGATGCTATACATTCCAGCTCGAGCAAGAGGCTGAAAGCGCCTGAACACTAGAGACTGTGCTGAGATGAAAAGTGACCGAACGGCTACAATTGCGCCCGAGGCCGAGTATCGCCCTAATCAAGATACTTAGATCAGCCCTCCGTGGCCTTGTTTAGTAGGCCGATCGTGGCCGTATTTACTTTTTTTTCCTTGGGATTTCCTATATAAACACCATAGCATTTTCATTAGTGGATAGTTGGCTTTGAATATTGAAAATAGCCTTGAGCTTTGTCTCCGTATTTGGTGGATCTAACTTAACTTTTTCCTCTTCATCTTTCGGTTTGTAAGAGTCATTGTATTCTTGAGGATGTTTGCTTAGTATAGGTCTCTATCTGCTTTCTAATCAAGAGGTATCAAGACTAGTTCCTTGATATCGTTTGATCAAAGTTGAGATCGTATCTTGCTGTTATCTTTACTTTCGTTTTACTTCCGTGGTGTTTGTTTGCATCACCTCGGTACCAAACTCGAGTTGCATTGCATCAGTGATAGCGTCCATTCTTATTATACATGTCCTTTTTGCTTATTTTTTGGCACCCACAGCCTCCAAATCTTGGATCCGCCCTTGTCCCTTGGGACTTTATTATAAGCCTATTCTAGGTCAATGAACACCATATGTAAGTCCATTTTCTTGTCCCTATGCTTCTCAATCAACCTCCTCAAAAGATGGATGGATTCCATAGTCGATCACCCTGGCATGAACCCGAGTTGGTCTCGAAAATAGTTACCTCTCTTCTCCTCTTCTCAACCACCATCTCCCAAACATAAATAGTATGGCTTAGTAGTTTGATACCCCTATAGTTGTTATAATTTTGAACATCACCATTTCTCTTATACAACGGTATCATTATACTCTACCTCCATTCTTCGAGTATTTGTACTATCCAAAGAATGACATTAAATAACATAGCCAACCAGTTCATACCCGCTCTGCCTACAATATTATCTATCTTTTGAAGATAATCATGTCCAATATAGTTGGTATTACTTCATTTAATATTTAATTAAATTGTTTAGTATTCCAAATATTAAACCTTATATTACTTCTCCAATTTTAATCAAGCAAAATCAAGTTTTTTATCAGAGAAAATCAATAATTCTATAGTAATTTAACCTGTGGAAGAGTTAATCCTTTTCCTTTCTTCACGATTTCTACTCTTCTCTTTATGTTACTCAATATCCATCTACTTCTTTTCCTTGTAATTTTCTTACTGATATTTTCATCTCTTTAATTAATTGGTTAACTAAGGGTATGGAAGAGGATATTTTGAAAGACTTCCTAGGTTTATTCTTTCCTCTGAAGAAGATTCTTTAATATCTTTGGGAGTGCATGACATTGCAAGTAGTCAACAAGAATGTGCTAGAAGTCTGATTGGAAGGATTATCTCTGATAAGCCAGCAAATTTTAATGGGGTATAAAATACTATGGATTTACTTTGGGGAAATCCTAGGGCTCCAAGAGTTATTGAAATAGGTAGAAATTTCTTCCAATTCGTCTTCGAGAATATTACGGGAAAACAGTGGGTGATAGTGGGTGAACCTTGGTTATATAATCGGTTCCTAATTACTCTTTGATCATAGAGCCTAGGTATCAAAAGGAAACTAGAATTATTCAATCATTGTGCCTTATGGATTCAAATGTGGAATCTTCCTTTACATTGAGTTACGCAAGCAGTTGGTCGTACAATTGGTGAGTCGATTGGAGGAACTGTAGATGTGATAGTACTAGATGGTGGAGGTAGAGAAGGAAGATATATACTTATATGTTGTTGTTCAATATCACTAAGCCATTTCTGAGAACAAAAAAAGTAAACTTGGGAGAGGGAATAAGGTGGGTCGAGTTTAGATACGAAAATCTTCCTTATATGTTCTTCGACTGTGGTATTTTGGGACATAGCGAGAGAACTTGTGTAAAGCGATCAGAAGATATAAATAATGGAGTAGTGAAAGAGAACCAATTTGGAGCATGGATGTATGCGGAGACTTCTCAAGTGTTATCAAAACAATTCTATGGGATAGGTAATAGGCAGCAATCTAGATTTGGGGGAAATTCTAGAATGGGACAAGGAGTTAGAATCCTAGAAGAGGGAATATGCTGAGCCATTGATGCAGGGGAAGGAACTTCAACTATGCAGGAACATGAATCAATCAGTAAGCATGGTTTGCCTCGTCAAGAGTTATAGGGTGGTGAAAAATTCTCATTACTGACGGAAGACGATGGATTAGCATAGGAAATAAGTTATTCACCGGTGGTAGTTACTGGTAGGGTAGCAGTTGTTCCGACAATTGGGGAAACTGGAAAAGACGTGATGGAAGCATTTGATGTGGATAACTTCCTTGACCTCACGTGATGGAAGCAATTAGGATAATATAAATGGGCCTCACATGGCTAATGTACCAGTTTCAGCTCTTAGGTCAATTAAAATTATCGAAATTAATTGGATTTTTTTACATAAAAGTACAAGTTTTAGAGCTTAATTACCAAACATAGCAATATTTTAGTAAAATTACCCTATATAGAGGAAAACACAAGATAATTACAAATATAGTAAAAACATAGCAATATTTTCCCATAACATACCAACACTTACATTCTTCCTTCTATTTCTCCCACTATCATTTTTGCTCCTCCCATTTCCCCCTATTTCATTTTTTCCTCCCACCATTTACCCCCAGTTTCACTTTTACTCCTCTCATTTTCTCCAATTTTACTTTTCCTCATCCCATCCTCGATGTATGTCGTTGTATCTCACCGTATCTCAACTGTTTCTGCAGGCACCCGTATCTCAACTGTTTCTGCACCGTTTCAACTGTTTCTGCAGCACCGTATCTCAACTGTTCTTCTGCACCGTTTCAACTGTTTCTGCAGCACCGTATCTCAACTGTTTCTGCACCGTTTCAACTGTTTCTGCAGCAACCGTATCTCAACTGTTTCTGCAGCACCGTATCTAACTTTTTCTGCAGCGTTTCAACTGTTTCTATGGCACCGTATCTAACTGTTTCTGCACCGTTTCAACTATTTCGGACTGTTCAAACTATTTCACCGTTGTATCACGCTGTATCTGTACTATTTTTTCTTCGTATCTAACTGTTTACATTTTAGTTTTAGACAACAATTGTTCAAAAAGAGACAAAATACACAAAGTTACCAAAATTCCCTAATAGGTTATGGACAATATGAAATTAAAGAATTCCAGGCGTCAATATTTAACTTAACTTAGCTGAGGCTTGGACACCTAAGCTGAGGCTCAGACACACCTTGTTCATTTCACCGTCTCAGTAAATAAGTATCAAAAATCTGTTTCAAAAAGTCATTACTTTTGCTCTTTAGACTTTTCCAGCCTTTTCACATATATGTACAGTTGGTTTAGATATCAAATCGGGAACGTTCGATGAGTTTACTTTAGGATCAAAATTTTTCCTTTAGGACAATTCAGACACTAAAGAAAAATCATTGATGGAGAAAATTGCCGATAATCTGATTACTCATTGTCATCATCGTCAGATTCTCTGATTACTCATTGTCAAATTCTAATACCAAGTCAAATTAAAGAACCAGAGGTAATAACGGGGACGACGGAGGAAACATAGCAGTCCTTGGTGAGGAAAACCCACTGATAAAATGACTTACGGTGTTGAGATTCAGTGATGTCACTTTCAGTCCAGAACACATCATCTTTGTTGAGCTCATTATCATCATCATCGGAGCCGATAGGAGTTCCATTTTGCGGCGGAGAGAATACGCCGAGAAACTGATCGGACGACGAAGATTGACGGTGGCAGAAACTATGACAATGGTGAAGGTTCCGGTCTCTGCCTTTTTCCCCCGACGATGTCAGTATTTTTAATGAGATCTGGGTTTCGGTGGGGTTGGGGTTGAGAAATGGGATTTTCGGTGGAAATGGGGTTGAAAAATGAGATCTGCTCTCCTTTCTGATTGTCTTAGTTAATGTGTTATTGAAAATAGTGCTATGTCTTGCAATTTAAAAAATATTGCTAATTTTTGTAATATAGGAGTTAGGTTTGTATATATGTGTAAAAAATCCATTAAAGATATGGTCCTCCCTGCTCCAAATTTATTTTAATAGGCCCAAAACTCATAAGTTCTGAAAATGCCCAAGTGATAAAGAGATAACATCTACAATTGTAGGAGCAGTTTCTGTCTTCCCTAATTCGAAGACCAACTCAAATGTTCTTTGTTTTTGTGAGGCAACAAATATTGCCAAAGGAAAATGAAATTACTTGACATTCTGATGTTGTCCATTCAGAAATTATTGGCAACAAAAATGTAAATGCAAGTAACATAAGTGAATGTGAATGAGAAGGATCAATACATGCTAATGGTAATAGTTTTTTCGAGTGGGGGAAGTAATTCCTGGGCAACAAGTTACAGGGCTGCCGATTGAAGATAATATGCTGATAGGAGAAGACATATCAAATTACAAGGAGGGTGATTTCTCTATGAGGGATGTAGCAGACCGGGCTCAAGTACTGATGATTTACATATGTTGGTTAATGTTCCTGTGCTGGTTGAAAAGGAACATGCAGATGATAAAAGAAAAGGCGAAGAATGTGAGGAAATTAATAAGGTTGAGAAAAGGAGAAATAAAAAGGTGGGACAGGAGACCAACCTAAAATGGTCGCCCTCATCCAACTGAATTTTTTGGCATGGAATAGTTAAGGTTTGGGGGGATCCTTGACAATTCAGAGTTTGAAGGAGGTAGTGTATCTCCACTCCCCAAGTTGTGTGTTACTCTGTGAGACGATAAATCAAAAAATGAAAGTTGGATCTCTAACATGAATGGTGGATATGGCTAACTCATATATTGTTGATCCTAATGGTATCTCGAGAGGATTGTGTTTGTTATGGATTGATGATATTGAGATAAGTAATATCTTTTGGACATCTTTTTTCATTGAATTTAAAGTACATGATAGATCTAAAGACTTGATTTTATTTGTGTGTTTGTTTATGCTAGTCCTGACAAAGAGATTAGGAAAAATCATTGACTTGAATTACTTTCTAGATCTGTGCATTGGGGAAGTTATTGGATGATGTTAGGAGATTTTAATGACATTGTAGATATCTCTAAGAAGTCTGGTGGAAAGTTTAGAGCTCCTTGGTCTTTTAAATAGTTTAAAGATTTTATTTTTAAGATAGGAGCAATTGATTAAGGCTACAGGGGAACTCCTTGGACTTGGTCTAATTATAGAAGGAATGAGGGTATTATTAAAGAGAGACTAGACAGAGTGTTAGCATCTCCTGATTGGAGACTTCAGTATGATCAAGCTAATGTATTACATATTACTACTGAAGCCTTTGATCATGTTAAGGTGTTATGCTCGACTAGCATATTTGGGGATAGATGGAAAAAAAGATTTTATTTTGATCAACGATGGGCTGAAAGAGAAGAAAATTGTATCTTATTGAAAATTCTTGGCAGTATGAGTCTAGTGTTTCAGATCAAGCAAGCGTTTTTTTTAAAATTAAAACATGTAGAAGACCTTTGGTGTCTTGGGTTAGAAAAGGAGGGTGTAATTCTAAAACTAACACTAAGGTTTTGAATTGTCAATTAGACCAAATTAGAAGTAACCCTGCAGTAACTGATTTTCCAAAGCATAGGAGTTCAAAAAAAGAACTAATTGAAGCTTATCGAGAGGAAGAAATTTACTGGAAACAGAAATCGAGAGTGCAATCGAGAGTGCAATGGCTGTGTGAAGGGGGATAAAACACTTCCTTTTTCCACATGGCCACTATCCAAAGGAAGATGAGTAATTTGATTTAAGGGAATTCAAAATGCTACAAGAAAGGGGATTAGTGATAAGGATGGTATTATTGGTGCATTATAGAAGTCTCTTTAATACTTTTAGACCTAGCTCTTTTGATCAATTTTATAGTGCATTCCTACCACTCTTGATGATAGTTTGAATCAAAGCCTTATTTGTGACGATTTAGAGCAAGAAACAGAAAAGGTTGTTTTTTCTATACAGCCGTCCAAGGCCCCTGGAATTGATGGTGTGGCTCCTTTATTTTTTCAAAAGTTTTGGCCTTTGATTTCAAATGATGTTTCTCTGGCGATTAAAAGTTTTTTTGATACTGGTGAGCTTTCTCCTATTTGGAATCAAACTTTGATTACTTTGGTCCCTAAAATAAAAATTCCATCTCTAGTGAGTCATTTTATGCCGATAAGTTTGTGTTCTACCTTATACAAAATCATTGCTAAAATCCTTGCTAATCACATGAAGTCTATTATGGGTTTGATTATTCTTCTAAACAAGCAACTTTTGTAGGAAAATGACAGATTGTGGATAATGTAGTTTTAGAGCATGAGTTTATGGATTATTGAAAATAGAAGGCAAGGAAGAGAGAAGCTCATGGCGCTAAAGCTTGATATGTCCAAAGCCTACGATCACATTGAATGGCCTTATTATAAGCATGTTATGCTTAAGATGGGCTTTCATAACTCGTTCGTACATTGGATCATGGTTTGTATTTCCAAAATTTCCTTTTCGTTTAGTTTAAATAGTGACAATGTCTTTTGTGCGGTCTTCTAGAGGTTTGAGACATGGTGACCCTTTATCACCTTATCTTATTCTTATTTGTGCTTAGGGTTTTTCGGCTCTATTGAATGATGCTGAAGAGGAAGGGATGATTAAAGGTTTGAGGTTAGGTAGAAGTGGACCTTCCGTTTCTCATTTATTTTTTGCAAATGATTCCTTCTTATTTTGTAAAGCTAATTTGGAGTATGCTTCTCAAATTAACACAATCTTAGATATTTATGCTCAATGTTCAGGTCAAGTTGTTAATTTTGAGAAGTCAGTTATATTTTTTAGCAAAAATACTCTTGAGAATGAAAAATCTAGTATTTGTTCTGCTTTGGGAAATATGCAGATTTCTACTAGAGGATCATATCTTGAGCTTTCTGCTGTTGTACGAAGATCAAAGAAGGATCTATTGTCCTTTGTCAAGGATAGAATTCTCTCTGAGATAAAGAGTTGGAAAGGTAAATTTCTAAGTCAAGCTGGGAAGGAAATCTTATTAAAATCTGTTTTATTTGCTATTCCTTCTTATGCTCTTTTATGTTTTCAGTTTCTGGATGGCTTGTGTAAGGATATTACAAGTTTGTTGGCTAATTTTTGATGGGGTCAAGATGATGGTAAGAGGAAAATGCATCTTTAAAAATGGGATAAGTTATGTGAACCAAAGTTTAGAGGTGGTCTTGGTTTTCAAGATTTAAAAGCTTTCAATGTGGCTCTTTGTTACGATTCCCAGATATGGATCTAGTTATGGGACGTTGTAACACAAAATCAGAGTTATCGTAGAGGAAATTAGCCGTTTCAAAAGAAGTTCTTCTCCTACGACCTATTGTGCGGTTCGTTAAGAGAGAACCTGCAATCTCTTGAGTTTAAGTACACTAAAACTTTGATAATTTTCTGCTTACATTTAATTGATTGAAGGAGACTTTATATACAAAACTAATAAGATAACTACCTCCTAAACACTAGGACATGACTTCCTAATAATACTGAAAAGAGAAAGTGGATAATATCCTCCTTACTGTAGATAACTACTATAGAAAAAAGGAAAAATCTAGATAAGTTGCAACCTAATACTTTTTATATTTTTTAAAAGTACTTAGTAGACCAAAGGATCTCTAACATTACTCCCCTCCTCCAAATCGCGCTTGCCCTCAAGCGAAAATGATGAACGTGTTGTTGCATAAAAGAAACAGTTTCCCA
The DNA here is from genome assembly GCA_037355625.1 of Petunia x hybrida. Classification (NCBI taxonomy): domain Eukaryota; kingdom Viridiplantae; phylum Streptophyta; class Magnoliopsida; order Solanales; family Solanaceae; genus Petunia; species Petunia x hybrida. The sequence continues at coordinate 524,761 of JBBBVM010000475.1, forward strand.
AGATGCCTCAACTAGAGAAGTATGCTGCCAATGGTTATAATGCTTAAGTTCCCTCTTGTTCAACAGAATCTTCCTCCTTATCGTCTAAGGGTTCAATCCAAAACAATTTCTTACATTAATGACATCGGGTGAATAGTTCGTCACAGTTGAAACAAAGTCCCTTAAGTCGTCTTTCATCCATTTTAGATCAAGTCAATTTCTTCACAACTCTTATGTATTATTGAGGTGATTAATCTGCCATCTTTAATCTACAAGTATCTGACAATTGCGAATGAATGGGTTGTTCATTGCGTTCATAAAGTCGGGAAATACTCATTGTCGTAGCCAAATCTGGAGGATAATGCAACTCTACTTCAATTGCTATAGAGTCAGTAAGACCACTTATATAAAGATCAATTTTCTGTCCTTGAGTATGAGTACCAGCCCACGAAACTAACTACTAAAACTTTTCTAGGTAATCTGCCATAGATCTAATTTGACATAACTTGGCCGATTCTCCCAACTTTTGACTTCTAATTGGTGATCCAAAACTAAGGTTACATTGACGTTTGAACTCATCCCAAGAGGGTTGCGGTATATCAGTCTCTAGTTGAAGAAACAAAAATTGCGCAATTCCTTCCAAATAAAAACAAGCAAGCCTAATTTGTTCTTCTTCTAGTGTTTGTTGGTGTCGAAAGAAGTGCTCGCACCTGTTCAGCCATCCCAAGGAGTCCTCTTGACCATTAAAACACGGAAAATCAAACTTTGTATATTTAGGAAGGGTGGAACTTCCCCTCGTTTTAGATCTGAAACCTGCAGCCACCGCTTTACCCTTCAAACCACGATTTTGACTGTCATTTTTTTAACTCAGAATCTGACTTTGAATTTGCCAAATCCTTTATGAGTGCATCCAAACGAGCATTTGTAGCCTCCTGTAAGCTAAATTTACAGCGCGTTCTTCTTGAAACAAGTTCACCAATTTTGCTAGTTGTTGTTGGATTCTCCCATAACTCTCGTCTTTGATACCAAGTTGTTACGATTCCCAGACATGGATCCAGTTATGGGATGTTGTAACACAAAATCAGAGTTAACGTAGAGGAAATTAGGAGTTTGAGAAAAAGTTTTTCTCCTGCAACCTATTGTGCGGTTGGTTAAGAGAAAACCTCCAATCTCTTGAGTTTAAGTACTCAAAAACTTTGATAATTTTCTGCTTACATTTCATAGATTGAAAAAGACTTTATATACAACACTAATAAGATAACTACTCCCTATACACTAGGACATGACTTCCTAATAATACTGAAAAGAGAAAGTGGAGATTAACCTCCTTACTGTAGATAGCTACTACAGAAAAATAAGAAAAATCTAGGTAAGCTGCAACTTAATACTTTTTATATTTTTTAAATTTCCTATATGTAAATAGTTAGTAGACCAAAGGAGCTTTAACATTACTCCCCTCCTCTAAATCGTGCTTTTCCTCAAGCAAGAATGAGGAACGTTTTGTTGCATAAAACAAACAGTTTATCAAGATGCCTCAATTAGAGAAGTATGCTGCCAATGGTTATAATGCTTGAGTTCCCTCTTGTTCAATAGAATCTTCCTCCTTATCGTCTAAGGATTCAATCCAAAACAATTTTTTACATTGATGACCTCAGGTGAATGGTTCATAACAGTCTAAACAAAGTCCCTTAATGTCACGACCCAACTTAGAGTCGCAACGGATGACCAATACTAAGTGTCGATCATCACTAATTCTGCTGATAATCTATAAATAAAAGAGATGAGCTGGCAACCTGGTTATGAATACATACATATTTACTGAAAACATAAAGTTTGGAAAGATGACAAGGTTATCACATGCTAATATACATAATATACTGACTGCACCACACAGGGACATATCTACAGGACTCTAAGAGTGCTGAACTGAATATACAAAGGACGGGACAAGGCCTCGCCATACTCAAACTGGCTGACTGTACACATACCAAAAGATAAGTAACCCCGGGAGTAAGCGGAGTGACTTCAATAGCTGATAGATGGCCTACTAATGGGGTCCAAGCATTAATCTATCTGCACTTGCGCGGCATGAAACGCAGCGCCCCAGAAAAGGGCGTGAGTACGATATGTACCAAGTATGTAAGGCATGAGCATATAATATATCATAGCTGAATGAAACTGTAAGGCTGGAATATAAATATGTAAATATGAGCTGGATGAAACGACCTCGGTCAATCGTTTCGGAAGTTAGGACTCCGATTGGCGTGCTGATAATTTTAAAATATTTGTAATGTCCATTAGGACTTGTCTGTAAAATTTCCGCTAAATCAGACCTCGTTTGGTAGGCATCGGAAGAAGGTTTCACTTTTTATTGTCGATAAATATTAAAAAGAGATTTTCGAGCTCGGTTTTGGCGAATGAGCTCAGATTCGAAATCCGAAAGCGCCGTTAGGTTCGTGTGATTATTTGTGACTTTTGTGAACTTTCAAAAGTAAATTTCGATGTTGTTCGGCTAGTTTCCGCTAAAATGCCGAAAGTTAAATAATTTGACTTTTTTTCATTTAAATTCGCATCTTGAGTTTCGGGAGTCCGATTTGAGATCCGCCTTCGTGAGTATGTTACATATATTTTGTATAACTTTTATGCAAAAGTTGGAATTATTTCGAATATCGTAGGGTTCCTTTTTAATTTTCGTCGCGAAAAGAAAAAAAAAAGAAAAAGACAAAATAGTAAAGAAAAGCAAGAGATGTATATATAAGCGGTGGTCCTTAGTATATGCTAAGGACGAGCAAAGCAGAAAGATACCAAAAAGCAGAAACGAAAACAAAAGCAGAGAAAGGAAAAAAAAATGCCAGAAAATGAGAAAAAGAGCCGGAGAAAAGTAGAATTTTCACCCTGAAACATTCAGGCAATGATCCTAATATATTATTTGAGTTTATTACGAGTGTTTGAATATGTTTTAACGGTAAAATTTGGAATATTAAACATCGTTTTAATAAGTTCAATTAATAGTTTAAAGGGTCAAATGGACCCCGATAAATAAAATTGATTATATATTCGTACTCAGGGAGTTATTGGCAACTTATAAATGTAATTTATTTAGGGTTTGGTTATGTGACCATAAACCCTGTACATAGGCCTGACCTGCGTATTGCGTATGCGAATAGGGTATCAGGTTTCTAACCGGATTGCCCTAAGATTTGAGGAATGAAGCCTTTAGCCTAATTTGATATATTTTTCTACTTATTGAATAGAGTGGGATCGTTTTGCAATGAAACCAAAGGAAAAAGCAGTTGTTGAGTAGCAGGGCTAACTTTGAAATACGGTAAGTGTTTATATCCATTTTTTTTGGAGGCATCTGGCCTCGTGGATTTTCTACCACGTGTTTCTTACATGTGTAGCTGCCGATAGGCGTACTCATTACGCCTTAGCTTTAAATTTACATTGTATCTTAACTCTTTGCCCGTAAAAGGTGTGATTGCTATAAGATAGCGTAATTTGGATGATACATGTCCTGTGTATGGTCTTGAAGAAGAAACATTAGAGCATTTATTTCTCAGATGTCCTAGGTCTATAAATGTATGAAAATTGAGTCATGTTCAGTGGCCTAACTTAGAGAATATCTCTGATTTTTCTCAATGGTGGCTTAGCTTGACTTCTCAAATAAAAAATTGTCATGATATGTTGTCCTTGATGTCCCTATCTATGCCCATTATGTGGATAATCTGGAAAGCTCGAAATGATTGGATCTTTAACTCTAAACATTGTACTGAACATGATATTGTTTCAATAGCACTTTTTGATTTTAATGAATTGATTAACTGAAACGACCTCGGTCAGTCGTTTCGGAAGTTAGGACTCCGATTGGCGTGTCGATAATTTTAAAATATTCGTAATGTCCATTAGGACCTGTCTGTAAAATTTGAGCTAAATCAGACCTCGTTTGGTAGGCATCAGAAGAAGGTTTCAGTTTTTATTGGCGATAAATATTAAAAAGAGATTTTCGAGCTCGGTTTTTTTGCCGAATGAGCTCCGATTCGAAATTCGAAAGCGCCGTTAGGTTCGTATGATTATTTTTGATTTTTGTAAACTTTCGAAAGTGAATTTCGATGTTGTTCGGCTAGTTTCCGCTAAAATGCCGAAAGTTAAATAATTTGACTTCTTTTCATTTAAATTCGCATCTTGAGTTTCGGGAGTCTGATTTGAGATCCGCCTTCGCGAGTATGTTACATATATTTTGTATAACTTGTATGCAAAAGTTGGAATTATTTCGAATATCGTAGGGTACCGTTTTAATTTTTACCGTAAGAACGAATTTTAAAAGAAAAAAAAAAGAGAAAATGACATGAAAATTAAACAATGGCGGTGGGTCCTTAGGCTAAGGACCAGCAGAACTTAGAAATATGGAAAATGGAAAAGGGAAACGATTAACAGAGAGGAGAAAAGCGCAGAGGCTGAGAAAAAATGCCAGAAAATGCGAAAAGGGGCCGGAGAAAAGTAGAATTTTCACCCTGAAACATTCAGGTTATGATCCTAATATATTATTTGAGTTTATTATGTGTGTTTGAATATTTTTTAACGGTAAAACTTGAAATATTGTACATCGTTTTAATAAGTTCAATTAATAGTTTAAAGGGTCAAATGGACCCCGATAAAGAAATTGTTTATATATTCGTACTCAGAGAGTTATGGGCAACTTATAAATGTAATTTATTTAGGGTTTGGTTATGTGACCATAAACCCTGTATATAGGCCTGGCCTGCGTATTGCGTATGCGAATAGGGTATCAGGTTCCTACCTGGATTGCCCTAAGATGTGAGGAATGAAGCCTTTAGCCTAATGTGATATATTTTTCTGCTTATTGATCACAGTGGGATCGTTTGGCAATGAATTCAAAGAATAACGCGGTTGTTGGTCGCAATGCTAACTTTTGAGAGAGGTAAGTGTTTATATCCATTTCTTTGGAGGTACCTGGCCTCGTGGATTTTCTACCACGTGTTCCTTACGTGTGTAGCTGCCAATAGGCGTACTCATTATGCCTTAGCTTTGAACTTATATTCTATATTATATGTTATGTCCTGTTATTGGTATTGCATTGAGAATCTGAGTATTGTACTTTGGCTGTGAGTTGATATATACTTTCCAGCTGTCGATGAGAGTCCCGCGCTGGTGATGGGTTATTATTGCATCATGTTGCATTCGTATGCCCATTGCATCATATTGAGGGTAGGAGGATTCCGCCCTAGGAGCTGGAGGATTTCGCTCCATTGCATCATATTGAGGGTAGGAGGATTCCGCCCTCGGAGCAGGAGGATTCCGCTCCATTGCATCATATTGAGGGTAGGAGGATTCCGCCCTCGTAGAAGGAGGATTCCGCTCCATTGCATCATATTGACGGTAGGAGGATTCCGCCCTCGGAGCAGGAGGATTCTGCTCCATTGCATCATATTGAGGGTAGGAGGATTCCGCCCCCGGAGCAGGAGGATTCCGCTCCATCTATTTGGCACATGTGACACCATTGCATCATACTGCATTCATCCCATTTCATTGCACCGCGTGCTGACTATTGTGTGACTATCGTGTTGTGTTTTATATATGCGGTATGTATACCATGTTGTGAACGTATCTCAGTTTGCCTATATATTTCTGGCTCGTATCCCGGGTTGCACGTCGCCACAATATAAATACATGGATCGGATCGGGTTGCACGCCCCAACAGTATAAATATACGAATCGGGTTGCACGCTGCAACAGCATGAATATATGGATCGGGTTGCACGCCGCAACAGGATGTATTTCTGATTGTCGACATGTTCAGGATATCTATATATTCTGTCTACCTTATGTCCCTGGCTGTTTATGATTCCATACGTGTTTTCAGTTATTATTTGGCTTTGCCTGTTTATAGTTCAAATAAGATGGATTTAGTTTATCTGTTTTTCTTCTCCCTGGCTAGCTATTCTAATCTTTGAGGTGGCTAGTCTGCCCCACTTACTGAGTCCTTTTGACTCACCCTTGTTTGTTTTTTGTTTCTTGTTTATCTATTTCGTTTCGGCAGGTTCGCTCCAGGATTGAGTTCGCCACGTTGTGAAAGAGCGAAGACGACTTCAGCTGTCAGGGGTGAGCCAGCTTTTATTCCGGATGGCTACCAGTTTATTGGTTATTATTTCAGTTGCATTTTGCTCCCTTCAGGAGGTATTTGTCTTCTTTTGTACTCTTAGATGTCTAGTCTTGATAGCCCTAAACCTAGCATGTTGGGTAGTCAGCTGTAATTTCTTTTGTACAGCTTAGAGGTATCAGTATGTCTGTAAATTTTTTTAAAGTCTTGTCCTTATTTATGAATTATTATATTTATTTTCCTAATTTAATTGGTAAGGGTTCGCCCGACGGGTCTAGGGGAAGATGTCGGGTGCCCGCACGGCCTAACCGGATTTCGGGTCGTGTCAGTTGGTATCAGAGCCCAGTTTAGAGTCTATCCAGACTAAGACAGTGTCTAGTAGAGTCTCGCTGATGGGTACGTACACGTCCATACTTATCTACGGGAGGCTATGATGGCATTTAGGAAGTTTCACTTCCTTCTTTTCTGATCGTGCGTCAGTCTAGGATACAAAAGTGTTTTCATTAATTCCTTTGTTGTAATTGTGAAACCCTCATACGATAAATCAGCAAACAGTATGAGTTTAAGACGAAGCAGTCTAGCCAGGGGCTAGCACTGACGAAGCCCCGAGAGTTTTTCTTATCGTGCTGACGATCTAGTTATGGAGGCCCCAGCTGTACGAGCTCGCGATGGGCAAGGGAGCAGGGCCCTGTGGTTCCCTTGGCTCGCTACGATGCTTTACGAGAATCCTGGCGACGCAGATATCGTAAGAACCTATTATTCGCTGGGCAGCCTATCAGGTTGCCGCATGTGCAGACGTTCGATCTTAGGGAGCTCCTTTTCTGGTTCTTAATATTGCTGCAGTAAATTATATTCCGGAGGTAGTATGTGTTGTACCTCTAATTGTTCTTACTGGTTAGCTAGTCGAGGTATTAGTTCGGTCCGAGTGTCCGAAGAGGTTGCATTATTTTACGCGGTTGAACCTTCCGATATTCTTAAGCAATGCATCAGATAAACCTCGTGATTTTTTAAAATAAAAGGATGTCAGCGTATCCTTCAGGCTCTTGATTATATCGAGCAGTATGATGTTGATTATTCTGCTTTCCAGTTCCAGGGGTCTAGCCTTGAATTGGTAGGCCGCTCTTTTATTAGCTAACTTGGTTCAATTTTTCTTTTAGATTCGTGGAAAAGTTCCTTTTGAGTAGTGAGCGAGATGAAGAGTGTCGTCTGTTTGAGTGGATTAGACAGGGTAGCCTGTCGGTTAGCCTGTTGGTGTTTCAGAATATGAGATTGAATTCTATAGAATAGCTGGATATGCATTAGAACTAGTTCATGATCCTTTCGAGAGATTCAGAGATTTATTGATGACCTTTATTTTTCCTTGAAATCCCAGATGGCTCGAGAAATTGAGGTCTGGATTTTATTTGATGTTGTTGTTAATATTGCCCGAAGGTTCGAGGCATACCATAAGTTAGAGCGGGAAGAGTTAGAGCGGGAAAGCAAGAGATCCCACGGCCCTGGTGGGTAACCATGGTACCTCATTTGGAGGTAAAAGTTCTGATTATTTTGGGAGGTCACCTTCCAGGTTATCTCAGCTTGTGTCACGTGATTCTTAGAGTGCGCCAGTAGCTCATCAAGATCAGATTCAGTCTTCTCTTTGTAGCTATCAATAATCTGTCCAGTTTCTATTTTTATCGAAAAGGGTGTTATCATTGTCATGAGTCTGGTTATCCTTTGAGGAGTTTTTCCTTACTCCGGCAAGTAGACAATCGTCCTTCTTCTTGCCCTCAGGCACCTGCACAGTCGCAGGGGATTTTATTTAGATCTCAATCAACCAGAGAAATGCCACGATCCAGTAAAGGTTGAGAGTGTGGTGACAGTTATTCTTCAGAAGGTAATTATCAGTGTAGCGGCTTAGTTCAGCCGCAGAGGCAGTTTTATGAACTGCCAGTCTGGCAGGATGCTGAGGCATCTGATGTAGTAGACCCGTGTGTTTCTTCTTCCCTTATCTGTAAGTAAAATTTATCTTTTCGATCGATCTGGAAATGGTGTGTCTTATCATGTTTCGATGGTTTCCTTGGATATTGGCGTAATTAAGAATCGGTTGCGGTAGAGGGGTGAGTTTCTGATACGATTTATTCCTGGCATTTATGAGACCCTACTAGTTTATCTGATCTAAATATGAGAGATTTGATGGTGAGAATTGCTATTGCCTGCTTGGCATCCTGTTATGCCACCTTGTGTTATTATGTCAAGTCATTTTACATCTCTCCTCGGAAATCAGTGTTGGTAGGATGATTGGATTCTTATTCGTCATCGTCAGGAAGCGTCGTTGTTTCTTCCGGTGTAAAATGGCTAGTATGTAATATTCGATCTACGTATCTCTTCTTGGTTCAAAATGCTAGAAAAGTCATGTTATCCCATGAGATTATCTGGGTTATAAAATGGGTTCTGATAAATTGTCAGAGTTTCCTTCTTATTGGGAGGTCAAATTGGCATGGATGTTGTTTCATAAAGCTTATTTAATGTCTATCTCTTCAATTGCGATTCTTTGGCTCGCCTGACTTGGAAGTAGTCTAGCTTTGGTAGCCAAGCAAATAAGAAGATGAACTTCTTGAAGCTCTAATTATTTCTATCCTCGATCCATTTCCATTTCTTCTTCGTCCGGCACTAGTGAGCTTGGGCAATTGGTAGCCGCTTGTGACGTTCTCTGTGTTAAGCCAGAGTACGTGTTATTGTGGCCGGGTAAGCATATTATTGTTTTGGTCCAGTTGTCTCATCTTGTTATCCGTTTAACATGTTTATGTTATCAGTTTATCCGGGTATCCATTCCCATGTATAGTATAGTGCTGGTTCTGTTTTTGCGGATCATCCAGTTTCCGGGGAAACTCTACCGAAATTTTTATATAGAAGTACCATCCATCAGGCGGTGGTGTTTACGGCAAAGGTATGGAGTTGTGGACTTGAGAGTTGCAGCTAGTTGGCAACTCGAAAGGGTAGTTTGGTAGTTTAGGTCTGCCTATGTTCAGCTTTTAGCTAAGTCTTCTTTAATCCAGCAGGTTGTGCGAGGATTACTATTTCCATTCAAATTAGTTGTATCAGTTTATGCTTTAAGTGGAGGAGTCTTCCTCCAATTGATACCGAATCATAATATCAAATCTATAAGGCGTTGCTGAAGCGTAAGCTAATTCTTAGTTCCATCTACCTGTTCTATATCGAAAGGTAAATCGAAGAGGTAATTATCGGTTGAATCATGTCAACCCATTCAATGTTTCGTGTATCTTTGTTTCGAAAATATAAAACTCCTCTCTCATGATTGAGAAAGGGTCGGCTAAGTCCGAATAAGTTGGGCTATGATGTTATCATATTATCCAAATATGTTTTATCCAAGAGTTGATGTGCGTAATATATTTATCCTGATCCTATAATCAGGAGATAAGGTCTGTGGAGTAGCTTATGAAGGTCGTGCAAGCTCTTTTGTTATCTGTGCGAATTTTTTTTAGACTTAGGCTCGTTCGAGGACGAACGAGAGTTTAAGTGGAGGAGAATGAAACGACCTAGGTCAGTCGTTTCGGAAGTTAGGACTCCGATTGGCGTGCCGATAATTTTAAAATATTTGTAATGTCCATTAGGACCTGTCTGTAAAATTTGAGCTAAATCAGACCTCGTTTGGTAGGCATCGGAAGAAGGTTTCAGTTTTTATTGGCGATAAATATTAAAAAGAGATTTTCGAGCTCGGGTTTTGCCGAATGAGCTCCGATTCAAAATCCGAAAGCGCCGTTAGGTTCGTATGATTATTTGTGATTTTTGTAAACTTTCGAAAGTGAATTTCGATGTTGTTCGGCTAGTTTCCGCTAAAATGCCGAAAGTTAAATAATTTGACTTCTTTTCATTTAAATTCGCATCTTGAGTTTCGGGAGTCTGATTTGAGATCCGCCTTCGCGAATATGTTACATATATTTTGTATAAATTGTATGCAAAAGTTGGAATTATTTCGAATATCGTAGGGTACCGTTTTAATTTTTACCGTAAGGACCAACAGAACTTAGAAATATGGAAAATGGAAAAGGGAAACGATTAACAGAGAGGAGAAAAGCGCAGAGGCTGAGAAAAAATGCCAGAAAGTGCGAAAAGGGGCCGGAGAAAAGTAGAATTTTCACCCTGAAACATTCAAGCAATGATCCTAATATATTATTTGAGTTTATTACGAGTGTTTGAATATGTTTTAACGGTAAAATTTGGAATATTAAACATCGTTTTAATAAGTTCAATTAATAGTTTAAAGGGTCAAATGGACCCCGATAAATATTATTGATTATATATTCGTACTCAGGTAGTTATTGGCAACTTATAAATGTAATTTATTTAGGGTTTGGTTATGTGACCATAAACCCTGTACATAGGCCTGACCTGCGTATTGCGTATGCAAATAGGGTATCAGGTTTCTAACCGGATTGCCCTAAGATTTGAGGAATGAAGCCTTTAGCCTAATTTGATATATTTTTCTACTTATTGAATAGAGTGGGATCGTTTTGCAATGAAACCAAAGGAAAAAGCAGTTGTTGAGTAGCAGGGCTAACTTTGAAATACGGTAAGTGTTTATATCCATTTTTTTTGGAGGCACCTGGCCTCGTGGATTTTCTACCACGTGTTTCTTACATGTGTAGATGCCGATAGGCGTACTCATTATGCCTTAGCTTTGAACTTATATTCTATATTATATGTTATGTCCTGTTATTGGTATTGCATTGAGAATCTGAGTATTGTACTTTGGCTGTGAGTTGGTATATACTTTCCAGCTATCGATGAGAGTCCCGCGCTGGTGATGGGTTATTATTGCATCATGTTGCATTCGTATGCCCATTGCATCATATTGAGGGTAGGAGGATTCCGCCCTAGGAGCAGGAGGATTGCGCTCCATTGCATCATATTGAGGGTAGGAGGATTCTGCCCTCGGAGCAGGAGGATTCCGCTCCATTGAATCATATTGAGGGTAGGAGGATTCCGCCCTCGGAGCAGGAGGATTCCGCTCCATTGCATCATATTGAGGGTAGGAGGATTCCGCCCTCGGAGCAGGAGGATTCCGCTCCATTGCATCATATTGAGGATAGGAGGATTCCGCCCCCGGAGCAGGAGGATTCCGCTCCATCTATTTGGCACATGTGACACCATTGCATCATACTGCATTCATCCCATTTCATTGCACCGCGTGCTGACTATTGTGTGACTATCGTGTTGTGTTTTATATATGCGGTATGTATACCATGTTGTGAACGTATCTCAGTTTGCCTATATATTTCTGGCTCGTATCCCGGGTTGCACGTCGCCACAATATAAATACATGGATCGGATCGGGTTGCACGCCCTAACAGTATAAATATACGAATCGGGTTGCACGCCGCAACAGTATGAATATATGGATCGGGTTGCACGCCGCAACAGGATGTATTTCTGATTGTCGACATGTTCAGGATATCTATATGTTCTGTCTACCTTATGTCCCTGGCTGTTTATGATTCCATACGTGTTTTCAGTTATTATTTGGCTTTGCCTGTTTATAGTTCAAATAAGATGGATTTAGTTTATCTGTTTTTCTTCTCCCTGGCTAGCTATCCTATTCTTTGAGGTGGCTAGTCTGCCCCACTTATTGAGTCCTTTTGACTCACCCTTGTTTGTTGTTTGTTTCTTGTTTATCTATTTCGTTTCGGCAGGTTCGCTCCAGGATTGAGTTCGCCACGTTATGAAAGAGCGAAGACGACTTCAGCTGTCAGGGTGAGCCAGCTTTTATTCCGGATGGCCACCAGTTTATTGGTTATTATTTCAGTTGCATTTTGCTCCCTTCAGGAGGTATTTGTCTTCTTTTGTACTCTTAGATGTCTAGTCTGGATAGCCCTAAACCTAGCATGTTGGGTAGTCAGCTGTAATTTCTTTTGTACAACTTAGAGGTATCAGTATGTCTGTATATTTTTTAAAGTCTTGTCCTTATTTATGAATTATTATATTTATTTTCCTAATTTAATTGGTAAGGGTTCGCCCGACGGGTCTAGGGGAAGATGTCGGGTGCCCGCACGGCCTAACCGGATTTCGGGTCGTGTCACTAACCTTTTCTCTGAATGTACAGAGAAGCAAGTTAATAGTCCTAATTTGGCAATGCTCTCTGTTGTTCCAGAAAGTATGGTGATTTCTGTAGATGCAGGTTTGGATATGAAGAATAAAAGAGCAAGTATTGGTTTTGTGGCTATGGAGACCACTGGAAATCTGCTTCTTGCCCACTGTACTCCTATACAATACGTTGGAAGTGCATTGATTGCAGAAGCAATAGCGATCCGTGATGTTATTAAGTTTGCCATTCAGCAAGGTTGGAGAAAGATCTCTGTTCTCTCTAATGCAAAGTCTGTTGTGCAAATGATCAACAAAACTCAGACTATTTCTTAGGATGTTCATAATCTTTGTGCGGATATAGCAACTTTAAAACATCATCTAGAAGCAGTTCGTATTATGTATATTAATCGGAGCAACAACTCTTGTAGTCATAGGCTTGCTAAATATGAGGTGTCTCATGGTCAAGATGTTTTCCGACATGGCTTAAGAATGAGGCTGCCGCTTTCTTTGTAAAGTTAACTGCTCTTCTATTATAATATAAATCCTCTGCTTTCAGTAAAAAAAAATGGTTTGGGTTTAATTTGTCTTCAATTTTACCATAATCTCGTTTGTTCGCTCTTTTCTTTGTGAATGTTTTTGGTTCTCTAACTTTCAAAAAGAATTTAGGCCGATTAAGATTTTAACTCTAAAATTACAAGTAATTTTTTAGATAATGGTTAATTTACCATAAATAGTGACTCCATCTATAAATTTCATTCTAAATGATAAAATTACTATTCATAGAGTTAAAAAAATTAAAAAAAAACCCGACCATGATTCTTTAAAAATTAATTTTTCAAATATTCTTAAATTATTGTACAGAATTATTTTTTTATAAAAGTTTCTAAATATTTATATTTTGTTTCAAACACTTAAAATTCTATTTCTTTTCACTTAAAAATTATATGCTTTAGCCACGTATCACAATGCCAATGCCTAATGAAGGACTAGTATTTTCCCTGCAATAGCTTTATCAGTTGGAACTTCAATCACGTTGCTGTAAGTAGGCGAGAAAAACAACTATATTTCCAATGTGTTTTGCACGTTTAAGCGATAGAAAATCTAAAAACTACCATTGGAATCCTTTTATTCCAAATAATATAGGGATCTAGGGAAATAAAAGAGATAGAGAAAGATTACTTTCCTTTAATTCCTCCTCATATTCCATGAAGAGGAGTCAATGACACATACGCATGAAGGGAAAGAAGAGAAGAAAGAGGGGAAAGGACCCCCTAACTCTTTAAATAAGAATAGGTGACAATTATTTCTTTTTGCTTTTCTTTTATTCCCAAAAAGTGTTAATTTGTCATTATTGGGTTAATTAGTGGGGCCAGGGGTTATTTCGTAGGTTTTAAAACTTGTGGGGCGAAAATAACGGGGCAAAAGTGATACAATTTAAAACTTTCCCTCTTCCCAATCCCCATCATATCAGCAGTCATATACACTCCCTCTCTCATAATTTCTCTTACACACTTTCCCATTTTCTCTCTCTCTCTCTCTCTCTCTCTCTCTCTCTCTCTCTCTCTCCAAAACAAAAAACTCAAACGAAAAACAACTTCAAAATCTCCGATTCCAGTCAACATTGTTTCATTTTAGCGAAATTTCTAATCATCGCTGAGTGGGTAACATGGTTCCATCAAAATCAAGGTAAATTTTGACGTTTTTGATGAAATTTCACTGTGTGTCGATAAAAAGTATATTTTAGTTTGTTCTGGTTTTTTCTGGTACTTTTACATTGCTTAGTATCACTGTTTTTTTGGGTTTTTTGATGGTTAACTTCACATGCAAACCAGTAAAATTGGTGGTAGTAAAGAATCATCGTTGTTGTGTACAAACATTGGTGTTATATGTGTGCACATATGGCTTGATGTGTACATATAAGGGTTGATGTGTACATATCTAGATATATGTTGAACATATCTGCTTATCGTGGTGACGATGGTCATAAATGGTGCACATAATTTAATATGTGCACACATAAATTAATATGTGCAGACATATTAAAATATGTGTGCACCTATAAAATTATGTGTGCACATATCAAATTATAATTTAACTAGTACAACATCATTGTAGTTTTTGCACATATTATAATAGGTGTGCACATATTATAGTATGTGTGCACATAAAAAGAATATGTGTGCACATCTTAATTTATGTGTGCATCATCTAATCTTTTATGTATTATATTTTCCTTATATTTTTGTTTAACTTTGTTTTGTAGATAAAATGGTTAGTACTCGTAGTGGTGGTGCAAACAAGACACAGTCATAGGGGTCTATTCATCTACGGAGTAGTAAGAGGAAGAGGGATGATAAGGAAATCCAGACGGCTCAAGCCGCTAGCCAAAAAAGACCTGCTAGTAAGGATTGTAACGAGGAGCAAGGGGAAAGCCAAGTTAGCATTGATATGAATCCTCCAGAACAGTTACATGAACGAGAGCAGGCCTTTGATGATGCAGTAGCAAATGATGAAGTTGGAGTAGCGGAATTATCTGATGATGACAGTGTAGTTAGTAGTACAGCGGAAGAAAGAGGAGAACCACAAATTGAAGTAGGTGCCGGTAGAGATGAAGAAGGAAGAGAAGATGTTCAAATTGGACAAATAGAAGCAGGTAGTTATGGAGCAGGTGAAAGAGAAGGAGAAAATCAAGCACAAATTGAAGGAGGTGGTATTAGAGAAGAAGAAGCAGGTGAAACTGGGCGTGAAACTGAAGAAGGTGTTGGTAGTGGTAGAGTAGAAGAAGAAAGAGGACAATTAGAAGGAGGTGATGGTAGTTGTGGTGCAGGAGAAAGAGAAAGACAAGCTGAAGCAGGTGATGGTGAAGCAGTAGAAAGAGAACAAGAAAGAGGGGAAGATGTTCAGACTGGAGAAAATGAAGCAGGTGAGGCTGGTGAAGCTGGAGAAGAAAGAGCAGCTATTGAAACTAGAAAAGAAGAAGCTGCAGAAAAAGAAGTTGGTGGTGTAGGAGAAAATTTCAATCCTGATATTGCTGTTGGTAATGTTTTCAGGGACCTAGGTGGTGCTGATCAAGATGAGTCAGCAGAGAAAAGAGGAGAAGAGGATGTTGAAATGGCAATAGGTGAAGACGTCGCTGATCAGGTAGGAGAATTCGTCAAACTAATGTGGCAGATATGTACACATATTATGATATGTGTGCACATATTCTAATAGGTGTACACATATTGTAATAGGTGTACACGTATTACAATATGTGCACACATATAATGATATATGCCAACATCTCATTATAGTTGCACATATTATAATATGTGCACACATATCATAATATGTGTGCACATATAATATTATGTGTTCACATAATATTAGATGTGTACATCTTATTATATGTGTGTACATATTATGAGATGTGCCACATATAACGAGATGTGCTCATATCTCTCTGTTTGATGATTAATTCATGCAGTCAGTAATGTGTTCAGAATGTGCAGGTTCATGGTGAGGTTGCGTTCACTCCTCAGAACAACCTGAGGATGAATATGGACGTACATGGCGAGGTGAGAGTGCCTAGATTTGCTGTGAGATCCTCCATCTCTGGTTCCTTTGCCGCTTTTAGAAAAGTCTTGAAAACCCTTAAATTTGAGAACAGTTTCAGAAAAATCATATTTGGTCACCTATTAGAGTTGAATACCAATGCCATTTTCGCTCCAAAATTAGTCCATGGCCTCCGGGAACGCGCAATCATTTGTGGAAAGAAGAAGGAATTGTGGGTCAACTTTAACGGATTGCCTGTTCGTTTTGGCCTCCGAGAATTTGCATTGATGACTGGTCTGCAGTGTCACTCTTTTCCGTCTGACGAATTTATAACTAGGGAGGTTGCTAAGATGGGTGAAGCTTTATAGTTCGCGCTAACCAATGAGGGCAAGCAGAAGTCTATAACAGCAGAGCAACTATTGGAGCTGATCGAGACAAGCACAACCATTAGTAGACCGCACAAGTTTCGCCTTTGCTTGGCTTGGTTTGCACACGCAATTCTTTGTGCCAAAGATAAGCGTACAAGCATTCCCAAAAAGTATGTCCACGTAGCATCCAGGCCCAACACATACTTCAATGAATATCCATGGGGCAGAGAGAGCTTTGAGCAAACAATTAAGTATCTTCTTATACAGTCTATGGATAAAAAAGATTTCACCCTATATGGCTTTCCTTGGGCATTCATTGCCTGGGCATATGAAGCCATTCCGTCGCTTAAGCACAGTGAATTTCCTGAGCTGCCCACAGAGCCAAGGATGATACGGTGGATGTCAGACAAGCAAGAGCGTGAGTGCGACCAGTTGTTCCGCAATGCTGTTAACCCGGTAAGTCTGTAGTTTATATGCAGTCACAGTCAATTTATGTGTACACATAATTAATATGTGTACACATCGTGATTTAAGTGTGCACATATATATTATATGTACACGTTTAATGATTTGTGTGCACATATTTTATAGGTGTACACATAATGTTTTATGAGTGCACATAATGCAGCACCACAATTGATGTTGATCCTTCTATAATATGTGTACACATAATGATTTATGTGTGCACATATTGTGAGATGTTTGCACATATTATATACTGCTAAAACTTCTATCTATTCATCTCATTTGTGATGTCTTTTTTTCTCTTTTTTCTTTGGTTGATGAGGGGTGCAGGTGGTGACCCCTTGTCTTGTTCCGACTCCTATCGAGATGGAGAAGGATTTCATGAAAAAGTTTGTTCCGTATGAAAATGTGGAGGATGAAGTGATTGATAGGCTGACTGAAAAGTTGGATGGTGTTAGTAGACTGACTTTGGCAGTTCAAATTCTAGTGGATGAGCAGGAAGATGGTTCAAGAGTTAATGTTGGAGCTTTAAGAAATCCTGGTGATGGTGGAGATTTTAGAGAAGGTTGTTTGAATGATTGTGCAGATGTTGAAGTTCGTGTACAAGATGTTGCTGCAGAGCTTGAAATTGACAGACGTGTGAGCTTCAGTGCTTTTGGTGGTGGTGGTCATAATAAAAGTTTTGAAAGATCTTTGGGTTCTGTAGGTGATGGTGGAGAAGGTACATCAAGATCCCATTATTGTTGCCAATGTAAATTGTGCCAAGACTGCAAAGAAGAAAGAGATAAAGAGAAACAGATGTTGAATGATATGAAGGAGGTCCTTGATTCCCTTCTACAATGGACAGAGCAGTAGCCCAGGAGGATTGTGTACCCTGCAAGGACACAGATATCTCCTTTTGTACATTCTATAAAGAGGAGGGCAAGGATGATGAAGAACGAAAAGACCACTCTAGTTGCAAAGAAGGTTCGTGAAATTGTCCAGGAAGAGGTTCAGGAAAAGGTTGAGGCAGAAGTTGAGGAGCGACTTCTTGTTAATATTTATAGTCGTGTTGATCCGGCAAAGAAAAAAGTTTTGATGCATACATGCATTCGAGAAAAAAGCAGAAGATAATTGTTATGGGCCATGAATATGATCAGGCTTAATTTCGTTTGATTACAACCATGTCAGAGTGGCTGGAGAGTCAGGTAAACGAGTAACTATGATATGTGCACACATAAAAGGAATATGTGTACACTTAAAAGGAATATGTGCACACACAGAAAGAATATGTGCACACGTTTCTTTTTATGTGCACATATACCTTTTATGTGCACATATTTCTTTTTATGTGTGCACATATTCCTTTTATGTGTGCACTTTATTCCTATGTGTGCACATTTCCTTTTATGTGTTCACTTATTCTTTTTATGTGTGCACTTATTCCTTTTATCTTTGCACTTATTCCTTTTATGTTTGCACATAATCTATTTATGTGTACACATCTCACAATATGTGTGCACATATGTTAATGTTTATATATTGGCACATTTTTATAACTATGATTACGAAGCTTCTTCTTTTTCATAATGTCTGCAACACGTTGATGTAATCTTGGGCCTAATGAGGATAAGACACAAGGAATTCACAAGTCACTATGATCCGAGTGATGTCATCCTCGACATGAACTTCTGCTCAGTCATTGCTGGATCGTACATGGACCTTGTAAAAGAGGCAGAGAAGGAGGGGATTTCTTTGGAAGCTTATTTGAAGATGACGCCTACTGCGCGAGGACTCGTGGATTACACGTTTGGTAAGACTCCTTACCCAGGTGGGCGCCGTTGGGATGGGGTCAAGAGGATATTTACAGTCATGAACATTATAAACAAGCATTATGTGACTGTGGTTTTCATGGTCGAGGAAGGAAGGATTGAAGTTTATGACTGTAATATTGGGGTGTTCGATGAAGATACTTTTGCGCCATATATGTTTTCCATCATGGTAATGTTCCCAAGAATCTTGCGAGATTGTGGCAAATTCAACCATTTGCTGGATGACATCCTGAAGCAAGAAATGTGGCCTTGTGAGAGGTTGAAGGGTTTGCCACACGATGACACGGGGACAGCATGTGGTGGGTATTCACTGATGTACATCGAGCACCTCCTCACCAACACCCCAATGACGGAACTCAACGATAATTCCATGGAGGACTGCAGGTACAGGTGGGCAGTGGACGTATTTCATGAAAAGATGTCTTCTTAAGTTGTTACAATTTGGTTGAAATTTTTGGATAATCAAAGCCGTGTGTGGCTTTTTATTGGTCTGTAAGGATAATTTAAGCCGTGTTTGGCTTTGTTTTTTATTTTCTTTTGTGTATGCTTAATACTTTTGGTAAATATTAGCTATGATAAAATGTAGTTATGTTTGTATGTTACGTTACATTTCTATGGTTATATTTCTCTCTTTTGAATTGATGATATATGTGTGGACACACCGTTAAATATGCGTAACACTTAAAATTAATAAGTGTAAGAAGTAAACAACTCTTCTGAGGAGTTCAATCAGTTTAGTATTAACTGCATATACAATCTTATGTGTACACATTTTATATTACGTATAATAATATGTGCAACTATTGGCACTCAGATATGCTACGTTATCCAATAACAAAGTTATGTGTACATACACATATAATATTATGTGTACACGTATTATAATATGTGTAACTATTTCCACAAACTTGGTTCCACTGCACATATTATAATAAGTGTACACTTATAAAACTATGTGCACACATATAATAATATTATAAGTGTACACATAATATTATATGTGTACACATAATATTATATGTGTAAAAAGAAAACCTGCAAACAAGATGTTATATGTGTACACATATTTAATATGTGTACACATAATGTAATATGTGTACACGTAATTTTATATGTGTGAGACGAAAATATGGTATCCTCGTCTTATATGTGTACACATATTTACAAATGTGTGCACATAATATAATATGTGCACACATATTAGATGCTACAGCTCGTCGTCCCCACTGTTCAGGCATCGTCGTTTACGAAATGAACCCAGATTCAGAAATAAAAACCACTTGCATTGTACAATAATAAATCCTTACCCTCACCAGAGATGATTAAATGGATTCAGAAACCCGATTCAGAAATGAAAACCCGATTCAGAAATGAAATGAAAAAATTGATTTTTACAATCGGAATATACTAAAAATAAGTACACTTGATGAGGAAAAACTAATATCAATCTATGGGGGCAAAAATTAGAGCTGATTGAAGCAAAAAAAATTGAGCGGGAATGGAATATTTGTGCAGATCGGCGGCGAGGGGAAAGAGGAGAAAGATAGGAGAGAGAATGGGAAGAGGCTTGAGACTTTTTGCTATTTTTGGCTAAACCAAAAGACTTTATATTGGAGGGTCATTTTGTATTTTTCAAAAGCTTGAGTTGATGTTTGTTAAGTGATTTAAATCATTAAACACCTAATTAACCCCTTGTCCCTCCCACCCATTTTTTAAAACTTGAGTCCTATATAACTATTTAAATACTTGTGTGTCCTTCTCACCCAAAAGCCCCGGGAAAGAAAGAGGAGAGCGGAAAAGACAAATTAAGATAAAATGATGGTAGGAAATTGCAAAGCATAATATTTATGGTACAAACTTTGACTCAAAAATAATCCTACTAACATGTAATAGCCGGCACAAGATTCATGTTATAAATAATAAGTTTACAGGAATGTAAACCCCGATCTAGCCCCTCCCCAAAAAGATAAGATAAAACAATTTAAACAAGAAAATTGGATTAACCATCTAAAGGTGCAACCTTGGTTCATTTCTTCTGCAAATAGGGATCCATGCCAATAAATTTAGGATATCGTGGGGCATTAATGTTGGTGTTCTTCTGATCATAGTACTCAACAGCTGCAGCTCCCGCTAATGCTGCAAGCGTAAGTGCCTGAGCGTGCAACCTAAATTCCCAATCAAAAATAGTATTAGTACATTAGGAGATCAAAGAATTAATGGTAATGTGAATAACATATCATCAAAGTGCAGGTACCTGGCATGGATGAGTCTGACGCTGATTTTCATGTTTGGTTATTACATATTTTCGTCGATATGTAACAATCAACTTAACGATACAATACAATGAAACTTACGTGACACGACCCGGAATCTGGCTAGGCCGTGTGGGCACCCGACATCTTCCCCTAGACCCGTCGGGCGAACCCTTACCAATTAAATTAGGAAAATAAATATAATCCAATTCATAAATAAAACAAGACTTAGAAAAAGCACAGACATACTGATACCTCTAAGTTGTACAAAAGAAATTACAGCTGACTACCCAACATACTAGGTTTAGGGCTATCCAGACTAGACATCAAAGAGTACAAAAGAAGACAGATACCTCCTGAAAGGAGCAAAATGCAACTGAAATAATAACCAATATACTGGTGGCCATCCGGAATAAAAGCTGGCTCACCCTGACAGCTGAACTCGTCTTCGCTCCTACACAACGTGGTGAACTCAATCCTGGAGAGAACCTGCCGAAACGAAATAGATAGACAAGAAACAAACAACAAACAAGGGTGAGTCAAAAGGACTCAATAAGTGGGGCAGACTAGCCACCTCAAAGAATAGGATAGCTAGCCAGGGAGAAGAAATAGATAAACAAAATTTCTCTTATTTAAATTATAAAAACGCAGAGCCAGATGATAACTCGAAACACGTATGGGATGACAAACTCATTAACAACCAGGAATGTAAGATAACCAAAACATATAGGTATCCCGAACACATCAACAATCAGAAATATATCCTGTTGCGGCGTGCAACCCGATCCATATATTCATCCTGTTGCGGCGTGCAACCCGATCCATAGATTTATACCGTTGCGGCGTGCAGTCCGATCCATATATTCATCCTGTTGCGGCGTGCAACCCGATCCATATATTTATACCGTTACGGCGTGCAACTCGATTCCCGCAACCCGGAATACGAGCCAGAAATATATAGGCAAACTGAGATATGTCCACGTCATAGTATACATACCGCATACATAAAACACAACACAGTACACATAATAATCAGTATGCAGTGCAATGGGATGGGATGAATGCGGTATAATGCAATGCAGTCACATATGCCTGATACCCATCTCCGGCGCGGGACTCTCATCGTCTACCAGGAGATATATGCAATAATGACCCTTCACCGGCTCGGGACTCTCATCGATTACCGGGAAGTATATACAATAATGACCTTTCACCGGTGCGGGACTCTCATCGCCAACCGGGAATTATATGCAATAATGAACCTTCACCGGTGCGGGACTCTCATCGCCAACCGGATAGTATATGCAATGCTCAAAACCAGAGTGAAATACTCATATGCTCAATGCAGTACCAACAACAGGGCATAAAAAATAATATACAATGTAAATTCAAAGCTAAGGCGTAATGAGTACGCCTATTGGCGGCTACACACGTAAGGAAACACGTGGTAGAAAATCCACGAGGCCAAGTGCCTCCAAAGAAATGGATATAAACACTTACCTCTCTCAAAAGTTAGCATTGCGACCAACAACCGCGTTATTCTTTGAATTCATTGCCAAACGATCCCAGTGTGTTCAATAACCAGAAAAATATATCAAATTAGGCTAAAGGCTTCATTCCTCACATCTTAGGGCAATCCAGGTAGGAACCTGATACCCTATTCGCATACGCAATACGCAGGCCAGGCCTATATACAGGGTTTAAGGTCACATAACCAAACCCTAAATAAATTACATTTATATGTTGTCCATAACTCACTGAGTACGAATATATAATCAATTTCATTATCGGGGTCCATTTGACCCTGTAAACTATCAATTTACGTCATTAGGGCGATGTCTAATATCCCTATTTTTACCGTAAAAATATACTCAAACACACGTAATAAACTCAAATAATATATTAGGATCATTACCTGAATGTTTCAGGATGCAAATTCTACTTTTCTCCGGCCCCTTTTCTTATTTTCTGGCATTTTCATTTTCCACTGCGTAATTTCTTAATTCCCTGCCAATGTTGCGTTTTCTATTGTTTCTGTAAAAGTGAGTTTAGATGAGCATATAAGCTCACCTTTAAACCGCCATACATTTCTCTTTTTTTTGTCTTTTTCTTTTTTTTTTTTTGGCTTTTGTCTTTTTCTCTTTTTTTTTCTCTTTTCGCGACGAAAATTAAAACGGTATCCTATGATATTCGAAATAATTCCAACTTTTACATACGAGTTATAAAAAATATATGTAACATACTCGCGAAGGCGGATCTCAAATTGGACTCCCGAAACTCAAGATGCGAATTTAAATAGAAAAGAAGTCAAATTATTTAACTTTCGGCATTTTAGCGGAAACTAGCCGAACAACATCGAAATTTACTTTCGAAAGTTTACAAAAATCACAAATAATTATACGAACCTAACGGCACTTTCGGATTTCGAATCGGAGCTCATTCGGCAAAAACCGAGCTTGAAAATCTCTTTTTAATATTTATCGCCAATAAAAACTGAAACCTTCTTCCGATGCCTACCAAACGAGGTCTGATTTAGATCAAATTTTACAGACAAGTCCTAATGGACATTACGAATATTTTAAAATTATCGACACGCCAATCGGAGTCCTAACTTCCGAAACGACTGACCAAGGTCGTTTCATTCTCCTCCACTTAAACTCTCGTTCGTCCTCGAACGAGCCTAAGTCAAAAGAAAAATTCGTACAGATAACAAATGAACTTGCACGACCTTCATAAGCTACTCCACGGACCTTATCTCTTGATTACAGAATCAGAATTATATTACGCACATCGTACTTTTGGAATAAAATATATCTGGATAATATGATAATACCATTACACAGCTTATTCTGACTAAGCTGATCCTTTCTCGATTACGAGAAGAGAGTTCTACATTTTCGAAGCAAAGATACATGGAACTTTGAATGGGTTAACATGATTCAGTCGATAATCACCTCTTCGATATACTTTCGATATAGAATAGGTCGATGGAACTAAGAATTAGCTTACGCTCTCACAACCCCTTAGAGATTTAATATTTATATTCACTATTGGAGGAAGACTCCTCCACTTAGAGCTTCAGCTCATACAGCTAAGTTGAATAAAAATAGTCATCCTCGCAAACCCTGCTGGATTAAGGAAGACTTCGCTAAATAGAGAACGCGGGTAAGACCTGAGCTACCAAATTACTCTCTCGAGTTGCCAAACAGCTGCAACTCTCAAGTTCACAACTCCATACCTTTGCCGTAAACGCCACCGCCTGATGGATGGTACTTCTATATAAAAATTTCGGCAGAGTTTCCCCTGAAACTGGATGATCCGCAAAAACAGAACCAGCACTATACTATACATGGGAATGGATACCCGGATAAACTGATATCCAAAACAATAATATACTTACCCGGCTACAATAACACGTACTCTGGCTATACACAGGGAACGTCACAAGCGGCTACCAATCGCCCAAGCTCACTAGTGCCGGACGAAGAAGAAATGGAAATGAATCGAGGATAGAAATAATTAGAGCTTTAGGAAGTTCATCTTCTTATTTTCTTGGCTACCAAAGCTAGACTACTTCTGAGTCAGGCGAGCCAAAGAATCGCAATTGAAGAGATAGACATTAAATAAGCTTTATGGAAAAAACATCCATACTAATTTAACCTCCCAATAAGAAGGAAACTCTGACAATTTACCAGAAAACCCTTTTATAACTAAGACAAACTAATAGAATAACATGGCTCTACTAGCGTTTCGAACCAAGAGGAGACAGGTAGATTGCATATTACTTATCAGTTTACACCGGAAGAAACCATGACACTCTCTTATGGTGATGAACTAGAATCCCATCATCCAACCGATACGGAATTCCGAAAAGAGAGATAGACTGACTTGACATTATAATAGAAGGTGGCACAATAGGATGCTAAGTAAACAATAGCGACACTCACTGTCAAATTTCTTATGTTTAGACCAGATAAATTAGTAGGGTCTCACCAATGCCAGGAATAAATCATACCAGAAGCTCGCCCCTCTACCGCAGCCAATTCTTAATTAAGTCAATATCCAAGAAAACCATCGAAACATGATAAGACACACCATTTCCAAATCGATCGAAAGAATCAAATCTTACTCACATTTAAGAGAAGAAGAAATCTCAGGGTTTACTATATCGGATACCGCAGCATCCTGCCAGACTGGTAGTCCATAAAACTACCTCTGCGGCTGAACTAAGCCGTTATACTAATAATTACCTTCTGAAGAACCACTGTCACCATGCTCTCGACCTCTACTGAATGGTGGCATTCCTTTGGCTGATTGAGATCTAAATGAAATCCCTGCGACTGTGCAGGTGCCAGATGACGAGAGAAAGGGCGACTGCCTACTTGTCGGAGTAAGGGAAAACTCCTCAAAGGATAACCAGACTCACGATAATGATAACAAGAAAACTTCTCAAAAGATAATCAGACTCACGACAATGATAACACCTTCTCATTGAAAATGGAATATGGACAGATTGTTGATAGCTATAAAGAGAAAACTGGGTCTGATCTTGACGAACTAGTGACGCACTCTGAGAATCACGTGACACAAGCTGAGATAACCTGGAAGGTGACTCCCAAAATAATCAGAACTTTTTCCTCCAAATGAGGTACTATGGTTACCCACCAGGGTCGTGGGATCTCTTACTTTTCCACTCTAACTCTTCCCGCTCTAACTTATGGTATGCGTCGTACCTTCGGACAATATCAATAACAATATCAAATGAAATCCCGACCTCAATCACGAGAGCTATCTGAGATGTCTAGGAAAGAGAAAGGTCATCAATAAATCTTTGAACCTCTCGAAAGGCTCATGATCTAGTTCAAATGCATATTCGGCCATTTTATAGGATTCAATCTCATATTTTGAAACACCAACAGGCTAACCGACAGGCTGCCCTATCCAATCCACTCAAACTGGCAACACTCTCCATTTCGCTCACTACTCGAAAGGAATTTTTTTTTCCACGAATCTAGAAGAAAACCGAACCAAGTTAGCTAATAAAAGAGCGGCCCACCAATTCAAGGCTGGACCCTGAAACTGGAAAAAAAGAACAATCGACACTATACCGCTCGATATAATCAAGAGCCTGAAGGATACACTGACATCATTTTACTTTAAAAAAAACTTACATAGGGATTATCTAATGCATTGCTTGGGAATATTGGGATGGTTCAACCAGATAAAATAATACAGCATCTTCGGACACTCGGACCGAGCTATTACTTGGGCTAGCTAACCAACCAGAATAATTAGAGGCACAACACATGTTGTCTCCGGAACATAATTCACTGCAGCAATATTAAGAACCGGAAAAGGAGCTCCCTGAAATTGAACGTCTGCACATGCGGCAACCTGATAGGCTGCCCAGCGAATAATAGGTTCTTGCGGTATCTACGTCGCCAAGATTCTCGTAAAAGAATCGTAGAGAGCCTAGGGAACCGCAAGGCCCTGGTCCCTTGCCCATCGCGAGCTCTTATAGCTAGGACCTCCGTAACTAGATCGTCAGCACGATCAAAACACTCGAGGCTTCGTCAGTGCTAACCCGAGGCCAGACTGCTTCGTCTTGAACTCATACCGTCTGCTGATTTGTCGTACGAGGGTTTACAATTGCCACGAAGGAATTAACAAAAATACTTTTGCATTCTAGACTGACGCATGATCAGAAAAGAAGGAAGTGAAACTTCCTAAATGCCATCATAGCCTCTCGTAGATAAGTACGGACGTCTACGTACCCATCAGCGAGACTCTACTAGACACTGTCTTAGTCTGGATATGCTCTAAACCGGGCTCTGATACCAACTGGCACGACCCAGAATCCGGCTAGGCCGTGCGGGCACCCAACATCTTCCCCTAGACCCGTCGGGCGAACCCTTACCAATTAAATTAGGAAAATAAATATAATCCAATTCATAAATAAAACAAGACTTAGAAAAAGCACAGACATACTGATACCTCTAAGGTGTACAAAAGAAATTACAGCTGACTACCCAACATACTAGGTTTAGGGCTATCCAGACTAGACATCAAAGAGTACAAAAGAAGACAGATACCTCCTGAAAGGAGCAAAATGCAACTGAAATAATAACCAATATACTGGTGGCCATCCGGAATAAAAGCTGGCTCACCCTGACAGCTGAAGTCGTCTTCGCTCCTACACAACGTGGCAAACTCAATCCTGGAGCGAACCTGCCGAAATGAAATAGATAGACAAGAAACAAACAACAAACAAGGGTGAGTCAAAAGGACTCAATAAGTGGGGCAGACTAGCCACCTCAAAGAATAGGATAGCTAGCCAGGGAGAAGAAACAGATAAACAAAATTTCTCTTATTTAAATTATAAAAACGCAGAGCCAGATGATAACTCGAAACACGTATGGGATGACAAACTCATTAACAACCAGGAATGTAAGATAACCAAAACATATAGGTATCCCGAACACATCAACAATCAGAAATATATCCTGTTGCGGCGTGCAACCCGATCCATATATTCATCCTGTTGCGGCGTGCAACCCGATCCATAGATTTATACCGTTGCGGCGTGCAGTCCGATCCATATATTCATCCTGTTGCGGCGTGCAACCCGATCCATATATTTATACCGTTACGGCGTGCAACTCGATTCCCGCAACCTAGAATACGAGCCAGAAATATATAGGCAAACTGAGATATGTCCACGTCATAGTATACATACCGCATACATAAAATACAACACAATACACATAATAATCAGTATGCGGTGCAATGGGATGGGATGAATGCGGTATAATGCAATGCAGTCACATATGCCTGATACCCATCTCCGGCGCGGGACTCTCATCGTCTACCAGGAGATATATGCAATAATGACCCTTCACCGGCTCGGGACTCTCATCGATTACCGGGAAGTATATACAATAATGACCCTTCACCGGTGCGGGACTCTCATCGCCAACCGGGAAGTATATGCAATAATGACCCTTCACCGGTGCGGGACTCTCATCGCCAACCGGGAAGTATATGCAATGCTCAAAACCAGAGTGAAATGCTCATATGCTCAATGCAGTACCAACAACAGGGCATAACAAATAATATACAATGTAAATTCAAAGCTAAGGCGTAATGAGTACGCCTATTGGCGGCTACACACGTAAGGAAACACGTGGTAGAAAATCCACGAGGCCAAGTGCCTCCAAAGAAATGGATATAAACACTTACCTCTCTCAAAAGTTAGCATTGCGACTAACAACCGCGTTATTCTTTGAATTCATTGCCAAACGATCCCAGTGTGTTCAATAACCAGAAAAATATATCAAATTAGGCTAAAGGCTTCATTCCTCACATCTTAGGGCAATCCAGGTAGGAACCTGATACCCTATTCGCATACGCAATACGCAGACCAGGCCTATATACAGGGTTTAAGGTCACATAACCAAACCCTAAATAAATTACATTTATATGTTGCCCATAACTCACTGAGTACGAATATATAATCAATTTCATTATCGGGGTCCATTTGACCCTGTAAACTATCAATTTACGTCATTAGGGCGATGTCTAATATCCCTATTTTTACCGTAAAAATATACTCAAACACACGTAATAAACTCAAATAATATATTAGGATCATTACCTGAATGTTTCAGGATGAAAATTCTACTTTTCTCCGGCCCCTTTTCTTATTTTCTGGCATTTTCTTTTTCCACCGCGTAATTTCTTAATTCCCTGCCAATGTTGCGTTTTCTATTGTTTCTGTAAAAGTGAGTTTAGATGAGCATATAAGCTCACCTTTAAACCGCCATACATTTCTCTTTTTTTTTGTCTTTTTTTTTTTTTTTTTTTTTGGCTTGTCTTTTTCTCTTTTTTTTTCTCTTTTCGCGACGAAAATTAAAACGGTATCCTATGATATTCGAAATAATTCCAACTTTTGCATACGAGTTATAAAAAATATATGTAACATACTCGCGAAGGCGTATCTCAAATTGGACTCCCGAAACTCAAGATGCGAATTTAAATAGAAAAGAAGTCAAATTATTTAACTTTCGGCATTTTAGCGGAAACTAGTCGAACAACATCGAAATTTACTTTCGAAAGTTTACAAAAATCACAAATAATCATACGAATCTAACGGCACTTTCAGATTTCGAATCGGAGCTCATTCGGCAAAAACCGAGTTTGAAAATCTCTTTTTAATATTTATCGCCAATAAAAACTGAAACCTTCTTCCGATGCCTACCAAACGAGGTCTGATTTAGATCAAATTTTACAGAAAAGTCCTAATGGACATTACGAATATTGTAAAATTATCGACACGTCAATCGGAGTCCTAACTTTCGAAACGACTGACCGAGGTCATTTCATTACGGATCAAAACAAACATATTTAAAGTAACTATACGGTATGATATACTAATACGTAACAATCATCAAAACAAATTGTAAGAGAATACTTTACCAACGGTGCGAAGCTTGTGTTCGATAACCCATTCTCTGAGAGATGCAAAGGAAGATTTTTTATTAGATTCAGCCATCTTAATTAGGATCACAATGAATGGAGAATCTATAGAGATAACTGGAGAGAGAGAGAGAGAGAAAATTTAGAAATGTTTGACTTTCAAAGAGTATAGGTTTTCCTTCCCCTTTAATAGCATTCAGAGTTAGAGGCGGCTGAAGAAAGAGAAAGACGATTTGGAATTTACAACCCGTGACCGTTGCTGTAGGAGACCAGTGGCCGCGCATCTTTTACGTGTTTCTTACCAGTTCTTGGTGGACTTCTCCTTTATCTTTATTCTTTTGTTTATCATGTGTACCAGCAATAGGTTATAAATATTCTTCATGAATAAGTATATTTATTTAAGTCAAATATTTTGATTAGAAGTTACCACCAAATATGAGGGGTATTGAAAATATGATGCTGGCATAGTAAATAGAAATGTACTTTGTTTGATTCTTTACTTCTTCTTTATAGTACTTGTACATATGTAAATTTTATTGGATTTACATTCATAGAAAGATTAGGATCCAAATTTTAAATTGGAATATTTATTCCGTTATCTAGTGACTTTTAATTTAAACTAAAAACAGTTCAGTTTCTGTATATCTGGTGACTTTTAATTTTGAAATATAAACAGCTCAGTTTTATGTAAACTTACCCTTATTGACCAATAGAATATTCTTTCAACATTCCATAGCCATTTTTCTTCCTAAAACATTAAGGAATATGTTTGGTATGACGAAAATATTTTCCAAATTCAATATTTGGATGGATTAAATATTTTGAAAAATAAATTTCATGCAAATATTTTTCAATATTGATAATTCATCCTTATTATCTTCATCCAACATAAAAATACCAACCTCAACCTTTCCTACCACAAACCACCCCACCTTCAACCTCCTACCCCTCCACCCCAAAACACCCACACACCTCACCATCCTACCTCCAATCCCAGCCCCGCCTAGCCTACCTAATACTTTCTGCCTGACACCCACCCACCCTCAACATCTCAACCCTACCCCCACTCCCATGTTCACCCAACCCCCTGCACCCTAACCAAAATCTCCCCACCTTGAACCCAACCTCACATCCCCACCTCTACCCCACCATACCTCCTCACTTTCATTTTATGATCAAAACACCACCAACCCCCACCTCCTACCCTACACCCCTACCCAACCACCACACCCCAGCTAACACAAGCTCCCACCCCTTACCCCAACCGTTCACCTTCTACCCCACCCCCATTCCCCACACCCACTTCCTACCTCCAACCACCTCCACCCCTCAACCCCTCATAAACCCCACCCACGTCGTGTCCTCCCTCCATCCTATCCCTCATGCACCCCTACCCCTCCAAACTTTCTACCTATACCCGCCCACCTCCACCTCTCACCCACCTCACCTACCCCGAGCCTAGCTCCTAACTTTTGCTTTACACCCACCCACCCCCATCCCCATTTCAACCCCACCTCCAACCTCCTTACCTTCTACAAACCCACTCATAAATGCCGACCTTCTACCCCACACCACATCCACTTTTACATGTTTAGATAAAACACCACCCACCCCCATTACATGCCATTCTTATCTCTCACACCCACACAACGTCATTTTCTGTTTATACCTAAATTTGTACGTCTAAGATAAATACTTAAATTTATGAAGGGTTCACAAGAAATACAGTAAAATACGATAAAATATAAGTAAATAGAGAGAAAAATAATAGCCAAGAAAGTAAAGAGCTTTTATTCCTTGAGAATAGTCGGGTTCAGTGGTGAATCGCTTGATGTACAATAGAATGTAAGGATGGGTATTTATAGTAATTGATTTCCAGTCCTAATTATGATAAAATACAAAGACTAATAAGGTTCATGGGCTAATAAACTCAAGGCGGTGCTATATACAAAATCCTAACTAGGAGACTGTAACCCTAAGGTTGCAAGATGTATGCCTTGCGTTCTACGCCCTTACCTCCTGAACGGTCGTAACTCGTAGAACAGGCGTGTATCCAGTGTGCCCGGTGACTTGTAAAATAAGTCTAGTCTTGCCAACTAGACTCATGTCCCGGTAATAATAGGTGGCGTATTTTTGCCCACACAGTCAGTCCCCCCACTTACTGAGTGCTAACAGAAGCAGTCAGGAAGTTAAAGCCCTTCCACACTAAGTGTAAATCCACATCTTGAATCTTCTTTGCTTGACTTTGTGTGAATTTGTCTAGATGCAATTTGGACTGCATCATTATAACCCGCATCATTTTTCTTACAATCAAATATTACTTATGGTTATTTTCTCGTCTTGATTATTTTCAGGAGCGAAATTTATTGTCTACAAATTTGACACCTTCAGTGGGACCATCTCTGTTGACACCCAATTTTGTCCCAAAAATTTAATTAAATGTCTAATTATCTAATTAATGGATAATTTTGAAAATTAAATGTAATTGATTAATTTCTGAGGAAAAAAAGGCCAAATTTCGGAATGCGTAGCCTAATTTCGATCCACCCTTGCAATTACCTCAATTTCCCTAATTTACCCTATAAAAGGCTAAATTCGTGCCTAATCCTAAATTTCAGCCTATCTTTGCAAACACCAATATACATTACACACACGCACAATCTCTCCTTCCCATTTCAGAAAAACCCCCAAAACCCCCCAACCCGATTCCCATTCGACCCGACCCGCGAACCCTAATTCCTTGCCCAATTTCCCCCCAAGTCTCACCACAACAGGCCATATTCTTGTCAGCTGGTCCTCTCCCACTTTGCCATCTCCTTTTTCGTACAAATAACCAATCTGGTCCGTTTATTTTGAAAGTGAATTCATCCGAACCACTCAATCCAAAGCAACGTTCATATTTCCCTTGAAATCAGAGTGAAATGAGTACGATCGAAAAGGATTAGACTCTTTTGACCCTGATTTCAAAAGGAAAGGTCAAAATCGAGCAGGGGTCGTTTGGAAAATTTGAAGAGGCTAAAACCCTAAATTCAGGTATATATTGTTCTTTTAATTCATTTTCGAAGCAGTTTTTGGGGGCCTAGGGTTCTAGGGGTTTGAGATAAGTAGAAAAGAGGCAGAGCTTATATTTTTTAGTTTTAATCATAAAACATGGGTGTAGCATTTTAGTTTTCTGTTGAAGATTCAAACATTGCTTTTGGTTTTGTGGTCGTCGTTTCGCCTTTCAAATCGTCGACCTTGCTCGAGTCGTTTAGTCGTATCGATTCTCCAGATCATCGATTCTAGTTCACTGCCCTAAAGCAGGTAACCTTCTTTCCCTTTTACACTTGTTTTCAGTTTTTAATCTGATTTGTCTATGGTTCTGTTAGAAAATCTTTCATTGCAATGACTTGTTTGTGGTTGATGCCTCTGATTGCTGAAAGTAGCTCAGGGTCAATATTGTTTGAATATAATTTACATGGTTGACTTGTGTGTATAGCAGCGTGTAGCTCTATTTTGGTTCTGAATTTGAAAGGAGAATGCTGGTAGCAGCAGGGGTCTGATCAGGGGTCTTTGTCTTAGTTTTATGGGGTCTAGTTTGAGATTGTTTGTTTGGAGGAAGTTTTCTTGTTTCTGCAGGTGTTTAGTATAGTTTGCAGATTTGTTTCTTGGTTGTAGAAGCAATATAAAGAGCTTGGCAGTATCCCGGAGTTTTGAAGGGGACTGTTATGGTTCCATAGTTGGCTATGGAAATCAGGGAAGTGCAGGGTGTCTGAAGGTTTGAGGGAAGTGTTTTGGGAAGCCATAGGAGTGTGCAGGTAGTTGTGTCAATGGGCATTGAGTTCAGGTAGGTGTTTGGATGATAGCAAAAGGGTAGAGGTGTAAGGTTAGGAGGGAGCAGGGCTGTTTAGGTGCTGGGGTCAGGCAGTGGGGTGTTTCAGGGGTTTTTGTGTGGTTCTTGGCTGTTCCATGATCATGTATAGGAGTTGTGTTCTCTGAAGTTGTATGCAGGTGTCTCAAGGTGTTCTGGTGGCTGCTCAGGGTGGTGGGGTGGTATAAGGTGTTCATGGGAGTTGGTTCTTTGGTTGAGGAGGAGTTCAGGGGTTAAGGTGTGTGTTTGTGAAGTGGTTATAGGCTGCTGGTTCTGAAGATTGTTCTGGGGATAGTAGAGGCGTCCAGGCAGGATATTGCATGTTGCTGTGAGTTGGTAAAGGTTCTTTTTCAGGTTGCTATTTAGACTTAATAGGCATGATAAGAGTTTATTAAGTTTGCAGCATAAAAGAGTGATGTCTAGATTCAGGAATTTGTTAGCAGCCTTATCTTGTCTAAGTTCAGTTGTTTGAGCTTCCATCTTCTGTTAGAAGCTTAGGGTATATAAGGTCTGCTCTAAGTAGTCTGTGGCTTTTGTTGTGAATGTTAGCCTATTTCCTTTGCAGTCAGTTTTTGTATCTTCATTATCCATTATGGTTATATTTAGTAGTTGCTGAAGCCAATAGCTTTCTTTAGAAGTAGTATCCAATTTAATCAAGTTGGCCATTTGAATGACCTGATTCCCTCTCAAAGGCCTAGTACTTCAATGCAAATTCCTTGGTTCCCATTCTAGCTATGAGCAAGTTTGATCTAACCTTGTTTTACGTAAAAATTGTCTATTCATGCACCTGATCATGTCTGCTTGAGTCTGCATATAGGAGTAGGTCATTAATTGAATTAGATCCTGCTATGGTAAACTGTGCTCCAAGTTTCATTGGTTAAGTCTGGTATTTCTAACATGAATAGCTGAAGCTATATTCCCTTGTGTTTGTCAAGTTTTTCCTCTTAAATACCGTTAACTGATTGCATTGTTTAAAGTTTCATTCAACACAAAGTCTTAGAAGTAGGTTCTTTTGTTTATGAAATGCCGAAAGTCAGGGTCTAATATGAAAGTGCTTAATCTGTGATCCTATTTATGGCTTGCTTAATCATGGGGATTTGTTTTCTTATGTTCTGAAGAGAAAATACATTTTTTTTTATGATTCATATGCAACCATGTTGTAAGAATCTGAGATCGAAGTTGCGTAGAGAGTTGATTGAATTTCTTGTATGTTCAAACTTAGTTCATGTCTCTGGTTGTTATGGGAAATGCATGTTACTAATCTTTATCCCCTCTTTTCTTTTGCATGATGCATCTACTTGGGATCGAGTTTGAGTTGGTAAAACTCAATTGGGATCGATTCATTGGTGTTTGAGCCGCTTGGGTTAACTTGGTTGAAGCCGCATTGTATTCAAGGCTCAAATTATTGAGTTGCATTTCGGGTTCTACTTTTCTTACTCTATCTTCCCCCGCTCCTCTAGAAATCCATGTATAGGACTTCCCCGTAGACCGGACTAGGAGCCCTATATGATAGAAATTGTATTTGAATTGTGCATAATTATTATAAATCATTTAAATTGCCTTATGAATGCCTTGTATCATTTCTTTGCGAATCGCCAATTAATTTATGAATATTAAGAAACATTTGTCAATGAATGAGTGCAAATCAAAATTCAATTAAAATTGTACCATTTTATCATTATTTAATATTTAAATTATTTATTTATCAATTTACTTATTCTATTAAATATTCAATTATTTATTTATTATTTATTATCCATTTACTTATTTATTTACTTATTATTTACTTCTTTATTTATTTATCCTATATTTTTCTTAAAATCTTTAAGTTATTTATTTTATCAAAATTCATGAAAACCGTCGGATTAACCGCTTTTAGCGGACTTTCGAAAGTGCTCTTTTAATAAAAAGACCTTCTTTCGGAAATAAAAGAACCACTTACCTAAGAATATCTGAAACTTATTTTCCTTTTAAAAAAGGAAGAAATGCACTCATTTAATTAACAATTGGTTCCTAATAATCCTTAAATTAGGTGGCGACTCCAAAAAAACCCTTTGGAGTCCTATTTTGTTGAAATCAAGTCCCGATGCATACATGTGTGCATTTTTTTCGGGAGGGTTCAACAGCGTGGCGACTCTGCTGGGGATAGCATTTAATGGTTCTAACCATCAGTCTTTCACGAGTTTGTTTGTTCGAATTGTTCGAATTGTATGCCGATATTAGTATGCATAGCTTATTTAATTATTGTGTTGAAACTAGCATGATTATATCTATTGTTTATTTGCGAGCAAGTTTAGATTAATTTAATTGATTGTTGTGTGTCACGAAAGCATGTCACTACACTCTTATTTGTGCACATATATAAACTGGCAATCCGTTCATATGTCCCCCACTCCTGGGAACCTCTTGCATTTTCACCCCAAATATCCGCGAGGTGCGCCCATGCGCACCCGTACTTTGTTCCACTAAAGAACCCTGTGACGAGTTGGTAAACCGGCGGCCATCGTAGGAGTAATTCGACTGCGAGACCGCTTGCCACTCATCTGTTAGCCTCAACCATTTACCCACTCTTAGACTGAGCTTTTAGGAGCATGCATGCATTTACACCTTAGTCTGGACCCGGTCCTTGGTACCACCTCCATAGTTAGGAAACCGCCCTTACGTCAGCGGGTTCTTGAAACCCAACGACAATGCATATTATGTGCTATGTGATAACGAATCCTCAGTCCTAGCCATGTTTTGAGCATAATTAGATTTAGAATTTTTTCTCCTATGTTGTCTTTTAGGTTAGAAAATGGAAGAATTTAGCAGAATCTATGTGGTTATAGCAGTCCACGGAGAATTTGAGATCATAGTGCAGAATTTTGTGAACAAGACAGAATTGCAGTTCGGGGAAAAGTTAGGCAGATTTGGTTGGTTTGTGTTTTGGAGATGGCCTGGTGTAGTGAGATCTAAGAGGCGAAGCCCCTGGTGTCTTTAAAAGGATCAGTGGGGTCCCTCTCGTGAATGGCTTTGCGTGTGTGCAGGCCTATGTTAACTGTCCAGCTGCATTCATGATAATTGAAGTATGCTTGTCGCATACTAGGAGAGTGAAGCCCCTATGTCTATAAACGACCAATGGGGTCCCTCCTTGAAGACCAGTGCGGTCTTGGCTACCTAGGAAACTGAGAGGCCTGATTAAAGCCGAGGAACAGTGAGGAGTCCTATGAACACGGTATGTGAGACTTGTAAAACCTAGGAAGCTGAGAGGCTTGTCCAAAGCCAAGGACCAGTGAGGTTTTATCTGTAAAAGGTCAATTGGAACCTTTTATGATTTGCAGTCTGGTATTATGAAGGCAATTGGAAATTTCACTCCTGAATGTTGTAAAATAATCGGGAGTTGTGCTTGGAGGAGTGTGGATGTTTGCAAAGGTATGGAGGATTGTTTCAGGTTTAGGCATTTGGGTTTAAAATTATGTAAAGATGTTGTGGAGAGCATGAGCCGTGTTGGAATTCGAGTTGATACCAGCTTTTGGAAGTTAGTTGGGATAATGGAATTGCAGTGTCAAGGCGGAGAGATGATTGTTATCGATTATTGTTATTATCTATTACTTACTCTAAATTTGAATTGCTCAGAACTGGCATGGACTATTTTTCGTTTCCACTTATTTGCGCGATTAGGCTTACCTCTAGCACAAAGAGGCACCTTACAGGGTAAGACGCGTTCGCATTTTATTTACGCTCGCCTACGTGTGATTGCCACATGCCAATTTATTGTTATATCTTCCATGATTCAAACTGCCAAAGCGCTACTTGACGCGTGCTATGTGCTTGTGTGCAACCTCGTAAATAATATGCAAACTAACATAGTTACCTTTGAACTTTTTGTTTTGTTTTGTTTACTCCCTTCCCCGCAGAAGTTTGATTTGTGTTGACTTTGAAATGGCCGACTTCGCAAAGTCCAAAGCAAGAAAAGAAGATTCTCTTCCTATTGTGATCATAAAAAAGAATAAGGAAGTGTCTGACCCGTCTTTGGAACAAAATGCAAAGAATGATGAAAGGGTTCTCTTTGATCTTACAAAAGAAAATGGACAATCAGAAGTGGAACATGTATCCAGTCCGAATGAGTGGTATCATTGGCAAACACAGGAGAAGTCTAGTCGATACCATGTGTCGAATTTGAAAAAGAATCCAACGGAAACTTTCCGTGAATATGCTATCCGTTGGACAAGTGAAGCCACTAAGGTCCAACCACCTTATATAAAGAATGAAGCAATTGCATGTTTCATATCATCTCTGGACAGTGAGCTCTACCACCGAATTCTTCGCCAAATGTCGGATACATTGGAAATAACATTTTCCAATATTGTCAAGATGGGAGAAACTATGGAAATCAAAATGATGCTTGAATCAGTTACTCCAAAAAATGCAAATGCAATGGCCCAGTTTGCCAATGATAAGAAGAAAGGAAAGGGGGTACAGGTTCCAACTTGTCCAAACCCACCTTACAATTTATCTTGCCAAAACAAATCCACTTTTAATCATCATAGTCAATGCAAAGCTCCTTTTGCGCCAATGCTTGATTTCAACCCTCCATTCCCCCCATTAAAATATCATCAATGCAACTCGCTTGTTTATCAGCCTTACCCACAACTGTATGTTCATCAAGCACTTTCAAATAACCATGTGCTCCCAAATTATCAACCATTTCTAAAGCACCAACCTTCATCTAGTCATCAACCTATAGCTTCTGTTCACCAAGGTCGCCTAGCCATGGGAAAACCCTGCACAAAGGTATTCAAAACATTCACACCTATAGCCGAACCTTACAATCAGTTTTATGAAAGGCTAAGGGAAGCTGGAATGATTCAGCCTATCGCTGATGCAACACCTAGTCCTCTTCCAAAATGATTTGATGAAACCAAACATTGTGCCTATCATTCTGGGGTGCCAGGGCATGACATCGGAAATTGTCACGCACTCAAAAATAAGATTGAAATAATGATAAGATCAGGAGAAATCCAATTGGTGACGGCTCCTCCAAGTTCCCAATACTCATTATCTAGCCTAGCGTCTGGAGCTAATTCCAACTTTGAAAAGAGGGCTCGCCGAAAGTTTACATTTCCAACAGAATCTTAAGAGCATTTGTTTGAAAAGTTAAAAGGTGCAAAAGTTTTAAAGCCTTTGGTAGGAGATGGGACATCTAATCCTCTTCCAAGATTGACTCATAGGGTCAAATATCGTGCTTACCATGGAGAATATTGTCAACATGACACTAAGAACTGCATTACTCTAAGGCACAAAATTCAAGATTTGATTGATAATGGAGTACTCCAGCTTGCTTATGACGATGCAACTTAAAAATGAAGATGATGATCGCTGAGTTCATGCCCTTCTGAAAGGAACTTGGCGATTGAGCTCAAGAGTTTCTTTTGCATCACAATTCAAATTGAGGCCCTGAATTGTGTTTTTGCCTTTAAAGTATGTCTATGTCTTTTGAAAATGACTTTTAATTTCTGTCTTTGCATGTCTGCCGCGTTATGCCTCCTTAAGTTAGGATTTGAATAATTTATACATTGCATTCTCATTGTGTTATTACACTTTATTTACCTTATAGTATGCTTTTGATTAAATATTCATTTCTATTTCAATTTTATAATTATCAAACCTGCCTAAGCATTGCTTGTGACTAACAACTGAACAATTTGAGAATGATGCACTGAAAAGCAATATTTTGCACCCTTGAGGTGTCACACTATCGTTAGAACTTCAACTGGGGCAGATTTTATTTGTTGGCATACGACGTGGAGGTAGTTTTATCTACATTCTTTCTTTGAGGATTGCTTAAAATGATGAGTTGAAGATGCAAAATCCGTGAAGTTGACAAAGTCTTTACGTGGTTCATCGTGTCCTATTTGGAGAAACACTGGTGTTTACAAAGTGGATGTTCAAGTTTGGCTGAAAATTGAACGCAGATGTCTTCACAAGACACTATATTTGAAGCAGCCGCAAGTTAGTATTGTTGAATGTAATCTTTATTGTAACGCGAGCTACGCGTGACCTGATTCCCAAAGCGGGATACGTAGCCAGCTCACGTAGAGTTCGGTTGCACTAGCATAGAATTTTCCCAACATCCCCTTTTATGTATTTTGAACTATTTCTGACCTGATTCCTGTAATGGCAACAGGATAGGTAGGCAATCCCCATCGGATTCGGTCAAAATATTGTAACATTTTAGGCTTGTATCTTTAATGATGTAATTCCGAACTACGCATCTGGACAGATGTGTATGTTTTCCAATTCGGATGCGGCTTTGTACTTATATTGCCATATTTTTCCTTTATGTAAGCAGAACTACACACAGTCTGATTTCCGTGGAGGGATACGTAGGCGCTCTTAACGGGCTTGATTCTATAATATTAAAATTTCCAGTTTCCCCTAGAGTAAGAAACTGGGGCAAATTTTGCAAGACAAATTGAAGATATAGAAGATAGAAACTGGGGCAAATTTTGCAAGATAAGTTGAAGATTCGGAAGATCATAATTAGGGCAAATTTTGCGAGGCAAGTTGAAGATTTAGATGGTCATAACTGGGGGTAGAATTTTACCAGAATCAATGTTGACTATCAAAAGACGAGCTGGGAAGATCTTGGGAATTGGCTAGATGAATAGTGCCAACTCTAAGAAAAGGATGTTCAGTTTGTTTTAAGATATGTCACAAGCTTATGTCAAGGCAAAAATTTCATAAAATGCATCTTACTTTCATGAAATATTTGCATGGTTACTTTATTTACTTTATTACCAAAACTACTTTTACTTTGCCTCTATTATCAAAACATTCATGCTATTGAGTTCATGAGCCAAGTCTCCGAGTATGATTCACAAATCCAAGTCCGAGGAAAATATGGGAGCAGAAGCGACATCAAGAAGATCGAGATTAAGTCAGCACAAATCAAACGCTCCCCCCTCCCTCCAAAAACTAACAATTTTTCTTTGAAAGCAGGGACATTAATGCCCGCATCAGAAGATAAACGTCTTAGCAAGACAATCTTGAAGATTATCATCGCTTGGATTGAAATGACATTTGGGATAAAGCTCGATGCTTTCTCACTTTGCCGAAAAGGCGGCATTTCTATTTTCCATAACTTTGCAAACTGTTAAGCATATCTGTTTCATTTCTCTTTCTTCGTATGAGAACACTCACTAAAGTTCTGCTTTACAACTGACAGATATTGCCAAATCTGAGAGGTTCCCTTTGCATTGTGGCCAAGACCATTCCTCCGTAGAAGGATTCGGAAATATAAACTTATTTGACAATAGGACTACTTTGGATGGGTTCCTACCTTCTGGTTGGGATACAACCCAAGACTGCATTGAAAACATCCTTTTCATGATCTGGAGCATTGCGCTTTCTCATGATTTATTGCCGAAAGGCGGCATTTCTATTTCCTATAATTCTTGCAAATTGTTAAACATATCCGTTTCATCTCTATTTTTCTTTATGCGAGTATTTACTGAAATTTTATTTTTGTGGTTTGCAGATATTGATAAATTTGGAGAAGTACCCGCTTTAATGAGCTTTGTGTCTTTTGCTTTACTTTAATTTTGTTTGTTTAGTTCTTCTTGTAGATGAACATCTCGGGTTCTTCCACCCACAAATGGGACATCTCGGGTTCTTCCACCCACAAATTGGATATCTCGGGTTCTTCCACCTACAAATTGGATATCTCGAGTCCTTCCACCCATAAACAGGATATTCGGGTCCTTCCACCCACAAATAGGATATTCGGGTCCTTCCACCCACAAATAGGATATCTCGGGTTCTTTCACCCACAAATAGGATATGCAGATTTCTTTCAAGTTGCATTGAGACATTGGATGCTTCAAGACCGGACGTCTCATTTGTTTTGTCAAGTGATTGAAACACAATACAAGATTGCGTTGTAAACTGCCTTTTCATGAATTAAAGCATAATGCTTATCATGGTTTATTGCCGAACAGGCGGCATTTCTATCTTTATGATCCTTATTTCAAACAAACATTATTCTGAAACATGCATAGATGATTGTTTAAGACAAGTTGGCTGAAGCACCGCTTTCGGAGTGTTTCGCGATGTCGGTTGTCTTGCAATATTGGCATATTATGCTTAAATAATATGGATAGTTTAAGACAAGTCAGCTGAAACACCGCTTTCGGCGTGTTTCGCGATGTCGGTTGTCTTGCAATATTGGCATGTTATGTTTAAAATAGATTGATAGTTTAAGACAAGTCGACTGAAGCACCGCTTTCGGAGTGTTTCACGATGTCGGTTGTCTTGCAATATTGGCATGTTATATTTAAAATAGGTTAATAGTCTAAGACAAGTCGGCTGAAGCACCACTTTCGGAGTGTTTCGCGATGTCGGTTGTCTTAATATTGGCATGTTATGTTTAAATTATATTGATAGTTTAAGACAAGTCGGCTAAAACACCGCTTTCGGAGTGTTTCGCGATGTTGGTTGTCTTGCAATATTGGCATGTTATGTCTAAATTATATTGATAGTTTAAGATAAGTTGGCTGAAACACCGCTTTCGGAGTGTTTCGCGATGTCGGTTGTCTTGCAATATTGGCATGTTATATTTAAATTAGATTGATAGTCTAAGACAAGTCGGCTGAAGCACCGCTTTCGGAGTGCTTCGCGATGTCGATTGTCTTGCAATTTTGGCATGTTATATTTATAATAGGTTGATAGTCTAAGACAAGTCGGCTGAAGCACCGCTTTCGGAGTGTTTCGCGATGTCGGTTGTTTTGCAATATTGGCATGTTATATTTGAAGTAGATGATAAAATAGACCATTCGACTTGAAACATCATGTCTCGTTAGTCAACTTATCTTATGAAAGCCTTGCATTTGACAAATTCATTCTCAAATTACTTATTGTCTTACTTTACTATTTCAGAATAATGATCAGCTTAGAGGTTCTCCGGACAGAGCATCTCGTCAGTTTGTCGAAGGAAGAACTTATGGATGATATCACAACCTGCATTTACAATTTTATGTTATCATTCTTTTATTTCTCATTCCAATTATTATAGTTTATTGGCAGTTGCTCGCTTACAGTTTGTCAAGTTTATTACAGGATTTTAGCAACACCGCAGCAGCATTTGGAGCATAACGTGGAACTCTTTCTTAGTAGTGAACTGGGGCAATCGTTGATATGAGCTAGACTCGTCAATGAGGATCTGAAGAATCGCACTCGAACAAGCAAGTCTTACCTAATCTTTCATTCTAGATTAGGGGCCAGTTTGAATTCTTTCCTATTCGTGCGTCTTTTTCTATCACTCGTGCAAGTCTTCGTATCTAAGTGTCGTTGAACTACATATGGCCTGATTCTCTCTAAGCCCGAGATATGTAGGAAACTCGAAAACCGGAGGTCGGCCATGTCCATAAGCCTCGCACTTTGGTCCTTGGAATCAAAGTACTTGGCTTTGTCGTGACAAAATTGGTTTCTCGTCAACTTCTTTACCCTAAAAACTCTTTCATCCTTTTTCGGGTAAAGAGGGGCAGCTGTTGACACCCAATTTTGTCCCGAAATTTCAATTAAATGTCTAATTATCTAATTAATGGACAATTTTGGAAATTAAATGTAATTGATTAATTTCTGAGGAAAAAAGGCCAAATTTCGGAATGCGTAGCCTAATTTCTATCCACCCTTGCAATTACCTCAATTTCCCTAATTTACCCTATAAAAGGCTAAATTCGTGCCTAATCCTAAATTTCAGCTATCTTTGCAAACACCAATATACATTACACACACGCATAATCTCTCCTTCCCATTTCAGAAAAACCCCCAAAACCCCCCAACCTGATTCCCATTCGACCCGACCCGCGAACCCTAATTCCTTGTCCAATTTGCCCCCAAATCTCACCACAACAGGCCAAATCCTTGTCAGCTGGTCCCCTCCCACTTTGCCATCTCCTTTTTCGTACAAATAACCAATCTGGTCCGTTTATTTTGAACGTGAATTCATCCGAACCACTCAATCCAAAGCAACGTTCATATTTCCCTTGAAATCAGAGTGAAATGAGTACGATCGAAAAGGATTAGACTCTTTTGACCCTGATTTCAAAAGGAAAGGTCAAAATCGAGCAGGGGTCGTTTGGGAAATTTGAAGAGGCTAAAACCCTAAATTCAGGTATATATTGTTCTTTTAATTCATTTTCGAAGCAGTTTTTGGGGGCCTAGGGTTCTAGGGGTTTGAGATAAGTAGAAAAGAGGCAGAGCTTATAATTTTTTAGTTTTAATCATAAAACATGGATGTAGCATTTTAATTTTCTGTGGAAGCTTCAAACATCGCTTTTGGTTTTGTGGTCGTCGTTTCGCCTTTCAAATCGTCGACCTTGCTCGAGTCGTTTAGTCGTATCGATTCTCCGGATCATCGCTTCTAGTTCACTGCCCTAAAGCAGGTAACCTTCTTTCCCTTTTACACTAGTTTTCAGTTTTTAATCTGATTTGTCTATGGTTCTGTTAGAAAATCTTTCATTGCAATGACTTGTTTGTGGTTGATGACTCTGATTGCTGAAAGTAGCTCAGGGTCAATATTGTTTGAATATAATTTACATGGTTGACTTGTGTGTATAGCAGCGTGTAGCTCTATTTTGGTTCTGAATTTGAAAGGAGAATGCTGGTAGCAGCAGGGGTCTGATCTGGGGTCTTTGTCTTAGTTTTATGGGGTCTAGTTTGAGATTGTTTGTTTGGAGGAAGTTTTCTTATTTCTGCAGGTGTTTAGTATAGTTTGCAGATTTGTTTCTTGGCTGTAGAAGCAATATAAAGAGCTTGGCAGTATCCTGGAGTTTTGATGGGGGCTGTTATGGTTCCATAGTTGGCTAGGGAAATCAGGGAAGTGCAGGGGTGTCTCAGGGTTTGAGGGAAGTGTTTTGGGAAGCCATAGGAATGTGCAGGTAGTTGTGTGAATGGGCATTGAGTTCAGGTAGGTATTTGGATGATAGCAAAAGGGTAGAGGTGTAAGGTTAGGAGGGAGCAGGGCTGTTTAGGTGCTGGGGTCAGGCAATGGGGTGTTTCAGGGGTTTTTGTGTGGTTCTTGGCTGTTCCATGATCAGGTATAGGAGTTGTGTTCTCTGAAGTTGTATGCAGGTGTCTCAGGGTGTTCTGGTGGCTGCTCAGGGCGGTGGGGTGGTATAAGGTGTTCCTGGGAGTTGGTTCTTTGGTTGAGGAGGAGTTCAGGGGTTAAGGTGTGTTTTATTGAAGTGGTGATAGGCTGCTGGTTCTGAAGATTGTTCTGGGGATAGTAGAGGCATCCAGGCAGGATATTGCATGTTGCTGTGAGTTTGTAAAGGTTCTTTTTCAGGTTGCTATTTAGACTTAATAGGCCTGATAAGAGCTTATTAAGTTTGCAGCATAAAAGAGTGATGTCTAGATTCAGGAATTTGTTAGCAGCCTTATCTTGTCTATGTTCAGTTGTTTGAGCTTCCATCTTATGTTAGAAGCTTAGGGTATATAAGGTCTGCTCTAAGTAGTCTGTGACTTTTGTTGTGAAT
The DNA here is from genome assembly GCA_037355625.1 of Petunia x hybrida. Lineage (NCBI taxonomy): Eukaryota > Viridiplantae > Streptophyta > Magnoliopsida > Solanales > Solanaceae > Petunia > Petunia x hybrida. The sequence continues at coordinate 569,210 of JBBBVM010000475.1, forward strand.
GTTAGCCTATTTCCTTTGCAGTCAGTTTTTGTATCTTCATTATCCATCATGGTTATATTTAGTAGTTGCTGAAGCCAATAGCTTTCTTTAGAAGTAGTATCCAATTTAATCAAGTTGGCCATTTGAATAACCTGATTCCCTCTCAAAGGCCTAGTGCTTTAATGCAAATTCCTTGGTTCCCATTCCAGCTACGAGCAAGTTTGATCTAACCTTGTTTTACGTAAAAATTGTCTATTCATGCACCTGATCATGTCTGCTTGAGTCTGCATATAGGAGTAGGTCATTAATTGAATTAGATCCTGCTATGGTAAACTGTGCTCCAAGTTTCATTGGTTAAGTCTGGTATTTCTAACACGAATAGCTGAAGCTATATTCCCTTGTGTTTGTCAAGTTTTTCCTCTTAAAAACTGTTAACTGATTGCATTGTTTAAAGTTTCATTCAACACAAAGTCTTAGAAGTAGGTTCTTTTGTTTATGAAATGCCGAAAGTCAGCGTCTAATATGAAAGTGCTTAATCTATGATCCTATTTATGGCTTGCTTAATCATGGGGATTTGTTTTCTTATGTTCTGAAGAGAAAATACATTTTTTTTATGATTCATATGCAACCATGTTGTCAGAATCTGAGATCGAAGTTGCGTAGAGAGTTGATTGAATTTCCTGTATGTTCAAACTTAGTTCATGTCTCTGGTTGTTATGGGAAATGCATGTTACTAATCTTTATCCCCTCTTTTCTTTTGCATGATGCATCTACTTGGGATCGAGTTTGAGTTGGTAAAACTCAATTGGGATCGATTCATTGGTGTTTGAGCCGCTTGGGTTAACTTGGTTGAAGTCGCATTGTATTCAAGGCTCAAATTATTGAGTTGCATTCCGGGTTCTACTTTTCTTACTCTATCTTCCCCCGCTCCTCTAGAAATCCATGTATAGGACTTCCCCGTAGACCGGACTAGGAGCCCTATAGGATAGAAATTGTATTTGAATTGTGAATAATTATTATAAATCATTTAAATTGCCTTATGAATGCCTTGTATCATTTCTTTGCGAATCGCCAATTAATTTGTGAATATTAAGAAACATTGTCAATTAATGAGTGCAAATCAAAATTCAATTAAAATTGTACCATTTTATCATTATTTAATATTTAAATTATTTATTTATCAATTTACTTATTCTATTAAATATTCAATTATTTTATTTATTATTTATTATCCATTTACTTATTTATTTACTTATTATTTACTTCTTTATTTATTTATCCTATATTTATCTTAAAATCTTTAAGTTATTTGTTTTATCAAAATTCGTGAAAACCGTTGGATTAACCGCTTTTAGCGGACCTTCGAAAGTGCTCTTTTAATAAAAAGACCTTCTTTCGGAAATAAAAGAACCACTTACCTAAGAATCTCTGAAACTTATTTTCCTTTTAAAAAAGGAAGAAATGCACTCATTTAATTAACAATTGGTTCCTAATAATCATTAAATTAGGTGGCGACTCCAAAAAAGCCCTTTGGAGTCCCATTTTGTTGAAATCAAGTCCCGATGCATACATGTGTGCATTTTTTTCGGGAGGGTTCAACAATCTCTTCCTCTCATATCTTATCTTCAAAGTGAAAAAAAAGCACAAGATGTATAAAAAGATCATCAAGCCCAAGTCTGGTGTTGAAATTCAAAAAATGAATTAGGAGTCGCTATAGAGATTGTTGGCTAAATCTAAAGGAGCAAAGTTGAAAAGTTGGGGGAGAAAAGTGCATTGAGTACCGGCTAATTCAACTCAAGCTTTTGATTCTTCTTTTTCGAAAGAAGTGAGATCCTCCTTATTCATGTTAAAACAAGGGAACAACATAGCTAAGTGGTGGAAACAATTCTGGCTCAACTTAGCTAGTCCAAAATATACTTCATGCAAATGGATGATGATGTCTTGAGCACTGGATCTACCTTTGTCTCTCCTCATGGCACACCTCCATCCGAGCTCTATCCAAGTGTTAATCTGTACCATTCTTCATCCTCCTTGGTGGTCGCACAAGAAATTACAATTGAAGCCTCCACTTTTGAAAAAGAACTAGCAAAAGTTACCAAAGCAGTTGATGACCTAACAAAGTGCATGAAAGGCAAAGATGCTAAAATTTGCAAGTTGATAAATAAGGTGGAGAGCATAGCAGAAGGAGGATCAAGCCAAGCACCTACAAATTTTTCTAAAGCACAATGAAAAGGAGAATCATCCGACAAGCAACTGATCGTGGCTAAAGAAATTCATGTTTCTTCAAAAGGTCTGGTTCCTGCTGATAAATTGAAGGATTTCATCATGGGGGTCATTCAAGATAAATTTGAGCATTCAACTAAAACATCCTTCACATATGCAAAGCCGTGCTCGCAAAGGATTCACAACTTGAAGATTCCTTCTTGCTATTAATCTTCTAAGCTTCAAAAATTTGATGGTCAAGGAAATTCAAAACAACATGCGGCGCACTTTAATGAGACGTGTAATAATGCAGGAGTTTGTGGTGATCACCTTGTCAAGTAGTTTATTCAATCTCCCAAAGAAACTTTTTCGACTGATACACGAACCTTGAGCCTGGTTCCATTGATAGCTGGGAGCAGTTGAAGCATGAATTCCTCATCTCCTTCTATAGCATAAGCTGCATTGTTTGTATAGTTGAATTTACTAGTGCCTAACAATTAAAAGATCAGCAAGTCATCAACTTCACCAATATTTGGAAGAGCTTAAACCTCAACGAAAAGACCGCCTTAGTGAAATGACTGTTATTGAAATGTGGTTCAAGGCATATATTGGGGTCTTTGCTACATCTTGCTAGGAATAAAGCCCAAAGATTTGAAGAGCTGCCCACTCATGCGCACAACATGGAATTAAGCATGCATGTAAGTGGAAACTTGGGGCCTCTTGTCACAAGGCACGTAAAGTTGAAGACATGAAGGAAATTGAAAATGAGGATATGTTTGCCTCTGACGTTGAAATCAAAGAGTGCATTAATGTCAACACTTCTTTCTTGAAAGTCACCGCAATAATATGTAAGAAGAAAAGTATTAAATCAACTTTCATGTGAGACAAAGCATGTGAAAAGTTGACTTTTGAAGAAATGAAAGCAAAGGAATATTCGTTTATCGACTTTGATGTTCCTGTCGAGAACTCCTTGCGGTAAACCTCATTGAGTACCCGATATAAAGAGATCGAATGAAGGTGGCATGAACGATGACCCAGATTATGGCAAGTATGACCTACTGATTGGTCACCTCATTGAAAAATGCTTCACATTAAAGAAAAACTCATGGATTTGGCTCATAAAGGAAAAAAATTTTTGGAAAAAGAAAAGGCAAGCACAAATCATGTTTTCATAACTTTTTGTTCTTTCAATCATGTAGCTGAAATTGTCGAAGGATGTGAAGACAATGAAATTTTAATCATTACGCTCCTCAATGCACGAGCCTAAACTGCAAGTTGATATGCTCCCCAAAGCACAAGCCTAAACTGCAAGTCAAAATGCTCCTTAAAGCATGAGCCTTAACTGCAAGTGATGACGCTCCTCAACAAATGAGTCTTAACTGCAAGTTGATACACTCCCCAAAGAACGAGCCGAAAATCCAAGTCAAAATTCTCCTCGAAACACGAGTCTAAACTGCAAGTCGCAATGCTCCTTAATGCATGGGCCTAAACTACATCTTTATATGCTCCTCAAAGCATAAACCTAAATTGCAAACAACTCAAAGCACGAGCCTAAATTGCTAGTCACGATGCTCTTTGACACATGAGCTTAAAGTGACATATTACTCTTGGGTTGCATGAGTGTGTAAGGCACCGAAAAGTAAAGGAAAAAAACTCATTTATGTGAACTACGTAATGAGTTTATCCTTTTCATCAGGGTATGTAGACAGCTTAGAGTTTCATTTTAAGTTCAGTCGCATAAGCAAAAAAAAGAGCATGGCATTATGTTATCGTTATATTGATCCGTTCGAATTTAAAGGAATGCATAGTCAAGTTCAAGAAAACAATTTGCATAAAAGGGTAAATTTTATTTCCTCAATATCGAGGGAATTTGATAAATTGATGATTCAATATAAAGGATAAATACTATACATCATCCTGTTCAAAGAGCCTAATTAATGAAAATGGATAGGGAAGAGCAATCAAGTGCTGCGCTCTCAATACCTTTCAAGTTTGTGATATGATCTAACTTGAAGGTTTGTTGCGGTTCACTATTAAAAAATTGACGTACCTGATCAGAAAAGAGTATGCCATGACACTCGCATATGTTGTAGTTCTATGGGTTTTCTTTCCAAAAGGCTCAGATAGCTCTCAATTCAGACTCTCCAAGCTTGATATACAAACTTATTTCCCCCGAAAGTAAGGAAATTTGAAAGTTTGTTGCGGTTCATCAACTTCAAGAAAATCTGCATCTGATCTAGAAGAAGTTCTTCCTTTAAATCAGCATATGCTTTTGATCTTCGGGTTTACTTCCCAATAGCACAAACATCCCACAATTCGGATGCATCTGCAAGGAAACATGATTTTTTTTTCAAGATACCCTAATATATGACAATTACAATGTCAAAATTCATAACAGAATTTTAAAATGCAAACTTTGTAAATCTAGAATGAATCAAAGCCTGATTTTGTATATGTTGTAGTATCAGAATTTAGCTCTCTAATGGTGCAAATGGCTTGTGATTGTTGGGATTTTTGGGCTTTTTCCTTTCTATATGGATACATAAACACCTTTTTGGACCTAGCCCACTTTTTTCTTAAGTCCACTTTTGTCAAGATATATAAATAAGACTTTAGGTTGTTCGTAAATTAGACAAGAAATACAAATAAGACAGAGCTGTTTTGGAGAGCTTTTGATAAAGAAATTTTTTTGTTCTTTTGCTACAGAAAATTCTGCTTCAGGCAGTCCACTTAAAACGATGTTTTTGATTTGTTAGCCGCTGGATCATGCTGATATTTGAACGGAGGTTCTCATCATCTTATTCTTTGTTCAGGATGGTGGTAATTAGATTTTATGGTATGTACATTCCATTTATGGCAGTTAACAGTAGCTTATTTGGGTGAAGTCTCTCCTTTTCTTCACTAGCTTGGTGCTATCTTATTTATATTGTTGCTCGTTGTTTGGCACTTGTTTGGTGGAATATTTGAGAATATTGTAAATTTTGTTATTGATTTAATAGAGCTTTTGTGGGCCGAGGTCCGTTGATTATTTTTCTCTTCACATTTAAGAGGTTTTTCATGTAAATTTGGTGTCGTCTATTGATTAGTTTGCCTTGCTATTTTATTGCTGGTGAGCCTGTATTGTCATTTGTGCTTAGAATTAGTTTACTTCAAGTGTTAAAATAGTGTGGAAAGTTTTTAGAATCGAGTATTTCTTTCGTTGTTATATTCTCCTGCAATCATGGTTATTTCTTGTTTCTTCCCAACATATTGGTATCAGAGCATTTGGTTTTATTTATGGTGATTTGTTTATTTAAATGATGGAAGAAAGTATGAGCAAGATTGTTAGTTTAAATGGCAGAAATTATCATATTTAGAAAGACAAGATGAAAGATCTTCTATTTGTCAAAGAGATATATTTACTTGTATTTGCTTTTAATAAGCCCGAGGCTATAACAGATACAGATTGGGAATTTGCTGCGTCAAATTGTGATCCATTCTAATCTCCTTTAGCCTATAAATAAGGGCCTTGCAATAGCAGTAGAATCACAAATTTTCTTCAGAAAAATACTTCATCTTCTTCAAAGTTCCTCATGAAAGAATGGTTCTTTTATCTTCAAAAATATTTGCCTTTGATCCTAGTTTGATATTCCTAGAAAAACTCCTTCATTTTGAATGGATGATACATGAGAAAACTGTAAGGGAAAGCCCATTTGCGTCTTTCTTCTTTTCTCTCTCCATTCATGATTGGATGAATGGAGTCCCTCAAGTCATGAAGTTTGATTGGGATCCTAATGATGTTCTTCAGAATGTCTTCATTATGGCATGTGCACTGATCACTGTGTGCTCTTCTTCTAACACCGCAGTTGATGTGATATTCCTCTTGTCATGCAGGGTCAGGAGGCTTGGCCCTTTCAGCTGTCGTTGGGCTTCTCCGCCAGGATTTTATCTGGTGCTCAAGTAGGCTCTTTGACGGAGTAGTGCTGAAGCCTACTTCTCTGACTTCGTTCCATTGCAGGAAAGAGGACAAAATTCTGAGCCAGAGGGTGGATTAACGAGTCACCAAGCTCTAACTCTGCTCATGTTTTGGGGTTGTCTCTTGGTTCGGCCAGTTTGGCCGAATTGCTGTTGCAATGTCTCGTCGGTCGCTTGTTGTGGGATACCCAAAGGAAGAGGCTCCCTTACGGTAGGTCGACAGTGCAAGCATTTCCGTCCTTTATGAGCTTCTGATTCTGCTTGAAGATCTATGGGGCAGTGCACTCCTGTTTGACCAGTTGAGGTTGAAGCGGATAATCAAGTTTTGTTTCTAAGCTCTGCGGACGTAATAGGGGAAGAATATGAATGCGCCCAGACGCTTCCAAGGATCCTTGCATTGATCAAGTGTACAGACTTCGGTTGCATTAATAACCGCGTACCTCGACAAGAACTAATTATATATTATGAGCCTACGGCTTGTTTGTTATTACTGAAATGAATGTCCATTAATGTTTTTATGCATACTTGTGTAGTTTATGCAGCATGTTTATGTGCCTTTCTGGGCTAGTGCGTGTAAAAGACGGGTGTGCACACTGAAGGGTGCTTCATTTGCATAAGTAGTTGACTGCTTATGTTGCGCCTGTGATCGACGAATGTTTTGCACCCACAATGGGACAAATTTAGCCCATATGGAAATGCACGCTTTTGCGTTCCGATTCAGAACATCATTGCTTGTTTACTCGAGTATTTTAAGACTTTCTAACACTATGGGGGCGGCATCCCCTCTGACATGTAGGTGCCATTTTTGTTGAATTGACGAGTTCAACTTACAAATAATGCCTGGTGGCTGAGCTAGAATAGCTCTAGCGATTAGTTTACCCTACTTTTTATAGTGAAAAGTGGGTGTATTACTTCAACTTAGGTCTTGCCAGGGCTATGAATAGTTGGATCGTAGATGGGTCTGAATTGTAATCATAAACTAATTAAATAAAATAGTAGCTTAATTGATAAATAGGGGCGCATGGCCTAGGTTTTTGTGGTTGATGAGCCGTAACATTAGTGACAAGTATGTAAATACTATAAAAAGAAACTAATGAATTAATTTAAAGTAGATACTGAGAAGGATAAAACTTCCTACTGATCGGAGGTATCCGCCAGGGCTCTTTCGTCAGAATCTGCCAAACCTCGAGATGTAACATATGGATCACTGACAATTCAATTAAGGAGTAATGAACTGCCTGCCTCTGCAGCTGTCTTCATGGAGTATTCCCCTGTCCAGGTGGCTAATAAATGTGTGACGCTGTTTCGAGGCAGAACCTGTGTTTGGAACTTTAAGGTTCATCAGATCCGCGACGGTTGGTTCGACTACTATCTGTTGGTCGTCTAAATTAGTGTGTGAATACTGGGGGAGCTTGCCTTCATTTGAGTTTTCCACCTTATTGAGAAACTCCCATTTGTGGAAATTTTTCAAAAGTGCTTTGATTTTCTCTTGCTGAACTGGCGCACAGATGTTCTCCGTGGTAAAAACCTCATTCTCTCGAGTAACTGCCCACTGGAAACTACTGAAGAGACTGACTAAGCTGGCGTGTGGAACCTTTGCCGTCTTTTAGAAAACCTTCCTAGTGGGTGTCTTGATCCATAAATCAAGGCTGGCTTCCTCTCCTTCAAGATCAAAATCCGTACTGAATCCCTAGTGCCCAGGCTCGACTGTCCCTGCATGCTGGAATGATTCCTCCGCCTTTGCTGCTAATTCTTCCATAAATTTTGAAGTAAAGCTTTTCGAAGCCCGCGACTGGATGGTCGATCGTGGTTGATGAATGATATCATACTCTCCCAACTATTCTGCCCATTCTGCCAGACCTTTTGAAAGCCCAAGACTGGACAGAATATCCCGTAGAGGTACCGAAGAAACCACACTGACTGTATGGCTATGAAAATACGAGCATAACTTATGGGTTGCCACGACCAGGGCCGCAATAAATTGGACAGGTAGAAGTAGAAGCCCATCTGGATAAGAAAGCTCCTTGCTAGCATATTTTATCGGAAGTTATCTTCCGTCTTCTTCTCGTACGAGCACCGCGTTCCATGCTAATTTTGAATCCGAAACATACAATAGCAGGTGTTCTTCCTGAACCTGCTCGGTGATTTTTATAAGCTGTAAAACTTGCACCTTGACCCGAGCCAATACCAAATAGAAGTGTATCACCCATAATGGGTCGTCGTGCTTTACCAATATCTTGGTTAACTGGTATCGTAGCACCGCTGCCCTGGGGATTAATTGGCTCATTCCTGATAACCGCTCCTTTGGCACTCCGGTCTCTATCCTAGCCTTTCACTCCATCATTTTATACCAAGTTGATTCCTCATCGATCATGTTTACCTTGGCTATTGGCCCTTTGGCTAGTCCTCTTCCAGATATTGGACAGTCTTAGGTCGAAGGCTGCTTACTTCGTAAGCCATTAATCCCGTACGGGGTAGACTATCTAAAAACTTGGTGGAGCATCGAGGGAACTGCCTTTATATTGTGTATCCAAAGCCGTCCAAGGATGATATCATATGACATGTCACAGGTGAGTACCTAGAAGGAGGTGATACTCGTCATGCCCGGGATATGAACCGGTAGAGCTAGTTCTCTATTAGGTTCTTCTCAGAGGTCGTTGAAGCCAATTATCCTATGTTGGCTTGGTGCCATCTAATGGTCTTGTCCTAACTTCTGTAGTACCTTTCTCCAAATAATGTTCACATTCCTCTTTGGATCCAACGGACCTTCCTCGATCTGAGGATTCAACACCTTTACGGGGATCGTGAGAGCGTCTTGATATTTTGCTTCACCTTCCGGGCTGAAAGTGATAGTGCTAGCGATCGATCCTACCTTTTCTGTCCCCTAGGCCGTGATAGCCTAGTGATAGGTTCCGGTGCTCTCAAGCACCCCAGTCCTTCTACAATCAAATATTAAAGGTGACCCACCTTTAGTAGATGCTCTATTTCCAACATCAGAGCATTGCAATCGACCATAGCATGGCCATTGCTGCGATGGAAGTGATTGGCAACCAATTCCACGACGTTCATGTGCAAACCAAAATTTCGGAAGCTGCGGGGCTCGGTTCGTTTCTATTAGGGTCCGGGCTTGGCTCTGCGTCTTTCCTTTTAATCTTTGTCCATCCCCTTCTCCATCAAGGGATAGACTTCCTGCTCATTTTCTCCATTCAACATTAGGTTCCTGAGAATGTTTCGGCGCCAGGCGGAGCTTTTTGCTGTACCTATGATGTAAGACACTCCATGTTGATACCGGATGTTGACTTATACCACTGCAATTCTCTGGTAGCTAGTGACCCTTTGGAATTCAGGTTCTTGCTGAAAGCTACCACAACAATATTATTGGGAATGGAGGAAACTCTATGCGTTCCTTTTGAAAACTTTAAAGATAGTCTTTCAACAACTCGTCGTCGCGCTTTCGAATCTCAATCCTTTATGCGCTTCTCCTGTATACAGGCACAAGAGTGCGCTTTCTTGAATAAATCTTGCATCTGGGTGTATGACTCGATGGAGCCTATCGGTAGCTGAGTGTAGCAAGTGAGGGCGCCTTTGGTCAGAGTTGAGCCGAATCTTTTCACTAGAGTAGGCTGGATTTCTTCCTCCAAGATTTCGTTGCTATGACGGCTGTGTAGTACGCAGCAATATGCTCATCCAGATCTGTTGTTCCGTCGTACTTCAAGTTATCTGGTAGGCGAAAGTGCTTCGGTACGCGGATCGGTGCACCACTTGCTTTGTATGCATGCTTATAAAACTTTCTTATCTACGGTGGTAACGTGAGGTGGTGCACCCGGTTCGTAACTGATCTGATCGTGATGGCCTTCATCTCCTTTAGGATGTCCTGAATGGCAGGTGTTCCTTTAAGGTCTTGATTGTTGACTATCGTTGAACCTCCAGAAGCGGCATCCATGTTGAGTCAACGATTAGGCGCGGACACGAGAGTATCGTTCATGGGCACTGGTCCTCGCAGGGATGCTGGCCTCTAAGACGATCCAGCGAACATAGCTCCAAACTTCTAAGATATACCCTCGACCATGTTGACCGAGTTCTGCTCTGCCTATGCTGACAGGGTTGTAAAAATATTAGCAAACAAACCGCAGAGATAAGAATTACCTTCGCGTGATTGATCACTTTCACTATCGCTGGGCATATGGACTGGCTCCTTGGCAGGATCCTTTGGCTGTACATTGGGATTCCCAGGTTTCTGTACAGATTCAGCTAGTGCGTCGGTAGTGTTCTTTGGGGTGTTGGTGTTGTCGTTGTCATCTGACATGACTGCGGCTTTTCCTCGTAGAATAGCTACAATTTCCTGGGCTCCACGGTGGGCGCCAAATTGTTTATGCTTAAATTTGTATATCTAGGTTAAACTCTTAAATTTATGAAGGGGTCACAAGCAATACAGTAAAATACGATGGAAAAGTAAGTAAGAAGAGAGAAAAATAATAGACAAGAAAGTATAGAGCTTTATTCCTTGAGAATAGTCAGATTCAGTGGTTAATCGCTTGCTGTACAATATAATGTAAGGAGGGTATTTATTGTAGTGGATACCCAGTCCTAATTATGGTGAAATACAAAGACTAATAAGGCTATTGAGCCTATAAACTCAACGCGGTGGTATATACAAAACCCTAACTAGGAGACTATGATCCTAAGGCGGTAGGATGTATGCCTTGCGTTCTACGCCCGTACCGCCTAACCGATCGTAAATCGTAGAACAAACGTGTATCCACTGTGTCCGGTAACTTTTTAGATAAGTCTAGTCTTGCCAGCTGGACTCGTATCTCCATAATAATAGGTGGTGTATTTTTGCCCACACATTGCTGGACTATGAAAGAACTTGAAATTGTCCGTACAACAGAAAATGAAAATTTATTGTCCCATTGAAGAAGAAAGAGTTAAGCTTCATGCTAAAACCGCAAGTGAAAGGAGGAAAGTGGATAAGAAAAAACCCTAATCCATATAGCGAAGGGACCACTACTAATTCCGTACAAGTGTGGAGTGTCTGGGATATCCAAAAGAGGAAACAGAATGTAGATTCTCCTAGGTTGTCTTTCTTTCTTCGTCTCTGTTAAATCTCATTAGTAGATCTGTGAGTACTTCTTCTACTCTAGATTCTACTAATTGTTTTAGCTTTTAGGAACTCGTGCATGAAGAGTTCAAGTCCAAATTTTGTTGTTTAATTCTGGACTTCCCGTGCGTAATTAAATAGCGTCTATTCCATCGAGTCAAACATTAATTCACTCTTCCCAAAGAAGACAATGAATCTTGTCGAACTCGGAGGATCTTGAGGAAACCGATCAATCCGACAAAGCCATTGGTATAAGTTCTTGTGTGACCGAGCCTACAAATTGAGTAGACCCGAGCAACAACCAAACAAAAATGAGGAAGTGTGTGAGGTTATTTATAACCTAACATTTCCTTGTCTTTGATTTTGCAGGTGAATAGCTGGAAGCGGAGAGAAGGGTGTGGATGTGCCCGAGGTATCATTGGTTGATCTTATGGTCGTGATACAAGGAATCAGTGCCGAGCTGAGGGGAGCAGGAGTTCGAGTTTCAAATCTTGAACACGAACGAGCCTCTGAGGACTTATCAGGTTTTGGGGCAGGAACAAGAAATTCTACTCCTATGTGACCGATTCAATTTGTTGAGTTGGCCCGACGCCAACAATTGAGAGGTTAAAATGAGCAAAACTTGGGCATTCCCCAAGCGGATTTACCACAACTTCAAAGGCATTGAAGGAATTTAGCAGCCGTTAATGAAAAAGGAGATGTTTGAAATAAAGAGTATCCCGAGGCTGAAGCTGATTATGACACACCTTTCATTCCACAAGGACAGGCTTAACGAGGTCAAGGTCGAGGAGCTTATGTCGACAACCATCTTGAACCCGAGGCTGATGATTACTATGATTATTATCCGGAGCAAGCTCGAGGTGGATTGGAACGAATCTTTGAAACAATGTCAAGATCACTATTCCATCATTCAGAGGAACTAGTGATCCACACCAATATCTTAATTGGAAGGTTAGATTGGAACGAATCTTTAAAACAAATGAGATGACCGATGAGAGAAAAGTTGCATGTTATTGCTTCGTTTGAGGCAGATACTTCTACTTGGTGAGAGTCTTTAAAAGAGAATGAGAAGAAGGCATGCTTTACTCGAGCACCTTAGTTGTGTAAAATTGAAGAGAGTGATGGATGCTAAGTATGTAACGGCTAAACATCGTCAAGAGCAATTTCGAAGCTCTATGATTTGAAATAAGGATCTAAACCGGTCGAAAATTACTTTGACGCATTTGAAGAGATTCGTTTGACTCTTGATATGGAAAAAGACGAGGAGAAAGCCATCATTCGGTTCAAAAATGGATTGAGTCGAGATATTTTGAGAGTGCATGTATTCCATAATTTGGATTAAGCCATGAAGCGATCGATGCTAAAAAACTGGTGAAGGATGATAGAGCAAATTTGTATCGAGGGAGAACTACAACTACTCCTTTGAAACGGGGTAATGAATGGAAGAGTCCGAATTCTACCAACGCCAACACTAGCCAAGATTAGAAGAAACCCTTCGAAAAGGGAGTGACCAGCAATAACTCTAAGGAGTTGGGAGGTAAAACTCAACTCAATACTCCTAGTGCTTCATCGATTCAATGTCATAAATGCAGGGGTTATGGTCACATTTCTAAAGAGTGTCAAAGTCACCGAGCTATGATGTTGCTCGAGGATTGAACCGTTCGTGAACAAGTGAGTGACTCCGATGAGGAAAACAGAGAAGGGTCTGACCAAGCTAATCATAATGAAGATGGTCACGAAGCATACGAGGCTGACTGCTCAGAAGTATTTCTTGTGGTTCAAAGGAAATTGAGCACTATGAACATGGAAGACGAAGAAGATGTTCAAAGGGAAAATCTCTACCATGTAAGGTGTCGAGATAGGAAAAGGTGTGTTCGATGATTGTTGATTCGGGTAGCTGCTCTAATGTGGTGAGCCAAACTTTGGTTTCATAAATGGGACTGCCTACAATGAAATATCCCCATCCCTATTAATTACAATGGCTAAATAGATGTGGAGAACTGAGGGTAGCTAAGCAAGTGTTGATCATATTCAAAGTGAGGGCTTATCAAGATGAGTTGATGTTTGATGTGGTCTCGATGCAAGCTTGTTATTTGCTACTTGTGTATGGGCAAAAATACGCTACCTATTATTACGGGGATACGAGTTGAGCCGGTGAGACTAGACTTATCTTACAAGTCACCGTGCATAGAGGATACACGCCTGTTTTACGAGTTACGACCGTTCAGACGGTACGTGAACGGGCGTAGGATACAAGCCATACATCCCGCTGCCTTAGGTATATAGTCTTCTAGTTACGATTTCAAAGACACAACCGCCTTGAGTTTATAGGCCCATCGCCAATATTAGTCTTTGTATTTTACAATAATTAGGACTCGGTAATCTCTACTATAAATAACTCTACTTACATTGTATTATACATGAAGCGTTTCACACCGAATCGGGCTATTCTTAAGGAATAAAACTCTTTACTTTCTTGTCTATTACTTTCCTCTCTATTTACTTGCTTTCTCATCGTATTTTTCTGTATTGTTTGTGACCCTCTCAAAAATTTAATTGCTTAACCTAGACGTACAATTTTAGGCCTAAACAGTTTGGTGCCGACTGTGGGGCTCGGGAAACTGTAGGTATATCTAAAAAGAAAAAGGGACAGTCATGTCAGACAGCATCGACAAGACCCCAAAGAACACTACCGATGCAATAGATGAATCCGCACAGGATCCTAGAAATCCCAGTGTGCAGCTAAAAGATCTTGCCAAGGAGCTGATCCATGTAGCCAGCGAAGGCGATCAACCACGCGAAGGTAATTCAGAGTTTAGAGGTTTCATTGTTAATCTCATCAAAACCCTGTCATAACGGGCAGAGTGGAACTCGGTTAACATGGTTGAGGACATACCTTAAAAATTTGGAGCAATGTTCGCTGAATCGTCTAAGAGGCCAGCATCCCCATGAGGACTAGCGCCCGTGAACGATTCACCAGCATCCGTTCCTAACCGCAGGGTCAACATGGATGCCGCCTCTGGAGGTTCAACGACAGTCAATAATCAAGACCTCAAAGGACCACTTGTCATTTAGGACATCCTAAAGGGGATGAAGGCCATTCACGATCGGATCTGTAACGTGCTGGGTGCTCCACCTCAGGTTACTACCGTAGATGAGCAAAAGTTTTATAAGTATGCGTACAAAGCAAGTGCTAGACCAATCTGCGTACCAAAGCAGTTCTTCCTGTCAGATAACTTAAAGTACGATGGGACAACTTATCAGGATGAGCATATTGTCGCGTACTATACAACCATCAAAAGCAACAAAATCTATGAGGAAGAAATCCAATCGGCTCTGGTGAAGAGATTCGGCTCGACCTTGATTAAGGGTGCCCTTGCTTGGTACACTCAGCTACAATTGGGCTCCAACAAATCATTCACCTAGATGCAAGACTTCTTCAAGAAAGCGTATTCTGGCGCTCGTAAGCAGGAGAAGTGCATGGAGGACATCATCGAGGTTCGGCAGCACGATGGTGTGCTACTAAAAGACTACATTGAAAGATTCCAGAGGGAATGTATAGAGTTTCCTCCAGTTCCCGACAATATTGATGTGTAGCTTTTGGCAAGAGCTTAAATTCCAAAGGGTCGCTAGCTACTAAGGAGTAGTAGTGCAGTCTAACTCAACAACTTGTGACAACATGGAGTGCCCTACATCAAAGGTACATTCAGAAACTCAGCTTAGAGCCAGAGAACTATCAAAATCCCGAAGATGAACGAAGAAAGCGAGCACGAAGTCCATCCCTAGAGGGAGAAGGGGATAGAAAAAGAGTAAAAGGGAAGACACCTAAAGGGCCAGCTTCTAGGAGAAATGAACTGAGCACCATAGTTTTTGAAATTTTAGTGGCCAATCACTTTGGAAAACTAGGGCCAAAAGTAGGGTGGTCGCCCACCATAAAAGGAGCAACTGGGAGGAATTCGACAGCCTACTGTGACTTCTATCGTAGGAACAGCCATGCCACAGTCAACTGCAAGGCCCTGATGTTAGAAATTGAGTATCTGCTAAATGAGGGACACCTCAAAGATTTCATTGAAGAAGGAGCGAGGCAGTCGAGAGCACCATACTTTGGAGATATACAGAACATTAACATGGTTTTTGCAACCTCAAGACCTATCACAGCTTAGGGGACTGAAAGGTTAGGGTCATTCACTAGCCGTATTACGTTCAGCCTGAAAGATGAAGGAAAGCATCAACACGCTCTCATCGTCCCCATAAGGGTGTCCAACCTTCAGTTCAAGCAAGCTTTGGTTGACCCAAGAAGTAATGTGAACATTTTTCGGAAGGAGGTATTACAAAAGTTAGGCCGAAACCATCAGATGATTCCGAGGCTTCGTAGGATAATCAACATCAGTGCCCTCCAAGAGGAGCCTGTTGGAGAACTAGCTCTACCGCTTCACATCCCAGGTGTGATGAGCATAACTTCTTTCGAGGTACTCGCCTATAATCTGACATATGATGTGATCCTAGGATGCCCCTGGATACACAGTATAAAAATAGTACCCTAAACGCTCCACCAAGTCTTCACATACCCTACTTTACATAGGGTTAGTGACTTACTGAGTGAGTGGCCTTTGCCTGGAGACTATCCTATGTTCGACAGACGACACGACAATGGGCCGATAGCTGAGGTAAATATGGTCGACGAGGAATCCTTCTTGTACAAGACTATGCAGCATAAGGCTAGAATAGAGATCGACAAGCTAAGGTAGCGGCTGTCGGTGATGAGCCAACGAATCCCAAGGCAACGGAACTATGCTACCAACTCACTGAGCTACTGGTAAAGCACGAACGACATTTGTGGCTAATACATTGGTACCTGGTATTGGCATGAGTAAAGGTGCTTCCAACAATAACCAAGCCAATATAGGAAGAACACCTATTGCTGTATGTTTCAATCTGAGTAGCACGGAATGCAGTGCTTGTACGAGAAGAAGATGGGAGACAGTTTCCCATAAAGTATGCCAGCAAAGGACTTTCAAGCTCGGATAGGCTTCTACCTCTACCTGTTCAGTTTATTACGGTCGTGGCCATGGTAACTCGGGAGTTGCGTTCGTATTTTCTCAGCTATACGGTCAGTATGGTCTCTTCTATACCGTTACAAACCAGTTTGTCCAGACCTGGACTCTCAAAAAGGCTGGCAGAATGGGTTGAAGAACTGGGAGAATACAAAATAATTTACCAACAACAAATGGCCGTCCAGTCACAGCCTCCAGAAGGTTTCATCTCAGATTTTTTGGAAGAATTAGCACTGGAGAAGGAGGAATCAATCCAAAATGCATGGGAAATCAAGCCCGGATGTTGGCAAATCCATACAGACGTGGATCTCAAAGGAGAAGAAGCAACCGTTGATTTATGAGTCGAAACACCAACCGGAACGAATGGTCCAAGCATCGAAGCAGACAATGAAGCCATAACTCAAGCTCTTCACTTAGCCTACAAATTGGGGGCTAAGGGGGTCAGCCTCTACAATAGTTCCCAGTTGGTGGTCAGTCGGGCGAACGAGGTTTTTGCCATGGAGGACATCTGTACGCTAGATCGGCAAGGAAAAATTAGAACAATTTTGAAAAAATTTCACAAAAGGGAGTTTGTCGATAAGGAGGAAAGTTCAAATGAGGATGAAGTTCCCGAGGATTCACACATTAATTTAGATGACCAGCAGATAGTGATTGAGCTGACGCATGCGGACCTGATGATCCTTGAAGTTCCAAGCACATGTTCTACCTCAGAACAACGTCATGCATTGATTAACCACATGGAAAAGGGAATACACTCCCAAGACAAGTCAGAAGCAGACAGGTACGGAGGCAGGCAGTTCATTATTGTATAATCAATGAGGACTTACACCATCGGATTATCAGTAGTCTACAGGATACATCTCGAGGCTCAGCACCCTCCGATGGGGGTACCCAGGCAGATGCCTCCGTTCGATGTTGGAAGTACAATCCTTTTCAATAGTTACTTTAATTAAGTCTTTAGTCTCTTTTAATTTTGATCGCATTATTTTCATACCCACCAGCTTTACGGGTTTTCACCAACAACAGTACAGGCCATGTGCCCCTATTTACCAGTAAAACTACTATTTTACTTAGTCAGCTTATAATTCAGATCCATCTACGATCAAAATATTCATAGCTCCGGCCAGACCTAAGTTGAAATAATACACCCCTTTTTTGCTACAAAAATTAAGGTAAACTACTCGCTTAGAGCTAGATCACATCTAGCTGAGCTAGCAGGCATTATTCATAAGTTAAACTCGTTAATTCAACAAATTGCAGCTACATGTCGATGGGGACACCCACCCACATAGTGTCAGAAAGTCTAAAAATTCTCGAGTAAACAAGCAACGACGTTCTGTTTCGGAACACAAAAATGCCCCATTCTTACACGGGGTAAAGTCAACCCATTATGAGCGCAAACGGCCATCTATCACAGGTGCAATATATAAGACGTCAATTAATGATGCAAATAAAGCACCCCTCAGTGCGCACGCTCGTCTTTTAAAGACAATAGCCCAGAAAGGCACTCAAAACATGCTGCTTAACTATATAAGTATGCATATAATATTAATGGATGTCCGTTTCATTAATAACAAAGAGCCCATAGGCTCATAATATACAATTAAGTCATTTTGAATACAACACTATTCAATACAGGTGTTCTAAAAAAAACCTAAGAAGGCAAAACACTAAACTTCTCGAAATCTACAAGGCTGAAGATCCTTCATCTGGATTGCAGCTACAAGCTGCTAAGTAGTTCGAATTTCTCCCAGCATCAGGGATATGTCAGCCAGAGCAACCTTCAGCGCACGACCACTGAAGTGACCATCCGAGCATGGACACAGCCTTCCTCCATCTCGTCGCCGAACTTGAAGAGAAACTAGAAGATTTGCTTCGACCCCCGCTAGTCAAATGGGAGTGCACTGCCCGGCAGATCTTTAAGCATAATTGGGAGCTCATCATGGACATGAAGGCTTGAGCTGGGAACCTACCGCAAGGGAGCCTCTTTCCTTGGGTATCCCACAACAAGCGACCGATGAGGCGTTGCACCAGCAATACGATCAAACCGGCCGAACCAAGAGACAACCCCAAAACATGAGTAAAGTTAGAGCTTGGTGACTCCTTGATCTACTAATGGCTCGAAGTTGTATCCTCTTGCCTGCCATGAACGGAGCCAGGCACGTATGCTTAAACCCTACACTGTCAAATGAGCTACCCAAATGCCATAAACATCCTGACTGAGAAGTTTCACAACAGCTGAAGGGCCAAGCGTCCTGACCCCGTATGATAAGAGGAATATCACAACAACCACCGTGTTAGAAAAAGAGCACACTGTGATCAGTGCACATACCACGATGAACACATTCCGAAGAACATCATTAGAATCTTGATCAAACTTCATGATTCGGGGGACTCCATTCATCCAATCACGGATGGAGGAAAGGAAGAAGAAAACTGCAGGTGGTCTTTTTCCTACAGTTTTCTCATGTACCGTCCAGTCAGAATGAAGAAGTTTTTCTGGGAATATCAGACCAGGATCAAAGGCAAATATTTTTTAAGAAAGAGGACATATATTTTCATAAGGAATATTTGGGGATATAGAGTATTTTTCTGAAAAAGATTTGTGATTCCACTACTGTCACGAAGCCCCTATTTATAGGCTGGAAAAGATAAGGATGGAGCATGAAACGGCCAAGCGTAATATTGGCTTGAGATATGAAACGATTCGACGAAGCAAAAAGCATTCTTGGAAAGGTACATGGAATCAGCATCAACCAATCATATGAAGGCACGCGGAGTTCTTGAATCATCATCATTCTTGGTCAAAGAGACTGTGAGGTTTAAGGAGTCAGTGAAATATCCCTTCATATTCATCTTGTACACCGCTTTTACTTCCTGATTGCTTGCTTTAGCACTTAGCAAGTAAGGGGACTGATTGTTTGGGAAAAAATATGCCACCTATTATTCTGGGAATACGAGTCTAGCTGAGTAGACTTATCTTTCAAGTCTCTAGGCATAAACGATACACGCCTGTTCTTTGACTTACGAACGTTCAGGCGGTAAAGGCATAGGAATAAAGGCAATCATCCGGCCGCCTTAGGTGTACAGTCTCTTAGTTAGAGTTTTGTATACACCACCTCCTTGAGTTTATAAGCCCATGACCCTCATTACTCTTTCTATTTTACCATAATTAGGACTGTGTAATCTCTACTATAAATACCTCTCCTTGCATTGTATTGTACCTGAAGTGATTCACATCGAATTCGGCTATTCTCAAGGAATAAATCTCTTTACTTTCTTGTCAATTATTTTCCTCCCTATTTACTTGATTTTTCTGCGTATTTTACTATATTTCTTTTGACCTTCTCATAAATTTAATTAATTAACCTAGACGTACAATTTTAGGCCTTAACAACTTGGGCGACCGTGGCAATATGATAGGTTTGCTGTCAATAACGGATGAGCCAATACTTATATAGCTAAACTCGAAGGTAAGAGTTTAACACTCAAGCCTTTGTCTCCAAAACAAGTTAGTAAGGATTATAAACGAATGAGGGAGTTGAAAGAAGTGGCCAAAGCTAACTCTCTCATTGGGACACAAATTGTGGCCAATGACAATGCTGAGACATCGCCCATGGCAGGTAATATTTTTGCAATAATGCAGCTGGGTGAGTGCTTATAAGGCAGTGACAAAAGCAAGTTGATGATTTGGCTCGTGCACAAGGGTATCCTTATGAGTTTGAATGATGATTTCACTAATGTTAACCCTTTTCCTAGTGTTATTCAAAAATGTTTTGCAAGACTTTGAAAACATGTTCCCTGAATAAATGCCTGGTGGATTGCCTCTGTTGTGAGGAATCGAGCGCCAAATTACTTCATCCCATGGTCTCAAATTCGTAACAAGCCAGCCTACAAGTGTAATCCTGAAGACACCAAAGAGCTCAAACGGTAGATGGATGAATTGTTGCCAAAGGACTGGATCGAGAGATCTTGAGTCCGTGTGTCGTTCCTGTTATACTTGTGCTAACGAAAGATGGAACGTGGCGAATGTGTGTCGATTGTCGAGCAATCAACAAGTAACGGTAAAGTACCGTCATCATATTCCTCGATTAGATGACATACTAGATAAATTGAGTGGTTCAAGTTGCTTTTCAAAGATTGACCTCAGGTCCAGTTACCACCAAATCCAAATGAACCTGGGTAATGAGTGGAAAACTGCATTCAAGACCAAATTTGATATGTATGAATGGTTAGTGATATCGTTTGGCCTCTCTAACGCACCGAGCACATTCATGAGATTGATGAACTATGTGCTTAAACCGTTTATAAATAAGTTTGTTGTTGTGTATTTCGATGACATACTTGTGCAAAATAAACCAATGGATGAACATATAGAACACTTAAGGCTTGTACTTAATGTTTTGAGAAATGAAAAGCTTTATGCTAATTTTAGAAAGTGTGCCTTTTGTGTGGAACATGTTTTCTTCCTTGGTTTTGTCGTGAGTGCTAGTGGTGTTGAAGTCGATGACTCAAAAGTCGAGGTTATTACAGATTGGCCGACCGCTACTTCAGTGACTCAAGTCCATATTTTCCATGGGTTAGCCAGTTTATATAGGAGGTTTGCTCATGAATTTAGCACCGTGGCAGCTCCTTTAACTGATCTGGTTAAAAAGGACCAACCGTTTCTGTAGGGAGAGTCCAAGAGAGGGCCTTCCAAGAGTTGAAATGGAGGCTAAGTTCTGCCCCGTTGTTGCAACTCCCTAACTTTAGCAAAGCATTCGAAGTCGAATGAGCTGTATTCGGGGTCAGGATCGGAGGAGTGCTTGAATAACTCGATGTATGACAAAGAGTTGTATGCTCTCATGAGAGCAGTGGCCCATTGGAAACATTATGTATGACCACTAGAGTTTGTGATCAAAAGTGATCATGAATCTTAAAAACATCTTCGAAGCCAAGAGAAGTTTAATCAGCGGCATGCCAAATAGGTTGAATTCATTGAGTACTTTCCGTATGTAATTCATTACAAGAAGGTAAAAGACAATGTTGTGGCCGATGCACTATCAAGATAGTTTTCCTTAGTGACCACTCTAGCTTCGAGGCTAATAGGTTTTGAGAGCATTAAGTCGATGTACAAGGATGACCCTAAGATTAAGAGCGACAGTGATACATGATGGCAATCTCCTAAAAAAGGGGAGAGTTTGCTTTCCCATGTCATCTTTGGAGAGATCTCTAGGTTCGAGAATCTTACTTCGGGTGCTTAATGGGTCACTTCGGAGTGGATACAACTCATGGTATCTTTACCGAGCAGTTCCACTAGCCGAAGATGCGACGAGATATGGAAAAGTTTTGCAATTCTTGTTCAGATTGCAAGAGAGCTAAGTTGAGGTCTAACCCTCATGACTTGTCTATTCCGTTGCCTGTTTAAAGTACCCTGTGGGTTTGTTATTTCCATGAATTTGTGATGGGGTTGTCGTGGTTGATCATTTTTCAAATATGGCTTACTTCCTCCTGTGCAAAAAATGTGATGATGCACAACATGTTGCTACTTTGTTTATTTATCATGTGTTAAGACAACATGGTGTGCCTCGTACTATTGTAAGCGATCAGGACTCTATGTTCCTAAGTCAATTTTTGAAGTGTTTGTGGAGTGCCCTTGGCACCAAATTAATATTCTCGACGTCTTACCATCCTCAGACTGATGGCCAGACCGAGGTAGTCAACTTAACCTTGGGAGCTCTACTTTGAGCGATGACCAAAGGTAAGGCCAGAAATTTTGTTCATCATTTGCCCGTGATGGAATATACATACAACCGTATCATGCATAAAATGATTGGGATGACTTCATTTGAGGGTGTGTATGGATTTAACCCTTTAATTCCACTTGATTTAACCTTGTTCTCTCGAGATGTTGTTGTTGACTTTGAAGGTACATGTCGAGCTACTGCTTTGCTCGATCTCCATGTGAAAGTGAGGAAAAATCTTGAGAAGCCTGTGCCAAGGTGGAATCAAAGATGAATAAGGGGCGTAAGAAGTTGTAGTTTGGTTTGTTGACACCTAATCCTTTCCCTCCTATTCCAATAGCCATTATTCAATCAAAATTGCACTGATAACCACACGATTATCATACACCCATCCCTATTCAAAATCGTTACTTCGCACACACACGCCAATTATACTATTTTTAAGATATTAGCACAAGCTACAGTCATTTTAGGAAATTTGCACGATCATCCACAGTTTCTTGTGATTATTCTTATTTTAGAAAAATTACCTAAATTATTTTCAAAACCTAAAATAATAGGTTCTCTTAATTATTTAACCCTCACAATAAATTTTCTTATTTTTTATATAATCTTATAAGTATTTTATACATTTTTTTCTATGCATTTATATGTATTTTATACACATATACACGTACACACACGTACATCTAAGCTTCTTACGCCACCTATGCGCCTGCGTGGCTAAATTCTGGTCGTCCACGCAGTTGATCCAACGGCCAGGATAATGTTTCCATTTTTTAATTACACTCACAACCCCCTAACCCTACCAGATCCCCCAAATTCCCCTCACGTATCCGCCGCCCTCTCTTGCACCTTCTCTCTCACGAAACCCTAATAGCACCATTGTTTGCATCACTGTCTGGCCAATTTATCCGGCCAAATCTAAAACAAATTACATCATCATGCCTCTCTCGTGGCCCGCTACAAAACCCATGTAATGGTTTGCCCGTTTGGCAAAGGTCGAATCCGAACCTGATCACGACCCTCTGTCGCCGGAAAAGATGTTCCGGCACTCCTGTACTCAAAATACGATCGTTGTCAATAAGGGAAGGAAGGAAATCCCTCGTACATGCATTATTGAGCCGGGTTAAAATTGACCCGACGTCGATCCTAAACGGGTAACCCTTAACTTTTCTTTTCCTTTTCTAGTTGTTCTTAGACATATACGATTACTGATAAATTAGCACAAAATTCACGAATCATCAGTCTTGGTTTATTTCATTGTTTTAGAAACGATACTTGTTCACATGCCTGAATTTGCCTAATTTCATCTGAGTGCAGCATTGTTAATTGCTATTAGTCGACTAATTAAGGGGGAAGACGACATGATTAGTGATTTCACTATTAACTCACTGCGCCAAGTGAAAATTTATTCTTGATTTTGTTTGTGTTCACTGAAATTGACACTATTAAGGCCTATGTCCCTTATCACTATTACTGAGACATAAATCCATCTTCGACAGTGTATTTCGACTACTATTTTGTTAAGATACATGATCACTTAGTTTAAAACTGGAATGATTTGATTTAGGGAATCTTTACTAGGCCTAGTTTGAATTGGTGATTGGTAGTTGGTTCTGGTAATTGAAAAAGTGTCAATTATTGGTTGATTGAAATCTTATTAAGGTGATTAATTGATTTCTGTGAATTACAATTGAGTTTGTACTACCAGTTGTGAACCTGGACGATGTTAGAGTCAAAGGGGAGGGAGTATAACTGACTGTGATTCTGTTTTCCTTAATTTTGTAGGGCTAACTAGGCTATTTTTTGACAACACCTAAGTGTGTCCCCTTGATTCTTGGAGAGAATATTGTCCTGCCTTTTATGTGATTACCCTCTTAAATTCAAATCCCCACCCCTCACACCTATATAAGTCGACTAATTCTCTTATTCTAGACAAGTTTTTAAAATATAGAAACACATAGTACACATACATCTCACATACTTAAAACTAGAAGACAGGAGCAAAGGAAATAGCAATACACTTTGTTTCTTTTGCTCTTTTTCTCACATCAGATGCTAGTTCTTAAAGGCTTGTTACACTGCTTGAATATTACTCCCTGCTTATCACTATTTCTGACAAGTTACAAGCTATGACCTGCATCTCTGTTTGCTCTTGTACTTAATTTGCCTATGCATCCGTTTCGTTGATTGATCCCTGCCTACATGCATGCTTGTCCGGGCCTCATCCCTGGCCCTTGCTACCCCTTTCCTTGCAGTTTATATATGGATGGTTAAAAAGCCATACCAAATTAAATATACAGGCACCCTCATGACAGTTCCTGAAAGTACAGCCCCCTGTTTCTTTCTTTGATACCAGCCTGAACATTGCAGGCTTTGTTCTGGGTATTCACAGGGTTTCTTTCATCCCTTATCCGACCCTTTAGTTTTCCTCTATCTGTCATGTACTTGTTAAGGATCCCTGTGTGTAAATTGTCTTAAAACAGGTGTCATAGCACACTTCTATAACCCTATTTATATGTAGTTGCATCATTGCCATAGTTAAAACTGAGATCTTTGTGCTTAAACTAAAGCCTTACTATTAACAATTCTTAAACATGATCATAGTATATGTAAGTTTTGAAAATTCAGAATATAACGTCTAAAGTATAATTTCTAGTGTGAAATCTGGAGATTTTCTATAACAGGGGCCATACGTGCAAAGATTGCCTAATCTGTGACTATTTCTGTAAATCAAATCTGCCCCTCTTTTTCATAACTAATCTGGGTCCAAAAAATCTTTGAAACCTGGCCCTTTTATGTGTTTTAACCAATTTTACAAATCATAAGCTCATGTACACTAATCTCATAGTGTATAGGGGTGTATGTATTATTAGGGTCAATTATATAAACTAATATATGTATTTTTAAAGTATATCGTTACTACTTCATGTGTTTGCATATATATATATATCTATATTATATGTGGCAGCCCCTACTTGCATTTATGTGCTTTGGAAAATCCGCTTTTCAAAAACAGCCCACTTATCCATATGTTTTGAAACTGACCCCTATAGTAAATAGCCATTAAGATTAGGGCTCGACAACTAATGTCAAGTCACACCGACCCTAAATGGCTAACATTTTATTTCAAAAATAACCACTATTTTGTTTTTGACAAAATCAGAAAACCATCTTTGAAAACTGCCCATTTTTGCAATACTGGTCCAGTTTTTAAAATTGCGTAAATACACTGTTTATTAACATTTATTGCAAATTTTAACCATTGTTCGATTAGGCATTTGTAACAGAGGCTGAAAATGCGAGTAGGCATAACATATAGGCCGTTTTCTGCAAAAATCTGGGAGGCCCTGGACCCATGCTCAACTGCCTATACATATGCTTGCATAAACATCACTTTTTGCTTGACTAATTCCACATTTAGCCTATAAGTTAGTAAAACAATTTACAACTACAACTTTAGCTTTGTCTATTAACTTTTAACATCCAAAAAATAGAAACTCGGGCGGGAACCAATTTTTGTGGGACTTGGGGAAGTGTCTAACACCTTCTTCCCCGAGTCACTTGGACTTCTTACCCTCAAATCTCTGAAACTGAATCTGTTTAATAAAAGACCCGACCTTAGACGTTTAGGTGACCTAATACACCTTAGAAATCCATATTAGGTGGCGACTCCAACTCTTTAACTCAAACGAGTTACCTAGTCAAACCCGAATCTTGACTCGCTCCGAGTTGAGTTAAAAATAGGGTATGACAGAATGGCGAATCTGCTGGGGATATTCAAAGTCCTAACCAAAACGAGTTTTATTTTTTGGTCTTTTAATATTGCTTATTATCTTGTTTATTGTTATTATCATTATTTTACTAACTTGTTTTCTTTTTTGTTTTTTTCTTTAGTTATTTATTATTATGAAAATTTGTGACATTGACATATTTCACTCATACTCCTCCACTCCCAGAAAATGACACTTTGCACACACACGGGCAATTACGTGGATCTCACGGTCGCTCCACCTCAAAAAATCTTTAGGAGGAACGTTTGGAATATAGTTGGTCCGTGGTACAACCAACAATTTTGTATGATCCCACCCCTTGGTCGTCTACCTTGGGGAACTGTGTCAAGAATTATACTATTCTTGGAATGTAATATGCATGCATCATGCCGTAGGAAGGGCTTCCCGTAAGCCGGCTAGCCTTCAACGTATTCAAACAACTTGACGAGTTTTTAAACACGAAGGAGCATTTGGACATGCCTATGCACATTTGAGAGAAAGAAAAAATAAAGAAAAAAAAGAGAAAGAAAAAGAAAAGAAAAAAAAAGAGAGAGAAAAGAAAAGTGAGGCGAAAATAAATACGCATTTTCATTTGTCCAATTGTTCTCAAAAGGGGAGGGGAATTTTAATCATCTATTTTCTTTTTCTTATAGGTCATCATGAGCCAAAAGTTTTACCGTTTTGGAACGACTATGAGCGCACCTCCTGATGCGGGGCAAACCACCGCAAGGCCCTTTACTAGAAGCCAAGCCAAAGCACATCATGATGCTCACTTATACTTGATTCAGAAGGGCGTTGATGATAAGAGCTCCGGAGACCATTAGAAGATCATGCACTTGAGCTCGTTTGAAGAAGGAATGGAAGGCCACAGGAAGTGGGCGGAGCGCCCAGACCAGGAAGAGCACCTAGCACACTAGGCAGTGTGCTCACCAGGCGGAGCGCCATGGTCATGGCTCCACTAGGCGGAGCGCCTGACCAGGCGCAGCACCCAGGTCATGGCTCAACTAGGCGGAGCGCCTAGCCCAGGCGGGGGCGCCCAAAAACGCTGAAGCTTCTACTTGTTTTTGTTGAACTTCCTATTTTAGCCCTAGCATTTCTATGGTATTTTAATTTAGCTAAGGGCTCTTTAGACATTACATAAAATTGTAATGGGGTGATATAAATACACCCCATAGCTCATTTATGTCATTTTAACCTACCTTGAATTATAACATTGATGAGAATTGCTCTCCAAAAACCTTGTATTGTTTGGCTTGAATCAATTGGAAGAATCCAAGTTGATCTTCAATCCTCCTTGATCATTCTATTTGCGAGAGCCGGGTGTCTCTTGAGGATAGTTGTATATTGTAGGTTCTACTTGACTCGAACGAGGGTGTATCAAGACATCGTTCCTTGGTGTTACCTCGTAAGTTATTTTTGTCGCGTCTCGTTTTATCTTTATTTATCCGCTTCCGTAGTGCTCCCCTTATCAGTTGGTATCAGAGCAAGGCTCGGGTGTTGTTTCTACAAACCCTCGATTCCTTGTTCGTTGTGTTTTCTTTTTGTTATTGTTATCTTTATCATCTTGGTGTTCTTGGTTTGAAGAAAAATAAAAAAATTTAAAAATTGAAAAATTGCAAAAAAATTGCTAGATTTGGTTTGTTGTAATGATTTCTTGGATGTTTGATATCGGGTATTGTTCTATGATGTTAACCCGTCGTTTTGATGCCCCCATTACATCATTTGGTGTTGCGGTTTGAGAATCGAAGTTTTTGAATCTCAAAATTTTTGAAACCCTTGAAAAAAATTTTGCTCAAAATCTTGAATCAAGATCATTGTTGGTTGATTGTTGGATAAAATCATTGGGGTTTGTTTGTAGTAGCATAAAACACCTTTGGGTATCATCAAAAGTGAAAAACACCTTGAAATTGTTGGAACCTGATTTTGACGAGCTGAAGCACCAGGCTCAGGCGGACCGCCCAAGCCTAGGCGCTCCGCCCAACCAAGTTTTTGTCCAATTTTGCCAAAAGTCCAGGCGGACCGCCCAGACCTGGAACGGATTCGGGTAGTTGTTTTTCTTAGGCTTTCGTGCTTGTTTGGTTTCCGGTTCTTCCGGCTAGTACTTTGAGAGTAACACTCCTACTCAATTAGTACTAGTTCATTGAGCGATTAGGGTACTCGTGCCTAGGGGAGAATAGACCTCAAAGAAGCCTCGTAGTTTAATTTTTGCCTCAAGTGCGCACTAAATAGCCTAGCGTTCATCGAGTCCCATCAACTCCACTCTTCCCGAAGAGTATTTGGTTCTGGTGAATTGGTTTGGTTATCGAGGAACTTGATAAACTACGAGGATGCCATTGAGCTCAAGCTTGTGTGAACCTACCCCAACTTGAGTGAACCCGAGCGACAACCTAAGAGAGGGAGTGCGTGAGGACTTTTACTCTAATCTCTGTTCTTATTTTCTATTGTTTGTAGGTACATGGCGGAAGAGAAAGTGAAGGATACCATTGAGGTTCCAACCGATGTCTTGGCTAACTTATTGGCCGAGGTGAAGGCTCTATATCTCAAAATGGAGGTTTTTGAAAGAAAAAGGACCCTGAGTGTCCACTAAGATGCCGGAGAAGGCACAAGTGATGGTTCAACCGTGAGACCGGAGAAATTTGCCGAGATAGCTCATCAACAACGGTTGAAAGAAGAAGCTGTTATTCGTGAGAGATTATTGGGCAATCCCCAACCCTTGGGCAATCCTCAAGGTGAAGTTCCACTCATGCAGCCCCGAAGAAACATAGCACCCCATGAGCAAGTTGTTGACGCTCAAGAAGCGGAGGGCCCCGAACTTGGTGAAAATTATGATGATTTTGATGCTCCCTATCCAAATAGGAGAGCGATGAATGGAGGCTGGGGAATAGATGGAGATCGTGGGCGAGGTCGAGGACCTCCAAGGACCTTTGTTGGAAGGAACTTGAGGCGAGAATATGATGAAGTTGATGACTACTACGGGGGCCAACGGAAGCCAAACCGTGGAGTTCGAGACAACAACCTCAATATTGTGAAGATCACTATCCCACCTTTCAAAGGGACTAGTGATCCTGAGAAATTCTTAGAGTGGAAGGTTCAATTGGAGTGGGTATTTGATACAAACGACATGTCCGAGAAAAAGAAAGCCACATATGCCATTGCTTCATTTGAGTCATTTGCTTCCACATGGTGGGAGTCCGTCAAGAGGTCGAGAAGACGAGTTGGGATGCCGATGAACATTGCTTGGGAGGAGTTGAAAGAGGTAATGAGTACCAAATATGTGACACCCAAGTATCGGCAAGAACAACTCAACAGGCTATATGAGTTGAAACAAGGCTTCAAATCCGTTGATGAATACTTCAACGAATTTGAAAAGAACCGAATGGCCCTTGACATGGAAACAGAAGATGAGGAGCAAGCTATTATCTGATTCAAGAATGGTTTGAGCCGGGAGATTGCTTCTCAATTGAGGCTACACATCTTTCATTCTCTTCAAGATGTTTGTGATGCCGCGGTTGAAGCCGAAAGGTGGCTTAAGGAAGAGAAAGCTATAGGAGTACTACTTCTACTCCAATGACTCGACCCAAAGAATGGAAAAGCCCGAACA
This sequence comes from Petunia x hybrida, assembly GCA_037355625.1. Taxonomy (NCBI): domain Eukaryota; kingdom Viridiplantae; phylum Streptophyta; class Magnoliopsida; order Solanales; family Solanaceae; genus Petunia; species Petunia x hybrida. The sequence continues at coordinate 598,600 of JBBBVM010000475.1, forward strand.
CAAGTGCTTCTGGTGGAAGTCGAGATGCGAAGAAGCCTTTTGAGAAGACTATCCAAGAAGTGACTTCAAAGAAGTGGGAGGTAACTCTAAAATTCAGTCAAAATACTTCTTCTCATTCTTCTTTTCAATGTCATAAGTGTAAAGGCTATGGCCATTTTGCAAAAGATTGCCCCACCCGAAAAACAATGATAATCATGGATGATGGGTTGGTGTATGAGGAGGAAAGTGAGCCCGAGGGAGAGGTCGTTGAGGATGGTGAAGTAGTTGAGGGAGAAGAGGATGTGGCGGAGGGTGATGACCCTAGCATGTTCTTGGTGGTACGTCGTAGTTTGAGTGCCATGATGAGTGAGGAGGAGATAGATGTGCAAAGGGAGAACTTGTTCCATGCTAGGTGTAGGGTGAAGGGACAAGTGTGCTCCATGATTGTAGATTCGGGTAGTTGTGCTAATGTGGTGAACCAAACTTTGGTGTCACAATTGAAATTTCCTGCCCTTAAACACCCAAACCCCTGCCGATTACAATGGTTGAGTGAATGTGGGGAGTTAAAGGTGGTCAAGCAAGTCTTGATAAAATTCAAAATTGGAAATTATCAAGATGAGCTTATGTTTGATGTGGTGCCAATGTAAGCTTTCCACTTATTGTTTTGTAGGCCTTTGCAATATGATAGGAGTGTGGTACATGACGGCCGAGCCAACACTTATGCGGCCAAGCATGAGGATAAGAAATATGTGCTCAAGCCCTTGACGCCAAACCAAGTGAGTGATGATTATAGGCGTATGAGGGGGTTGAGAGAAGCGGCTAAGCCTAAGTCCGTTGTGGAGACTAGGCCTTTGGCCGAGGACCTGAAACGACCTTAGGTAGTCGTTTCGGGAGTTAGCACTCCGATTGGCGCACCGATGATTTTAAAATCTTCCTACGGTCTACTAGGACCTGTCTTTAAAATTTAAGCTAAATCAGACCTCGTTTGGTACGTATCGGAAGAAGATTTCAGTTTTTATTGTCGATAAATATTAAAAGGAGATTTTTGAGCTCGATTTTGGCGAATGAACTCCGATTAGAAATTCGAAAGTACCGTTAGGTTCGTATGATTATTTGTAACTTTTGTGAACTTTCGAAAGTGAATTTCGAGATTGTTCGGCTACTTTCCGCTAAAATGCCGAAAGTTTAATAATTTGACCTTTTTCCATTTAATTTGCATATTGAGTTTTGGGAGTCCGATTTGAGATCCACCTTAGCAAGAGTGTTACATATTTTGTATAACTTACTTGAGAAATTTGGGATTATTTCGAATTTCGTAAAGTTCCGTTTTAATTTTCGTCGCGAAAAGAAAAGAAAAAAAAAAGAAAATAGAAATGACTTAGTCGGTTAGTAGGCCATCCCTTAGCTGCTGCACTTTTAATTGACAACGAAAAAGCAGCAACCAAAAGAAAAAGAAACAGCGAGCAAAGAATAACAAACGAGAAGGAAAGAGATTACACCGGGAAAGGAAAAAAAATATCAGAAAATGAGAAAAGAGCCGAAAAAAGATATAATTTTCACTCCGAAACATTCAGGTAATGATCGTAATGCATTATTTGAGTTTATTATGTGTGTTTGAATATATTTTAACGGTAAAACTTAGAATATTAGACATCATTTTAATAAGTTCAATTAATAGTTTAAAGGGTTAATTGGACCCCGATAGTGGAATTGATTATATATTCGTACTCAGTGAGCTGTGAGAAACATATAAATGTAATTTATTTAGGGTTTGGTTATGTGACCTTAAACCCTGTACATAGGTCTGGCCTGCGTATTGCGTATGCGAATAGGGTATCAGGTTCCTAACCGGATTGCCCTATGATGTGAGGAATGAAAACTTTAACGTAATTTGATATATTTTTCTGCTTTTTGAATAGAGCATGATCGTTTGACAATGAATCCAAAGGACAAAGCGGTTGTCGAGTGGCAGTAGAACGAGGTCAGTGTTTGTATACATTTCTTTGGAGGCCCTTGGCCTCGTGGATAATCTACCACGTGTTCTTTACGTGTATAGCTGCCGATAGGCGTACTCATTACACCTTAGCTTTGGATTTACATTGTATAATATATGTTATGTCCTGTTGTTGGTTGTATTGCATTGAGGATCTGAACATTGTACTCTGGCTGTGAGTTGGCATATACTTTCCAGCTGTCGATGAGAGTCCAGCGCTGGTGATGGGCTATTATTGCATCATGTTGCATTCATATGCCTTATGTTGCATTCATATGTATTATATTGCATTCATCTCGGGTGCTTGAGTATTCTGCCCCAGGAGAGTGCAGGAGTATTCCGCCTCTGATTTACATTATATCGGGTGCAGGAGTATTCCGCCCCAGGAGCAGGAGTATTCCGCTCTTATGTAAGATACTGAGTGCAGGAGTATTCCGCCTCAGCTTTACATTATATCGAGTGCAGGAGTATTCCGCCCCAGGAGCATGAGTATTCCGCCCTAGGAGCAGGAGTTGAAACGACCTCGTTCAGTCGTTTCAGAAGTTAGGACTCCGATTGGCGTGCTGATAATTTTAAAATATTTTTAATGTCCATTAGGACCTGTCTGTAAAATTTAAGCTAAATCAGACCTCGTTTGGTAGGCATCGGAAGAAGGTTTCAGTTTTTATTGGCGATAAATATTAAAAAGAGATTTTCGAGCTCGGTTTTGCCGAATGAGCTCCGATTCGAAATCCGAAAGCGCCGTTGGGTTCGTATGATTATTTATGACTTTTGTCAACTTTCGAAAGTGAATTTCGATGTTGTTCGGCTAGTTTCCGCTAAAATGCCGAAAGTTATATAATTTGACTTCTTTTCGTTTAAATTCGCATCTTGAGTTTCGGGAGTCTGATTTGAGATCCGCTTTCGCGAGTATGTTACATATATTTTGTACAACTTGTATGCAAAAGTTGGGATTATTTCGAATATCGTAGGACACCGTTTTAATTTTTGTTAAGAAAAGAAAATAAAATAAAAGAAAACAAAAAAAAAATAAAAGGAAAAGACGAAAATATTGAAATGGGAGTCGGTGGACAAGGGATTAAGTTAATCCATTGTCTTCCATTCAGCAACATACGTACATATATCAGAAGCATAAAAAGAGGAAACACAGTGGAAAAAATGCCAGAAAATGAGAAAAGGGGCCGGAGAAAAATAGTATTTTCACCCCAGAACATTCAGTAGGATCGTTTGGCAATGGAACCAAAGGATAAAAGCGGTTATTGATTAGCAATGCTAACTTTTGGAAGAGGTAAGTGTTTATATCCATTTCTTTGGAGGCACCTGGCCTCGTGGATTTTCTACCACGTGTTCCTTACGTGTGTAGCTGCCGATAGGCGTACTCATTACGCCTTAGCTTTGGATTTATATTGTATATTATATATTATGTCCTGTTATTGGTATTGCATTGAGAATCTGAGTATTGTACTTTGGCTGTGAGTTGGTATATACTTTCCAGCTGTCAATGAGACGCCCGCGCTGGTGATGGGTTATTATTGCATCATGTTGCATTCGTATGCAAATTGCATCATATAGAGGGTAGGAGGATTCCGCCCTCGGAGCAGGAGGATTCCGCTCCATTGCATCATATTGAGGGTAGGAGGATTCCGCCCTCGGAGCAGGAGGATTCCGCTCCATTGCATCATATTGAGGGTAGGAGGATTCCGCCCTCGGAGCAGGAGGATTCCGCTCTATTGCATCATATTGAGGGTAGAAGCATTCCGCCCTCGGAGCAGGAGGATTCCGCTCCATTGCATCATATTGAGGGTAGGAGGATTCCGCCCTCGGAGCAGGAGGATTCCGCTCCATTGCATCATATTGAGGGTAGGAGGATTCCGCCCTCGGAGCAGGAGGATTCCACTCCATTGCATCATATTGAGGGTAGGAGGATTCCGCCCTCGGAGCAGGAGGATTCCGCTCCATCTATTTGGCACATGTGACACCATTGCATCATACTGCATTCATCCCATTTCATTGCATCGCGTGCTGACTATCGTGTGACTATCATGCTGTGTTTTGTGTATGCGGTATGTATGCCATATTGTGGACATATTTCAGTTTGCCTATATATTTCTGGCTCGTATTCTGGGTTGCGGGGATCGGGTTGTACGCCGCAACGGTATAAATGTATGGATCGGGTTGCACGTCGCGACAGGATGAATATATGGATCGGGTTGCACGCCGCAATAGGAAGTATTTCTGATTGGTTATATGTTCGGGATACCTATATGTTTTGGCTATCTTACGTTCCTGGTTTTAATGAGTTTGTGATTCCATACGTGTTTCTAATTATTATCTGGCTCTGCCTTTTCATAATTTAAATAAGAGAAATCTGGTTTATTTGTTTCTTTTTTCTCCCTGGCTAGCTATCCTATTCTTTGAGGTGGCTAGTCTGCCCCACTTATTGAGTCCTTTTGACTCACCCTTGTTTGTTATTTGTTTCTTGTCTATCTATTTCGTTTCGGCAGGTTCGCTCCAGGATTGAGTTCGCCACGTTGTGAAGGAGCGTAGACGACTTCAGCTGTCAGGGTGAGCCAGCTTTTATTTCGGATGGCCACCAGTTTATTGGTTATCATTTCAGTTGCAGTTTGCTCCCTTCAGGAGGTATTTTTCTTCTTTTGTACTCTTAGATGTCTGGTCTGGATAGCCCTAAACCTAGCATGTTGGGTAGTCAGCTGTAATTTCTGTTGTACAGCTTAGAGGTATCAGTATGTCTGTAAATTTTTTTAAAGTCTTATCCTTATTTATGAATTATTATATTTATTTTCCTAATTTAATTGGTAAGGGTTCGCCCGACGGGTCTAGGGGAAGATGTCGGGTGCCCGCACGGCCTAACCGAATTTCGGGTCGTGTCAGTTGGTATCAGAGCCTGATTTAGAGTCTATCCAGACTAAGACAGTGTCTAGTAGAGTCTCGGTGATGGGTACGTAGACGTCCGTACTTATCTACGAGAGGCTATGATGGCATTTAGGAAGTTTCACTTCCTTCATTTCTGATTGTGCGTCGGTCTAGGATTTAAAAGTATTTTCGTTAATTCATTCGTGGTAATTGTGAACCCTCGTGCGACAAATCAGCAAACGGAAGGAGTTCAGGACGAAGCAGTCTAGCCTGGGGCTAGCACTGACGAAACCCCGAGAGTTTTGATCGTGCTGACGATCTAGTTACGGAGGTCCCAGCTGTACGAGCTCGCGATGGGCAAGGGAGCAGGGCCTTGTAGTCCCCTTGGCTCTCTACGATGCTTTACAAGAATCTTGGCGACGCAGATATCGCAAGAACCTATTATTCCCTAGGCAGCTTGTCAGGTTGTCGCAGAAGGAGCCGTTTCGTCTCAGAGAACTCCTGTTCCAATCCCTAATGTTGCCCCAGTAAATTATGTTCCAGAGACAACATGTGTTGTGCCTCTAGTTATTCTGGCTGGTTAGTTAGCCTGAGTAATGGCTCGGTCCGAGTGTCCGAAGAGACTACATTATTTTACCCAATTGAACCTTTCAATATTCTTAAGCCATGCATCAGATAATCCCTGTGTAAATTTTTAAAATAAAATGATGTCAGCGTATCCTTCAGGCTCTTGATTATATCGAGCGGTATGGTGTTGATTATTCTTCTTTCCAGTTTCAGGGGTCCAACCTTGAATTGGTGGACCGCTCTATTATTAGCTAACTTGGTTCAGTTTTTCTTCTAGATTCGTGGAAAATTTTTTTCGAGTAGCGAGCGAGACGAAAAGTGTTGCCAGTTTGAGTGGATTGGACAGGGTAGCCTGTCGGTTAGTCTGTTGGTGTTTCAGAATATGAGATTGAATTCTATAGAATGGTTGAATATGCATTAGAACTAGTCCATAAGCCTTTCGAGAGATCCAAAGATTTATTGATGACCTTTCTTTTTCCTTGAGATCCCAGATGGCTCGAGAAATTGAGGTCTGGATTTTATTTGAGGTTGTTGTTAATATTGCCCGAAGGTTCGAGGCATACCATAAGTTAGAGCGGGAAAGTAAGAGATCCCACGGCCCTAGTGGGTAACCATGGTACCTCATTTGGAGGTAAAAGTTATGATTATTTTGGGAGGTCACCTTCCAGGTTATCTCAGTTTGTGTCACGTAATTCTTAGAGTGCGCCAGTAGCTTGTCAAGATCAGATTCAGTCTTTTCTTTACAACTATCAAGAATCTGTCCAGTTCCTATATTCAGCAAAAAGGTGTTATCATTGTCGTGAGTCTGATTATCCTTTGAGGAGTTTTCTTGTTATCATTGTTGTGAGTCTGGTTATTCTTTGAGGAGTTTTCCCTTACTCCAGCAAGTAGACAGTCGTCATTCTTCTTGCCCTCAGAAACCTGCCCAGTCGCAAGGATTTCATTTAGATCTCAATCAGCCAGAGAAATACCACCATCCAGTAGAGGTTGAGAACGTGATGGTAGTGGATCCTCAGAAGGTGATTATCAAGGCAGTGGCTCAGCTCAGCTGCAGAGGTAGTTCTATGAACTGCTAGTCTGGCAGGATGCTGAGGCATCCGATGTAGTAGACCCGAATATTTATTCTTCTCTTCAATGTGAGTAAGATTTGATTCTTTCAATCGATCTGGAAATGGAGTGTCTTATCATGTTTCGATGGTTTCCTTGGATGTTGTTTCTATTAAGAATCGGTTGCGGTAGAGGGGCGAGCTTCTGGTATGATTTATTCCTGGCATTTATAGGACCCTACCAATTTATCTGGTCTAAATATGAGATATTTGATAGTGAGTGTCGCTATTGCCTGCTTGATATCCTGTTGTGCCACCTTCTCTTATTATATCAAATCTATTTACCTCTGTTCTCAGAATTCCGTGTTGGTAGGATAATGAGATCCCAATTCATCACCATCAGAAAGTGTTATCGTTTCTTCCGATGTAAAGTGGTTAGTAAGTAATATTTGATCTATGTGTCTTCCATGGTTCAAGATGTTTGTAGAGTCATGTTTTCCCATGAGCTTATCTGGGTTATAAAAGGGTTTATGGTAAATTGTCAGAATTTCCTTCTTATTGGGAGGTTAAATTGGTATGGATGTTTTTCCATAAAGCTCATTTAATGTCTATTTCTTCAATTGCGATTTTTGGGTTAGCCTGACTCGGAAGTAGTCTAGCTCTGGTAGCCAAGAAATAAGAAGATGAGCTTCCTGAAGCTCTAATTATTTCTATCCTCGGTCCATTTCCATTTCTTCTTCGTCCGGCACTAGTGAGCTTGGGCGATTGGTAGCCGCTTGTGACATTCCCTGTGTTGAGCCAGAGTACGTGTTATTGTAGCCGGGTAAGCATATTATTATTTTGGATATCAGTTTATCCGGGTATCCATTCCCATGTATAGTATAGTGCTGGTTCTGTTTTTGCGGATCATCCAGTTTCAGGGGAAACTCTGCCGAAATTTTTATATAGAAGTACCATCCATCAGGCGGTGGTCTTTACGGCAAAGGTATGGAGTTGTGAACTTGAGAGTTGCAGCTGTTTGGCAACTCGAAAGGGTTTTGGTAGCTTAGGTCTGCCTATGTTCAGCTTTTAGCTAAATCTTCTTTAGTCCAGCAGACTGTGCGAGGATGGTTATTCCTATATAAATGGCTGCATGAGTTTGTGCTTTAAGTGGAGGAGTCTTCCTCCAAATACTGAATGGTAATACTAAATCAACTGAGATGAGTATAGTGCGTTCGTAAAAATAATATAGCTTGCATCAAATCTTCTATAGTGTGTAGTGACAAGGTACTTTAAAAGCTCCCCCTATTGCATCAAGCGTGAGTTAATTCTTAATTTTAGCGACCTATTCTATATCGAAAGGTACATCGAAAAGGTGATTCTCGGCTGAATCATGTTAGTCCATACAGAATTTCGTATATCTTTTCTTCGAAAAAGTAAAACTCTCCTCTCGTGATCGAGGAAGGGTCAGTTTAGTCAAAATAAGCTGGGCAATGGTATTATCATATTATCCAGATATATTTTATTCCAAATGTACGATATGCGTGTTATGATGCTGATCCTGTAATAAAGAAGATAATGCAAGTGAGTAACTCATGAAGGTTGTGCAAGTTCTCTTGTTATCTGCGTGAATCTTGCTTTAGACTTAGGCTCGTTCGAGGACGAACGAGAGTTTAAGTGGAGGAGAATGAAACGACCTCGGTCAGTCGTTTCAGAAGTTAGGACTCCGATTGGCGTGCTGATAATTTTAAAATATTTTTAATGTCCATTAGGACCTGTCTGTAAAATTTAAGCTAAATCAGACCTCGTTTGGTAGGCATCGGAAAAAGGTTTCAGTTTTTATTGGCGATAAATATTAAAAAGAGATTTTAGAGCTCGGTTTTGCCGAATGAGCTCCGATTCGAAATCCGAAAGCGCCGTTGGGTTCGTATGATTATTTATGACTTTTTTCAACTTTCGAAAGTGAATTTCGATGTTGTTCGGCTAGTTTCCGCTAAAATGCCGAAAGTTAAATAATTTGACTTCTTTTCGTTTAAATTCGCATCTTGAGTTTCGGGAGTCTGATTTGAGATCCGCTTTCGCGAGTATGTTACATATATTTTGTACAACTTGTATGCAAAAGTTGGGATTATTTCGAATATCGTAGGACACCGTTTTAATTTTTGTTAAGAAAAGAAAATAAAATAAAAGAAAACAAAAAAAAATAAAAGGAAAAGACGAAAATATAGAAATGGGAGTCGGTGGACAAGGGATTAAGTTAATCCCTTGTCTTCCATTCAGCAACATACGTACATATATCAGAAGCATAAAAAGAGGAAACACAGTGGAAAAAATGCCAGAAAATGAGAAAAGGGGCCGGAGAAAAATAGTATTTTCACCCCAGAACATTCAGTAGGATCGTTTGGCAATGGAACCAAAGGATAAAAGCGGTTATTGATTAGCAATGCTAACTTTTGGAAGAGGTAAGTGTTTATATCCATTTCTTTGGAGGCACCTGGCCTCGTGGATTTTCTACCACGTGTTCCTTACGTGTGTAGCTGCCGATAGGCGTACTCATTACGCCTTAGCTTTGGATTTATATTCTATATTATATATTATGTCCTGTTATTGGTATTGCATTGAGAATCTGAGTATTGTACTTTGGCTGTGAGTTGGTATATACTTTCCAGCTGTCAATGAGACGCCCGCGCTAGTGATGGGTTATTATTGCATCATGTTGCATTCGTATGCAAATTGCATCATATAGAGGGTAGGAGGATTCCGCCCTCGGAGCAGGAGGATTCCGCTCCATTGCATCATATTGAGGGTAGGAGGATTTCGCCCTTGGAGCAGGAGGATTCCGCTCCATTGCATCATATTGAGGGTAGGAGGATTCCGCCCTCGGAGCAGGAGGATTCCGCTCTATTGCATCATATTAAGGGTAGGAGGATTCCACCCTCGGAGCAGGAGGATTCCGCTCCATTGCATCATATTGAGGGTAGGAGGATTCCGCCCTCGGAGCAGGAGGATTCCGCTCCATTGCATCATATTGAGGGTAGGAGGATTCCGCCCTCGGAGCAGGAGGATTCCGCTCCATTGCATCATATTGAGGGTAGGAGGATTCCGCCCTCGGAGCAGGAGGATTCCGCTCCATCTATTTGGCACATGTGACACCATTGCATCATACTGCATTCATCCCATTTCATTGCATCGCGTGCTGACTATCGTGTGACTATCATGCTGTGTTTTGTGTATGCGGTATGTATGCCATATTGTGGACATATTTCAGTTTGCCTATATATTTCTGGCTCGTATTCTGGGTTGCGGGGATCGGGTTGTACGCCGCAACGGTATAAATGTATGGATCGGGTTGCACGTCGCGACAGGATGAATATATGGATCGGGTTGCACGCCGCAACAGGAAGTATTTCTGATTGTTGATATGTTCGGGATACCTATATGTTCTGGCTATCTTACGTTCCTGGTTTTAATGAGTTTGTGATTCCATACGTGTTTCTAATTATTATCTGGCTCTGCCTTTTCATAATTTAAATAAGAGAAATCTGGTTTATTTGTTTCTTTTTTCTCCCTGGCTAGCTATCCTATTCTTTGAGGTGGCTAGTCTGCCCCACTTATTGAGTCCTTTTGACTCACCCTTGTTTGTTATTTGTTTCTTGTCTATCTATTTCGTTTCGACAGGTTCGCTCCAGGATTGAGTTCGCCACGTTGTGAAGGAGCGTAGACGACTTCAGCTGTCAGGGTGAGCCAGCTTTTATTTCGGATGGCCACCAGTTTATTGGTTATCATTTCAGTTGCAGTTTGCTCCCTTCAGGAGGTATTTGTCTTCTTTTGTACTCTTAGATGTCTGGTCTGGATAGCCCTAAACCTAGCATGTTGGGTAGTCAGCTGTAATTTCTGTTGTACAGCTTAGAGGTATCAGTATGTCTGTAAATTTTTTTAAAGTCTTATCCTTATTTATGAATTATTATATTTATTTTCCTAATTTAATTGGTAAGGGTTCGCCCGACGGGTCTAGGGGAAGATGTCGGGTGCCCGCACGGCCTAACCGGATTTCAGGTCGTGTCAGTTGGTATCAGAGCCTGATTTAGAGTGTATCCAGACTAAGACAGTGTCTAGTAGAGTCTCGGTGATGGGTACGTAGACGTCCGTACTTATCTACGAGAGGCTATGATGGCATTTAGGAAGTTTCACTTCCTTCATTTCTGATCGTGCGTCGGTCTAGGATTTAAAAAAATTTTCGTTAATTCGTTAATTCATTCGTGGTAATTGTGAACCCTCGTGCGACAAATCAGCAAAACGGAAGGAGTTCAGGACGAAGCAGTCTAGCCTGGGGCCAGCACTGACGAAACCCCGAGAGTTTTGATCGTGCTGACGATCTAGTTACGGAGGTCCCAGCTGTACGAGCTCGCGATGGGCAAGGGAGCAGGGCCTTGTAGTCCCCTTGGCTCTCTACGATGCTTTACAAGAATCTTGGCGACGCAGATACCGCAAGAACCTATTATTCCCTAGGCAGCTTGTCAGGTTGTCGCAGATGGAGCCGTTCTGTCTCAGAGAGCTCCTGTTCCAATCCCTAATGTTGCCCCAGTAAATTATGTTCCAGAGACAACATGTGTTGTGCCTCTAGTTATTCTGGCTGGTTAGTTAGCCTGAGTAATGGCTCGGTCCGAGTGTCCGAAGAGACTACATTATTTTACCCAATTGAACCTTTCGATATTCTTAAGCCATGCATCAGATAATCCCTGTGTAAATTTTTAAAATAAAATGATGTCAGCGTATCCTTCAGGCTCTAGATTATATCGAGCGGTATGGTGTTGATTATTCTTCTTTCCAGTTTCAGGGGTCCAACCTTGAATTGGTGGACCGCTCTATTATTAGCCAACTTGGTTTAGTTTTTCTTCTAGATTCGTGGAAAAAAATTTTCGAGTAGCGAGCGAGACGAAAAGTGTTGCCAGTTTGAGTGGATTGGACAGGGTAGCCTGTCGGTTAGTCTGTTGGTGTTTCAGAATATGAGATTGAATTCTATAGAATGGTTGAATATGCATTAGAACTAGTCCATAAGCCTTTCGAGAGATCCAAAGATTTATTGATGACCTTTCTTTTTCCTTGAGATCCCAGATGGCTCGAGAAATTGAGGTCTGGATTTTATTTGAGGTTGTTGTTAATATTGCCCGAAGGTTCGAGGCATACCATAAGTTAGAGCGGGAAAGTAAGAGATCCCACGGCCCTAGTGGGTAACCATGGTACCTCATTTGGAGGTAAAAGTTATGATTATTTTGGGAGGTCACCTTCCAGGTTATCTCAGTTTGTGTCACGTAATTCTTAGAGTGCGCCAGTAGCTTGTCAAGATCAGATTCAGTCTTTTCTTTACAACTATCAAGAATCTGTCCAGTTCCTATATTCAGCAAAAAGGTGTTATCATTGTCGTGAGTCTGATTATCCTTTGAGGAGTTTTCTTGTTATCATTGTTGTGAGTCTGGTTATTCTTTGAGGAGTTTTCCCTTACTCCAGCAAGTAGACAGTCGTCATTCTTCTTGCCCTCAGACACCTGCCCAGTCGCAAGGATTTCATTTAGATCTCAATCAGCCAGAGAAATACCACCATCCAGTAGAGGTTGAGAACGTGATGGTAGTGGATCCTCAGAAGGTGATTATCAGGGCAGTGGCTCAGCTCAGCTGTAGAGGTAGTTCTATGAACTGCTAGTCTGGCAGGATGCTGAGGCATCCGATGTAGTAGACCCGAGTATTTATTCTTCTCTTCAATGTGAGTAAGATTTGATTCTTTCAATCGATCTGGAAATGGAGTGTCTTATCATGTTTCGATGGTTTCCTTGGATGTTGTTTCTATTAAGAATCGGTTGCGGTAGAGGGGCGAGCTTCTGGTATGATTTATTCCTGGCATTTATAAGACCCTACAGATTTATCTGGTCTAAATATGAGATATTTGATAGTGATTGTCGCTATTGCCTGCTTGATATCCTGTTGTGCCACCTTCTCTTATTATATCAAATCTATTTACCTCTCTTCTCAGAATTCCGTATTGGTAGGATAATGAGATCCCAATTCATCACCATCAGAAAGTGTTATCGTTTCTTCCGGTGTAAAGTGGTTAGTAAGTAATATTTGATCTATGTGTCTTCCATGGTTCAAGATGTTTGTAGAGTCATGTTTTCCCATGAGCTTATCTGGGTTATAAAAGGGTTTATGGTAAATTGTCAGAATTTCCTTCTTATTGGGAGGTTAAATTGGTATGGATGTTTTGCCATAAAGCTCATTTAATGTCTATTTCTTCAATTGCGATTTTTGGGTTAGCCTGACTCGGAAGTAGTCTAGCTCTGGTAGCCAAGAAATAAGAAGATGAGCTTCCTGAAGCTCTAATTATTTCTATCCTCGGTCCATTTCCATTTCTTCTTCGTCCGGCACTAGTGAGCTTGGGCGATTGGTAGCCGCTTGTGACGTTCCCTGTGTTGAGCCAGAGTACGTGTTATTGTAGCCGGGTAAGCATATTATTATTTTGGATATCAGTTTATCCGGGTATCCATTCCCATGTATAGTATAGTGCTGGTTCTGTTTTTGCGGATCATCCAGTTTCAGGGGAAACTCTGCCGAAATTTTTATATAGAAGTACCATCCATCAGGCGATGGTGTTTACGGCAAAGGTATGGAGTTGTGAACTTGAGAGTTGCAGCTGTTTGGCAACTCGAAAGGGTTTTGGTAGCTTAGGTCTGCCTATGTTCAGCTTTTAGCTAAATCTTCTTTAGTCCAGCAGACTGTGCGAGGATGGTTATTCCTATATAAATGGCTGCATGAGTTTGTGCTTTAAGTGGAGGAGTCTTCCTCCAAATACTGAATGATAATACTAAATCAACTGAGATGTGTATAGTGCGTTCGTAAAAATAATATAGCTTGCATCAAATCTTCTATAGTGTGTAGTGACAAGGTACTTTAAAAGCTCCCCCTATTGCATCAAGCGTGAGTTAATTCTTAATTTTAGCGACATGTTCTATATCGAAAGGTACATCGAAAAGGTGATTCTCGGCTGAATCATGTTAGTTCATCCAGAATTTCGTATATCTTTGCTTCGAAAAAGTAAAACTCTCCTCTCGTGATCGAGGAAGGGTCAGTTTAGTCAAAATAAGCTGGGCAATGGTATTATCATATTATCCAGATATATTTTATTCCAAATGTACGATATGTGTGTTATGATTCTGATCCTGTAATAAAGAAGATAATGCCAGTGAGTAACTCATGAAGGTTGTGCAAGTTCTCTTGTTATCTGCGTGAATCTTGCTTTAGACTTAGGCTCGTTCGAGGACGAACGAGAGTTTAAGTGGAGGAGAATGAAACGACCTCGGTCAGTCGTTTCAGAAGTTAGGACTTCGATTGGCGTGCCGATAATTTTAAAATATTTTTAATGTCCATTAGGACCTGTCTGTAAAATTTAAGCTAAATCAGACCTCGTTTGGTAGGCATCGGAAAAAGGTTTCAGTTTTTATTGGCGATAAATATTAAAAAGAGATTTTAGAGCTCGGTTTTGTCGAATGAGCTCCGATTTGAAATCCGAAAGCGCCGTTGGGTTCGTATGATTATTTATGACTTTTTTCAACTTTCGAAAGTGAATTTCGATGTTGTTCGGCTAGTTTCCGCTAAAATGCCGAAAGTTAAATAATTTGACTTCTTTTCGTTTAAATTCGCATCTTGAGTTTCGGGAGTCTGATTTGAGATCCGCTTTCGCGAGTATGTTACATACATTTTGTACAACTTGTATGCAAAAGTTGGGATTATTTCGAATATCGTAGGACACCGTTTTAATTGTTGTTAAGAAAAGAAAATAAAATAAAAGAAAACAAAAAAAAATAAAAGGAAAAGACGAAAATATAGAAATGGGAGTCGGTGGACAAGGGATTAAGTTAATCCCTTGTCTTCCATTCAGTAACATACATACATATATCAGAAGCATAAAAAGAGGAAACACAGTGGAAAAAATGCCAGAAAATGAGAAAAGGGGCCGGAGAAAAATAGTATTTTCACCCCAGAACATTCAGTAGGATCGTTTGGCAATGGAACCAAAGGATAAAAGTGGTTATTGATTAGCAATGCTAACTTTTGGAAGAGGTAAGTGTTTATATCCATTTCTTTGGAGGCACCTGGCCTCGTGGATTTTCTACCACGTGTTCCTTACGTGTGTAGCTGCCGATAGGCGTACTCATTACGCCTTAGCTTTGGATTTATATTCTATATTATATATTATGTCCTGTTATTGGTATTGCATTGAGAATCTGAGTATTGTACTTTGGCTGTGAGTCGGTATATACTTTCCAGCTGTCAATGAGACGCCCGCGCTGGTGATGGGTTATTATTGCATCATGTTGCATTCCTATGCAAATTGCATCATATTGAGGGTAGGAGGATTCCGCCCTCGGAGCAGGAGAATTCCGCTCCATTGCATCACATTGAGGGTAGGAGGATTCCGCCCTCGGAGCAGGAGGATTCCGCCCTCGGAGCAGGAGGATTCCGCTCCATTGCATTATATTGAGGGTAGGAGGATTCCGCCCTCGGAGCAGGAGGATTCCGCTCCATTGCATCATATTGAGGGTAGGAGGATTCCGCCCTCGGAGCAGGAGGATTCCGCTCCATTGCATCATATTGAGGGTAGGAGGATTCCGCCCTCGGAGCAGGAGGATTCCGCTCCATCTATTTGGCACATGTGACACCATTGCATCATACTGCATTCATCCCATTTCATTGCATCGCGTGCTGACTATCGTGTGACTATCATGCTGTGTTTTGTGTATGCGGTATGTATACCATATTGTGGACATATTTCAGTTTGCCTATATATTTCTGGCTCGTATTCTGGGTTGCGGGGATCGGGTTGTACGCCGCAACGGTATAAATATATGGATCGGGTTGCACGTCGCGACAGGATGAATATATGGATCGGGTTGCACGCCGCAACAGGAAGTATTTCTGATTGTTGATATGTTCGGGATACCTATATGTTCTGGCTATCTTACGTTCCTGGTTTTAATGAGTTTGTGATTCCATACGTGTTTCTAATTATTATCTGGCTCTGCCTTTTCATAATTTAAATAAGAGAAATCTGGTTTATTTGTTTCTTTTTTCTCCCTGGCTAGCTATCCTATTCTTTGAGGTGGCTAGTCTGCCCCACTTATTGAGTCCTTTTGACTCACCCTTGTTTGTTATTTGTTTCTTGTCTATCTATTTCGTTTCGACAGGTTCGCTCCAGGATTGAGTTCGCCACGTTGTGAAGGAGCGTAGACGACTTCAGCTGTCAGGGTGAGCCAGCTTTTATTTCGGATGGCCACCAGTTTATTGGTTATCATTTCAGTTGCAGTTTGCTCCCTTCAGGAGGTATTTGTCTTCTTTTGTACTCTTAGATGTCTGGTCTGGATAGCCCTAAACCTAGCATGTTGGGTAGTCAGCAGTAATTTCTGTTGTACAGCTTAGAGGTATCAGTATGTCTGTAAATTTTTTTAAAGTCTTATACTTATTTATGAATTATTATATTTATTTTCCTAATTTAATTGGTAAGGGTTCGCCCGACGGGTCTAGGGGAAGATGTCGGGTGCCCGCACGGCCTAACCGGATTTCGGGTCGTGTCAGGAGTATTCCGCTCTTATGCCAGATATTGAGTGCAGGAGCATTCCGCCTCAGCTTTACATTATATCGAGTGCAGGGGTATTCCGCCCCAGGAGAGTGCAGGAGTATTCCGCCTCTGGTTTATATCATATCGGGTGCAGGAGTATTCCGCCCCAGGAGCGGGAGTATTCCGCTCCAGTTGGTTATCAGATTGGATTCCCCTCGAATGCAGGAGTTTTACACTTCGGGATGGGATTATGGGCACATGTGACCCTTTGCATCACATTTCATTTCATTTCATCTCAATTCATACCATTGTGTAGACTTGCGGTACATGACTACTGTTCTGCTTATATGTGCATTGCTTATTTGTTGGTATGTTTCTGGCTCGTATCCCTAGTTGAGTTTATGGTTTCTTACGTGTTTCAGGTTATTATCTGGCTCTGCCTTTTTATAATTTAAATAAGAGAAATTTGGTTTATCTGTTTCTTTTTTCCCTGGCTAGCTATCGTATTCTTTGAGGTGGCTAGTATGCCCCACTTATTGAGTCCTTTTGACTCATCCTTGTTTGTTGTTTATTTCTTGTCTATCTATTTCGTTTCGGATGGTTCGCTCCAGGATTGAGTTCGCCACATTGTTCAAGAGCGAAGACGACTTCAGCTGTCAGGGTGAGCCAGCTTTTATTCCGGATGGTCACCAGTTTTATGTTTATTATTTCAGTTGTATTTTGCTCCCTTCAGGAGGTATCTGTCTTCTTTCATACTCTTAGATATCTAGTTTGAATAGCCCTAAACCTAGTATGTTGGGCAGTCAGCTGTAATTTCTTTTGTATAGCTCAGAGGTATCAATATGTCTGTATTTTTTTTCCTTCTAAGTCTTTTCCTTATTTATAAATTGTTATATTTATTTTCCTAATTTAATTGGTAAGGGTTCGCCCGACCGGTCTAGGGGAGGATGTCAGGTGCCCGCACGGCCTAGCCGGATTCCAGGTCGTGTCAGTTGGTATCATAGCCCGGTTTAGAGTCTATCCAGACTAAGACCGTATCTAGTAGAGTCTCGCTGATGGGCACGTCGACGTCCGTACTTATCTACGAGAGGCTATGATGGCATTTATGAGGTTTCACTTTCTTCTTTTCTGATCGTGCGTCCATCTAGAATGCAAAAGTATTTTCGTTAATTCCTTCATGATAATTGTGAGCCCTCGTGCGACAAATCAGCAAAAAGTATGAGTTCAAGACGAAGCAGTCTTGCCTGGGGCTAGCACTGACGAAGCCCCGAGAGTTTTTGATCGTGCTGATGATCTAGTTACGGAGGTCCCAGCTATACGAGCTCGCGATGGGCAAGGGAGCGGGGCCTTGTGATTCCCTTGGCTCTCTACGATGCTTTTACGAGAATCTTGGCGACGAAGATACAACAACAACTTATTATTCGCTAGGCAGCTTATCAGGTTGCCGCAGATGCAGACGTTGCGCTTAGCTAGTTTTTGGTGGGGATGCATGACTTTTTGGTGTGGCTGGTAACTGCCCTTTTGGTTAAATTTCTGAATTCTGTTGCATAGTTCCATGTATTGTGCTAATTGTGAATGAGCTTTGGTTAGTAATTTTTCATAGGAAAAAAAATAGATGGCTAGAACGAATTGAACTGCTAAATTTTGTAGGAGGGCACTGACTTTGGTTCTCAATTGGATTGTTATTTTTGGTCTGTGCTATACATTGCCTTTGAACATGTTTTGTCCAATCTGTGCAACTCACTGAATGCATGAAAAAAAAAAGAAAAAGGATGGCTGGCTGGCTGTAGTTTACTGTAATAGAAATTTCATGATAAATGCTTGCTTTGATTATGGTATATGAGTTTGGACATTTGTTTCTGCTGCTGAAATTTTCAGAAAGATTGTGTCAAAATGCTGAAAGATGGATCTAAAAGTGACTAAATGAGTTCTGAGCTTCTGGTTGTTCATTATTTATTACTGTTTTGGCTTTTGTTTCAATGACATGGGGAGTTGGCGTGTGTGAATAAAATCTGTTCTGGTGTCATTAAGTTTGGTAATTAGTTTTAACTGAACCAAGGAGATGCTTGTCCTCTGTCTTGGCTTGAAAGTACTATCGTACTCAATCTTTCTTTGGTTTGGTTATCGAAGCTGCTGGACCTTCTTGTGTGACGTGTACTATTAACTTAAATAGGAATGTGCTTTAGTGGATCTTTCTGTGTCATTTGTTGCGGTAGTGTCTAGAACAAAAAATGTGTTAGAGCGTTATTTGAGTTGTGAGAGGTGTTTTCTGTGACAATTAGAGGTTCTTAACTAAAACAAAAACTGGAACTTCCTTTGGTGTAACTTGCTCTAAATCTTGAAATCCTTCATGATTAAGTAGGGTAGCTTGTCGGATTTTAGAATATGAGATTAAAATTCTATAGAATGGCTGAATATGCATTAGAACTAGTCCATGAGCCTTTCGAGAGATTCAAAGATTTATTGATGACCTTTCTCCTTCCTTGAGATCCCAGATGGCTCGAAAAATGGAGGTTGGGACTTCATTTGATGTCGCTGTTGATATTTCTCAAAGGTATTAGGCATACCATAAGTTAGAGGGGGAAGAATTAGAGCGGGAGAGCAAGAGATCCCGTGGCCCTAGTGGGTAACCATGGTACCTTATCTGGAGGTAAGAGTTCTGATTATTTTGGGAGGTCACCTTCCAGGTTATCTCAGCGTGTGTCACGTGATTCTTAGAGTGCGCCAGTAGCTCGTGAAGATCAGATTCAGTCTTTTCTTTACAGCTATCAACAATCTTTGCAGCTTCCATTTTTCAGCGAAAATGTGGTATCTTTGTCGTGAGTCTGGCTATCCTTTGAGGAGTTTTCCCTTACTCTGACAAGTAGGCAGTCGTTTTTTCTCTCGTCATCAGGCATCTGCGCAGTCGCAGGGGATTTCATTTAGATCTCAATCAGCAAAAGAAATGCCACCATCCAATAGAGGTTGAGAGTGTGGTGGCAGTAGTTCTTCAGAAAGTGATTATCAGGGTAGTGGCTCAGCTCAGCTGCAGAGGCAGTTCTATGAACTGCTTGTCTGGCGGGATGCTGAGGTATCCAATATAGTAGACCCTGAGATTTTTTCTTTTCTTAAATGTGAGTAAGATTTGATTCTTTCAATCGATCTGGAAATGGTGTATCTTATCATATTTCGTTGGTTTCCTTGGATGTCATTTCTATTAAGAATCGGTTGCGGTAGAGGGGTGAGCTTTTGATATGATTTATTCCTGGCATTTATGATGACCCTACTTGTTTATCTGGTTTAAATGTGAGAGATTTGTGTGTGAGTATCGGTATTGTTTGCTTGGCATCTTGTTGTGCCTCATTCTGTTATAATGTCAAGTCATTTTACATCTCTTTGGAACTCAGTGTCAGTAGGATGATGGGAGTCTTATTCGTTACCATCAGAAAGTGTCATTGTTTCTTCCGGTGTAAAGTGGTTAGTAAGTAATACTCGATCTATGTGTCTCCTCTTGGTTCGAGACGCTAGTAGAGTCATGTTATTCTACAAGTTTGTCTTGGTATAAAATGGTTTTTTGATAAATTGTCAGAGTTTTCTTTTTATAGGAAGGTTAAATTGACATAGATTTTGTTCCATAAAGCTTATTTAATGTCTATTTCTTCTATTGCGATTCTTCGGTTAGCCTGACTCGTAAGTAGTCTAGCTCTAGTAGCCAAATAAATAAGAAGAAGAGCTTTCTAAAGCTCTAATTATTTCTATCCTAAGTTCGTTGCCATCTCTTCTTTATTCGGCACTGGTAAGCTTAGGCGGTCAGTAACCTATTGTGATGTTCCTTGCGTTGAGCCAGAGTGCGTGCCAAGGTAGCCGGGTAAGCACATTGTCATTTTTCAAGGCTACAAGGGTAATGAGATGCGTCATTTGACCTTTGATTTGATCCATCAGGCGGTGGTGCTTATAGAAAATGTATGGAGTTGTGACTCAAGATTTGCAGCTGTTTGGCAACTCGAAAGGGTAGTTTGTAGCCTACGTCTGCTTACGTTCAGCTTTTAGCTAAATCTTCTTTAGTCCAGCAGAGTGTGCGGGGATGGATATTCCTATTCAAATAGCTGCATGAGTTTGTGCTTTAAGTGGAGGAGTCTTCCTCCAAATACTGAATGGTAATACTAAATCTCTAAGGCGTTAATACCACTTTTGTTACGACCCAACCTAGGGCCACGACAAAAACCTACAATGAGTGTCGATCTTTGATAAACCCACTAATAATCTATTAATGATAGAGATAAGCTGGCAACCTGATCATATTTATACGTACCTATCTGCTGAAAGCATAAAGTCTGGAAAGATGACATGACTTTAAATTCTGCTATGTCACACTTCATTTCATCCCACCAGTAAATCTGCTTAAGATCATGGTACATCTTAGTCGAACCTGGATGAAAAGTGTATTTGGAATAATGTGCCTCTATCATAATCTATCCACGTAAATCTGCAACATCAGGAACACAAAGTCTATCTTTATACATGAGAACACCGTCAGTAGTAATCCTATATGGTGACTCCAGTTTTCTTCTTGCTATCTGTCTGTATTCAACTAGACTGGATCCTCGTACTGACGCTGTTTTACTTCTTGAAAATTTTGAGTTAAAGGTCTAGTGCAGCTTATCGTCCATCCATCATTGGCATATCTCCTTCACATCTCAACTCTTTGAGAAGTTACTTTAGCGTTATAAGTGCACATGTAATCAAATTTTGTTGCTGGTATTCCGCCTCAGCTCATGGTCCAACTACATGTCTCTTTTATTTTCTCTTTTTGAAGTCATAATATTTTCAATTCAAAGACAATACCCTGAAGTAGATGTTAAGTCGGAAGATCATTCCTGGTCTGCATCATACTATCCAGTAGTATTTGCATGATCCTTATCCTTATATGATAGACCCTGTTCAGATGAACCTTTGACATACATTAGGATATGAGTAACTACATTCCCACAAGGAGCTTGCGGAACAACACTAACATCAACTGAGATGTTGCATAGTGCGTTCGTAAAAATAATATAGCTTGCATCAAATCTTCTATAGTGTGTAGTGACAAGTTACTTCAAAAGCTCCCCCTATTGCATCAAGCGTGGGCTAATTCTTAGTTCCATCGACTTGTTCTATATCGAAAGGTATATCGAAGAGGTGATTATCGGTTGAATCATGTTAACCCATTCAAAGTTCAGTGTATCTTTGCTTCGAAAATGTAGAACTCTCTTCTTGTGATCAAGGAAGGTTCAGCTTAGTCAGAATAAGTTGTGCAATGGTATTATCATATTATCAAAATATATTTTAGTCCAAAAGTACGATGTGCGTAATATAATTCTGATCCTGTAATCAGGAGATAAGGCCCGTGAAGTAGCTTATGAAGGTCGTGCAACTTCTCATGTTATCTGTGCGAATTTTTTTCTTTAAACTTAGGCTCGTTCGAGGACGAACGAGAGTCTAAGTGGAGAAGAATGAAACGACCTTAGGTAGTCGTTTCAGGAGTTAGGACTCCGATTGGCGCACCGATAATTTTAAAATCTTCGTAAGGTCTATTAGGACCTGTCTGTAAAATTTAAGCTAAATCAGACCTCGTTTGGTACGTATCGGAAGAAGATTTCAGTTTTTATTGTCGATAAATATCATAAAGAGATTTTCGAGCTCGATTTTGGCGAATGAACTCCGATTCAAAATCCGAAAGTGCCGTTAGGTTCGTATGATTATTTGTGACTTTTGTAAACTTTCAAAAGTGAATTTCGACGTTGTTCGGCTAGTTTCCGCTAAAATACCGAAAGTTTAATAATTTGACCTTTTTCCATTTAATTTGCATATTGAGTTTTGGGAGTCCGATTTGAGATCCACCTTAGCAAGAGTGTTACATATATTTTGTATAACTTACTTGAGAAATTTGGGATTATTTCAAATTTCATAAAGTTCTGTTTTAATTTTCATCGCGAAAAGAAAAGAAAAGAAAATAGAAATGACTTAGTCGGTTAGTAGGCTAAGAGATAATTATATCCCTTAGCTGTTGTACTTTTAATTAACAGTGAACAGAAGCAGCAACCAAAAGAAAAAGAAACAACGAGCAAAGAATAACAAAACGAGAAGCAAAGAGATTACGCCGGGAAAGGAAACAAATACGAGAAAATGAGAAAAGAGCCGGAAAAAGATAGAATTTTCACTCCGAAACATTTAGGTAATGATCTTAATGCATTATTTGAGTTTATTATGTGTGTTTGAACATATTTTAACGGTAAAACTTAGAATATTAGACATCGTTTTAATAAGTTCAATCAATAGTTTAAAGGGTTAATAGGACCCCGATAGTGGAATTGATTATATATATTCGTACTTAGTGAGTTGTGGGCAACATATAAATGTAATTTATTTAGAGTTTGGTTATGTGACCTTAAACCCTGTACATAGGTCTGGCTTGCGTATTGCGGATGCGAATAGGGTATCAGGTTCCTAACCGGATTGCCCTAAGATGTGAGGAATGAAGCCTTTAACGTAATTTGATATATTTTTCTACTTATTGAATAGAGCATGACCGTTTGGAAATGAATCCAAAGGACAAAGCGGTTGTCGAGTGGCAGGGGAACGAGGTAAGTGTTTGTATCCATTTCTTTGGAGGCCCCTTGACCTCGTGGATAATTTACCACGTGTTCTTTATGTATGTAGCTGCCGATAGGCGTACTCATTATGCCTGAGCTTTTGATTTATATTGTATAATATATGTTATGTCCTGTTGTTGGTTGTATTGCATTGAGGATCTGAACATTGTACTCTGGCTGTGAGTTGGCATATACTTTCCAGCTGTCGATGGGAGTCCCGCGCTGATGATGGGCTATTATTGCATCATGTTGCATTCATATCCATTACATTGCATTCATATCGGGTGCAGGAGTATTCCGCCCCAGGAGAGTGTAGAAGTATTCCTCCTCTGATTTACATTATATCGGGTGCAGGAGTATTCCGCCCCAGGTGCAGGAGTATTCCGCCCCAGGAGCAGAAGTATTCCGCTCTTATGTCAGATACTGAGTGCAGGAGTATTCCGCCTCAGCTTTACATTATATCGAGTGCAGGAGTATTCCGCTCTTATGGCAGATATTGAGTGCACGAGAATTCCGCCTCAACTTTACATTATGAGCCTGTTTGTGTGGGCTTGTAAGCAGCTTATTTTAAGTTGCTTATAAGTCAAAAAGTAACTTAAAAGCCACTTTTTGAGAAGTTAGGATATTTTAATTTCTCAAAAAGTAGCTTTTAAACCACTTATGGCTTATAAGTCAAAAATTTTTTAAGTTACCAAACATATATTAATAGACTTATAAGCTTATATGTCACTTTTAAGCTCAACCAAACGGGCTCTATATCTGGTACAGGAGAATTCCGCCCTAGGAGAGTGCATGAGTATTCCGCCTCTGGTTTATATCATATCGGGTGCAGGAGCATTCCGCCCCAGGAGCAGGAGTATTTCGCTCCAGTTGGTTATCAGATTGGATTTCCCTCGAATGTAGGAGTATTCTGTTTCGGGATAGGATTATGGGCACATGTGACCCTTTGCATTATATTTCATTTCATTTCATTTCATCTCAATTCATACCATTATGTAGACTTGCAGTACATGACTACTGTTCTGCTTATATGTGCATTGCTTATTTGTTGATATGTTTCTGGCTCGTATCTCTAGTTGAGTTTATGGTTTCTTACGTGTTTCCAGTTATTATCTGGCTCTGCCTTTTTATAATTTAAATAAGAGGAATTTGGTTTATCTGTTTCTTTTCTCCCTAGCTAGCTATCCTATTCTTTGAGGTGGCTAGTCTGCCCCACTTATTGAGTCCTTTTGACTCACCCTTGTTTGTTGTTTGTTTCTTATCTATCTATTTCGTTTCGGCAGGTTCGCTCCAGGATTGAGTTCGCCACATTGTTCAGGAGCGAAGACGACTTCAGCTGTCAGGGTGAGCCAGCTTTTATTCCGGATGGCCACCAGTTTTATGTTTATTATTTCAGTTGTATTTTGCTCCCTTCAGGAGGTATCTGTCTTCTTTTGTACTCATAGATGTCTAGTCTGGATAGCCCTAAACCTAGTATGTTAGGTAGTCAGTTGTAATTTCTTTTGTACAACGCTTAGAGGTATCAGTATGTTTGTGTTTTTTTTTCTTCTAAGTCTTGTCCTTATTTATGAATTGTTACATTTATTTTCCTAATTTAATTGGTAAGGGTTCACCCGACGGGTCTAGGAGAGGATGTCGGGTGCCCGCACGGCCTAGCTGGATTCCGGGTCATGTCAGGACCCTACCACTCCATCTTCTATGACCGGTAGCATTTGTTCCATGAATGCAACCGGGTGAGTACTTGAGAGGTAATGATGTCATCAAAATGCTCATTTGCCTAGTGCACAAAGGTATGGTTCTAAATTTCGATTGTGATTATTTTTCTAACCCTAACCTTTTGCCTATTGCTATTGAGAATGTTTTGAAGGTTTTTGAGGACATGTTCACAGAAGAGATGCCAAGTGGACTTCCTCCTTTGAGGGGGATAGAACACAAAATTGATTTTATCCCGGGATCCCAAATCCCAAACAAGCCGGCCTATAGGAGCAATCCCGAGGATATAAAGGAGTTGCAAAAGCAAGTGGATGAGTTGCTCAACAAAGGCTTGGTTCATGAAAGCTTGAGTCCGTGTGCCGTACCGATCATTCTTGAGCTAAAGAAGGATGGGACATGGAGGATGTGTGTTTATTGCCGTACGGTCAACAAGATAACGGTAAAGTATCGTCATCCCATTCCTAGACTTGATGACATGCTTGATGAATTGAGTGGTTCTAGTGTCTTTACCAAGGTAGATCTTAGGTTCGGCTACCACCAAATCCGGATGAAACCGGGTGATGAGTGGAAAACTGCATTCAAGACCAAATTTGGTCTTTATGAATGGTTGGTGATGCCTTTTGGCCTCTCCAATGCACCTAGCACCTTTCATGTGGTTAATGAACCATGTCTTAAAACCGTTTATCAACAAGTTTGTGGTCGTCTATTTTGATGATATCTTGATATATAACAAATCAATAGATGACCATGTGGGCCACTTGAGTCAAGTTCTTGAAGTGCTAAGAGCCGAAAAGATCTATGCCAACTTTAAAAAGTGTGCTTTTTGTGTAGAAAAGGTTGTCTTTCTCTATTTTGTTGTTAGTGCCAATGGCATAGAGGTTGGCCAACTCCTACTACTGTTTCTCATATTAGGAGTTTCCATGGTCTTGCTAGTTTCTATAGGTGCTTTGTCAGGGACTTTAGCACCATCGCCGCACCACTAACCGAGTTAGTGAAGAAAGACAAGGCCTTTGTGTGGGGAGAGCCTCAAGAGAAGGCTTTCCAAGAGTTGAAAGGTAGGTTGAGTACCGCCCTTTTGTTGCAATTGCCTGACTTCGGAAAGGCATTTGAGGTTGAATGTGATGCCTCGGTGGTGGGTATTGGGGGTGTTCTCATGCAAGAAGGGAAACCCATTGCCTACTTTGTTGAAAAGTTGAAGGGTGCAACCTTGAACTACTTCACGTATGACAAGGAGTTGTATACCCTTGTGAGAGCTCTAGCTCATTGGCAACACTATCTATGGCCTAGGGAATTTGTGATCAAGAGTGACCATGAGTCACTCAAGCATCTTAGAGGCCAAGAGAAGTTGAACAAAAGGCATTCCAAATGTGTTGAGTTCATTGAGTCTTTTCCCTATGTAATTCATTACAAGAATGGGAAGGATAATGTTGTAGCCGATGCACTTTCTAGGAAGTTCGCCCTTGCTACCACTCTTGCTTCTAGGCTTATGGGTTTTGAAAGTATAAAATCAATGTATGAACATGACCCAAAGCTCAAGAGCATTCATAATGCTCTAGTGAGTGGGAAGAGGGTAGTGAAATACTAATGGGTTGATGGCTATATCTTTAAAAATGGTAGAGTTTGTGTCCCCGAGCCCTCATGGAGAGAGTTGCTTGTTCGTGAAGCACATTGTGGGGGCTTAATGGGTCACTTTGGGAGAAACAAAATCTTGGTCATTCTCATGGAGAAATTCCATTGGCCAAAGATGGGATTGCAAATTGAGAGACTTTGCAAAACTTGCTTAGATTGCAAGTATGCTAACTCCAAATCTAATCCCCATGGTTTGTATACTCCCATTTCTATTCTTACTAGCCCGTGGATGGGTATTTCTATGGATTTTGTTATGGGGTTGCAACGGTCTAAGGGGGACATGATAGCATTTAAGTTGTCGTGGATAGGTTCTCCAAAAGGGCTCACTTAATTCCTTGTAAAAAGAGTCCTGATGCACAACATGTAGCTTCTTTGTTCATTGATAATGTGTTAAAATTGCATGGTGTGCCTCAAACAATTGTGAGTGATAGGGACTCTATGTTTCTTAGTCATTTTTGGAGATGTTTTTGGGGTTCTCTTGGCACCAAGTTATTGTTTTCTACGTCCCACCACCCTCAAATGGATGGTCAAACTGAGGTGGTGAACCGAACTTTGGGTGCTCTACTTAGATCCATGACCAGAGGTAAGGCCGGGACTTGGGGTTAAAAATTGCCTCTTATGGAGTTTGCATATAACCGTACATTCAAGAGCATGATTGGCTTGACTCCATTTGAGTGCGTTTATGGTTTTAATCCTTTGATTTCACTTGATCTAACCCTTTGCCCAAGGAAATGGTTTTAAGTTTTGAAGGTGAAAGTCGAGCTAAGGCAATGCTCGAGATCCATGCCAAAGCGAGGAAGAGACTAGAGGAATCATATGCAAAGGTTGCCTTCAAGAAGAACAAGGGGAGGAAGAAGTTGGAACTCAAGAAAGGGGACTGGGTGTGGGTGCACTTCCGCAAAGAGAGGTTTCCAAACCTTAAGAAAGGGATGTTGGCACCCTGAGGAGATGGACCCTTCCAAGTGCTCTCCAAGATCAACAACAATGCCTATGTGATCGATTTACCCAGTGAGTACAATATTTCAAATACTTTCAATGTTAGTGACTTGGCTCCTTTTAATGTAGGTTATGATGCCATGGAGGATGATGCCTTACTTTTGAGGAAGAAATCTTCTCAAGAAGGGGAGGATGATGCAGGGTAAACCACTACAAGGCCCTTTACTAGAAGCCAAGCCAAAGCACTTCATGATGCTCACTTATACTTGATTCAGAAGGGCGTTGATGATACGAGCTCCGGAGACCATTGGAAGATCATGCACTTGAGCTCGTTTGAAGAAGAAATGGGAGGCCACACGAAGTGGCCGGAGCGCCCAGACCAGGCGGAGCACCTAGCACACTAGGCAGTGTGCTCACCACGCGGAGCGCCTAACCAGGCGAAGCGCCCAGGTCATGGCTCCACCAGGCGGAGCGCCTAGCCCAGGCGGGGCGCCCAAAAACGCTGAAGCTTCTATTTATTTTTGTTGAACTTCCTATTTTAGCCCTAGCATTTCTATCATGTTTTAATTTAGCTAAGGGCTTTTTAGACATTACATAACATTATAATGGGGTGCTATAAATACACCCCATAGCTCATTTATGTCATTTTAACCTACCTTGAATTATAACATTGATGAGCATTGCTCTCCAAAAACCTTGTATTGTTTGGCTTGAATCAATTGAAAAAATCCAAGTTGATCTTCAATCCTCCTTGATCATTTTATTTTCGAGAGCCTGGTGTCTCTTGAGGATAGTTGCATAGCGTAGGTTCTACTTGACTCGAACGATGTCTTGATACACCCTCGTTCGAATGAGGGTGTATCAAGACATCATTCCTTGATGCTACCTCGTAAGTTGTTCTTGTAGCGTCTCACTTTATCTTTATTTATTCGCTTCCGTAGTGCTCCCCTTATCACCTCCTTTGTTAACTAATTGGTGGAATAATTTGTCGTTGGACGAACAAACCGAAGTACACCAACATTTGGGTCATTTGGTTTCTCTGTTAGAAATGGAACCATGTAGAAAAATGATTGAAGCGTCAGTGTCATTTTGGGATGAGAAACTAAATGTGTTTAGATTTGGGGACGTCGAGTTAACACCTTTGCTGGAAGAGATAGGAGGATTCATATCACATTCAGGGCTAGAAGAACATCGTTGGCAAGGGAGTTGCATTTTGGCTCCCAGCATCCCCACACCTGAGGAGTTTTGGGACAAATTAGGGATGGTAGCAAGTGTGAATGTAGAAGTTTTACAACAAAAGAAAATACCATTCTCCAATTTCTACAACAGGTTTGGGTATTTGAATGCATTTGACGACCGTAAAAAAAAGTTCAAATCCTACAATGATGCAGGGCAAATCGAGCTTAAAGAACTTACAATCAAAAGCTGGGATTGGAGGATGCAAAGGACGAGAGGTCAAGAGCATCGGGGAAGAGTTCGAAGCATTTTGAGGACCAAGGCGTTGGCTCCAGCGCTGGGCGCTCCGCCCACCTACGCTAGGCACTCTGCCCAGATGCATGGAAGACTGAGCGCTCCGTCCAAGTCTTGGGCGCTCCGCCCAAGTGGCACACTACTCATTTTGACACGCGCTCCACCTCTTTCCCAGCACAACCAATTTGGGACTTCTAGTTTAGCCTAGTATTAATTACTAGTTTGATCCTACGTGGTCTTTAGTATTTTACGCAACTTGTGGGGTTATTTTAGATTTTATTTAGAAGTGTAGAACCTCTATAAATACTACACTTAGGAATTTTAGTTCATTAGCTAGAATTGGAGAATAGAGAATAGAGAATAGAACATAGAATAGGCTTGGCCATTCTTGTTGAAGCTTGAGCTTCATGTATATCTTACTTGAAATCCATGGTGGATCAACCTAGTGTGACCCCGTGAGTGGTTCAAGTTCCTTTCTCTCTCGGATATTCAAATTATGGTTTGATTCGATTATCCTTTCTTTCTTCTATTTCTGTGCTTCCCCATCCCATATTTCTTTGGTATCGTGTTTTACTTGCTTCCGTGTCTATTTTATTGCTTCCGCTCGTTTTGCCTGCATCAGTTTGGTAATCGAGCTTAAAGCACTTATCATCAAAAGTCGGGATTGGAGGATGCAAAGGACGAGAGGTCAAGAGCATCGGGGAAGAGTTCGAGAGCATTTTGAGGACCAAGGCGCTGGAGTGCTGGGTGCTCTGCCCACCTACAGTAGGCGCTCCGCCCAGATGCATGGAAGACTGCGCGCTCCGCCCAAGTGGCACACTCCGCCTAACACTAGGCGCTCTGCCTGTTTCTCAGCACAACCAAGACGGGACTTCTAGTTTAGCCTAGTATTAATTACTAGTTTGACCCTACGTGGTCTTTGGTATTTTACCCAAATTGTGGGGTTATTTTAGACTTTATTTAGAAGTGTAGAACATCTATAAATACTACACTTGGGCATTTTAGTTCATTAGCTAGACTTGGAGAATAGAGAATAGAACATAGAATAGGCTTGGCCATTCTTGTTGAAGCTTGAGCTTCATGTATCTCTTACTTGGAATCCATGGTGGATCAACCTAGTGTGACCCCTTGACTGGTTCAAGTTCTTTTCTCTCTCGAATATTCAAATCATGGTTTCATTCGACTATCCTTTCTTTCTTCTATTTCTGTTCTTCCACGTCCCTTATTTCCTTGTTATCGTATTTACCTTTTTGCTTCCGCTACTTTTATTGCTTCCACATATTTTTCCTGCATCAGTTTGGTATCAGAGCAATGCTCGGGATTTATTCTTACAAACCCTCATTCCTTGTTCATCTATCTCGTATCTTTAGTTTAGTGATCTTGTTGTTCTTGTTTGGAAAAGAAAACAAAAAATTGAAAAAAAGAAGTTAAAAAATACAAAAAAAAATTTTGAAGCTTGATGGATTTGATTCCACTATCAATGAAAAGCATTAGGGATTGTTATATATCATTTACCCGTTTATGTGGTACCCTCATATCACATTTTGGAGTTGTGAATCGGAAGTTCAAAAAATTGAGACCCAACTTTAAACCCTTGTTTAAACTGCTTTGAATCTTGATTGTGATCTTGTTATTAGGTGTTTGATGTTAGCAATTATTGGGGTTTGTTGGGATTAGTGAAATACATCTTTGGGTACCTTTGATTTTGAGAATCGGGTTGAAAATGTTAAGATTTTGGGTGCAAAACCACCAAAACACGTAATTGAAAGAGCTGAAGAAAAGCCCCAGGAGGACCGCCCACCCCCTAGGTGCTCTGCCCAGGTTACTCACTGGTCAAGAACTAGGCGGACCTCCCACCCACTCAGGCGAACCGCCCAGTCCTGAGTTGGACTCGATTTGTTTTGTTTCGTGTGTTTTTGTGTTCCGTTTGTTTCCGAACTTCTTGGTTAGTGTTTCTAAGGTATTTGTCCTACGTTATTGACACTAACTCTTGAGCTTTAGGGTGTTGTGTGCCTTGGAGCTTTACTTAAAGACATAGAACTTCTTTAGCCTCATGTGCGCACTTTAAATAGCATCCGTACATCGAGCCACATAAACTCTATTCCGAACCATTACTTGGGTGTGCTAGTTGTTGATCTTGCCATTGTGGTTACTAAGAGGACAAGAAGGTCTTGAATGGAAAAAGGCTTGAATTAACACCTTTGTTGGAAGAAATAGGAGGGTTCATGTCACACTCGGGGTTAGACAAACATCGTTGGCAAGGAGGTCGCATGATAGCACCTAGTGTCCCCACAGCTGAGGAGTTTCGTAAAAAATTAGGGATGGTCGCAAACGTGAATGTGGAATTCTTACAACAAAAGAAAATACCTTTTTCCTATTTCTACAACTGGTTTGAGTATTTTAGTGCATTCGACGACCGTAAGAAAGAGTTCAAGTCCTACACTGATTGGAGAGGGGCTAGACTAGCAGGGTTAGAGCCTGGGCCCGAGACTATGATTTATCCCCAAGATGTGGATCCTAAGGAGTTCATTGAACTACTAGGTGCTCTTTATGATCCATATGTCGAAGGAGTGCATGATGGAAAAGTCACGTTGGAGTACTTTCATTCTAGATTTGGAAATCCAACGCTTAGGCATGATTGGACTGGGGCATGGGATATTCAAGACTGGGAGTGGACTGAATCAAATGCTTTCATCGTTGCTTTTCTGGGAAGCATGGTTTTCCCCGAGAAAGAAAGAAAGATCAACATAAGGTTGGGAAGAGTAGTAGAGGGATTACGCAAAGGTGCTCACAACGTCAAGTAAGCTTGGTTCCAATGATTCTAGGGGAAGTTTATAAGGCTCTAACCAAATGTACAAGAGGAGGAAACTTCTTCGAGGGGTGCAACTTGTTGCAGCAAATATAGTTGATAGAACATTTGCACAGTGTCCCTGTCAGTCCGGTGGCACCAAAACCGTCATGGAAAGAAGGGATCCGCTCACATAGAACCCGCATGGCTGGAACAACGGCATGGAAGGACCCCACAAACATGGAAGGATGGTACACCAAGCTTAAAGAGTTGCAAGAGGTACAATGGGTGATTGAAAACTGTGCTGGCTTCATGGTTTCCATACAAGCTCAAGACATCACTTTCTTGACCTTGATTGGAATCCGAGGAACTCACCATTATGTTCTTCTAAGGATCCTCCGGCAAGTGAGGATGACACAACAAACTCCGCAGTTGACTGAAGGAAGAAGCTTCAACATTGACTTAAAGGACATTGAGCATCCGATGGTTGGCACTATATTGGCAATGTGGGAAAAGAGGCTTACTATGCAATTTTGTCGTGGTCGAGACAGTAGGGTGAACCCCGCAGCTACTTTAGCTTCTCCTCAATGGCTCAGTGAAGATAAGGAAAGATTCCGATCAAAGACTACACTGAAAAAAAATCAAAGCTCCGAGTGTCACTGAAAAATTCAAGAAGCTGCGACATGAGTTCGACCAAGGTAAGAAGGAGTTAAGGGTAACACAAGAGAGGGAGATGAGGAGACAATACAAGGATAAGGTAAAAGGGGATGAACTCAAGTATTGGACAAGCAAGGTCATGGCTGCGAGGCAAGCTGCTGGAAACCTACAAGATTTGCTCAAAGGATGGGGAGAGTATTTTAAGACAGTGCCACTGGAAGAGAAAGAAGCAATGGGGATAGAAATCTGTGAATTCTGCACAAAAACTCTGGGAGACATGCAAGCTGGGAAGGATCTGATGGAGATGTTTGCCGGTCCTCCACCTATGAGCCTAGTTCACAAACCTAAGGAAGAAGTCAAAGAGAAAAATGAGAAAGAAGATGCTGGAACTGATGCTTGATCTGAAGTCTATTTGCTTGGCACATAGTCTAGTCGTCTTTTTGTGCTGTCTTTATTTCTGTTTAGTCGAGTTGTCATCTTAAATTAGTGGCTGTAATAAAGCCAAGCAAATCAAATAAAATAAAATTTCATTATTTTGAGTTTTTAGGCTTGTGTTGATTGTGTCTATGCAAACGAAATGACGTGTTTGTTGCAAACATTACTTCGAATCTACGATAGGCCTACCTCTGGCACAAATGAGGTCCCCTGCATGATAGGACGCGATTTTGTTTAAACTAACGTATACTCACATTTCTTTCTTTTATTTTTGATGTATCAGTCCCCAAGTCCCTGAAAGTTTGGTTTGTGCATTCTAGCCGCACCGCAATACCGGTTGAGATCCAGAGGATCAATCCCAACACCTCCCCCTTTACCTATAAGGATAAGGACGAGACGTAATATCATGGCTGAGTTTGATAAAGTTATAAATGGAACTCCTGAAAAGCAAGGTATGGTCGCTTATGAGGACTATGCTAAGGTGGAGCAGAGGTTGTTTGAGTTGGAGAATAGGATCCCTCTTGCCCGTGCTGATGAGATCATTAAACCAAACAAAACCACCTGCCCTCACGGCAATGATCCACTATACCCTGAAAAGGACATTCCTTACCCTACCTGCATTGCACCACCAAAAGCACCGCAAAATAACTTACTTACCTTAACTGTTGAAACAAAAACCATTGCATCACCTACCAAAGATCATGACATGTACGCATGGACAAGGAAGATTCATACAACACCAAGGAGCAAGTCCAAAGTTTGGTAGAGAAGTTCAGACATATCCAAGGCACCAAAGGAACCCGAGGGTTAGCTTATGAAGACCTCTGCATGTAACCCTGACTTGAAGTTGCCCGAAGGCTATAAGACGCCAAAGTTCAATATGTTCGACGGCAGTGGTGACCCGATGGCTCATTTGAGGACTTATTGTGACAAGTTGGTTGGGGTTGAACATGATGAAAAGATCTGCATACAACTGTTCAACCACAGTCTGACCGGAGATGCGCTGGTATGGTACTCAAAGCAATAAACAAAGAAGGGGGGCGAGTTGGGAAGCAATGGCTGGAGACTTCGTCGACAATTTTGGGCACAACACCGATGCCATGCCCGATCGGTTTTATTTAGAGAAGTTGAAGAAGAAGCCCACCGAGACCTTTAGAGAATTTGCAACTAGGTGGAGAGCCGAAGCCGCCAAAGTCCAACCTCCTATGGAAGATGTTGAGATAGTGGCAACCTTCACCCGCATACAAGAAGGTGTCTACTTTGACAAGATGTTGAATCTGCAAGACAAGAAGTTTGGGGAGTTGATCAAGATTGGAGATATAGTTGAAGACGGACTGAAGACTGGTAGGATCGTTAGCTTGGCTGAACTACAAGCCACTAACAAATCCCTACAAGCTGGAAGCACTACTACGTCAAGAAAGAAGAAGGACGA
This sequence comes from Petunia x hybrida, assembly GCA_037355625.1. NCBI lineage: Eukaryota > Viridiplantae > Streptophyta > Magnoliopsida > Solanales > Solanaceae > Petunia > Petunia x hybrida. The sequence continues at coordinate 632,318 of JBBBVM010000475.1, forward strand.
CGTCTCCTTCGTGGCTGCATCGCGCGATCACTCTCCCACCCATAATTACTACTACCAAACACCTCCTCCCTCATACCCATACATTCCACCCACATCCACCTACCCAGTCTACAATACTCAGCCAATGTTCCAAAACCCACCACCACAAAGACCGCCATATCCACAAAGCCCTAACTACCGAAACATCAATGTTTATTCCCCAAGGCCTCACGCCAACAACAACCCAAGACCCAAAAGGAACTACACCCCATTGGCCGAATCCCGTACTCAGTTGTCCGGAAGACTCAAAGCAGCCGGCCATATACAACCCGTACCATTAAAAATGCCTGATAGGATGAACCAAACCAAAACCTGTGCCTATCACTCTGGAAGGACCTGGTCACGATACTGAAAAGTGCTTTGCCCTGAGGGACACGATACAAGACTTGATCGATCAAAAGGTGATACACTTGAAAACTCCAAATGTGCACAACAATCCCCTGCCTAACCACAGAGACAATAGGGTAAATCTGATCGAGTTAGATGAAGAATACAACCTAGAGGGAACCATTGTTAAAGCAAAGGGAGATACACCAGCGCTCGCCTTCATTGCTCAAGCCACTACCACACCAGAGCCCATCGAGGTAGAAGTGACTCAAATGTTCTATGTCGACATGGTTCCCCCATACAATTACAAGGTGGTACCATAGGACTACGAAATGGAGAAGAAGAACAAATCAACAGTTGAGACTGTTGCTGCACAAGAAATGACTAGGAGTGGGAGGATTTATACTCTCGAGCATCTTGTTTAAGGTAGACGAGGCATCAGCGAGGAGGAGTCTAAAGAGTTGTGGAAGAAAGTACAAGTAAAGGAATACTCCGTGGTTGAACACTTGGGCAAGATTCCTACACAAATCTCTGTTTTAACTTTAGTCCTCAAATCGGAGAGCCACCGAAATGCATTGATGAAAGTGTTGGATGAAGCACATGTTCTGGTGGATACCTCAGTTGAAAACCTGGATAGCATGGTCGGAGAAGTCATGGAGTCCAACCGAATCGCTTTCCATGAAGATGAGCTACAACCTGAAGGATTGAGCCACAATAAGGCTTTGCACCTCACCATCAAATGCAAAGACTGGTTCGTAGGAAGAGTTTTGATTGACGGAGGCTCTGGTTTGAACATATGCCCGTTCATTACTCTAAAAAGAATGGGAATTGATCAAAGCAAGATAAGAGAAAGTGACATGAAAGTGAAAGCATTCAATGGATCGCAAAGAAACACCATTGGGGAAATTGACTTAACCATCATGGTCGGTCACGTGGAGTTCACTGCCGAATTTCATGTCATGGACATCTCCGCTTCTTATAACATGCTGCTGGGAAGACCTTGGATTCATATGGCTAGAGCAGTGCCTTCTACATTGCACCAAACAGTGAAGTTCGAGTGGGATCACAAAGAGGTGGTAGTGTTCAGTGAAGGGAACAACTCCGTTTATAATGAACAAACCATACCAGCAATTGAGGAGAATGCTCCTGATGGGCAGACTTTCTACACTGTAGAGCTCGTGGGAGCAGTACAAGGTACTCGAGGAGGACGTCGCAAAAACTACAACCCGAGTTGGAATTCCACAGACACAATCCAAGGAGGTTATATTGCACATTTCGCTCCAAAGTTGGTCAACACACCGCCTGGGGTTGAAGAAAGAAAGAGAAGCTTTTATAGCGCTTACTGGGATGGCCGAGGCAAAGGCTATGAAGGAAGAAACTTAGTCTGGGAACCAGTCATATCTGATTGAGGTGTGCCCTCACGTGAATCTCGTGAGACCTTACTGGCTAAGACAGAGAGGCGACCAACGTACCCACCAAATGCTTGCCCCAATTTGAAGCGCATCTCTGAAGAAACAAAGGGAAAGCAAGTATGGCTACCTAAAGCACCCGAACCTATAGAAGTAGTGATTGAAAACCCATATGTACTCCCACAACCGGCAAAATGGCCGGGAGACTGGGTTGTAGGCATCATGATAAAGCAAGGCTATGAACCTGGTAAAGATTTGGGCAAAAACTTGGATGGCATGGTTGAGCCAATTAAAATTGTGATGAGGCCCGATAATGAGAAAGCTGGCATAGGGTACATCGTGACTTATGAGAAGAGCATGGAAGAAGCATCACTGACTTCAAATTCTACAAGAAAAGAACCAAGACTCTCCTACATATTTTCGTCTCGTGTGGATACTTGGATGGTCGAAAGGGGGAGGTATCTGCAGCACAAGGAGTCGAGCCAAAGATAGCTGATGTTGAAGAGGACCTACTGGCGGGAGTGCAAAATCTGTTCATATCTAATGAAGACTGTTGTGTGATCCTGAAAAAATATGTTGAACCTCCTGGACTGACAAAAGCTGGATCTGGAGCTGCATTGAACAATTGGATCAGCAACCGGGCTCGAGCTTACCGCGGACCTTGGTAGAGCCGAAGGGGATAGAGCTTATTTAATATTTCCTAAAATAAAACCCGACTTTGAGTCGTGGAATTTGCATTTTCCTTTTTTCTTCACATGTCTCCCTACAAACTTTGTTATGCAAGGATTCATAAATAAAATATCGCACTATTTCCCGTTTAACTTTTATTTTAATCTTTTAATTTTGCAATATTTGTTTTTCAATATTCAAACTAATAATCCCATTGAGTCTACAATCGCAATGTGTAATGAAACAATGGAGCTTGAGGAAACTGAATTTGATTATGATGACTTTGATGGAACTACACAAGAGGAAATTGAAAGATTCGAGAATAAGCCTAAGCCAAACCTAGAGGAAACAGAGGTGATAAATCTAGGGGATGAAGAAATCGTGAAAGAGACAAGGGTCAATGTGCATCTCACCACCGAAAATTCTTGTGGTATGTTAGAGGTACCCTTGAAGTTGACTATCAAATTTCTGATTCTGTTAATTTTCTGTTTCATAAGCACAATGCTTACTGCAGCAACCCTACCTTGTTTGACAAATCACTGACAAGTGTGCTTTTCTTGGCCATTTTTTCTGCCTTGGTGTTCCACTCGAGTCAACTTTTTTGAAATCAGATCTTTTGAGTAAGTAAGGGATTGAAAATATTTTGGACATGTGAAGGATTTCTGCCTGATATAATTGAAATATACCTTTACTTCATAGGAGTCTTTAAAACATTTCATCCATTCACTTCACGATTCTCAGGATTTCTCTGAGATTGGTGGAATTCACTTAGGAAAAACTGATGGATACAGCTTTATCATTTCTTTTGGTGAAGGTTGGTTCAGTGGATTGAAGTGGTTCAGAAACCTAGGGCAACAAGAAAATTCACGTTTGACAATGCACACATAACAATTAAAAATGCATCCTATAATGGAAGGAACTTTTTTATGCATGAGGTAAGCCTAGAGGAAGATTTACATAGAAGAAACATTGATCTTTATTATGTTTATTGATATTGAAACAATGTCAGAGTAGGAAAAGACTAAACGTTGGTATGAAACTAGATCATGGTCGGCGAATATAATTCATGTCGATCCATCCCAAGAAGGTTCATCATCATCTTCTTCTTCTTTGGACAAGACTTCCTTGGACAAACTTGTTTCTGATGAGTCTTCCTGAAAGATGATGTTGTCTGCATCAGTCAAGAGTCGTGACATGTTAAATATGAGATTTTTCAACATTTTCCAAACCTACTTTCCTTTCTCTTTCATTCCTTTGTTATCCACGGAGTTCATTCATTCGCTAGCCAATAGGGCTATAGACTCAATGAGTTTTGCCAGGAGTTCTGCCTTATTGCGTCAATTTTCTTGTTCTTTTCTCTTTGATTTAGCCAAATGTTTTTTTCTGCTATTTGTCCTTGTGCTCTTGCTAGTTGTCTGCATAGCTTCTTACACTTAGATTCTAATTCAATAGAATCTCTTTTCCTTTTTGTTGTTGCCCTTGGTTGAACTGCTCTTGCTATATCCTTCGGAACCAATCTGGTTTGTCTTCATCATAGCATGCATCAAATATGTCTCTTCTAATGGTCCCACATTCTATGACTTCTACGATCTGCAATTTTGGTTACGATCTATTTTCTTCCTACTTTTCTGACTGCCCTTCAAAGAGCATATGGATAAACTCCTCTAAATCCCACTAAGATAAAAAATAAGGCTCATTCGGATCGTGTGATGACTGTAGTGCTGGGAAAGTAACCAAACATCCATTGGACCCTTTCGTATGTCAACTACCAAAACATGTTGTGCCAGCTTTTGGCAGTCGTTGGTCAGTCCCAATTCTCGGGAACACTATTCATGCCAGCAGTATGGGTTAAAATATAGTTTTCCTTTGGTATGGGATGGAAGGCTTGGTCTGTGCCATACATCTTTTGCAAATGCTCCATCAACCAGATTTGTAAAAGTAAGTTGCAACCTTCGAAAAAGTCAGCGCTCTTCTTGCATCTTTCTAAAGCTCGGTACAATTCTGCCACAATCGTTGGTACTATAGTGTATTTCTTGTCAAAGTCCTTGAGTAGGGCATCGACTATTGATACCATGCAAACATCAACCCTTCCTTTATGTTCTGGAAAATACAACCATTCCTAAGAAGCCGGTGACAAAAGCGAGTACCCTCCGTTCTTGCCAATCTGCCTGGTTAATACTGAAACCATTAGTAAATTCTTGGAATGCCTCTCCATATCTAAATTTGACGTAGATGGAAGTCAAAGAAATCTCTGACTGCCTTATGCTATCTGTGCACAGTTCCGACTTGAGTTCTACCATTTTGAAGAATTCCTTGGGTGTAATATCTTTAGGCGTCAAAATTTCATCAATGTTAAATGGGAGTAGAGTCAATCCGCCTATTTTTTCCAGCAATGGAGTCAACTCCTTACCCCCAAAGTGAAACACTGCTCGATCTATATCCAAAAAGTGCACTACTGCTTGTGTCATCTCTTTCAATGATGTTGCTTCATTAGTGAGATCAGATTTCCCAATACCATTTTCACTTGGTCTCGTTAATCTCTTCTTAGGATTCCCCACCAATCTTTGAGAAAATGAGGTATTTCAGCAATCATGCTGAATGTTCTAGTCCATGATCCTTGAGAAGGGGAAAAGATAGGAGAAAAGGAGAAGGAAATGCCTAAAATTCTGCTTGCAAGCAAACGATTAACGTGTGTTAGGAGCTTCTCTGAAAAAATGCAACCCAAAAAATGAGAAGATGTGTCGTTTCAGGTTGAGAACCCTTTGACACTTAGGAAAGGTTGCTTGCGTATTTTAGACATACCAAGGATGTCAAGCCTTTCCAGATTTATATAATGTTTCAAAGATAAATGTGCGTTATGTGTCATCCCATTTACTGAACGGTCGTCTCTCAATTTGGACTTTTAATGCCTCTTCGCTGACCTTTTGCACCCTTGAATGGCACCGAATACAGAGTAATTTCAACCATAAATGGTCGTTTCTGCTTCAATTGGGCTTTTAATGCCTCTTCAATTGCCTTTTGCGCCTTTCAATGGCATTGAATACGAATAATTGCAACCGTTTGGAAATAAACGGTCTAGATTTGTACGTTGAATCCTCAAGTAAAATGCAAATAATCATGTTCAACGCTCTTTGGGGGTCAAAAAACCAATTCAGATTGTTTGAACAATTTTCTCTATTTGACTTAAGGCAAGTCGACTAATGATATGTCTTGATGCATGATATCTAGCGTCGCTATTAAGATTGGGTTAACTAGATTAGGTTTTATTATCCTCCCAACCGAACAACTAGGGAGCGGGAATAAAACTTAACCTGCAACAATAAATAGATTAGCCTCGACGTAGACATGGCCATATGCAAATTATATAAAAGTAACTCGTCCTATCGTGCAAGGGACCTCTTTTGTGCCAGAGGTGGGCCTAATGGTGATTACAGAGTATATTGGCAGAAAACAACAAACTCTAAAATCAATGCAATATATAACAGGCCATTTTGGACGAGGTTGGCTAATGGACTTCAACATACCAAGGATGTTAAGTCTTCCTAAGGTTTGTGTGATTTTTGAAGAATAAACGTGTTTATGTATCATCACATTTATTCTCAATTTGTAAGTTTATACCCCACAATGATAAAGTAAATAAAATAACTTTAATAAATAACTTACATGAAAAAACTTAAACTAAGCCCTCCCCATTTTGAGAACAAATAGTTAACATAAACAAATGTTGATCCTTCAAACTGCAAATAGTTCATGAACAAAGGCCATTTTTGTCGTGAAACCCGTTTTGACGTTTAATCAAGTTGATAAGGGATACGAAAACTGTAGAAGACTAAAAAAAACGCTTAAGGGATGGAATATGATGCATGACCCTAAAACGGTCAAAGAGTGGAAATCGACTAGGCAGTTTTCTTTCATGCGGACAATTTGAAAGGGGAAAGTTTTGGGAATGTCATCTGCACCGCTGAATAACTCGACCTCAGGGGTTTTTTGCAGAATGATTATGAAAGAGAAGAAAGGCCAAGAAAGCTTGTGCCGACGTGGTCCCCTTCTCGAAAGCTTTTAAGAGTGAAAGAACATGAGCGAGATTACAAAGTAGATTCAATCAAATCAATTACAGAAATTGAGATGTGTCATGAAAAAAAAACTCCAATCCTGCAAAAAGAAAGGAACAAATGTTAGTCTTGAAAAATGAGTGTCGAGAATAAAGATAAACCTCAATCCTGCAAAAAGGAAAGGAAGGTTGACAACATTTTAGTGGGTGTCAACACCCTTCTTTTCGGACGGTTAGAGTTCAAAACAGGATTCGACTTATTGAAACTCACAAATAAACTTGGAGTCGCCACCTCATAAATTATTTAACTAGAAGTATTAGGCACCTACTTTATTTCTAGCCAACTTGTTAGTTGACTCCAAACTTAATCTACGAATTAGAAATTACGGGTAAGTGGAACAAATTAATCTAGGAGAAAAGTGTTAAGCACCTCCCATATTCCACGAAATGTGGTTCCCATCCTAACTAAATAATTGAGATGCAATATTAAAAGAAATTAAACTATTAATAAAAAATGTAAAGTTTTCACTATATGATACAATTAAAATACAAATATTTCGTATAAAAATTACTGAAGATCTCGTCTTCTCCAACGACTTCTTTGTTGCCTCGTCTGAATGTACCTCACAAATAAAAACAAATTGTTAGTGCAAAAAAATAAACAATGGAATAAAATAAGGTAAAAGTAATAATGGTGTTTCGCCGCACCATTTTCTGTGCTGTGTATGTATCTGCTATGTATGTGTGCATGTATGAAATAGAGAAGAAGAGAGGTTGATGATATGCATGTATATCCCCCACTATTGGTGATGTTGGTCTTTTAAAGACAAGAAGACCGATTAAAGCCGTTGGAGATTTGGCATAATTGAAGGGATTAAGGGTTCTGATTTAGGAATTAAAAAAATACGCTTCATATATTGAATCTGTAGATACAAAATTAGTGAAAACGGTGGCCGTTGGGAGCATGGTTCTAAGGGTATATGGGAGATCCTTTCTTTTGAACGTTGGAGGAGATAACGCTGGAGTGATGAGGGAGATGATTAGGGAAGATTCTGGTAAATACACTAGGGAAGCGTGAGACAGATGTTTTTCCTTTTTTCTTTAGGCTTAAATCAAAAAATTCAAAATACATGGAAGGAAAAAGGAAAATATATGGTATAATTAAAATATAGGAAATTTATTTGTTTAGAATTGTGGTCGGATTCAAAAAATAAGAGAATTTTGGTAAAGATAAAATAAAATATTTTTAGAATGGTAGGAACTTTTAAATAAAACAAATGTATCTAGTTAGGCATTTCGTCCAGGTTCAAGAAAATAGAAATTCTAATAGAAGAAAGAGGGAAAAAGAGATACTTTGAAATGGATGTTATTATAGGATGATAAAATTATGCATGTTTAAAATAATTTGAATTATGTGGTAGGCGATGAATAAAATTTTGACTGGATATTTTAATCAAATTGATATTAAACTCAAAGGTGTCAAAAAAATAATTAAAATATAGATATGCATATTTTGTAAAGAAAATGAAATGCACATATATTAATAACTGGGATCCAATAAAATTAGTAAAGCATAATTTGATGCGTATTCAACAAATAGCTTAATATGATGAACTTATATGATATGGTCACAATTAAATATATAATGTATAAATAGGGATAACACAAGTAAATGCATGCCTTCTAATGCATGTTTTATTCAAATAGCTAATATTGTACGTTTAAGTTAAATATAGCCAATTGTAGAAAAATGAGGGACAAAATTAGGTGTCAACAATGGGTACTCTTGACTGACAGAGGAGAACCTGAATATTTTGAAGAGAGTCATAGAAAGTGAAGAAAAAGAAAAGTGGTTTGATGCAATGAAATATGAGATGAAATCCTTCCATGATAATCATACCTTTGATTTTGTTTAGCTTCGTAGAGACAAAAAAGCTTTGAAAAAAAAAGTGGGGTTTCATGGGGAAATATGAACATGGTAACTAAGTTCTGTGGTACAAGGCTAAATTAGTTGTCAATGACTTTAATCATTAAAAAAGAGTTGATTTTGGTGAGATATTTTTTCTAATTGTGAAGATGTCATTCATTTGTGTGGCTTTAGGCTTAGTTTCAAGTCTAGATTTATAAAATGAGCAAATTGATGTGAAAATTGATTTTCTCCATGATCATTTAGATGAAAAATTTATATGGAGCATTCTGAAGGCTTTGAAGTCAAGAGAAAATAGAAATATGTTTGCAAATTGAAGAAGAGATTGTATGTCTTAAAACAAGCTCCAAGGCAGTGGTACAGGAAGTTTGGGTCTTTTATGCAGTAAGAGGGTTTCAAGAAGACTTCTTCAGACCATTGGATTTTTGTGCAAAAATTCTACGATAATGACTTTATTTTTTTTATTACTTTATGTTGATGACATGCTTATTGTTGGTCATAATGCTTGTAGGATTTAGAATTTGAAGCAAGAGTTGAACAAGTCTCTTTCCATGAAAGATTTAGTACCAGTAAAAGTAGATTCTAGGCATGCAGGTTGTCCGTGATAGAAAGGCCAAGAAGTTGTGGTTATCATAGGAGAGGTAAATTCTGAAGGTACTTCGCATAGTCAATATGGATAAAGCTAAGGTTGTCAGTACACCTTTAGCTATACACTTCAAATTATGTAGAAAGTAGTGTCGTTCTAGTGTTGATGAGAAGGAAGATATGAAAAAAGTTTCTTATGCTTCAATTGTTGGCAGATTGATGTGTACATTAATTTGCAAGAGTTCACATATTTCTCATATTGTTGGTATTGTTAGCCGTTATCTTTCTAATTCAGGAAGAGAGCATTGAAATGTAGTGAAGTGGATTATGAGATATCTTTGTGGAATTACTAGTCAGTGCTTGTGTTTTAGTACATGAAAGCCTATTTGATGCGGGGCAAATTGAGCCAAAGCACCAATCATCAAGAGTCTAGCTCGAGAGTACAAAAGATACAAGTCAAGGTCTCTAGAGGAGAGTTCGGGAGTGATTTGAAGTCATACACTTGAGCACCATTGAGGTACAATCCCCTAGGCACCAAGGAAGGACGCCCCAGACTCATTTTGAGCATCCTCTACATGCCCCAGGAAGAGGCGGACCGCCTCAGCAAGTGGGCAGAATGCCTATATCATTTCAGCTCGCAGGACTTTCAATTAGGCGGAGCGCCTCCTGCCATGGACGGAACGCCTAGTGCACTGCCTACTCTCAAGACTTGGAGGAGGGGAGGACTGCCTAGTGGGGTGGGCGGACCACTTACCTCTGTTGAAGGCATGACGAGATTTCCTTTTATTTTGTGTGTAATTCCTACTTTAGTCCTATATGGCCTTTATTATTTTAACCCACTTTGGGGGTGTTTTAGACCTTTCATTAGGTGTAAAGGAAGACTATAAAAACCTTCCTTAGTCATTTATTTCATTTAGCAAACCTTGAATGATGAAACTTGAAAGCTTGCGAGCTCTTCAATGAAAACCCCTTGTGCGGGCTTGATTTCACTTGGTGGATTCCAAGTTGAACTTCAATCCTTTCTTGATCATTTTGTGTGCGAGAGCCGAGTGTCTCTCGATGATAGTTGTTTAGTGTAGGTGTTCTTTGACATTCACCCGAGGTGTATCGAAACAAATTCTTTGGTGTTACTTAGGTAATCATTCGAGCCACGTCTCGCTTTTATCTTTACTTTATTGCTTCCGCATTATACCCTCCATCAGTTTGGTATCAAAGCACAGATAGGATTTATTCTTACAAACCCTCAATCGTGCCATTTATCTTTGTGATTGTTGTTTAGTTGTTGTTGTTCTTATTTGGAAGAAAAATAAAAAAAATTTAAAAAGTTGAAAAATACAAAAAAATTGGTGGAACTTGTTGGATTGGAACACCCAAACATTCAAAATCATTGGGTTTTGTTCTATATTTGATTCTCATTCTTTTGGTACCAAAATTTCATGATTTGATGATGTATTTCAAAATTTGAATAATTCAAAATCCCAAAAATTTTCAAACCCTAGAAATTCTTGCTTCAAAATCAAAATCGATTGATTGTTGTTTGTTTGGGGTTAAAACCTATTGGAGATTATTTAGAATCATCATATACATCGTTGGGTTTCATTAGATTGGAGAAAAAAATCGTTTTGATGGAAATTTGGGTGCTAAAGAAGCAAAAATGCGGAGTGAAACGCTGCAGGAAATTGGAACAGGCGGAGCGCCTAGCCATAAGGGCGGACCGCCTGATTCTTGGAGGAGTTGCAGTGGGTGAAACAGGCGGACCGCCTGTTACCAGGGGCGGACCGCCCACCTTGCTGACAACACTCTGGACACCTACTGGGCGGACCGCCCACTTTCGGGGGTGGAGGGCCTCTTTCTGGAACGTGTTCGGGTCGTTTAATTTTGTAGGTTTTCGTATTTTCTTGGCTTGTATTGCTTCCGGCTAGTACTTTTCGAGTAACACGCCTTCTTAACTAGTACTAGTACATTGAGCTTTTAGGATTCTCGTACTTAGAGGAGAGTAGAATTCAAAGAAGCCTCGTAGTACATTTTTCTTCAAGTGCTCACCTATATAGTCTAGCATTCATAGAGTCCCATCAACTCCACTCTTCCCAGATAGTATTGGTTCTTGTGAACATGAATGGTTATTGAAGAGGTTGTTCAACTACGAGAAAGCCTTTGAAATCAAGCTTGAGTGAACCTACCCCCACCACTAAATCGGGTGTATCCGAGTGACATTCAAAAGTAAGGGAGCGTGTGAGATTTTTACTCTAACCTATTTCTATAGTCTTTGGTTTTTTTGTAGGTACATGGCCGGAGATATTGACGAGACCATTAAGGTCCCGGTAAGCATCTTGACCCCTCTCTTGGCCGAAGTGAAAGGTATAAGTGCGAGGCTTGAGATCCTTAAAAGAGAAGAGACCCCAAGTGTCTCAAAAGATGCCGGCGAAGGCACTTGTGATAGTGTGTTGGGCACTCCCCAACCGTTGGGCATTCCCCAACTAGTGGGCATTTCCCAAAACTTGGCCATTCCCCAAGGTGTAGCCCGTGATGATTGGGCGTTAGGCATTCCCCACAACTTGGACAATCCCCAAGGTGATGAATTGAAATAGGTAAAGAGTCACTCTACTCCAAATGAGGAAATTCTTGAACTTCATCCCAATGCTCTTGAAAATGAGAGACAAAAAATAGAGAGAAAAAAGGAGTGAATGTGTGGAGTGATGTGAGTGGATTGTCACCCAAATCTACACTTGGCCTTTAGAGAAAAATGAAAGAAAATAGAGGAGAGGAATGACAAAATGAGAATGAGGACACCTTTTGTTCTAACTATGCTTTATCTTCTTCTTCGTTTTGTATTGGCTTTTGTGTAGGTACTCTTGGAGGCAAGCTAATGGTGCCTCAACCATGTGCTTCGAAAGGAAGGCAAGGTGATGAAGATCTTCATGGTGAGTTTCAAGAAGGAGTTGAACATGACACTTGAAGTGCTATGAGTGCTCAAGGAAGAAACTCAAGTGTAAGTGTTTCTTCACCTTTGCATGAACATGTTAATCCCTTGTCTTGTGAAGACTCAATGCTAGTTGGTGCTTGTGATGCATCTATTGAACTTGCAACTAGTGAAGAGTATAATGGTCAACTTGTGTGTGCATGTGAAAAACTAGTTGAGAGGATTGAAAAGCCACATCATGATGTGAGCCCGATATTCAAAGAACCTCTCTTTAGTGACGAAGTGATAGTTGACCTTGCTTGTGACCTTTGTTATGACACCCCACCCATATTTGATAAACGGGAAGATGAGTTATTTGACTCTACCCTTGTTGAGATAATTGATTTTTGTGGATTTGTGTGTCATAATAAGGATGGTAGTGACCTTAAGGAGTCTCTATTGAATGAGATAGATAGAGTTATCTATGATGACTCCTCAAGTGTGGGTGATGAACCTAGTTATGATACTTCACCTTTGCTTGACCACGAGGATGGGATGCGTACTTTTACTAATCCTTTATTTCAGGGCATCCTTATTTGTGGTGGTGATTTGTATCGAACTAGAATTGAAAAATTGGAACCTCCATGGTATAAGGAATTTGATCCCATAGAAAACGCTTTGTTTGAAGTTTCGAGTGAGGTAGATGACCCTAATCTTGTTACTCCGGGTTATGATGATGAAGAAGCCAATATTAATGCCTTCCTTGAGAGTTTACCTTGTGAGGAGGGTTGTCTTAAGGATGAACTTTGAGGTGAGTAGGTATCTCTTAGTGTGAGTATGAGAGCTTTTAAGAAGGGGAGTGGGGTAATTGACGCTTGTTGTAGATTGAACTGCTTTGCCTACTCCATCTCACATGTTGATCACACTTTGAGAACTGAGCATACCAAAACCATTGTGCCACATTATGAAAAAATTGCATTGAAGGTTTGGTGTGTTGGTCATGAGCTTAGGGATCATAGGAAACTTGATGGTTTGATGTTGCATTTTTCATGCCCTATTGATCTCTTTCTTTGTTCTTGTGTTGGGTGCGCTTCTTTGCTAAACTAAGTACATGTTGTTTCCCTTGGGAACATTAACTTTTTCATTGCTATTGATACTTGGTTGTACCACAAGAGTGTGTTTTCCCACACGATTTGCACTAACCTACTCTCGAAGTAGAAAGCTTTGCTTGTGTTTGTCATTGCTTGTAGGTTTTGATGGTTTGATTTTGAGGACGAAATCCTTTCAAGAAGGGGAGGATGATGCGGAAAAAATTGAGCCAGAGCGCCAACCATCAAGAGCCAAGCTCGAGAGCACAAAGGATAAAAGTCAAGGGCTCTAGAGGAGAATTTGGGAGTGATTTGAAGTCATACGCTTGAGCACCATTGTGGAAGAATCGCCTAGGAACCAAGTAAGGATGCCCCGGACTCATTTTGAGCATCCTCTACATGCCCTAAGAAGAGGCGGAGCGCCTCATCAAGTGGGCGAACCACCTATATCAATTCAGTTCGCAGGACTTTCAATTGGGCGGAGCGCCTCTGGCCATTTGCGGACCGCCTAGTGCACTGCCTACTCTTAGGATTGGAGGAGGGGCGGACCGTGTACCCCTGTTGAAGGCATGACGGGATTTCTTTTTATTTTATGTGTAATTCCTACTTTAGCCCTATGTGGCCTTTATTGTTTTAACCAACTTTGGGGGTGTTTTAGGCCTTTCATTAGGTGTAAAGGAAGACTATAAAAGCCTTCCTTAGTCATTTATTTCATTTAGCAAACCTTGAATATGGAATGATGAAACTTGAAAGCTTGAGAGCTCTTCAATGAAAACCCCTTTGTGCGAGCTTGATTTCACTTGGTGGATTCGAAATTGAATTTCAATCCTTTCTTGATCATTCTATTTGCGAGAGCCGAGTGTCTCTCGAGGATAGTTGCTTAGTGTAGGTGCTCCTTGACATTCACCCGAGGAGTATCGAAACAAGTTCTTCGGTGCTACTTAGGTAATCATTCGAGCCACGTCTCGCTTTTATCTTACTTTATTGCTTCCGCATTTTACCCTGCATCACTATTCTTGTGGTTATACTGATTTAGACATGGCTTGTGATGTTGATACTCATAAGTTTAATTTTTGTTACTTGATTACTTATCTTGGGGGAGTTGTGTCTTGGCAATCTAGATAGCAAAAATATTTTTTGCTATCTACTACAAAAGCTGAGCTCATAGTTGATGTTGAAGGTTGTAAAAAGTTGCTTAGGATGAAGCAAATTTTGAGGGAACTTGGCTTTGCTCATAAGAGATATGTGCTTTATTGTGACACAGTGTTATTCATGTTGGAAAGAATTCTACATTTTATGGTAGGTTGAATCATATTGATGTGACATACCATTGGATAGAGATCTGTTGGATGCCAAGTTGCTTTCACTTTAGAAGGTTCACGCTGATGACAATGGTTCAGATATGCTTACTAAATCTTTGCCAAGAGGGAAGTTTGAAGAGTGATGCTTGATTGCTGGATAGGCGGGTCTCCTCCACATAGTCGAGAAGGGAAGAGTTGTCATTTTTGGGCTTTTCGACGTAGCCCATTTTTGCCCGAAGCCCATTATTGTCAAGATATTTAAATAAGAATTTATTTTGTTATGAAATTAGACTAGAGAGAGAAATAAGAGAGCAGCCATTTTGAAGAGCTTTTGAGAAATAAAAAATTTGTTCTTTTCTTCTTAAAACTTCTGCTTCAGGTAGTCCACTCCAAACTGTGTTTTGCAATTTGTTAACCGTTGGATCGTGCTAAGATTTGAACTAGAGATTCTCTAACATCCTATTATTTGTTATGGATGGGGCCATTGGAGTGTTTGTGGTTTGTAGCTTCTATTTCTGGGTCGTGAACCGTAGCTCGTTTTGAGGTGAAATCTATCCTTTTCTTCACTAGTTTGTGCTATCTTGATTGTATTATTGCTCATTTTTTGACACTTATTTGGTGGAGAATTCGAGAACATTCTAAATCTTGTTATTGATTTTGTAGGCCAAGATCCCAAAGTTTTTTTTCCTCTTGATATCGAAGAGGTTTTACACTAAATTTGATGTCTTGTATTGATTACTTTACCTTGCTATTTTATTGTTGTTGGTTGCCACTATTTTAATCTATGCTTAGGATTAGTTTGATCCTTGTGTTCAACTTGTGTGGGAATTTTTTAGACTTGAAAATTTCTTCGGCAATTACTTTATCGTGCAATCTTGGTTATTGTTTGTTTCTTCCCAACCGTGATTTCAATCTCTTAATTCGAGATATGAATTTTTCCGTGAAGTCGTGCAGGTCTGTCAAAGTTAGCGTGGGAACAACGGTATCAATTTCAAAAAATTGATTTGGCTACTCCTGAAGGCATTAGACAACGAATTTTTTATAGGCCGCAGCCCATCGAGTTTCGATTCTATGGAGATTGAAGGCTTGTGATTTCAACACTCCTGGCTCAAGAACAAACTTTTCCAGCGAATATGCAGAGCTGGTTACAAGCGCAATAGAAATCGTTGTAAGCTTCTAAAATTTACTCCAGCTTCTCAAGATAGATCTTGAAGCTGAATTTTGAATATGTTATAGTCCTTTGAGTTATGATTCTGTAAAAACATGCAACATGTAATTTGGACAATCGTACGTCTGGATAATGAATGTTCTATGGTAAGCGCTCAAAACTAGCATAACACTATTGTTAAAAAATCCCTTATATGACGTCAAAGTTTATATGACATACCAGAGGCCTTCTTGCTGCAACTGGGGGCATCTCCATTGGGCGCATCACTCCATGAATTTCTTCGCCAGATTGCCCCAAAAAAGCAAAAAAAAAAGCTCCACTGACCTTGAAGGTTATGATGCACATGATCGAGCATCTTCCCAAAGATTCTATGAGGTTATTCCATGCCGAATTCTAAAATACACCATGTATCTCTCTGCCAAATCTCGAAGGATCATGAAATATTCCATGCGCTTCTTTCAGCAAGCCGCGAGGGTGACATGTGGTTGTCGCAAGGAATAGAAAAGAGTCACTTCAATTATCTCTCTCGCCAAGCCACAAATGCGGAAGTGTGGATCTCTTACAAAGGTTGCAAAGAAGGTGGACGGTCCAAATGGTTTCTCACTAAAGCCGCAAGGAAGGAATGCTTCATATACTTCTACAAGGCCGTGAAATGACTCCTCTAAGTCTTCCCTAACTTGCAAAAGAGGTTGATTTATCTGCTTCTTTGCCTAAACTAGGATGGGGACTCGGCATGTGTCATTCCTTCCTAGAATGAAATGATAGATTTACTCGATGTAGCATTCTTATAATTATGATTGGGTCATGTAGCTAAATTAATTGCCAATCACTTTCACTTAATCCACTTTCATGTAAGTTCCTTTATGAAATGGTCGTTTAGAATGATCAAATGACATTTACTATTTTCTAAATGGTTCCATTTAAAACATAGTTGCCATTAAACTTTCTTTTACATCACTATTTTAATTATTTCAAAAGGCATAAACGTAAGTTGTTGTCAAGGCTATATGCAGAATCTCACAATATTTATCTAATATATTGACCAAAAAATTACCACACGTTCAAAGAAAATCATAGTAGTTTAAGCAAATTTGTATTCTCGGTATCTTTTGTCGTTAATGTTTGAATAAATCTAAGTTTTTTTCACTATTTTTATTGGTGATATCTTTTCGGCATTTGCACGATTGAGTGCTATCTTTTTGTGAAACGTACATGCTCTGCAATCTAATAAGTAAGGTAATCATTAAAAAGATATACCTCACTTGGAACATTAAAATTCTTTATATGGAGCAAGTTTCTCATGTGTTTTCAATATTCAGGGTCAGAACAACAACTTGTAAAAATTAATACTTGCCACGGCAAGTAGAAGTTGTTACAAAACTCGTGACCAAGGTAATTGTCATATATTAAACTTTTATGCATTAATAGTGTAAAATAAAATAAAAACATTATCAACATGCATTAATCGTATCAATGTCACGGTATATAAATACTTGAGATTTAAGATGATTGACCATGGTAAATCTCTATTTCAGAATGTTGTTGTAGGTTGATCTATGTCTACAAATTTATGTATTTGCTAGAGCTGCAATCATGGTGGTACATCCACAAGTAAAGATCTATTTTTTTATGCAGAGTGACTTTAACATGGTATCATTCGAGCTTTTAAAATATGTATGTAGATGTCAAGCTAAAATTTCTTATGCTGTTTCTTTAAATGTATAATTAGCTTATTTTCGTTATTCAATCAGTAGTTGATATGGAGTTGACATGGAATTACATATTTCTTATTCATGATTTGTGAAAAATTGTATTAGCGCTTTAGATTATATTAATGGTCCTTTTGACACAAAGTGGGTAGTGTTTTGGTAATGATTTTGACACAAAGTGGGTAGTGTTTCTGAAAAAAACAGCATTGAGTTATATCTAGCTGTTTTTTTGTCTTGTGAAAATGGTAAGTCTAATTAGCTTATCTTCACGACTTTTTTCATGGAAATAGGAATTCGCCATCTTGTGTAGCCAATGCTTTGGAAACTTATAATCATTTTAGTGATCTTGCCTCGATGATGAAGTATGTAAATTATAATAGTCTAGGCATTGATTTGTGTGGGTGAATTTTTTGGGAAGTTTCTCTATCTACTTTGAATATATGAATCGCGGGAGAGAAAAATCTAAAGAACTTATCCTATTGCTACATATGTCAAGAAATGCTTTAATTCTTTAGTACATACTCCGTCTCATTTTATTTGTCGTACTTTATTTATTAGTCCATCCCAAAAAGATTGTCATAGTTCTCAATTTGGAAATAATTTAATTCTAGTCTTCTCACATCCACAACTACAAAAATATGTATGGCTTACTTAAGACCACAAATTTCAAAGTTTTCCTTCCTTCATAAAATATTGTGCAAGTCAAACTATCACAATAAAATGGAATGGAAAGAGTAATTATTTCTCCTAGTATATTTGTATGGAATCTTAACTTGTACCTGGAAAATGCTTCCTAATTGTTGGTGTTCCCCGTGTTCGAATATATAAATAGAAATAGAAGAAACATCAACATAAACAAATGGTAGTTTAAAATTGAGAAAATTTCATGCCCACAAGTTGCTTGTGTATTCTTAAAAAATCAAATGCCTTCACTGTTGTCCAAGGCTATGGACTAATTCCTTTGAGGATAATTAACTATTCTGTAATAGCGTCATTTAAAAATACAGAATCGTGCGAACTCACAGAACATAGCAACTCACACAAAGCATACATTTCTTTTCGTAAAATAATACAGAAAAAGAGGAGTGTTTTCGAAAATTTTGTAAGTTAAATGTGAGGTGATGCCTCACAATTTATAGCCAATAAAGTGGTTTGTGGTGAAAATGTGTGAAGGCTTTTTCAATGTAAGGGGCAAAGAAACCATTTCCCATTCACACCTCTAAAAAAAACCAACAATTATCTACATGAATGGAGAATAACTATATGATGAAAATACACATGAAAATTGTGTGATTCGCAAATAAGGATTAATCGCATCGGAAGAAGTAGGTTTCTCTTTTAACATTCGGTAGTGAACATACATCGGATATGCTCGGACAACCGGTAGATTTGATATTTTTGAACAGTTGAGATTTGATGATTTGCATAGACAACGTAAGACATAAAATTAATCCTTATTCGTCTTTGATTCTCCTTGAAGCGTCTAACATAACACACTTACATAGTTGATTCCTATATTCGATAATCCTATATCAAACTTAGAAACAATTAGGAAGTCTTAACGCCTTATCCTCCTCATAAACCATTACAAAAATGGACCATAATTTTGTTTAACGATGTTGAGCCGTCATTCACGACTTTATTTGAGCCGCATGAATATATATTAGCATCTCCAGTATTCTAGGTAGTATTACTTTCATAAAAAAAATTTATTGGCCATAGCCTCATTCCCGTCAATGACCTCTCAACTGTCTCTCTCGTTATGTCCTTTATAAGTGGGTCCGATATATTATCGTTTTAGCTCACATAGCCAATTATGATAATTCATCTAAAGAATAGTTGTCTGATGATTTTATGTCTTCATCGTATGTGGCCACTTTTCTCGTTATGTATAACGCTCCTACCTTTTCCTATTTTGTATGCATATAGGTGTTAATGGTTCGGGCAAAAATTGCACATCCTCCAAGAAGACATTGTCGAGTTCATTAATAATCCACTAGTTTCAGATATTATCATTTTAGTCCTCAATTCCATAGTAGTTTTATCTCCGTCGTTATTTTGTAGAACGTTGCACGTATTGGCTGTTAGCTGGAGTTGTTAGAAGATGGATGCTAGCTGACAGCATTGCCTAATGTAATTAAACGACAGCCTAGGGTCATGCAGTCATCATCTTGAATGAAATGACCTTTATTTTATCTTTCTTTTATTGTTTTATTCAATTTTCCATTTGCTTCCAAGCATTACAAAATACGAACAGATTCAAATGTCAACGATGACCAACAGATTAAGAATTGTGGAAGTAGACCAAATGGAAAAGGAGCTCAAATAATTGGGAAACTTTAGATTAGTTACACTAATGAAAAATTCATCAATAGTTTTCCTCGAGTCTTCTTTTCTTCGTTAGGTCATGATTCCTAAGTCGGGGCTCGGCTCCGATAACACAATTCCGGAAGGAGTCGGTAGTTGGGCACTGAATCATAGAATATTGTGGAAGTTGACTTAACGGAATATGAGCCAAACTAATCGTGAAAACTCCGGATATATAATACTATTGACAAATTGAACACTATAGAAGTCGAAGCATAGGAGCTAAAATATTGTGCAACTTCAGCTCTATGACACAAACATACCATATACAAGCAACTAGCTATTCCTAGACAGTACACATCCATCTTGGTCGCTATAGAAGTAGCCCGTAAAACAGGTTTATAACCTTAAAGTGACATAGCCAATGTGTCCAATTTCTGTCGTGCTCAAACCAAGATAGTGTTCTCTTGGGGTGAAAGAATAGGGCTTCACCCTCGATGTGAAACTATTACAATTCTCTCCAGCTAATAAGGCAGCCCCAAGCTTTGTTCGATACAATGCTTACTAAGTTTCTGCAACACATTCAACTCAGATTCTGCTAAATGATGTGCATTAATACCTAAAACAAAGAAAATGACTTGATTAAACACACACAGAAACAGGGAAATGGGTCAATATTAATTCATTTACCCTTTTCGTAAATAATCTAAATGATTCCTAAACAAACAAAATTAGGATTCATACAACGGACCTACTACTTTTGTGTTGAAGCATAGTTGATTGACTAATTCATTAAGTGTTCACATCATACACAAAATGGAACAGAGAAAAAGAATACCAATCACACATTTATACATTATTCTTTGTTTCTCATTTCAAGAACATGATTTGAGCGTCAACATCCAGATCACAGTTACTATCATGACAACTAATTTGCATAAAACAGGTAAGGTTTTTCTTTAGGTGACAAAACAAATATTTATTGTCATCTATACTATAAAACTGAATAACTTTAGAGTCGACGAAACGAAGATAGAACGGAGCCTGCCTAAAGAGATTTCCACCCGAAAAAGGGAGGGGCTTTGATGTTAAAGATATCCTTGCTTTAGGTGGATTCAAAATATAGTACTAAAAGAATAATTTTCATGGTACCATCATTTGCAAGCATGACCAATAATGAATTTTTATAGGAGTCAAGTCACAAGATATTCTTTAGCCATAGTTGAAGTGCTAGGCAAATTAAGACCAGCAATGTTCATAAAAAACATGATCCAGTTTACTTTTCTGCTTCTTATTAGTACTTTCGTTTCTCTCTTTGGGGGTTTGTGGCTTGGGGGTGGGGTGGAATTGTTAGGGGTTAATAAGAGTCCACTTTCCTCGTCAATATTACTGCAATCTATTGAAGAAGATGAAGACCATTCGCACTTGCCAGAAGACTTCAGTTGTCACAATAGGTTTGTTTAACTCGGATCCGATTTTAGGCCAATTAACAATTAAATTTATATTTGTGGAGTTACAATCAATAGTTTAGATTAAGAGTTCAAGTGAATAATTATGCTGATCGCTATATTATCGTTATATTCGTGTTTCCCAGTAATAATGAATAACAATATAGAAACGAGATATAACCAGAAATAAGTAGAACTAAAGCGTTAATGAAATAGATAGAAGTAACCGTGTTGGATCGCTTGAGCCCGGTGAGACTTCCTTCTTACTGATTGCACTTAGAGACTAAAGGGCAAAGTATGCAAGCAAAGAACAGTGTTTGAGCGAGAGTAAGAGAATATTCTTATTGATCCTGTAGATAGGAAGTAAAGTTGTTTTTCAATGGTATAGGACGAGTGCTATTTATAGGTCTGATAGGCATCCGTTGGGTTCTGTAACCGCTAGGCACGTATCCGTCGGATATGTAACCGCTAGATCGTAATTACTACTGCCTTTATGACCATTTATTGAGTGATCGCCCATGATCAGGTTAATAATTGCTCATTTAGATCGTGCTGACCTGGGAAGCATTACACAGCTACTTTAGGTCTGCTCGTGGTAACCGCCATGCTAGTTGTCTGTTCGTTGAATGTCTGTCCGGGGAAACGTCTGCCCGTGCCACGTGGCATACATATGTTCTTTTTAGGTGACGTCAGATTTTATCCAATACAGATAGTCCCCGCACTTCTCGAGCAGAGTTTCTGCTCGAGGAGTGGATGTGAATTTTGGCGGGAATTTTCATTTTGCAAAGTCCAATCTTTGTATGACAAAGCTAGGTGACGTACATATCTTATCAGCTACGTGACAAATCTCTATGACGCGCGCATTAAATGCGGAGTAAAAAGTAACTGTAGCTTGCACTCCTGCGCGCCTGCAGCCTGTTTTGAGGTGACTACTGCGCGTCTCAAGGGTAAAAATAATGATTTTAACCGCCTCAATCATGTGCACACGTCGACTGCTGATCGCGAGGTGACCGCTGCTTTTCAGGGTAATGATGATACTACAAAAGTTGGTGAAATCTACTTCTTCTTTTGACGGTTGGGTTTGATCGTGGCCTCTCGGATGATCTCCACGTGTCTCGAGAGAATTTGATGGCAAGATTTCTGCTCTTATAAATAGGGGTTTGTTGAGTGAGAAATCTTTTTACTTGCTTTCATTTTCTTTCTGCTAAATCTTGGAAATTCTTTGAACATCCCTCAGCCTTCTTTGCGAACTCCTTAATCCTCCTAGAATTATGTCTTAAAGAGCTAGAAAAACCCAAAATGTGGATGCAGCTGGTAGTTCTTCGGCTGCCGCTCCCAGGCCTAGGGCTACTCAGGCCACTGCTGCGGAGATCATCCCTAAGAAGTGGGGTGATTTAGAAGCAGATTGCAATATCAAGGCCTCCAATAATTATGGAGATATACGCGTGTGGCCAGCGTATAGATTTAGATCTGGAATCACATCGGAGTTGATCCTACGGGTCAGAATAGACTATAACTGGGACGAGATTGTCCCCATCTTGCCGGTCTCGGAAGAGAAGAACATTACTTAACATAGGGCTGGGTGGACAGCTATGTGCACCTACCCTTTTACAATTGGATGTAAACTACCCTTGCATCCTGTGCTTGAAAGGCTTTGCAGGGAGTATTTACTCAGCCCGGGGCAGCTGTGCCCCAGTGTATATAGAATATTTACCCTTGTAGATTGGTTTGCAGAAGAAACCGATCAACTTTCTGAATATGAACATTTTATCTCCTTGTACAGTATACAAATTTTCAAGGACAGTTTCGTCAACGTCAGGATTCGCGAGAGTAAGGGCTTGGTGTGCAGCTCCGAAGACACCAGCGACCGAGGCTGGTTACACCGGTATGTGTTCGTGCGCACCACTGCCTTGTCCCTCAACTCCAAGGCTTACCTGCCCGAGGTCTGGAACAAGAAGCGTAAGTCCCCGAGTTTTCTTTTGAGTTTTTTTTTTTTTTTTTTTGTGCTTCCCCTTCTCCTATTGTTTGCTTAATCCTTTGACTCTTCTTTGTAGCTGACAAGCGACCCTACGACGGGCTCATATCCGTCGATGAGCTGACAGTGTGGGTCGAGGCGATCCTGAAGGAGTTTCCTCCTGAAAAGAGAGAATGGGCGTATTTTGCTAAGCAGAAGAGTTTGACCGTGAAGACTCACGGTGAGAACTTTCCGTTGTTATAGCCATTTCTTACCTTTGTAATTTTTGCTGTGTCTAACTGTTCTGCCTTTTGTAGGTCTGGGTACTCAAGTGGATTTTTTCCCCGCCCCTCCGGCTCAAGCAGTTTTCGCTGTAGATCCTGATGACGAGGCAGCATCTACACTAGCTTCAGCGGAAGCACTGCGCAGAAGAGAAGGCGGCGAAGAGCTCCTGTCCAACAGGCTTGGTTCCTTGAAGAGGAAAAAGAAAGGCCAAGATGAGGGCGGAGCACGGAAAAAGTCTGCTCGTAAGACTTCCGTTGCTGCCGGGCGATCCTCAGCTGCTGCAGACGGATCCCTGCCCAAAGCCAATGTGGCGGAGTCTGCAGGGGAGACTGCAAAGCCTACTGCCGAAGTCCCTGATTCTGCGCTGGGAGAAGGTCTAGACAAGGTGGTGATTGATCTTTCAGACACTGAGGCTGAAAGTAATGAACCCCTTGTGCGAAAACCTTATCTTTGGAGTGATAAAAGGAAGGTTGAGGAAGAGGCTGCCCGTACTCCGGAGAGGAGTCCCCGAGTTGATGACGGGGTGAAGGTGGCTCCTTCCCGTGTAGACAAAGGGAAAAGAAAAGTGGGTGAAGAAGAGGAAAAGAAGAAGAAGAAGAGGTAAAGGAAGAGGTTCCCCAGGAGGGTGGCCGAGGTCCCTGTGTTTTTCGTTTCGAGGATCTGGAAAATGTGGCCACTGAAGGGGGGACGCCGGTTGGTCTTCACGAGTGCGACACGATAGATCCTGGAGTGGAGGGTGACTCCAATTTATCAACAACAAGGCTTGTCTGGCGGTGAATCATCAACGGTCAGACTGGATTAAAGGACATCAGGGGTGTGCGCTACAAGTTTGGTCCAAACTACCCCTCTGAACAGGCTTGGGAACCCAAGTACTGCGAGAGGAAGCACACCATGAAGCTAGCCCCTGACGTCAACTTTATATCCAGGCCGGGTAGTTTAGCCAAGGCTGTCTCTTCACTCATCGATCCCCGAGAGGAATGGACAATGAGGGAGATGAGTGACGAGGAGTTGGCTTTTACAATCGCCGATGACTCTGCCTGGGTAAGCGTTTGTCGCTTGTGTTTAGAAGTAATTTGATTTCATACTTCTAATCTTTTATTTCTTTTGTTTTTTCAGTCAAGTATGATGTCTGCTGAGCTGATGTTCTGCTCCAGGATCAACAATGTCGATCAAGTTGTCGAAGTGAAGAAAGAGTTTCTGAATGCTCTGGAGGAGAATAAGATCCTGGCAGAACAGTGTGGTCTTCTTAGGGGTGAAGTTAACCGATTGACTGAGGTTAACAACGAGCGAATTGAGCGGATTAACGAGCTCACCAAGGAGAAGGACCTTCTTTCTGAAGATAAGGAAGGGTTCGCATGTTCTGCCCAGGGTCTGGAGATTCTGCTTGAAGAATGCAAGGCTTCGCTGAACAGAGCACTCGGTGAGCATGGATCTCTTGAGACGGATTTGCAAAGGGCTAATGAAGAGTCTGTTAAAGCCAGAGCTGAACATCAAGCTGCTAAGGACCAGGTTGCCCAGTTGCTAAATGTTCAGAGTTCATTATCTAAGAACTTGGCAAACCTGCGTGATCAATCTGAGATCAAGGCAAAGCTTGCTGTGCTCGAGGCTAAGCGTACGCTGCTTGAGCAAGTCTAGACTAAGCAGATCAATGTTGAGGAGACGCTGCTGAAAACGAAGAGTGCTATTCGCGGAGTAAGACAAGCACTGAACCTTTCTCCTGAGGAGTTTGATGCAGACGAAGATGAAGATGAGGATGATAGCAAAAATTCGGGTGGCGAAGGCAGAATTGACGAAGCTGGTGCGTCGAGTTCTGGTCGTAGCCCCAAAAACTGATGCCCTCAAAGTTTGATTGAGTTTCAAGTTTGTACATCTGGCGAGAGCCAGATTAGTTGGTTGTGGATAGTGGTCTCTTAGGGCTCTCTGATCCTATTTTGGCCGGTCTCATTAGGCATTTGATCACTCTGCAAAATTTCTGTCAGCCGTTTTCGGCATTTTATAATTTTACAGGACTATGTATATACAATTTTAGATCCTTATCAATTCAATGACTATATTTAGCTTGAACTTTTGATCTTTCGTTTGTATGTATTGTGGCTTTTATGCCTTATGCTTAGGAGCTTTTGAAGTTTGAACTTTATTAAGTTCTGGTCTCCAAAAGTCTGTCCAAATGTTTTAACTTAGCCTTTCCCCCCAAAGAAGAGGTGATAAGTTGTGAAAAATCTGCGCAGATATTTTATTCTGACCGAGTCGTGGTCGATAGATTTCTGGCCGAATCGTTGGCCTTTGTGAACAACTTTGCTTATCGCCTTGATAGTCGAAAGTCGTCGTAGGAATTTATTAGCTCTAGCCGAGTCGCTGGCCTTGTGAATGACTTCTCTTATTTTCGTGGAAGTTTGTCACGTAAAAGTTTTTGAAATTTGAAAACTCGCCTTTTCACAAGGTCTTTTGCCTTTGTGAAGGTCTTATCTGGCCTACCTACAGGGGCCTCTCACCACCCTCCTTGTTTTTATGTTGGAACACGATAAGTGATAACATAAAAAGAGTTAAGGAAAGTTGTATATAAAAGAACACATATAACCAAGCGAGGAGTGTGTCCGTTGTGGGATTCGAACCCACAGCCGCAAAGTTGAAGAACTTCGAGCTCTACCAGTTGAGCTAAACGGATCTGACCTTATTCAGGCCGTTAGTACCATTTAGAAGAAGTACAATAAAAGTAAGAATTGTCATAAAAGTAAAAAGCAAGAAGAAAATAACTGACCGTTTCACCACTCAGAAGTGATACATTTTGAGGTGAATCACGTTCCAGCTGTTTGGGACAATGGAACCGTCTGGTCGTGCTAGGCGATAAGATCCCTTGCCGACTGAGGCGATTACCTTGTAAGGGCCTTCCCAATTAGGGCCTAGCTTACCTGAATTTGCTTCCTGTGTGGTCTGGGATACTTTCCTTAGCACAAAGTCCCCAACCTGGAAACTTCGTACGCACAGTCCCCGATTGTAATATTGTTCAATTCGTTCTTTTTGAGCGACTACCTGTACGAGAGCTAGTTCCCTTCGCTCTTCGAGGAAGTCTAGCTCTTCAGAGAGATTGACTGAATGCGACTCTTTAGTGGCATGTGCATACCGTAGGCTGGGTTCTCCGATTTCGACTGGGATTAGTGCTTCCGCGCCGTATACTAATGAATAAGGCGTCTCACCTGTACTCATTTTTATTGTTGTCTGGTAAGCCCATAGCACACCGGGCAGTTCTTCCACCCAACATCCTTTTGCCCGCTCAAGGCGCTTCTTGAGTGATTCAACGATGATTTTATTTGTCGACTCTGCCTGTCCATTGGCAATCGGGTGATAGGGGGATGATGTGATCCTTTTGATGTGCAAGTCGTCGAGGAACCTAGTCACTTTCTGGCCGATAAATTGCGGGCCGTTGTCCATGACTATTTCCTTAGGTGCTCCAAAGCGGCACACGACGAAACGCCAAAGGAAGTCAATAACCTCCGTTTGCGGTATCTTTGCATATGCTGCTGCTTCGACCCATTTGGTGAAGTAATCGGTGATGATCAACAAGAAACGTACCCCTCTTGGCGTCGTGGGGAGAGGTCCAACTATGTCTATTCCCCATTTCATGAATGGCCACGGGGAGATTATTGAGTGGAGTGGTTCTGCTGGCTGATGAAGGAGATGTGCGAATCTCTGACACTTGTCGCATTTTTTTACAAACTCATTCGTATCCTTCTCCATCTTATCCCAGTAGTATTCTGCACGAATCAACTTGCGGGCTAATGCCTTGCCTCCAGAATGATTACCACAGCAGCCTTCATGGACTTCCCGCATCACGTAGTTGGTTTGGTTTGGTCCGAGGCACTTTGCGAGAGGTCCAGCGAACGTCCTGCGATAAAGCTCACCGTTGAGGATTGTATACCGAGCAGCTTTTATCTAGAGCTTGCGTGCGGCTTTGGCGTCAGCGGGCAGAGTTCCATGAACAATATATTTTATAATTTCATTCCGCCAGTCCGAAGTTGCGTTCATGGCATTGACTTCAAACTTCTCTCGGTTTACGGCTGTGTAGAGGAGTTGAACGACAGCTGAAGAACTGGCCACCCCCATTTCTGCTACTGATCCTAGATTCGCCAGAGCATCGGCTTCATGGTTCTCTTCCCGTGGTATTTGGAGTGCTTCCCATTCGTCAAACTGTGCCAGGAATTCTTTCACACGGGCAAGGTATACTTGCATTCTGGATTCTCGTGCAATGAATCCTCCGGTTATCTGGTTGACTACCAATTGAGAATCATTCTTGAGTTTGATGATGTTTGCTCCATAGCTCCGAGCTAACTCCAATCCTGCAATCACAGCCTCATATTCGGCTTCGTTGTTAGTAATAAACGGGCACTTGACGGCTTGCCTGATGGTCTCTCCGGATGGGGTGACGAGGACCAAACCAAGACCGGACCCTTTGACGCTCGAGGAGCCGTCAGTGTACAGGGTCCATTCACCAAGAGCCTGCCCAGTAGATAAGATGGCATCTTTTTCTGCCTCAGGATATATATTCGCACTAAAGTCTGCTACAAAGTCTGCTAGGGCTTGTGACTTTATGGCCACGCTAGGCTGATAAGTAATATCGAATTCACTTAACTCTATAGCCCATTTTACCAATCTTCCCGAAAATTCAGGTTTGTGCAAAACATTTCGTAAAGGAAAGGTTGTTACCATAGCTATTGAATGACTTTGAAAATAAGGGCGTAACTTACGAGCATCAGTTACTAGTGCTAAAGCCAATTTCTCCAAAGGTTGATACCGTGTTTCTGCGTCAATTAAAGCTTTGTTGATGTAATAAATGGGAAGTTGTTTACCTTTTTCTTCTCGAACCAGGACTGCGCTTACCGAGGATTCTGATACCGCCATATAAATCAGCAACTGCTCCCCGTGTTGAGGTGTGGAGAGCAGTGGTGGATTGGACAGATACTTTTTCAGATCCTTCAGTGCTTGTTGGCATTCGGGAGTCCAATCGAATACTTTGTTCTGCTTCAAAACATCGAAGAAACTTTTGCATCGGTCTGATGATCGGGATATAAATCTTCGCAAGGCTGCCACCCTTCCTGTCAACTTCATGACGTCCTTCCGGTTGTGGAGCACATCTGGAATTGGCTCGATGGCTTTGATCTGAGCGGGGTTAACTTCAATTCCTCGCTGAGAGACAATGAAGCCTAGGAATTTCTCTGATCTGACTCCGAATGCACATTTCTCCAGGTTCAGCTTCATGTTGTACTGATCGAGAATTCGGAAAGCTTCCTTCAGATGCGCTAGATGGTCCTCTGCTTGTTTGGATTTGACCAGCATGTCATTGATGTACACTTCCATAGTCTTACCGATATGGTCATGGAACATCCGATTGACTAGGCGCTGATACGTTGCACCTGCATTTTTCAACCCAAATGGCATAACTTTATAACAGTACGTACCTCTACAGGTTATGAACGCCGTTTTCTCCTGGTCATCGGGGTCCATCAATATCTGATTGTACCCAGAGTATGCATCAAGGAAGGTAAGCACTTTATGCCCGGCCGTTGCGTCAATCAATTGGTTTATCTTGGGAAGGGGATATGAGTCTTTCGGACAAGCTTTGTTTAGATCTGTGAAGTCAGTGTAGACTCGCCATTTGCCATTCTTCTTGGGCACAACGACCACGTTAGCTAGCAAGTCTGGGTATTTGACTTCACGCACAGCTCTGATCTTCAACAGCCGATCGACCTCATCATTGATGATCTGATTCCGAAAAGCTCATTGCTGTCGCGTCTTCTGTTTTAATGGGCGGTGGTATGGGTCAACGTTCAACCTGTGAGAAATAACATCTGGAGAAATACCTATCATATCTGCATGAGACCAGGCGAACGTTGTATGCCGCTCCTCGAGGAACTGGAGGATATCTCCTCGTAAGCGTTCGCTCAACTCCGTCCCCAAGTAGACCTTCCGCTCTGGCTTTTCTGCGAACAACTCTTCGGGCTCCAAGGCCTCTACGGTCGGGATGTGACTTTCTCGCTCGTCCAGTTTTTTGATGAATTCTGGGACCTCGTACTTTGCTTCTGCGTTTGGCATGTCTGATCCCGGTTGCTGTAATTGCTATTTGCTTCCTTCGAGCAGTTTAAGGACTACTGAATAGCAATCTCGAGCAGAGCGTTGCTCCCCTCTTACTTCACGCACTCTCCCATTTAGATGGGAATTTGAACACCTGATGATAAGTGGAAGGAACGGCTTGCATATCATGGATCTAGGGTCTTCCCAGGATGATGTTGTAAGCTAGGTCCGCATAGGCAACATGAAACGTCGTCTCCTTCGTTACCCCTTCAACAAGAGTCGTTAGAGTAATCTCGCGAAGGGTCTTCTCACTTGAATTGTTGAAACCGGAGAGAACTCGAGATATTGGCACGATCTTATCTGATAGCTGCATCTCCCTTACAACTCGTGATTGAATAATGTTCGCAGAGCTGCCCGCATCGATGAGTACTCTCTTGACGTCGAATTCCGCCACGCGTAACGTTATGACTAACGTGTCGGCGTGTGGGAACTGCAATCCATCTGTGTCTTAATCTTCAAATGTTGTGGTCTCCTCTGGGCCTGGACGTTTAGTCTTGGTGATGGAGACTTTTGCATATTTCTTTGCCGTGAAAGTGACGGAATCCACTTCAATCCCCCCTGAGATAACATTGACTGTCCTCTTCGGGGAGGATGCTCGTGGAGGGCCAGATTTGTTATGCTGAGCCTTCGCGTGGGTTTGCTTTCCCTTCTCGGTCAGGAACTCCTTCAAGAACCCCTGTTTCAATAAATGTGCAATTTCATACCTTAAGGCTTTGCAGTCTTCGGTGGTGTGACCGTAGTCGCGATGGAACTCGCACCATAGGTCCTGGTTTCACTAATTGGGGTCGGTCTTCATGTCCTTTGGCCATTTAACCTTCTCTCCCATATCTTTGAGCGCTGCTACTACTTCAGTCATTTCGAAGTTGAAGCTTGGCAGGCTCGGGGTGCCACGGGGACTAGAATCAGAATCCTCTCTTCGGGATAGCCCTCTGTTGTTGCGGCTGCGTCCTTTGGAGTTGTTGCGTGACTGGTCAGGGTACGGCTCGTAACGCACGTTTGACCTCTCCATTTCCGCCTTCCCGCCAGGGCTGCCGCTGCGCGATTGAGTCCTTCCTCGGGTACCTGTTCCAATCAATTTAACTTCATCAATACGTACTTTTGAGTTGTAGCGGTTGTAGACGTCCGACCATTTGGCTGCTGGAAATTCGCGAAGGGATTTGTATAGCCTGCGCGTAGCCTCTGAGCTCCTGATATCCAAACTGTTGGTGAACGCAATCGCTGCCCATCTGTCCGGTACTTTCGGTAACATCATTCGTTCCCGTTGGAAACGATCCATATATTTACGGAGAGACTCGTCGGGCCTCTGCTTGATCTCGAAGATATCTTCTACGCGAGTCTCTGTTTTCTGAGCAACGGTGTGTGCCTTCACGAACAGCTCAGCCATCTCTGCGAAGGACCCAATGGAGTTTGGTGGCAACATTGAGTACCATCGTAGAGCTCCGTCTGCCAGCGTTTCCACGAACTTTTTCAGCTGAACCGATTCGATCTCCTCATTAGTGAGATCACTTGCTTTTATGAAGTTGCTGAACATCATGAGATGATCGTTGGGGTTGGATGTTCCACGATATCTCGGAATATTCGGCATTTTGAACGTCTTTGGTATCGCCTTTGGGACTGCTTCCTTCTTCCAAGGCCGCTGAGAGTAACGTTGGACATCGACTTTCATCAGCGTGGGTGGAGCGCCTGGTATCTGATCGATTCTCTCGTGGAGAGACTTCGGAAGCACTTCTTGGCTCTCTTTGAATTGTTTGGTGAGGGCCTCCACGACGATGCTCGTTTCTGTGGACGCCATAGACCCTCCGTTTCGATTTTTGTTGATTTGAGTCATTGGATCCACGGTTCCTCCGCTGTTTCGCTCCCCACCTTGTCTCGAAGTGTGCGAGGAAGGGGCATCTCGACCTGGCGCTGTAGCATCAACTCTTGCGACCGGGGGAGCTTGTCCTCGGAGAGAGTTGATCGCCTCCCTTATCCCTCTGTTGTCCTCTGCCTGTTCCTGCATAAATGCATAGAGGGTTTCCTGGATGTTCCCTTGGCTGGGGGAGAGACTCCTGTGGCGTCTTCTCCTAGGCGGAGTGGTGCTTTGAGAGTGCCTACGCCTATTTCGCTGCCTATCCGTTCCTTAGAAAGATTGTTGCTGCCCATCGGACGAATAATCGGGAGAATAATTGGGAGAACGACTCGATGAAGGAGTACGTACCTGTTCTCCTCCCACGATAGTTCGTTGCGAATCGCTTTCTGCCATGTTAGTTGTAAAAACAAAAGATTGACAAGAAAGGGGTAAATCGTATACAGTAAGTAAACTATTAACCTATAGAGGCTATTGACCGGCTCCCACTGTGGTCGCAAAATTGTTTAACCTGGATCCGATTTTAGGCCAATTAACAATTAAATTTGTATTTGCGGAGTCACGATCAATAGTTTAGATTAAGAGTTCAAGTGAATAATTACGCTAATCGCTATATTATCGTTATATTCGTGTTTCCCAGTAATAATGAATAACAATATAGAAACGAGATATAACCAAAAATAAGTAGAACTAAAGCGTTAATGAAATAGATAGAAGTAACCGTGTTATATCGCTTGAGCCTGGTGAGACTTCCTTCTTACTGATTGCACTTAGAGACTAAAGGGCAAAGTATGCAAGCAAAGAACAGTGTTTGAGCGAGAGTAAGAGAATATTCTTATTGATCCTGTAGATAGGAAGTAAAGTTGTTTTTCAATGGTATAGGACGAGTGCTATTTATAGGTCTGATAGGCGTCCGTTGGGTTCTGTAACCGCTAGGCACGTATCTGTCAGATATGTAACTGCTGGATCGTAATTACTGCCTTTATGACCATTTATTGAGTGATCGCCCAAGATCAGGTTAATAATTGCTCATTTAGATCGTGCTGACCTGGGAAGAGTTACACAACTACTTTAGGTCTGCTCGTGGTAACCGCCTGGCTAGTTGTCTGTTCGTTAAATGTCTGTCCGGAGAAATGTCTGCCCGTGCCACGTGGCATACATGTGTTCTTTTCAGGTGACGTCAGATTTTATCCAATACAAGGTTCAAGCATCACTGCAAAGTCGAATCTCATCTAACTGTTACTGTACAACCTAGCAAGTTCATTTTTTCTGACAGATAAAAGAAGAGAGAAAGAAAGGGAATTCCCGCAAGGAAGGAGTTTGTCTTTCTTGAATGATATATTTAATTTGAAAGGACTGTAGATATTTTACCATTGGTCTATTTCCAGGTTTTAAGCATTCTGTAAACCCTGCCTTTCCATTAGGTCTAATTTTTCAAGTAAATTGCACCACTTGCTGTCTCCCGACTATTGGTTAATATTTAACCCTCTTTTACCTATCCCAACGAAAGATAAAAGAGAGAGATGAAATTACCACACGACCATATGTGGAAGAATTTAAATAGCATCAGCAACATTAATGCTCGCATTCTTTGTTAAAAACTAATTTGGGGAAAGAAGGAGAACTCTCAAATCAATCAAAATCTCTTTGTAGACAAATAGAGGAAGTAGTTCTTCTTTAATTTCACTCTATTGCTTACAATCTCTCTTTTCTTGAAGACAAGTGAGGAAACTATTCTTCTTTGTCTCTCTCAACTTGAGCTTACTCAAATGGCTAGAACTACATGGCTATTTATAGATAAATAACACAATGTATCTACCTAGTACCTAGTGTGGACATGTACCTTCTTAATTTTTTCCACACTTCACTTCTTCCAAAATACATAAATATATTCATACTAATGCATGTATCTTCCTAATGCATCTAATCTATTAATTCATACTAAAAATAATTAATTCCACTAGTTCATACTAGAAATAATTAATAGGATAATGTGAACAAGTTTAATACTTCAACACCCTCTCTTAAACTTGGTTCACATTTTCTCAAAACAGGATTTCAGCATCTTTGTCCTTCTGGAATGCAAATAGCAAAGTTGCATATTCTTCTTCATTTTCTGCAAAAAAATTTGCTTGTTCTTCAAGTGGTTGTTTTTCTTGTTGCATCTTCTTCTTGAAGCAAAACTTCTCCATGTGACCATTCTTTTTGCAATATCTACATTTCAAAAGTGGTGGAGTCTTTCCTTGATACCAACAATCAGTTTCATTGTGGTTATTTCTCTTGCAGTGATTGCAAAAAGATTGAGCTACATCTTTCATTTTGTTGCCTTTGCCCTTTTCATTAAATTTCTTGCTCTTATTCAAAGAGCTTCAGTTGATCACAGCCTTTGCTTGCAGAGCTAGCTCAAGACCATCTTCGTTATGTGATCTCATCATTCTTCTTTGTTCTTGTGCTTCAAGAGCACTAATCAATTCATCAAAAGTCATCTTTGCAATATCTCTAGAATCCTCAAGAGAAGAGATTTTCGATTCAAATTTTTCAGGCAAACTCACAATGACTTTTTTGACAATCCTTTCCTCAGGATGATCTTCTCCTAAGATTCGGATTTGATTCACAAGTTTCATCAACTTGTCTGAGAATTGTTTCACAGTCTCAGTTTTTTTCCATTCTTAAGTTCTCAAGTTGCCTCTTCAAAGTAATAATCTTCATATTTCGGGTCTTTTCCAACCCTTGATATTTTTTTCGCAACTTCTCCCATATTTCTTAGGGAGTAGAGCAAGACATAATCTTCACAAAAATTTCTTTTGATACAGCAGCATGTAGATGTGTCAAAGCCTTGGCCCGTTTCTTGTTCTCAGCTTTATAATTCTGGAGCTGAGCAACAGTCCGATCCTCAGGCAATTAGAGTAGATCTCCTCCTGACTCGGTCACTTCCCACAAATCTGCAGCTTGGAGGAAAGCTTTCATCTTCACTACACACATGTGGTAGTTCTCTCCTTTATATACTGGAACGGGTGGTAAATAGGAATATGATGAAGACATGATTTTTCAGTTCTTTCAAATTTTCACGAAAATCTCTCTACCTTCAAAAATTTCAAAATCCTCACAGGTCCCGAAAGACTTTCGCTCTGATACCAAATGTTAAAACATAATTTGGGGAAAGAAGGAGAACTCTCAAATCAATCAAAATCTCTTTGAAGACAAATAGAGGAAGTAGTTCTTCTTTAACTTCACTCTATTGCTTACAATCTCTCTTTTATTGAAGACAAGTGAGGAAACTATTCTTCTTTGTCTCTCTCAACTTGAGCTTACTCAAATGGCTAGAACTACATGGCTATTTATAGATAAATAACACAATGTATCTACCTTGTACCTAGTGTGGACATGTACCTTCTTAATTTTGTCCACACTTCACTTCTTCCAAGATACATAAATATATTCATACTAATACGTGTATCTTCCTAATGCATCTAATCTATTAGTTCATACTAAAAATAATTAATTCCACTAGTTCATACTAGAAATATTTAATAGGATAATGTGAACAAGTTTAATACTTCAACATTCTTATCTCAATCATCCGGTGCGGAAACATCGGCCATGAGCTGCTCCTGACCACCCCAAAGAATCTGAAACTCGAAAAACAATTATCAGAATAGCTATCTGAAGAATGTTTTAGGCAAAGAGTGAAAGGGAAGGAGAGACATAACCTTGAATAAAGACAGTTGAGATATGACAAATTTGCATGATGACAATTACTAATTACCTTGTCACTGACACCAAAATCGTTAGCTCTGGAAGCATCCATGTAAAACGGTCTTCTAATCACATTAGCAACAGTTTCCTCTGGCTGGCGAGACGTACATTTTCATGAGTTATAAATACATTCTAATTGAAATACAAATGGTAGACATGCAAGAATTGTTATGGTGCATGCAGCATGATACTCACATTTTCAGTGTATTGGATAAAGACCGACGTCACTCAAACGGTGACATGTGTTTGCCACGTGGCACGGGCAGGGGTTTCCCCGGACAGACATCTAACGGACAGATGACTGGTAAGGCGGTTATCACGAGCAGGCCCAGAGCAGTAACGTAATGCTTCCCAAATCAGCGCGATTTGAGTGAGCGGTTACCTAATCGTACGCGATTGCTTAATGAATGGTCATGAAGGCAACGGTTACACACCCAGCGGTTACGTATCCAACGGATATATACCCAGCGGTTATAAACCCAACAGATGCCTGTCAAATCTATAAATAGCACTCGTTCTCGAATCATTGTAACGCACATTCTCTTCTCTATCTGCAGTATCAATAAAAATACTCTCTTTGCTCTCGCTCAATACTGTTCGCCATTTATATTATTGCATACCTTGTCCTCAAGTCTACAAGTATAATTAGCATCAAGGAATCCTCACCGAGATCAAGCGATCTGATACGGTTCCTTCTACTTATTTGATTTACGCTTTAATCTTATTTGTCTTGGGTTATTTCGTATTGCTCTCGTATTATCATTAATTATCAAGGCACATTCATTGGAAATCGTGCGTATATCAATAATCTCATAATTAGTTCAATCCCGTAATTAAAGTAGGCTAAACTCTTAATCTAAACTATTGATCGTGACTTTGCAAATAAAAATTTAATTGTTAATTGGCCTAAAATCGGATCTAGGTTAAAAAATTTGGCGACCACAGTGGGAGTCGGTCAATAGCCCTTATAGGTTAATAGCTTATCCGTTTCCTGCATTCTACTCTTCTCTGTCGATCTTTTGTTTGTAACTAACATGGCAGAAAGCGATTCGCAAAGAACTATGGTGGGCGGAAATCAGGTACGTACCCCTCCGCAAAGTCCTAATTACTCTCAAAATTACTCGTCCGACGGGCAGGAACGTTCTTCCCAAGGACCAAGCAGGCAACGGAACAGGCGTGGACACTCTCAGAGCGTGACCCCGCCTAGAAGATGATGCCATAGGAGTCTCCCCTGATCAAAGAAACCTCCAAGAGACGATCTTTGAATTTATGCAACAACAGGCGGAGGTCAACAGGGGAATAAACGAGGCGATCAACTCTCTTCGAGGGCAAATCCCTCAAGTTATGAGGACTGATCCTACAGCCCAAGGACGAGACATTCCTTTTTCACATACTTCAAGGCAAGATGGAGAACAAAATGCGGCCAACAACGGGGGAACCATGGATCCGACAACCCAAGCAAATCAAAATCAAAACGGAGCATCTGCGGTGTCCACTGAAATGAGCGTCGTCGTGGGGGCACTCACCAAATAATTCAAAGAGAGCCAAGAGGCGCTTAAAAAGTCTCTCCATGAGAGAATAGATCAGATACCAGGTGCTCCCCACACATTGAAGAAAATTGACATTCAACGCTACTCGCAAAGGCCGTGGAAGAAGGAAGCAGCCCCAAAGGCGATACCAAAAACATTTAAAATGCCAAACATTCCGAGATATCGTGGGACATCTGACCCCAATGATCATCTCATGATGTTTAGCAATTTTATAAAAGCAAGCGATCTCACAGATGAGGAGATCGAATCAGTGCAATTAAAAAAGTTCGTGGAGACACTAGCGGACGGAGCTCTACGATGGTACTCAATGTTACCACCAAACTCCATTGAGTCCTTCGCGGAAATGGCGGAATTGTCCGTGAAAGCCCATACAGGCGTCCAGAAGAAGGAAACTCGCATGGAAGATATCTTTGAAATCAAGCAAAAGCCCGGCGAGTCTCTCCGAAGATACGTGGACCGTTTCCAGCGGGAGCGCATGTTGCTACCCAAGGTACTAGACAGATGGGCGGCCATTGCGTTCACAAACAGTTTGGATATCAAAAGCTCAGAGGCTACGCGCAGGCTCTACAAGTCTTTTCGCGAATTCCCAGCAGCTGATTGGTCAGATGTCTACAATCGCTACAATTCTAAGGTACGCATTGATTAAGATAAGCTGATAGGAACCAGTGCCCGAGGAAGGAACCAATCACGAAGCGGTGGCTCCGGCGGGAAGATAGAGTCGGAAAGGCCGGATGTACGCTATGAACCGTTCCCTGACCGATCATGCAACAATTCCAAACGGCGCGGTCGTAATAACAAAGGGCTATCATGGGGAGGCGATTCAGAGTCAGATACTCGTGGAGCCCCAAGTCTACCGAATTTCAACGTATAGATGACTGAAGTGATTGAAGCCCTCAAAGATATAGGCGAGAAGGTCAAGTGGCCAAAGGACATGAAAACCGATCCAGGTAAGAGAAATCAAGACCTTTGGCGCGAATTTCATTGCGACCACGGTCACATCACTGAAGATTGCAAGGCCTTAAGGTATGAGGTCGCACATTTGTTAAAACAGGGGTTCTTAAAGAAGCTTCTAACCGAAAAGGGAAAGCAAACTCATGCGAGGGCTCAGCAAAACAAATCTGGCCCTCCACGAGCATCTTCCCCAAAGATGATAGTCAACGTTATCTCGGGCGGGATCGAAGTCGATTCCGTTGTTTTCACGGCAAAGAAATACGCAAAGGTCACTATTACAAAAAACCAAGCGTCCACGGCCAGAGGGAGCAATAACATTTGAAGATTCTGACACAGAAGGCTTGCAGTTCCCACATGTTGATGCGCTGGTTATAACACTACGCGTAGCAGAATATGATATCAAAAGAGTGCTCATTGATGCGGGTAGCTCTACAAATATCATCCAGTCACGACTTATCAAGGAGATGCAACTAACGAAGAAGGTCGTGCCAGTATCGCGAGTTCTCTCCGGCTTCAACAACTCAAGCGAGAAGACCCTTGGCGAGATTACTCTCACAACTCTTGTCGAGGGAGTGGCAAAGGAAACGACGTTCCATATTGTCAACGGAGACATGGCTTACAACATTATCCTTGGGAGAGCATGGATCCATGAAATGCAGGCCGTACCCTCCACATATCATCAGGTATTAAAATTCCCATCAGAATGGGGAATACGCGAGGTACGAGGAGAGCAATGCTCTGTATGAGACTGCTATTCAGTGGCCCTCAAACTGCCCGAAGAAAACAAATAGCAATTACAGCAACCGAGATCCGACGCAGCAAATGAAGAAGCAAAGTATGAGGTCCCAGAATTTATCACGAAGCTAGAGGCACAGGAGAATTATACACCGACCGTTGAAGCTTTGGAACCCGAAGAATTGTTCGCAGACATGCCAGAGCGTAAAGTCTACTTAGGGACCGAGTTAAATGAACGCCTACGAAGAGATATCCTCCAATTCCTCAAAGAGCGGCATACGGCGTTCGCTTGGTCTCATGCAGATATGACGGGTATTTCCCTAGAAATTATCTCCCACAAGCTGAATGTCGACCCGTACCGCCGTCCGGTGAAGCAGAAGAAGCGCCAACAGGGAGCTTTTCGGAATCAAATCATAAACGATGAGGTCGATCGACTATTGAAGATTGGATCTGTGCGCATAGTTGAATATCCAGACTGGCTAGACAACATGGTCGTTGTGGCTAAGAAAAACGCAAATGGCGAGTCTGCATTGACTTCACTGACTTGAACAAAGCCTGTCCAAAGGATTCATATCCTCTTCCCTGGATAGATCAGTTGATTGATGCAACCGCCGGGCACGACGTGCTCACTTTCCTTGATGCATATTCAGGGTACAATCAGATATTGATGGATCCCAGCGACCAGGAGAAAGCATCATTCATAATGTGCAGAGGTACGTATTGCTATAAAGTCATGCCGTTTGGATTAAAAAATGCAGGTGCAACGTATCAGCGATTGGTCAATCGCATGTTCCACGATCAAATCGGGAAGACCATGGAAGTGTACATCGACGACATGCTGATCAAGTCGAAACGAGCAGAAGATCATCTGGCACACTTGAAGGAAGCCTTCCGAATACTCGACCAATACAACATGAAGCTCAATCCAGAGAAGTGCGCATTTGGAGTAGGCTCGGGAAAATTCCTAGGCTTCATCGTCTCCCAGCGCAGAATTGAAGTCAATCTCGCTCAGATCAAAGCAATTGAGTCAATTCTAGACGTGCTGCACAATCGGACAGGTGTCATGAAATTGACTGGGAGGGTGGCAGCCTTACGCAGGTTTATATCCCGTTCATCTGACCGGTGCAAAAGCTTCTTCGATGTTCTGAAGCAGAATAAGGAATTCGACTGGACTCCCGAATGTCGACAAGCTTTAACAGATCTGAAAAAATATCTGTCCAATCCGCCACTACTCTCTACACCTCAGCCCGGGGAGCAGTTGCTGATCTACCTGGCAATTTTCAGAATCTTCGGTAAGCGCAGTATTGGTTCGAGAAGAAAGAGGTAAGCAACTTGCCATTTATTACATTAGTAAAGCTCTAATTGATGCGGAAATACGTTACCAACCCTTAGAAAAATTGGCTTTAGCACTCGTAACAGCTGCCCGTAAATTACGTCCTTATTTTCAAGGTCATTCAATAGCTGTAGTGACAACCTTTCCTTTACGCAATGTTTTGCATAAACCCGAATTTTCGGGAAGGTTAGTTAAGTGGGCCATAGAGTTAAGCGAATTTGATATTACCTACCAGCCCTAGGTAGCAATAAAGTCACAAGCCCTAGCAGAATTCGTAGCAGACTTTAGCGCTAATATATCCTGAGGCAGAAAAAGATGCAATTCTCTATGCTGGGCAGGCCCTTGGTGTGTGGACCTTATTTACTGACGGCTCCTCGAGCGTCAAAGGGTCCGGTCTTGGACTGGTTCTTATCACCCCATCCGGAGAGACCGTCAGGCAGGCCATCAAGTGCCCGTTTATTACTAACAATGAGGCCGAATATGAGGCCGTAATTGCAGGATTGGAGTTAGCCCGAAGCTACGGAGCAAACATCATCAAACTCAAGACCGATTCTCAACTAGTACTCAACCAAGTGACCGGAGGTTTCATCGCACGGGAATCCAGAATGCAAGTATACCTTGCCCGTGTAAAAGAACTTTTGGCTCAGTTCGACGAATTGGAAGCACTCCAAATTCCACGAGAAGAAAACCATGAAGCAGACGCCCTGGCAAATCTGGGGTCAGTAGCAGAAATTGGGGCGACCAGCTCCTCGGCCGTCGTTCAACTCCTCTGCACGACCATAGATCGATAAAAGTTTGAAGTTAATACTATAAACACAACTTGGGATTGGCGAAATGAAATCACAAATTACATTCTTCATGGAACTCTGCCCGATGACGCGAAAGCTGACCGCAAACTCAGAATAAAAGCCGCTCGTTATACAATCGTCAACGGTGATCTTTATCGCAGGACGTTCGCAGGACCCCTTGCTAAGTGCCTAGGGCCAAACCAAATCAATTATGTAATGCGGGAGGTGCACGAAGGCTGCTGTGGAAATCATTCTGGGGGCAAAGCGTTGGCGCACAAGTTGATCCGTGCAGGGTATTATTGGGATATAATGGAGAAAGATACAAACGAGTTTGTCAAGAAATGCGATAAATGTCAAAGGTTTGCACATCTTCTTCATCAACCGGCAGAACCGCTCCACTCAATCATCTCTCCATGGTCGTTCCTGAAATGGGGTATGGACATAGTTGGTCCTCTTCCCGCTGCGCCAAGAGGAGTACGTTTCTTGCTAATCGTCACCGATTACTTCACCAAATGGGTCAAAGCGGCAGCGTATGCAAAGATACGGCAAACAGAGGTAATTGACTTCCTTTGGTGGTATGTCATATGCCGCTTTGGAGCACCTAAGGAGATAGTCATGGATAATGGCCCACAATTCATCGGCCAGAAAGTGACTAGGTTCCTCGATGACTTACACATCAAAAGGATTACTTCTTCTCCATACCATCCGGTTGCCAATGGACAAGCAGAGTCAACTAACAAAATAATCATCGAGTCTCTCAAGAAGCGCCTCGAGCAGGCCAAAGGGTGTTGGGTAGAGGAACTGCCCGGTGTACTATAGGCTTATCGCACGACAATAATGATGAGTACAGGGGAGACACCTTACTCATTGGTATACGGCGCAGATGCTCTAATCCCAGTCGAAATCGGAGAACCAAGTCTACGGTATGCACATGCTACCGAAGAATCCAACTCAATCAATCTCTCCGAAGAATTAGATTTCCTCGAAGAACGAAGGGAACTGGCACTTGTACAAGTAGTCGCCCAGAAGGAACGAATCGAGCAATACTATAATCGGGGACTATGCGTATGAATTTTCCAGGTTGGAGATTTTGTGTTGAGAAAAGTATCCCAAAACACCCAAGATGCAAATTCGGGAAAATTAGGCCCTAATTGGGAAGGCCCCTACAAGGTAGTCGCATCATTCGGCAAGGGATCTTACCGTTTGGCACGACCAGATGGCTCAATCATCCCAAACAGTTGGAACGTGATTCACCTCAAAAGGTATCACTTCTAAGTGGTAAAACGGTCAGTTATTCTATTCCTACCTTTTACTTTTATGGCATTCTTACTTTTATTATATTTCTCCTAAATGGTACTAACGACCAAAACAAGGCCAGATCCGTTTAGCTCAATCGGTAGAGCTCGAAGTTCTTCAACTTCACGGCTGTGGGTTCGAATCCCTCAACGGACACACTCCTCGTTTGGTTATATGTGTTCTTTTATCTACGATCAGCCTTAACTCTTTTTATGTTAAATCTTCTCGTATTTCAACATAAAAATAAGGAGGGTGATGAGAGGCCCCTGTAGGCCAGATAAGACCTTCATAAAGGCAAAAGGCCTTTGCAAAAAGGCGAAAGACCTAGCAAAAAGGCGAGTTTTCAAAACTTTTTATTCAAAACTTTTATCTGACAAGCTTCCACGAAAATAAGAGAAGTCGTTC
Source organism: Petunia x hybrida (assembly GCA_037355625.1). Taxonomy (NCBI): domain Eukaryota; kingdom Viridiplantae; phylum Streptophyta; class Magnoliopsida; order Solanales; family Solanaceae; genus Petunia; species Petunia x hybrida. The sequence continues at coordinate 674,270 of JBBBVM010000475.1, forward strand.
ACAAGGCCAGCGACTCGGCCAGAGTTAATACTTTCTGCGACGACTTTCAACTATCAAAACGATAAGCAAAGTTGTTCGCAAGGCCAACAATTCGGCCAGAACCTATTGACCACGACTTGGACAGAGTAAAGCATCTGCGCAGATCATTCACAACTTATGACCTCTTCCTTGGGAAAGGCTAAGTTAAAACATTCGGACAGACTCTTGAAGACCAGAACTTAGAAAATTTAAAACTTCTAAAGAGCTCTTAAACAAAAGGCACAAAGGCCATAACACATCCAAACGAAAGATCAAAGATTCAGGCTATATACAGTCATTGAATTAAAAAGGTCTGAAAATATATACATTATCCTGACAAAACAAAAAACGCCAAAAAAGGCTGACAGAAGTTTTGTTGAGTGATACAAGGCCAATGAAACCGGCCAAACAAGGATCAGAGAGTCCCGAAGAGACCTCTATCCACAACCAACTATCCAGCTCTCGCCAGATACACAAACCTACAAATTAATCAATTTGGGGTGCATTATTTTTGCGGGCTACGACCAGAACCCGATGCACTAGCTCCATCGGCTCTGTCATCGTTACCCGAGCTCGCATCATCATCTTCATCCTCATCTTCTTCAGACTCTTCGGGAGAGAGGTTCAGCACTCGCCTCACATCGCGAACGTCGCACTTTGTTTTCAGCATCGCTTCCTCGACGTTGATCTGACCAGCGTGGACCTGCTCGAGCAATGTTCGCTTAGCCTCGAGTGCAGAAAGCTTCGCCTTGATCTCAAACTGATCACACAAGTTGGCCAAATCCTTGGATAACGCGTCCTGAACGCTCGTCGACTGGGCAACTTGATCTTTGGCAGCTTGCAGCTCAGCTCGAGCTTTAGCAGATTCTTCCTTAGCTCTCAGCAGGTCCATCTCTAAAGACCCACGCTCATCGAGTGCCTTGTTCAGCGAAGAGTTGCGTTCTTCAAGCAGAGCTTCCAGGTCCCGAGCAGATTGTGCGAACCCTTCCTTCTTTTCAGAAAGAAGGTCCTTTTCCTTGGTGAGTTCGTTAATCTGTTTAACTTGTTTTGTTGTTGGCCTCAGCCAACCGGTTAACTTCACCCCCAAGGAAACCACACCTCTCTGGCAGAGCCTCATTCTCCCTCAGAGTCCTTAGCAGCTCTTTTTTCAGTTCGAGCACCTGATCAGGGTTGTTGATCCTGGAGTGGAACATCAACTCGGCAGCCATCAGGCTTGACTGAAACAAACAAAAGAGATAAGGTTAGAAGTGTGAATTCGCAATTACTTCCGACTTGAAAAATGATAAAGAAGCGTTTACCCGGGCGGAATCAGCAGCAATAGCAAAAGCCAGATCCTCATCGCTCATTTCCCTCATTGTCCATTCTTCACGGGGACTAATGAGCGATGAAACCGCCTTGGCTAAGCCGCCCGGCCTGGTCACGAAGTCGACATTGGGGGCCAGCTTCATAGTGCATTCCCTCTCGCAGTACTTAGGCTCCCTAGCCTGCTCAGAGGGAAAGTTTTGGCCAAATTTGTAGCGTACGCCCCGAATGTCCCTTGCTCCAGTCAGACCACTGATGGTGGTCCGCCGGGCCAAATTTGTAGCGCACGCCCCGAATGTCCCTTGCTCCAGTCAGACCGCTGATGGTGGTCCGCCGAGTGAGCCTTGTCTTCGACATCTCAGAATCATTCTCCACTCCAGGATCTCTTGTGTCGCATTCAAGCAAACAGACAGGCACCTCCCCCTCAGCGGCCACGTTCTTCAAGTCCTCGAAGTAAAAAACACGAGGACATTGGCCGCCCTCTTGGAGGACCTCCTTCTTTCCTTCTTCTTCTTCTTCTTCTTCTTCTTTGCCAACCTTTCCTTTCCCCTTGTCTGCACGAGAAGAAGCTGCCTTTGCCACGTCATCAACTCGGGGACTCCCCTCTCGAGTACGGGCAGTCTTCTCATCATCCTTCTTCTTGTCACTTTGGAGGTAGGGCTTTCTTATAAGGTCTGCGACAGTTTCAGAATCTGAAATGTTGATCACCTCCTTGTCAAAACCCTCTCCCCGTGCAGACTCGAGGACTTCAGCAGGAGTCTTGGCGCTTTCCTTCTCAGGCTCAGGCACACTGACGTCAGGTGGGGTCTCACCTCCATCGGCTGAGGTCTGCCTAGCAGCAACGAAAGCCTTACGAGCAGATTTCTTCTGTGCTCCGCCCTCACCTTGACCCTTCTTTTTCCCCTTCAGGGAGCTCATGCCGCTAGACAGAAGCTCCTCACCGCCTTCCCTCCAGCACAGCGCCTCTACCGCAACTCTTATGGCTGCAGCCTCATCCTCAGGGTCAACAACTGGACCCGACGGCGCAGCCGGAGGGGAAGGGGTAGGGAAGAAGTCTCCTTGCGTGCCTAGACCTGCAAAGGGCGGAATGGTTAGATACGGCAAGGCCACGAAGAGAAGAAATAGCTGCAACAACGAAAAGTCCTTACCATGAGTCTTTGCGGTCAGACTCTTTTGCGTAGCAAAGTATGCCCATTCACTCTGCTCAACAGGGAACTTCTTCAGAATAGCCTCGACCCACGCTGTTAGCTCATTAACTGATATGAGCTCGTCGTAGGGAAGCTTGGCAGCTGTAGGGAAGAACCAAAGGAATGAGTAAACAAAAAGAGGAAGCATGAAAATTCCAAAGGAAAACTCGGGGACTTACGCCTCTTATTCCAGATCTCGGAGAGAGGAGCCTTGGAGTTAAGGACAACGCCTGGGTGCACACGAATATGTACCGGTGCAACCAACCCCGGTCGTTAGTGTCCTCAGAACTGCGTATTAAACCTTTGCTCCCACGCATTCTGGCATTGACAAAGCCATCATTAAAAATTCGTATGCTGCACAAAGAGATAAAATGTTCGTACTCAAAATTCTGACTGGTTTCTTCAGCAAACCAGTCCATAAGTGCTACCATCCTATACATACTGGGGCTCAGTTGCCCCGGGCAGAGGAAATACTCCCTACAGAGCCTGTCGAGCACAGGATGCAGGGGTAACGTGCAACCAACTGTAAATGGGTAGGTGGACATGGCCGTCCACCCAGCCCTATGAGAAGTAATATTCTCATTTTCAGATACCGGTAAAATGGGGACATTCGCGTCCCAACCGCAGTCCGCCCTGACTCGTGGGATCATCTCCGATGTGATCCCAGACTTGAATCTGTACGCCGGCCATGCGCGTACATCTCCATAATTGTTGAAAGCCTTGACACTACAGTCTTTTTCCAATTCACCCCAATTCTTGGGGATAATCTCTGCAACAGTAGCCTGAGCGGCCCTAGGTTTGGGGGTAGCCGTAGAAGAATTACCGGCGGCCCTGGGCCTTTGGAGACATGGTTAAAGAAGAAATGAGAGTTAGGAGGAAGACTGAAGAAAAATTAAGAGTTTTTTGAGATTTGGAAGTTGTACAATGAAGGCAAGCAAAAGGGTTAAAATTCAGTAAACCCCTATTTATAGGAGTGAAAAGTCCGACCCATTAAATATCCACAAGACACGTGGAAGTCATCGAAGAGACCACGATCAGATCCAACCGTCAAAAGAAAAAGTAGGTTTCGCCGAGTTTCGAAGCAGCATCATTGCTCTGAAGTGCAGCGGTCACCTCGCAATTGACAACGGACGTATGCACGTGACTGAGGCGGTTAAAATCATTGCTTTTACCCTTGGGACGCGCAGTAGTCACTTCGAAGCTGACGGCAGACGTGCAGACATGCTTGTCGCAATTACTTTTTACATCACGCATTTAATGCGCACGTCATTGAAAATTGTCGTGTTGCTGATGAAGTGCGCATGTCACTGAGGTTCGTCATGTTACAGATGAAGGTTGGACTTTGCAAATAAAATTTCCTGCTAAAATTCACTTTCACTCCTCGAGCAGAAACTCTGCTCGAGAAGTGTGAGGACTATCTGTATTGGATAAAGACTGACGTCACTCAAAATGTGACACGTGCTTGCCACGTGGCACGGGCAGGGGTTTCCCCGGACAGACATCTAACGGACAGATGACTAGCCAGGCGGTTATTATTACACCTCGTATGTCAGAAGTGCGGTATATCATTCTAATGACATGTTAAGAATGATTTAAGTAAGTTTAAAGTCATAATAGGACCATATATGAATTTTATATGTTGAATATAAAGGTTGGGAAAAATCAGATTTAAGTTGCGGAAAAACCGACTGAGGATTTGCCTTGTAACGGAGCTTTTTCAGCAATTAATTCTGTGTGTTATATAAGGTCTTTTAGGGACATATGATATACCAAATTGAAGGTCTTGGAGTGTAGTTTCCAAAACTTTTGACGGTTTGTTCATACAATGTCTGGATAAAAATATATGAGTATCAGAAATCAGACCAGAAAAAGGGACATAAGCACAAAAGAGGGCTAGAAATGAAATATTTTCATTATAAAAGGGAAAAACTTCTCTTTTTAGACATTTTTCAGAAACACCACGATAGAAACAGTTAGTTCTTTAGTTTGAAGCAAATTTTTATGATTTTGAAGAATCAACATCAATCTTAACTCGAAATTGAAGACAGATTGCGTCAAAACGCTCTACGCGATTAAGGTAACGTTATGCTACCTTCAATTTCGTCTGTAATTTGAGTTTTAGAATTACTTCATGGCTAAGTAAAGTACCTAAATTCTATTTTATAGCTTTTTTAAGCTTTAGAAGGTGTGGAATTCAAAGGAAACAAAGTTTAGAAGATAGAAACATCAAAGGTATGTAAGACTAAACCTTTCTTTTGGCAAGGCATGTATCTTTTTCTTAGTTCTAAACTTAGTGTTTCTTCTGAGAAACTTGTATGGTAGCAAAGAAATCTTGTATATACTTAATTTAGTACTAAAATCCAAGGTGAAAGACGTTCAAATCAGCAAGACAAAACGCTTCAAAATCTGGAAAATTGTTTTGATCTTTGGACAGTTGTTAGTATATTGATCATAACTCCTTGTACAAAATTGATATTTAGATTATTTAAGAATCCCCAGAACCCTCAGACATATATCTAAAACTTTCATGCAGACTATGAAATCTATAACTTGGATCTACACTCCGAAAATTAGGTTGAAATTCAGGACAGTGGTGCTGTCCAGACATTCTATCTACGGATTTGTTATGTCATCCAGTTGTCTCATATTGTTATCCATTTAACATGTTTACGTTATCAGTTTATCCGGGTATCCATTCCCGTATATAGTATAGTGCTGGTTCTATTTTTGCGGACCATCCAGTTTCAGAAGAAACTCTGCCGAAATTTTTATAAAAGTCAAAGAGTTAGACAAATTCTAAGTTTCAGGTTGTGTCTATAGTTCCATCCAGAGTTTTCTTATCATTCCTTTGAGTCTATATCTATTGTTGCCACATGTGTTATGCCTCATACATGCTTATGCTTATATTGTGATCATGTTATGTGTGATTTGGAGTCCCCCATAGAGGCTGGACATTGGACACACAGTCCGGTCGCGTGTGATACTACCCGTATGGGGGACACGTCCCCTCTGGTTCAGGCGGGTGTTGAAACACCTAGTGTGACCGGGTGTCATTCACACACTCTGACCAGAGAGACTAGATATTACTGGCTGGGGGGGATATAGCCCATAACACCCACCAGGTTTGTTATATACGCGTATATAGCCACAGTATACACTGTATGATTATATGTGAGGCTAGTTCAGATGTTCAGTGACCTGATTTGAGGGGATATAGCCCATAACACTAGGCAGGTACCAGTTCAGATAACAGTTCAGTTTTAGCTCTGTACCAGTTATCAGTTCTCAGTTATCAGCCACCAGTTCTTAGTGTCAGTATCAGTTGACAGCTATCAGTTGTAGTTTCTAGTTACCAGTCATATTACATTCATTTATCAGTATAGTTCAGCTCAGTCTCTAGTTTCAGATTTAGCTAGACTTCAGGTTATATTTAGACCATGTTTAGTACGTCTTCAGATTTCTTGCTACATTGCTATGCCTCAGCTCATGTTTACACATTTATATTCTAGCCTTACAGTTTCATCCAACTCTGATTTATTATATGCTCAGACCTTACATACTTTGTACATATCGTACTCATGCCATTTTTTTGGGGCGCTGCATTTCATGCCGCGCAGGTACAGAGAGAGCAGACCCTGAGCCACGTTAGTAGGCTATCTACCAGCTGTTGGAGTCACTCCGTCTCTTCCGGAGTATACTACTTTATGTATGTTGTACAGATGTCGAGTAGGTATGGCGGGGCCTTGTCCCGTCCTTTGTATATTCAGTTCAGCACTCTTAGAGGCCTGTAGATATGTCCCTGTGTGGTGCAGTCAGTATGTTATATATATTATCGTGTGATAGCCTTGTCATCTTTCCAGATTTTATGTTTTCAGTAAATATGTATGTATTTATAACCAGGTTGCCAGTTCATCTCTATAATTCATAGATTATTAATAGGTTTTGCGATAACCGTCGCGGCCCTAGGTTGGGTCGTGACAAAAGTGGTATCAGAGCAGTTCAGTCCTAGGGTGTCTACAGGCCGTTTCTAGTACAGTCTTATTCAAAAGTATGTTGCGCGCCATACTTTTGAACTGGAGGCTACAAGGCACTTCAGGAAAGTTGTTTTTCTTTCTTCTCTAGATCGTGCGATAGGGCTATAATTTTAGAATTCACCCTTCTAACCGTAATGTTTTGAATACAGCGATGCCGCCGAAGAAATTGACAGTTGCCCAGAAGGGCAAAGCTATTGTCGGCCGGGGTAGTAGTAGAGTTCTACCTGAAGTGGATGAGAGTGAGGAGTCCAGACCTGAGGCTCCATCTAAGGCCTCACAGATCCCTTCAGTTCAGGGCGATATTAGAGGTACTGCAGCTGCTATACCTCCAGCTCCTCAGCCTAATAGTCAGGGGCAGGAAATGAGGGATGCCATCAGATTATTGACCAGTGTTGTAGTTGCTCAGACTAGACAGCATAGTGCATATGCCCAAGGAGATACTCGATCCAGGATCAGGTATTTTATCCGACTAGAGCCTCCAGTCTTTACTGGATCCCGTACAGGAGAGGACCCTCAAGATTTTCTTTTGAGGATAGCCAGGGTGTTAAGGGTCATGCACGCATCAAAGACAGAGTCAGTAGAGTTGGCTGCAATCAGATTGCATGACCTAGCAGCAGGGTGGTATGAGACATGGGAGCTATCTAGAGGGGCAGATACTACTCCGGCGACTTGGAAGGAATTCTCAGATGCCTTCCTTCATCAGTATATGCCCATAGAGACACAGAGAGCACGTGCTGATCAGTTCCTGACCTTGAGACAGGGAAGTTTGACTGTAGAAGAGTATAATTATCACTTTAATTCTTTAGCAAGGTTTGCCCCCACTGTGGTAGCAAGTATGGAGGATAGAATTCACAGGTATGCAGTGGGACTTGGTCCACACCTGGTGAACGAGTGTATGATGGTTGCTATGCAGTCAGGTATGAACATATCACGCATTCAGGCATTTGCTTTATCACTTGAGGAGAGGAAGCAGAGACAGGAAGTTGACAGGGATAGAGTGTTACACAAGAGGGGCAGATTTTCTGGTTCGTTTGGAGAGACATCTGGAGCGAGTAGACAGCAGAGTGTTAGACAGCCACTAGCTAGTATACCTACACAGTCTCGTGGCCTGAGATCTGATAGACCTCCTCATTCCAGAGCTAGTCAGGTATCACAGACTTAGGATTTCAGCACCGTGGTACTTCGATACCGGCCAGTCAGACATATCCCAGATGTTCAGATTGTGGTAAACGCCACTTGGGTCCATGTCAGTTAGGAGTTGATACTTGTTATATTTGTCGCGAGGCAGGCCATTTCATGAGAGATTGCCTGACTAGGGGTGCTAGTTGTGCAGTCCAGCCAGCTAGATCAGCAGTAGCTTCCTCAGCACCAGCACGCCCTCAGGGGCAAGTTCCTCAGGCACCAGCAAGTCGTGGCAGAGGTCGAAGTGGAGCTCCTGTAGTAGGCGGTACTCAGAACCACACATATTCTCTTATTGGTCGACAGGACCAAGAGGCTTCACCAGACGTGGTCACAGGAATTCTATTGGTAAATTCTCTCGATGTGTATGTGTTGATAGATCCGGGTTCTACATTATCATGTGTTACTCCCTTTGTTGCTATTAAATTCAAAATAGTACTAGAGGCTATTAGAGCTTTCGACGTAGCCACTCCCGTTGGTGATTCTATAGTAGCTAGACGTGTTTATAGAGGTTGCACGGTAATGATGGGCGATTGTAGCACTACAGCTGACGTAATTGAGCTAGAAATGGTTGATTTCAATGTTATCCTCGGTATGGATTAGTTGTCCTCTTGTTATGCTAACGTTGATTGTAGAGCGAAGACAGTCCAGTTTCACTTTCCAGGAGAATTACCTATGGAGTGGCAGGGTGTTTCTGCATCGCCAAAGGGTTTGTTTATTTCTTACCTTAAGGTAAGGAAGCTAATCGCAAAAGGCTGCTTATATCATATTGTTCATGTTCGAGACTCAAAGAAGGAGACATCGACTCTTGAGTCAGTTCCGGTAGTGAATGAGTTCCCTGATGTGTTTCCAGATAAGTTACCTGGTCTTCCTCCAGAGCGAGAGATTGATTTTCCTATTGATATAGTACCAGGTACGCAGCCCATATCCATTCCTCCCTATAGGATGGCACCAGCAGAACTGAAAGAACTTAAGGAACAACTGAAGGATTTGGTAGATAAAGGTCTCATCATACCTAGCATTTCCCCGTGGAGAGCCCTGGTATTGTTTGTGAAAAAGAAAGACGGTTCTCTACGCATGTGCATAGATTACAAACAGCTAAATAAAGTCACAATCAAGAATAAATACCCTCTGCCCAGGATTGATGACTTATTCGACCAACTCCAGGGTGCCAAGTGCTTCTCGAAGATAGATTTGCGATCAGGCTACCATCAGGTTAGAGTTAGAAAACCTGATATACCTAAGACTGCATTCATGACTAGGTATGGCCATTATGAGGTTTTAGTGATGTCGTTTGGACTCACTAATGCCCCTACAGTATTTATGGATCTGATGAACAGCGTATTCAGGCCTTATCTAGATTTATTTGTGATTATATTTATTGATGATATTCTCATCTATTCAAAGTCTGAATCAGAGCATGCGGAGCACCTGCGCACAGTATTGGGTACTCTTCGAGACCAACAATTATTTGCTAAGTTCTCAAAGTGTGAATTCTGGTTAGATTCAGTGGCATTTCTTGGCCATATAGTTTCAGCAGAAGGAATTAAAGTAGATGGCCAGAAGATTGAGGCTGTGCAGAATTGGCCCAGACCTACGACGCCAACTGAAGTACGTAGTTTTCTGGGTTTGGCAGGTTATTACAGAAGGTTCGTAGAGGGTTTTTCCTGCATTGCAGCTCCACTGACCAAATTGACACAAAAAATAGCTAAATTTGAGTGGTCTGATTCTTGCGAGCACAGCTTCCAAGAACTAAAGAACAGGTTGATAACAGCTCCAGTACTTACACTTCCAGAGGGATCTGAGGACTATGTCATTTACTGTGACGCTTCTCGAATTGGTCTTGGTTGTGTTTTGATGCAGCACGGAAGAGTAATTTCCTATGCTTCCAGGCAGCTGAAAAAGCACGAGCAGAACTACCCTACCCATTATCTGGAGCTTGCAGAAGTCATTCATGCATTAAAAATTTGGAGACATTATTTGTACGGAGTTCATGTTGATATTTATACAGATCACAAGAGCCTCCAGTACATATTTAAGCAAAAGGAGCTAAACGTACGACAGAGGCGGTGGCTAGAGTTGCTGAAAGACTACGACGTGGACATTCTTTATCATCCGGGTAAAGCGAATGTTGTTGCTGATGCCCTTAGTCGTAAGTCTATGGGTAGTCTATCTTATTTACAGCCACAGAAAAGAGAGTTAGCTCATGCACTCCACCAGTTGGCCAGCATGGGAGTCAGATTAATAGATTCAGAGGACGCAGGAGTTACAGTTCAGAAAGCAGCCACTACTTGCCTAGTTACAGACGTAAAACAACGTCAGTATGAGGATCCCGTTCTAGTTGAATACAGACAAATAGCCAGAAGAAAACCGGAGTCACTATACAGGATTACTAGTGATGGGGTTCTCATGTATAAAGATAGACTTTGTGCTCCTGATGTTGCAGATTTACGTGGACAGATTATGACTGAGGCACACTATTCCAGGTACATTGTTCATCCAGGTTCGACTAAGATGTATCATGACCTTAAGCAGATTTCCTGGTGGGACGGAATGAAGCGTGACATAGCAGAATTTGTGGCTCAGTGTCCTAACTGCCAGCAGGTTCTGGTCGAGCATAAAAAACCTACTGGCTTGTTACAGAAAATCGAGATTCCATCATGGAAATGGGAAGCAGTGAATATGGACTTCATTACAGGCTTTCCCCGTACGCGGAGCAAGTATGACTCTATTTGGGTTATAGTTGACAGGCTTACTAAATCAGCTCATTTCTTGCCTGTTAGAACTACATATACAGTGGAGGATTATGCTAGACTTTATATCAGAGAGATAGTGTGCCTACATGGTATTCCAGTATCTATCATTTCAGACAGGGGCACACAGTTTACAGCAAATTTCTCTCCAGAAGTTTGGTTCGTCACAGTACACCCAGTAGATGAAAAATTAACATTGTTACCTTTGTCACATAATTGAGATATACTCAATAAGAAATGCTTCAACCCATCTACTAGAAACACATTATCTATACTGTATGAATCAGACCTACCTACCTTTCTAATGCCAATAATTTCCCCTTTCTTAGCATTACCGAAGGAAACACTTCCTCCTTGAAAGGCTGAGAGCGAAAGAAACAGTTCCTTATGTCCTGTCATGTACCTTGAGCAACCACTGCCCATGTACCATTTGTGGTTCCTCTCCTTCACTCTAGCCTGCAAAAGAAAACTACGGGTTAATTTTAAGAACCCAACCTTTCCTTGAGAAAAAGGATGAATCAGATCTTTCTTAGCCCATAATGGTAATGATTTCTTTGTGTAAACAGTTTTCTTTGTCACGAAGTTTTGAACTGGTTTGTAGGACCTGTTCCTTTGTGCAGCCATTTCCAGAGATTGGCAATTTCTTTTCACGTGACCAGTGTTCCCACAATGAGTGCAAAACCAATTTTTAGGAAGAGTTAGATACTTACTCTTTGGATCCCATTTGGGTAATGATTGAGATTTCATAAATCCAATACCTTTCCTGTTACTACTATGATTTTCCTGTGACCATTCTAGTGCTTCAGAGGACTTGTTCCATTTTTACAGTCTTTCCTAACTCCATTTTTTTTTAACTAAGTCCTCTTCCAAAGATCTTATCTTTTCATCTTTCTTGCACAGTTCATCAACTAGGACTTTCAATTTCTGTTCAGCAATGATCTGATGAGAATTAGTAATGCCGTTACCATTTTCAACTGTTTTGACTTTTAATTTCTCATTTTCTAGTTCCTGAACAGTGTATTCAAGTGTGAGGACCTGTTCCTCTAGCATGCTAATTTTCCTTTTCAGAGTGTCATTTTTAATTACTTTCTTTTTATATTCTGATTCTAAACATTCAATTTCATCATGCAGTTGATTTTTACCATCCCTTAGAGATTTAAACTCATTTAGCACAGTATGAAATACCTTAACTAATCTCTCTCTAGGTATGTTTTTCACATCTTCTTTAAGTTTAGAAACAAATAACTCAGCATCTTCTTTATTATCTGAGTCTTCAAGAGCCATTAGAGCAAGCTCATCATCCAGATCATCATCAGATTGTTCATCGTCACTATCTTGCCAGCCAGCAACAATGGCTTTGGGATTTCCACTTTTCTTACGGATCTGTTCCCTAGCCTTTTTTCTTTTCTCCACATATCTCTTTCTCCATTCTCCTTCCATAACTGGACATTTGCTGATGTAGTGCTCCATGCTTCTATACTTAGAGCATTCTCCAGCCTGTTTCATGTTAGAAGACCTACCCTGTCCACTAGCCCCCTTTTCTTATTCAAGTATCTTTAGACACTCTTAGCTATAAGGACTAATTCTTTATCATCAACAGGCGTATCAACAGCAGTTAAAGCTAGGTTAAGTTCAGTTTTAACTGGTTCACCTATGTTCTTAACCTTTTTCCTTAGTTCATAAGTTTTCAAAATACATATAAGCTCATCTAAGGATAATGTGGTAAGATCCTTGCTTTCTATGATGACACAAGCCTTAATTTCCAAAGAGTCTGGAAGAACACTAGTTAGAATTTTTTCAACTCTATCTTCAACAGTTAAAACACTTCCCAAAGAGATAAGTTCAGATTAAATAACATTAAACCTAGTGTACATTTCAGAAATTGATTCTCCTTCATTCATTTTAAAACTTTCATATTCAGCAAAAAGAAGTGTACCTCTAGATTTTTTAACCTGACTTATTTCTTAATGAGCAACCTGTAGAGCATCCCAAATTTCTTTTGTAGTGGTATACCATCGAATTCTAAAGCACTTATCAGGACTGAGTCCACAGACAAGCCACTTTCTTGCTTTGGCATTCTTTTCCCATTGCCTTAAGTCTTCAGCATTGCATTCCCTTCTGGTTTTGGGAACATCATTTCCCTCAGCATCATTCTTCATTGGAATCATGGGACCTTCAGTGACTATGTCCTATAGCTCATAGTCCTCGGCTTGAAGATGATCTCTCATCCTTTCTTTCCACCATCAGTAGTATTTTCCATTGAACAAAGGTGCTCTAACAGTAGACTGACCCTCACCATTCTCTTGTGATGTTGACACGACCCGGAATCCGGTTAGGCCGTGCGGGCACCCGACATCCTCCCCTAGACCCGTCGGGCGAACCCTTACCAATTAAATCAGGAAAATAAATATAACAATTCATAAATAGATACAGGACTTAAAAAACCATACAGACATATTGACACCTCTAAGCTGTACGAAAGAAAATTACAGCTGACTACCCAACATACTAGGTTTAGGGCTATCCAGACTAGACATCTAAGAGTACAAAAGAAGACAGATACCTCCTGAAGGGAGCAAAATGCAACTGAAATAATAACCAATAAACTAGTGGCCATCCGGAATAAAAGCTGGCTCACCCTGACAGCTGAAGTCGTCTTCGCTCCTGAACAACGTGGCGAACTTAATCCTAGAGCGAACCTGCCGAAAAGAAATAGATAGACAAGAAACAAACAACAAACAAGGGTGAGTCAAAAGGACTCAATAAGTGGGGCAGACTAGCCACCTCAAAGAATAGGATAGCTAGCCAGGGAGAAGAAAAACAGATAAACTAAATCCATCTTATTTGAACTATAAATTGGCAAAGCCAAATAATAACTGAAAACACGTATGGAATCATAAACAGCCAGGGACATAAGGTAGACAGAACATATAGATATCCTGAACATGTCGACAATCAGAAATACATCCTGTTGCGGCGTGCAACCCGATCCATATATTCATACTGTTGCGGCGTGCAACCCTATTCGATCCATGTATTTATATTGTCGCGACGTGCAACCCGGGATACGAGCCGGAAATATATAGGCAAACTGAGATACGTTCACAACACGGTATACATACCGCATATATAAAACACAGCATGATAGTCACACAATAGTCAGCACGCGGTGCAATGAAATGGGATGAATGCAGTATGATGCAATGGTGTCACATGTGCCAAATAGATGGAGCGGAATCCTCCTGTTCCGGGGGCGGAATCCTCCTACCCTCAATCTGATACAATAGAGCGGAATCCTCCTGCTCCGATGGCAGAATCCTCCTACCCTCAATATGATGCAATGGAGCGGAATCCTCCTGCTCCGGGGGCGGAATCCTCCTACCCTCAATATGATGCAATGGAGCGGAATCCTCCTGCTCCGAGGGCGGAATCCTCCTACCCTCAATATGATGCAATGGAGCGGAATCCTCCTGCTCCGAGGGCGGAATGCTCCTACCCTCAATATGATGCAATGGAGCGGAATCCTCCTACTCCGAGGGCGGAATCCTCCTACCCTCAATATGATGCAATGTGCATACGAATGCAACATGATGCAATAATAACCCATCACCAACGCAGGACTCTCATCGACAGCTGGAAAGTATATACCAACTCACAGCCAAAGTACAATACTCAGATTCTCAATGCAATACCAATAACAGGACATAACATATAATATAGAATATAAATCCAAAGCTAAGGCGTAATGAGTACGCCTATCGGCAGCTGCACACGTAAGGAACACGTGGTAGAAAATCTACGAGGCCAGGTGCCTCCAAAGAAATGGATATAAACACTTACCTTGTTACAAAGTTAGTACATCCACTCAATAACCGCTTGTCCTTTGGTTTTATTGCCAAACGATCCCACTCTATTCAATAAGCAGAAAAATATATCAAATTAGGCTAAAGGCTTCATTCCTCACATCTTAGGGCAATCCGGTTAAGAACCTGATACCCTATTCGCATACGCAATACGCAGGCCAGACCTATGTACAGGGTTTAAGGCCACATAACCAAACCCCAAATAAATTATATTGATAAGTTGCCCATAACTCACTGAGTACGAATATATAATCAATTTCATTATCGGGGTCCATTTGACCCTTTAAACTATCAATTTACGTCATTAGGGCGATGTCTAAGATCCCTATTTTTACCGTAAAAATATATTCAAACATACGTAATAAACTCAAATAATATATTAGGATCATTACCTGAATGTTTCAGGGTGAAAATTCTACTTTTCGGCCCGTTTTTTCATTTTCTGGCATTTTTTCCTCACTGCGTTTTTTTCTTTTACTCTGCTAATGTTACGTTTTTTGCTGCTTCAATTAAAGAAGATGAGCTTATATAAGCTCATCTTCACAACCGCCATTCATTTCAACTTTTTTGTCTTTTTCTCATTTTATTTTATTTATTTTTTTTCTTTTCTTAACGAAAATTAAAACGGTACCCTACGATATTCGAAATAATCCCAACTTTTGCATACAAGTTATACAAAATATATGTAACATACTCGCGAAGGCGGATCTCAAATTGGACTCTCGAAACTCAAGATGCGAATTTAAATGAAAAGAAGTCAAATTATTTAACTTTCGGTATTTTAGCGGAAACTAGCCGAACAACATCGAAATTCACATTCGAAAAATCACAAAAGTCACAAATAATCATACGAACCTAACGGCACTTTCGAATTTTGATTCGGAGCTCGTTCGCCAAAACCGAGCTCGAAAATCTCTTTTTAATGCTTATCGATAATAAAATCTGAAATCTTCTTCCGATACGTACCAAACGAGGTCTGATTTAGCAAAAATTTTACAGACAAGTCCTAATAGATATTACGAACATTTTAAAATTATCTGTCAGGCCAATCGGAGTCCTAACTTCCGAAACGACTAACCGAGGTCGTTTCATTCTCCTTCACTTAAACTCTCGTTCGTCCTCGAACGAGCCTAAGTCTGAAGAAAGATTCACGCAGATAACAAGAGAACCTGCACGACCTACATGAGCTCTTCCACGGGCATTATTTTGACTATACTGATCCTTCCTCGATCACGAGAGGAGAGTTCTACATTTTCGAAACAAAGATACAAGAAACTTTGAATGGGTTAACATGATTCAGTCGATAATTACCTCTTCGATATACCTTTCGATATAGAACAGGTCGATGGAACTAAGAATTAGCTTACGCTTCAGCAACGCCTTAGAGATTTAATATTATGATTTGGTATCAATTGGAGGAAGACTCCTCCACTTAAAGCATAAACTCATACAACTAATTTGAATAGAAATAGTCATCCTCGCATAACCTGCTGGATTAAAGAAGACTTAGCTAAAAGCTGAACATAGGCAGACCTAAACTACCAAACTACCCTTTCGAATTGCCAACTAGCTGCAACTCTCGAGTTCACAACTCCATACCTTTGCCGTAAACACCACCGCTTGATGGATGGTACTTCTATATAAAAATTTCGGCAGAGTTTCCCCTGAAACTGGATGATCCGCAAAAACAGAACCAGCACTATACTATACATGGGAATGGATACCCGGATAAACTGATAACATAAACATGTTAAACGGATAACAAGATGAGACAACTGGACCAAAATAATAATATGCTTCCAAAACAATAATATGCTTACCCGGCCACAATAACACGTACTCTGGCTCAACACAGGGAACGTCACAAGCGGCTACCAATCGCCCAAGCTCACTAGTGCCAGACGAAGAAGAAATGGAAATAGATCGAGGATAGAAATAATTAGAGCTTCAAGAAGTTCATCTTCTTATTTGCTTGGCTACCAAAGCTAGACTAGTTACGAGTCAAAGTAGCCCAAGAATCGCAGTTGAAGAAACAGATATTAACTGAGCTTTATGGAACAACATCCATGCCAATTTGACCTCCCAATAAGAAGGAAACTCTGACAATTTACCAGAAACCCTTTTATAACCGAGACAAGCTCATAGAATAACATGACTCTACTAGCGCCTCGAACCATGAGGAGATACGTAGATCAAGTATTACTTACTAATCACATTACACCGGAAGAAACAATGACACTTTCTGATGGTGATGAATTAGAATCCTATCATCCTACCAACACGGAATTCCGAGAAGAGAGGTATACTAATTTGACATAATAACAGAAGGTGGAACAACAAGATGCCAGGCAGACAATACCGACACTCACTCAAAATCTCTCACATTTAAACCAGATAACTAGTAAGGTCTCACAAATGCTCTGAATAAATCATACTAGAAGCTCACCCCTCTACCGCAATCGATTCTTAATAGAAACAATATCCAAGGAAGCCATGGAAATATGGTAAGATAAACGAAGTCCAGACCGATTAGAAGAATGAAATCTTACTCACATTTGAGGGAAGAAGAAATACTTGGGTCTACTACATTGACTGCCTCAGCATCCTGCCAGACTGGCAGTTCATAAAACTGCCTCTGCGGCTGAACTAAGCCGCTACACTGATAATTACCTTCTGAAGAATAACTGCCACCACGCTCTCAACCTTTACCGGATGGTGGCATTTCTTTTGCTGATTGAGATCTATATAAAATTCCCTGCGACTGCGCAGATGCCTACTGACGAGAGAAAAGACGACTGCTAACTTGTCGGAGTAAGGGAAAACTCCTCAAAGGATAGCCAGACTCACAACAATGATAACAGGAAAACTCTTCAAAGGATAATCAGACTCACGACAATGATAAATCATTTTTGCTGAATATGGGAACTGGACAGATTGTTGATAGCTGTAAAGAGAAGACTGAATCTGATCTTGATGAGCTACTGGCGCACTGTAAGAATTGAGTGACACAAGCTGAGATAACCTGGAAGGTGACCTCCCAAAATAACCAGAACTCTTACCTCTAAATGAGGTACCATGGTTGCCCACTAGGGCCACGGGATCTCTTGCTCTCCCGCTCTAACTCTTCCCGTTCTAACTTACGGTATGCCTCGTACCTTCGGGTAATATCAATAACAACATCAAATGAAATCCAGACCTCAATTTCTCGAGCCATCTGGGATTTCAAGGAAAAATAAAGGTCATCAATAAATCTTTGAATCTCTCGAAAGGCTCATGAACTAGTTCTAATGCATATCCAGCCATTCTATAGAATTCAATCTCATATTCTGAAACACCAACAGGCTAACCGACAGGCTACCCTATCCAATCCACTCAAACTGGAAACACTTTTCATCTCGCTCGCTACTCGAAAGGAACCTTTCCACGAATCTAGAAGAAAAACCGAACCAAATTAGCTAATAAGAGAGTGGCCCACCAATTCAAGGCTGGACCCTGAAACTGGAAAGAAGAATAATCAACACCATACCGCTCGATATAATCAAGAGCCTGAAGGATACGCTGACATCATTTTATTTTAAAAACAAAAACTTACACAGGGATTATCTGATGCAGGGCTTGAGAATATCGGAAGGTTCAACCCCGCAAAATAATATAACCTCTTTAGGCACTCGGACCGAGATATTACTCAGGCTAACTAACCAGCCAGAATAACTAGAGGCACAACACATGCTGTCTCCGAAACATAATTCACTGCAGCAATATTAAGAACCGGAAAAGGATCTCCCTGAGATCGAACGTCTGCACATGCGGCAACCTGATAGGTTGTCCAGCGAATCATAGGTTTTTGCGGTATCTGTGTCACCAAGATTCTCGTGAAAGCATAGTAGAGAGCCAAGGGAACCACAAGGCCCTGCTCTCTTGCCCATCGCGAGCTCGTACATCCGAAACTAGATTTCAGCACGATAAAAAAAACTCTCGGGGCTTCATCAGTGCTAGCCCCAGGCTAGACTGCTTCGTCTTGAACTCATACCGTCAGCTAATTTATCGTACGAGGGTATACAATTGCCACGAAGGAATTAACAAATTAACGAAAATACTTTTGCATCCTAGACCGATGCACGATCAGAATGAAGGAAGTGAAACTTCCTAAATGCCATCACAGCCTCTCGTAGATAAGTACGGACGTCTACGTACCCGTCAGCGAGACTCTACTAGACATTGTCTTAGTCTGGATAGACTCTAAACCAGGCTCTGATACCAACTGCCACGACCCGGAATCCGGTTAGGCCGTGTGGGCACCCGACATCCTCCCCTAGACCCGTCGGGCGAACCCTTACCCATTAAATCAGGAAAATAAATATAACAATTCATAAATAGAGACAGGACTAAAAAAAACATACAGACATATTGACACCTCTAAGCTGTACGAAAGAAAATAACAGCTGACTACCCAACATATTAGGTTTAGGGCTATCCAGACTAGACATCTAAGAGTACAAAAGAAGATAGATACCTCCGGAAGGGAGCAAAATGCAACTGAAATAATAACCAATAAACTAGTGGCCATCCGGAATAAAAGCTGGCTCACCCTAACAGCTGAAGTCGTCTTCGCTCCTGAACAACGTGGCGAACTCAATCCTGGAGCGAACCTGCCGAAACGAAATAGATAGACAAGAAACAAACAACAAACAAGGGTGAGTCAAAAGGACTCATAAGTGAGGCAGACTAGCCACCTCAAAAAATAGGATAGCTAGCCAGGGAGAAGAAAAACAGATAAACTAAATCCATCTTATTTGAACTATAAACAGGCAAAGCCAAATAATAACTGAAAACACGTATGGAATCATAAACAGCCAGGGACATAAGGTAGACAGAACATATAGATATGCTAAATATGTCGACAATCAGAAATACATCCTGTTGCGGTGTGCAACCCGATCCATATATTCATACTGTTGCGGCGTGCAACCCGATTCGATCCATGTATTTATACTGTCGCGACGTGCAACCCGGGATACGAGCCAAAAATATATAGGCAAACTGAGATACGTTCACAACACGGTATACATACCGCATATATAAAACACAACATGATAGTCACACAATAGTCAGCACGCGGTGCAATGAAATGGGATGAATGCAGTATGATGCAATGGTGTCACATGTGCCAAATAGATGGAGCGGAATCCTCCTGCTCCGGGGACGGAATCCTCCTACCCTCAATCTGATGCAATAGAGCGGAATCCTCCTGCTCTGAAGGCGGAATCCTCCTACCCTCAATATGATGCAATGGAGCGGAATCCTCCTGCTCCGGGGGCGGAATCCTCCTACCCTCAATATGATGCAATGGAGCGGAATCCTCCTGCTCCGAGGGCGGAATCCTCCTACCCTCAATATGATGCAATGGAGCGGAATCCTCCTGCTCTGAGGGCGGAATCCTCCTACCCTCAATATGATGCAATGGAGCGAAATCCTCCTGCTCCGAGGGCGGAATCCTCCTACCCTCAATATGATTCAATGTGCATACGAATGTAACATGATGCAATAATAACCCATCACCAGCGCAGGACTCTCATCGACAGCTGGAAAGTATATACCAACTCACAGCCAAAGTACAATACTCAGATTCTCAATGCGATACAAATAACAGGACATAACATATAATATAGAATATAAATCCAAAGCTAAGGCATAATTAGTACGCCTATCGGCAGCTACACACGTAGGGAACACGTGGTAGAAAATCCACGAGGCCAGTTGCCTCCAAAGAAATGGATATAAACACTTACCTTGTTACAAAGTTAGTACATCCACTCAATAACCGCTTGTCCTTTAGTTTCATTGCCAAATGATCCCACTCTATTCAATAAGAAGAAAAATATATCAAATAAGGCTAAAGGCTTCATTCCTCACATCTTAGGGCAATCCGGTTAAGAACCTGATACCCTATTCGCATACGCAATACGCAGGCCAGGCCTATGTACATGGTTTAAGGCCACATAACCAAACCCCAAATAAATTACATTGATAAGTCGCCCATAACTCACTGAGTGCGAATATATAATCAATTTCATTATCGGGGTCCATTTGACCCTTTAAACTATCAACTTACGTCATTAGGGCGATGTCTAAGATCCCTATTTTTACCGTAAAAATATATTCAAACATATGTAATAAACTCAAATAATATATTAGGATCATTACCTGAATGTTTCAGGGTGAAAATTCTACTTTTCTCCGGCACCTTTTTTCATTTTCTGGCATTTTTTCCTCACTGCGTTTTTTTCTTTTTCTCTGCTAATGTTACGTTTTTTGCTGCTTCAATTAAAGAAGATGAGCTTAATATAAGCTCATCTTCACAACCGCCATTCATTTCAACTTTTTTGTCTTTTTCTCATTTTATTTTATTTATTTTATTTATTTTATTTTTTTTCTTTTCTTAACGAAAATTAAAACGGTACCCTACGATATTCGAAATAATTCCAACTTTTGCATACCAGTTATACAAAATATATATATATAGCATACTCGCTGAGGCGGATCTCAAATCGGACTCCCAAAACTCAAGATGCGGATTTAAATTAAAAAAAGTCAAATTATTTAACTTTCGGCATTTTAGCGGAAACTAGCCGAACAACATCGAAATTCACTTTCGAAAAATCACAAAAGTCACAAATAATCATACGAACCTAACGGCACTATCGGATTTCGATTCGGAGCTCGTTCGCCAAAACCGAGCTCGAAAATCCCTTTTTAATATTTATCGATAATAAAATCTGAAATCTTCTTCCGATACGTACCAAACGAGGTCTGATTTAGCTCAAATTTTACAGACAAGTCCTAATAGATATTATGAACATTTTAAAATTATCGGTGAGGTATATCGGAGTCCTAACTTCCGAAACGACTAACCGAGGTCGTTTCAGATGTACTCATTCTAATCCTAGGTGCTAGCCATTTCAAGGATAACCTGCTCTGATACAAATTGTTATTTCCCAAGACACACCACTTATTATTTTAAGGACCAGTTTTTTCAATGTGTTCCTTTACTTTATTGTATGCGGAATTAAAACTGTAAGTAAATGAACACTTGATGTTAGCATGGAAAAACCCCGTTAACTAGGGATCAAGAAACCACGACCTACTTCTGCCAAGTAGGATTTCAACTTCACTATTTGAAAGACTCACTTGGTTACAAGACTACCTTCTTACTAACCTAGGACTAACTCTAATCCTATAGTGACTCCCTTCACAATCAGTGAAGTTTCTCCAAGTACAAGACTTGAATCCAAATGATACAACTCGATAGTACCTACTACAGATGAACTAAGACTGAACTTTGACAAGACTCAATATAAGGAACAGGTTCTTTACTTAGTTCCCTGTAGCTTAATGATTACATAAATAAGCTGAAGACTCTTTCAATGCTATAGCTCGATTCTCTCTATATTTGTGCACACTTCGACAGCTGAAATGCTCCTGCTTTTATAGCTTCCAAATCCAAGAAGTCTTGAGCAATTAGAACTCCAAAGCTTTCAAGAGTTTGAGTCCTAATTGAACTCCTTCCTAGGTTACCCGAAATCCTTTAGCTCTTATCCAATCTTATGCAATCTTTTCATATCTCTTGCAGCCCTGCATAATTATCAAGATAAATAAATATTCCCGCTTAAATGATTTTGCATGATTATTTATTCAGCTCCAGTGATTCAAAGGAACATGTCCTTGGATTTGTTCCTTAGTCTTCAGTCAAAACTTCAAGCTTATCCAAGCTAACAAATGATAACCTTTTGTATGACCTCTCGAACGTCATTGGAGGGATTATATTTGGTTGAGAAATTTTAAATTAACTGAACGGGTCAGGGTTTTAACTTGAAATGAGAAAATTCATAAAGAATCAAATGAAACAGTGATTGGAAAATATCGGGAGAGCCTGAGTCGGTGACTCCTCTTCTTCTCAATCGGAAAAATCTAGAATGTGTATTGATACAATGTTAATCCAACTAATTATATTACAAGGGCAAAACTGTAAAATCCTAACTAATTATATAGATCGGGTACATATAAATAAATGGGCCACGAGAGACTGGGCCACACAACTGGGCCCTAAGGTGGAGGTTCTTCTTTCAGTCCAACACCCACCCTAAAGTTGGAAGGGGTAAGGGAGCACTCCTAACTTAGAGAGATGAAGTTCATGAGCAGATCCAGGCAGAGCCTTGGTCAATATGTCAGCCAGCTGAGAACCAGTAGGAATATTAGAGAGAGAGAGAGAGAGAGAGAGAGATCAAGCCATTCAAGAGTTTTTCATGAACGAAATGACTGTCCAGCTCAATATGCTTAGTCTGTTCATGAAAAACTAGTTTTTTTGGCTATGTGGATGACCGGATGGCTATCACAATGAATAGAGATTGTAGTCAAGCCAGTGATAGATAGGTCTTCAAAGAGTCTGCACAACCAGGTCAGTTCAGCAATTAAGCGACGGATGGACCTGTATTCAACCTCAACAGATGATAAAGAGATTGTAGATTGCTTCTTAGACATCAAAGATACAGTGCTGTTGCCAAGCAAAATAAACAATCCACTAACTGAACGTCTGCAATCTGCGCAAGAGGCCCAGTTTGAGTCACAGAAGGCCTACAGTGCAAGTGAAGGATCATTAGTCATGTGCTAACCCAGGCCAGGGGACCCCTTAAGTTACCTGATAATATGAATAGCTGCAATATAGTGTGGTTGTCGAGGAAAAATTGAAAGAGATGTTGGACAACATAGGCAATGTATGGCCTTGTCTGGGTGAGAAAATTGAGCTTTCCCACAATCTTTTTGTACATGGTAGGATCCTACAAAGGGACCCCAACATCCATACTTAATTTGATTCCCAAAGGTAGAGGACTAACACAAGAAGATAGATCAGCACAACTAAATTCAGAAATCAGATCTATTCTGATTGACCAATGCACCAGAATCAGTGGGAATAATTTCAAGTTCTAAGAAATAGTGCAAAGACCCCAGGTCTTTGATTTTAAACTTTTTGTCCATGAATTACTTAAGAGAAAGAATAGAAGTAGAATCACTAACTGTGATTAAAATGTCATCCACATACAGCAAGAAAAACAGAGCCAAAAGTTGTATGCTTTAAAAAAAAAAGAATAGTCATTTTTAGAATGTTGAAACCCCATAGAATGAAGAGAGACTCAGACAACTTGGCATACCATTGCTTGGATGCATGTTTCAGCCCATATAAAGATTTGTTCAGCTTGCAAACCAGATTAGGGGAAAAGACTGGATAACCTTGACGAACCCTCATATAGACTTCCTCATACAAATCACCATGTATAAAAGCATTGTTTACATCTAGATGTGACATAGCCAGTTGTTTTTTATTGCACAAGCAATCAAACATCTAATTGTAGTCATTTTAACAACTGGGGACAAGGTTTCTGTATAATCAAGACCTTCTCTTTGAGTATCCCCCCTTATTACAAGCCTGGCTTTAATCCTTTAAATTGAACCATCAGCTTTGTGTTTAACCGTATAAACCTACTTACAAGGAATACTATGTTTCCCAGAAGGTAAAGGTACTAAAGTCCAGGTGTGGTTTACCTAAAGGGCTTCAAATTCCTTTACCATTACTTCTTGCCACCCAGGATGAAGTGCTGCCTGATAATAAGCAGTAGGTTCTTGCACAGATGTTATAGAGTGAAGGAGAGACTGAGTAGAGGCTGTAAGTGCAGATATAGGGATAGAAGGATGATAGGAATCAAAACGCGGAAACAATAAAAGATAGGAACGAGACGTAACTCGATCACTAATCCCAAGTAGCAACGGAGAACTAGTTCCGTTACACCCCGGGAGAAGGCCAAGAACACCTACGCTAGGCAACTACCCTCGAGACGACAACGGACTCGCAAGTAGAATGGTCGGGGGAGGTTTGGGGTTCAACTAGAATCCACTAGTAAACTCAAACCGAACTCAAAGGTTTCATTCATAGAGAATCCACTCTAGAACATTGTTTAATCAAACACTCATCATCAAATCTAACTAAGGAATAATGCTAAGCTATGGAGTATTTATAGACCTTCCTTAGACATGAATGAAAGGTCTAAAGTACCCTTAATTAGGTTCTAAATAACAAAGGCCACGCAGGGCTATAATAGTCAAAACATAGCTATTTAATGAGGTGTCCCGTCTTGGAAAACAGAGAAGTAGGCGCCCAGCCTACTAAAGTAGGCGCCCCGCCTGTTTCAGCTCATCCTGGGAAGTGGGCGGTCCGCCTAGTTGTGCAGGGGCGGTCCGCCTACTGGCTTCAACTTCAGAGAGTTGAGGGGGCGGTCCGCCTAGTGGAGTGGGCGGTCCGCCTCCTCCTGTGACACCTTGGAATGCCTCGAAATGTGTCTCTAAGGCCCCTCGTTCCATGGCGTTCCATTGCATAAGCTCTTCCTTGGCCTTGAATGATGTTTTTAGGTGGTTGCTCGATTTGGGTCTTATCACCCTCGCCTTCTTGAGAAGATTTCGTCCTCGAAATCAAGGCTTGGTCTCTCATAGCATCAACAACTCCTCGGGGTGGCCAAGGCGCTTCCTTCTTTTCCCTTCTTGATCGTCACTTTGATATAGGCTTCTTCCAATATCTCCTCCGCCGTAGCAGGGAGCTTAGAACCTACACGCAACGTCAAGCAAAAACAAACAAACATCCTACTTTGGAAGTAGGTTAGTGCAAGAAGTGTGGAAAACACACTCTTGTGATATAACCAAGCCTCAATAACAATCATGAATATCAAGTCTCCGAAGAGAACCATAAGCACTTGGTTAAAGAGCAACATGCACTTAACAAGATAATGAGCAAATAAGTCATGGGGGCATAAAAAATGCAAGATCAAGCTATCAAAACCCTCTTGGACCTTAAGCTCAAAATATCATACCAATCAAGCCTGAAGGTGTGATCAACATGTGGAGTGGAGTGAGTCAAATAACTCAACCTACAAGTAGGTTCAAGTACTCCACTCCCTTTCTTTAGAGCATACCTACTAACACCAAGGGATTCCTCTTCCCCTCCAATTTCATCACCTAGGCAATCCTTCTTAAAAGACAAGCTTTCAAGGAAGGTGTTGATGATGGACTCTTCTTCATCATAACCCCAACAAGCAATAGTAGGGTCACTCAAAGAACCATCTACCTCACCCGACGTCTCAAACAACGGATTGCACAAGGAATCATACCCTTCACACCATGGGGGTTCCAATTGACTACTCACCCTAGTTCGATACAAGTCTTTACCACTAATGAGGATGCCTTCAAACAATGGATTAGTATAATCATGCATCTCAATATCATGATTAAACATAGACAAGTTATCAAGACTAGGTTCACTTGAGGAGTCATCATAGACAACATTGTCCAATTCATGCACTTTGGACTCCTCAAGGACAAGTTCTTCCTCACCACAACACATTGGTCCACCAAATAGAAGCATATCAATTATGGAATGGTCAACTACCTCATCTTTCCCTATGTCAAAGGTTGGTGGTGTGTCATAGCAAAGGTCACAATCATGGTCAACTATCAAATCTACACTAGGGAGGGGTTCAATGAACAATGAGCTCACATCATGTTGTGGCATAGTATCCCTTCCAACTAGTGTTTCACAATCAAGCTCAAGTTGACAAGTAGACTCTTCACTAGTGGCATACTCACTAGATGCATCAAAACCACCAACTAGTGTTGAGTCATCACAAGACAAATAGCTAGTAGGTTCATGAAAAGGTGAAGTAACTCTTACATTTGTAGTACTTCCTTGATCACTCACAAGGTTTGAAGTGTCATAGGCAACTTCCCCTTCATGAAGCTCACATTGAGGCTCCAATTGCTTGTCTTCAAACGTACCTACACAAGAACTTTCACAAGAAGAAATAGAAGATAAAGAAGGGTTAGAACAATGGGTGCTCTCACTCTCAATTTTTCCTTCCTCACCTCTCATCTCTCGCAATTTTACCTCATGGTCAAGTGTAGTTTGTGGTGACAATCCCCTCACATCACTCCTCAAAGCCTCTCCTTTTTCCTCTCTTGGATTGTCACCGGTCACTCCCTCACTTCTCTCTATCTTTTCTCTCTCATTTGAAGTGGAGTGACTCCCATTTTCATCATGCAATGGCAAAACAATGAGATTGTTTGCCTCGGGCTCAAGTACAATGGGCGACTTTGCTTTAGCCGCTACCCTCAACTCCTTCATTCTCATGTAGTCTTCCTTCACTTGCCTTGGAGTCAAAGGTCTAAGCACATACTTTCTCCCATCTTGCTTGATAGTATAGGAATTGGTTCGGCCATCATGCACTACACTCCTATCATGTTGCCATGGCCTCCCAAACAATAAATGGCATGCTTCCATTGGGACCACGTCAAACATGATCTTATCCTTATAGCTCCCAATGCTAAACTCAATCAACGCTTGTTTCACCACCCTAAGCTCACCACATTCGCTTAGCCATTGTAATCGATATGGTTTTGGATGCTTTAGAGTAGGTAGCTTCAATTGGGAAATCAAGGTTTGGCTCACAATGTTAGTGCAACTCCCCGAATCAACTACCATTGAACATACTTGACCCATCACCCGGCACCGAGCATGAAAGAGGTTTTCCCTTTGTTCATTTTCCACCTCCTCTTCCATTGAAATGGTACTCAAGCTCCTCCTAACCACCAAGAACATTTGAGGACCCTCATCCTCCTCTACGGCCTCCTCACAATCAACTTCCTCATCCTCCTCTACTTCTTCTTTTTCGGACTCACTTTCTTGCTCATACACTAGATTGCCAACCACAACCATGGTTCGTTTTGTGGAGCAATCTTTAGCAATATGCCCAAAGCCCTTGCATTTATAACATTGAGTAGATGTAGAGATAGGATTACTCAAGCGAGTTTTAGAAGTACCTTCCAAGTGTGGAGTAGTCTTCTCATTAAGCTTCTTCACTTCTTTGTGGGCACTTGCACTTGGAAAGTTAGCACTTGGAGTCGTCCACTCTTTTGGCTTGCTTGAAGTGGTAGGAGTGTTTTTGAACTTCTCTCCTTTAAGCCACCTCTCGGCTTCAATGGCGGCTACAAGTAGATCGTCAATGGAATGATAAGTATGCAACCTCAATTGGGAGGCTATACCATAGTTCAAACCATTCTTGAAGCGGATTATTGCTTGTTCAACACATTCGGTATCCATATCCAATGCCATCCGGATCTTTTCAAATTCATCATGGTACTCATGCACCGATTTGACACCTTGCTTTAGATCATAGAGCCTTTTGAGTTGCTCTTGCCGGTACCTTGGGGTTATGTACTTGGTATTCATATCCCTTTTCAACTCATCCCAAGTCACATTCAAATGCATATTCATTCTTCTCCTAGACCTCTTCATAGACTCCCACCAAGTAGAAGCATAGGCCTCAAAGGTAGAAATAGCATAGGTACCCTTTCTCTCTTCGGTCATCTCGTTGATGTCGAAGATTCTCTCCATTTGTAGTACCCATTCCATGTATGCCTCCGGATCACAAGTTCCCTTGAAGGATGGAAGATTGATCTTGACACTATTGAGGTTGTTGTTGTTGTCACGTGCCCCATAGTTAGGCTCCGGTTGGCCTCCATAGTAGTCATCATGTGCAACATACTCCCTCCTCACATTTCCTCTAGCATAGCCCATGGGGGGTGGCCCTCGACCTCGGCCCCTACCCCTATCAACATTTCGTCCCCAATGCATTGGCCTCCTAGGTTGATAAGGAACATCATACCCATAAGCTTCATCACCATACCCGGTCTCCTCCTCTTCTTGAACTTCATCAATTTGCTCAAGAGGTGGGACATTCCGCACGGGTCTCCTAAGTGTAGCATTGTCTTGGGGATTGCCCAAGTTGAGGGGATTGCCCTCTTGTCGGGGATTGCCCAACCCACGCTCTTGTAGAGCTTCAACTTTGCTTTGTTCATACCTCTTGCTTAGCTCAACAAAGTGTCCGGGGGTCATAGGAGTGCTATGACTTGTGCCCTCTCCGGATTCGATTTGGACACTCGGGGTCCTCCTCTCACCGATCTCAACTTGATTCTTTTCGATGGACTCAAGTCTCAAAGTGATTTCCTCAAACTTAGCCATAACGGTGGCCATGAAGTCCTTCATAGGATCATCTCCAACACTTGCCATAGTACCTACAAGAAGCAACAAACGTTAGTAAAACACCTCACCACTCCCTCACAATGTTCACTCGGTTCGCTCGTTTGGTGGAGGGAGGGATATTTCACACAAGTTCGAGTTTAAAAGCTTCAAGTAGTCGACCAACGAACCACAACTCAATCACTCAACTTCTCAAGTCCGATGCTCTCCGGGGAGAGTGGAATTAATGGGACTTGATTGGAGCGGTAAGCACTTTGAGTGAGGACTTGAATCAAAAGGATTCTACGGTTCTTCTTTGAGTTCTAGTCTCCTTTCTAGGCACGATAATCCTAAGAGCTCGAAGTAATTAGTACTACACAAGTAGAATTATACCCTAATAGTACTAATTAGAAGCAATGCAAACAACAAAACACGAAAACCTAGAAGAAACTACCCGATTCCCAAACTTCAGGAAGTAGGCCCCCCACCCCTTGGCACTGGGCGGTCCACCTAGTTCACTACACAGCAGAGTGGGCGGTCCGCCTGTTTAGTAGGCGCCCCGCCTCTGAACTTCAGAGAGTTGGGTAGGCGCCCCGCCTCCTTTTCGGGCGGTCCGCCTACTGCAAATTCCAGCATTGTTCAACAACGTTTTTCTTGGCTTTTGCACCCAAAAATCCAACTAATCACACGATGTTTTGGCAATCCGAGGGTACCCAAACGTTGTTCCAACCACAGAGATCAAACCCCAATCACTTTTAACAAAACTCAATCAATAATCAATAATCTACCATGTTCATCATGTTCATAACTAGGGTTTATCAAAAGGGGGTTCAACTAGGGTTATGATTCTTCAAAGTAAGTGTTATACAAGTTCAATTCCCACAAAATTGGTACCAAATCGTTTGTTTTTCCAAGAAGGTCAATCCCCAATAACAAGTTTCCACTATAACATCAATCCAACCCAAGAATCAAGGCAAAAATCATCAAGAACAAGTTCATCAAGGGTTTAAGGGAAATTGGGGTTTCAACTTTTCAAACTTCACCAAATCAATCAATTTTGGTACCCAAGTAACGGGAATTCCATCACGATCAAGAATCCATAACACCCATAACATAAATCATCCAATCCAACAAGATACACTAATTTTTTTTGTATTTTCAATTTTTCAATTTTTTTTGTGATTTTCTCCTTTCAATAACAAGAACAAGAAAACTAAAGATAGAATCAATCTAAGGCACGAAGAATCAAGGGTCGGGGGTTTGTAGAAACAAAACCCGAGCCTTGCTCTGATACCAAGATGATAGGAATCAAAACGCGGAAACAATAAAAGATAGGAACGAGACGTAACTCGATCACTAATCCCAAGTAGCAACGGAGAACTAGTTCCGTTACACCCCGGGAGAAGGCCAAGAACACCTACGCTAGGCAACTACCCTCGAGACGACAACGGACTCGCAAGTAGAATGGTCGGGGGAGGTTTGGGGTTCAACTAGAATCCACTAGTAAACTCAAACCGAACTCAAAGGTTTCATTCATAGAGAATCCACTCTAGAACATTGTTTAATCAAACACTCATCATCAAAGCTAACTAAGGAATAATGCTAAGCTATGGAGTATTTATAGACCTTCCTTAGACATGAATGAATGGTCTAAAGTACCCTTAATTAGGTTCTAAATAACAAAGGCCACGCAGGGCTATAATAGTCAAAACATAGCTATTTAATGAGGTGTCCCGTCTTGGAAAACAGAGAAGTAGGCGCCCAGCCTACTAAAGTAGGCGCCCCGCCTGTTTCAGCTCATCCTGGGAAGTGGGCGGTCCGCCTAGTTGTGCAGGGGCGGTCCGCCTACTGGCTTCAACTTCAGAGAGTTGAGGGGGCGGTCCGCCTAGTGGAGTGGGCGGTCCGCCTCCTCCTGTGACACCTTGGAACGCCTCGAAATGTGTCTCTAAGGCCCCTCGTTCCATGGCGTTCCATTGCATAAGCTCTTCCTTGGCCTTGAATGATGTTTTTTTAGGTGGTTGCTCGATTTGGGTCTTATCAAAGGAGGCACTACAGTGGCAAGGTTGACCTGAGACAAATAAGGAATAGAGATGGTAGGGCATACAAAATCCTTGAGATAGGCAGGAGGTTTTGGTATCCTAACTAGTGTGGTTGTAACAGCAAGGGGTACATGAGGAATAGAGGAAGTAGTTGAGGTATCTGGTAAAGGTGACAGCACTGGGATACAGGCATGGGAGAAGAGGGATGATGATGAACATGAGAGGAAGGGACATGAGGTACTGGAATTGGGAAGATGATGTGAAATGACATGGATCAGGTGGACAAGTGGATGGGAAGTAGCTAGGAAAAAGTTGAGACGGTGGAGTGATAATCTGAAAGGAAAAATTTGTTCAACAAACTGAACATCTCTGGAAATGAGAAACTTGTGTGTGGAGAGACTAAAGAGTTTGTATCCTTTATTCCCATAGGGATATCCCACAAAAACACAAGGGGATGCTCTTGGACAAAACTTATCTCTGTTTCTCTTTAAAGTAGAGGCATAACACAAACAACCAAAGGCCCTCAAATAAGAAAACTGGGGTGGTTTGGCAAAAAGGCATTAAAAAGGAGATTTTCCAGACAAGGTAGGTGTTGGGAACCTGTTTATCAGGTAAGTGGCAGTTAACAAATAGTCACCCCAAAATTTCAAAGGTAGATTAGATTGATAAAGAAGAGATCTGGATGTTTCTAGGAGGTGCCTGTGTTTCCTCTCAACCACTCAATTTTGTTGAGGAGTGCCTACACAGGAGGTTTGGTGAGTAATTCCCTTAGAAAAGTAAAAATCAGAGATCTTTTTACTGTTTCCCAACTCAAACGCATTGTCACTTCTAATAATTTTGACTTGTTGGCCAAACTGCCTTTCTACCATAGCAATGAAGGTTTTGATGACTGGAAATAAATTGGATTTTGTAGATAAAAGGTATGTCCAAGTGCACCTTGTGTAATCATCAACAATGGTAAGAAAATACCTATATCCTCTATGTGTTGGTGTATTATAAGGACCCCAAACATCTATGTGAATCAATTGGAAAGGGGAAGTAGAGCAGGTAGTACTAGTAGGAAAGGGACTCCTAGTCTGTCTAGCAAGAGGACACACATTATAGTTAAAATGTTGCTTGGAAGGAAAATAAACAGCAATGAACTTTGACAAACATTGCAATTTATGATATGGTAAATGTCCAACTCTATTATGCCACAAAATGAGTACATTGGTATTTACAGAGGAATCAGGAGAAACATTAGTACACTTATTCATCTCACCACTAGTTACAGTAGAATTGAAAGATAGACTAGTACAAGTAGGAACGAAATCTTGTTGCAAGAGATACAATCCATTTGTAGCTTTACCAAGTTCTGCTTGCCTCTTCAGAGAAGGGGCCTGCAAGATGCAAGTAGAAATTGTGGACCAGACTATATTGCCAAGCTGATATCAAATTGTACTGGAAAGAGGGAACATGAAGGACATGATCTAGGATTATATCTGTGGAAAGAACTAATTTTCCTACTTATGTAACTCTTACTTTATATCCATTTGGTAATGAAATGGAATAAGGAGTGGGAAGAGACTTAACATCATGCAAGAGAGAGAGATAATATGTCATGTGATCAGATGCCCCTGAATCTATGATCTAGGGTTTCTGAACAGAACCAGACAGGGAAAAGGACTGGGAGTGTGAAGTGGAAGTTGTCAGAGTAGCACTACCTGCCAAATTTGTAGAGCCAGAGTCATCAGGAACAAATCTAGCTGGAGAACCCACACCCACACTTTGAATGAGTTGAATCAGCTGGTTCAGGTGCTCTACAGTTAAAGACTGCCCTCCAGAATTCTCTGAAAACTCACTCCTAGTGCCATAACAACCCTGAGCAACAACAATAGATTTCTTTCCTCCTGAATTGTTATTTGGTTTATCTGGATTGCAGTTTTGATTTTTGTTCAGGCATTTCAGTTTGTTACAATTCTCTATCACATGACCATTTTTCTTACAATATTTTCAGTACAATTTTCCTCTGTGATTACTGTTTCCATAGTTCTTTGCCTATTATTCCCATTTCCAACATACTATTGGTTATTGTAATTCTTACTAGATTTAAAATTGTATTGTCCTTTGTAGTTATTGGAAGACTGAGCATATTGTTGATTTTGATTTTTGTATGTGGAATTATTGTGATTATTATTTGGAGGGCAACAACTTTGGGTTCCAGCCGAAGTGATACAGAATGATAAATAGGTATGTCTCCAGCATGTATCTCTCTTTGTTTCTCCTCATGGATTAGGAGAGAATAAGCCTTCTCTAGATCATGAAAGGGATTCATCATGAAAATATTTCCCCTTGTTTGTGTGTATGATTCATTTAGACCCATTATGAATTTTATAAGGTTGTTATATTCAATAATCCCTTGATTTTTATCCTTGGCTTCACAGGTGCAGACACACACACAAAAGGAACAGACACGAAAAGACTCCAGGATATTCAACTCATCCCAACACTTCTTTAGCCTAGTGTAATATGTTGCAATATCATTGTTTCCTTAAACTATCCCATGTAATTCTTCCTTTACTTGGAAAATTTGTACACCATTCGATTGACCATATCTGTTCTTTAGATTATCCCACATCACTTTTGCAGTAGAAGGGTGAATGATACTATCTGTAATATCCTTGGTCACAGCACCCATTATCCAGGATTTGACCACTTAACTGTATCTCTCCCAAGCCTTGTACATAGAGGAGGTTGGAGAAGGTTTAGGATAAGAGCCATCTATGAAACCTATTTTGTTTTTAATGGACAAGCACATTAACATAGCTTTGCTCTAATTCACATACTCAGTACCATCAAAAGGTGAAGAAACCAAACTGAGACCTACCTCAGTTACATGAACATAATATGGATGGGTTGGATCTTTCACAGCCACTACACTTGCACCAGGCTCAACATTAGGGTTATTCAGATTAGTAGTTGAAGCATCGGTTGCTGCCACTTCTCAGGTGTAAAGGGCATTGCAGAAGTACTGCGTGGAAAAACAAGAATAGATCCTTTTAGAGAATTTGAGCAAAGAAAATCAAAAGCCAGTGACAAATTCAAGGGGAGTCATTGTTCCCCAGACAGCCGTAGCTTTGATTAACTCAAATATCCAAAAGTACCACTCTTATTCAGGCAAGAATCAACAGGAAACACCGCAGAACACTGGGTAAAAGCACACCGAAAAATTATCTTAAACAATTTTCTACAGATCTAGGGTTTGTGAAATGTAAATAGCATGAAACACAGTTGTAGCAAAAATTTATTCAAGAATATTCGCAGATCTAGGGTTTCATGAGCATGCATCACCAAATCAGTAGTATCAAAGAGATTATAGCATATACCAGTCACAATTTCTAAGAGAGTCGCTCAAAATAAGTCCTTTAATAAAATGAGAGAAGAGAAATATTACCAAAAACTCTTCAGATTTAGAGAAACGGATCAGAACAATGAGAAAGTACCGTAAAATAGAAGAAGAAAAGACTCTGCCATAAAATCTGCCGGATGAAGTAGTAGCTATAACTCCGTCGTAATCTCTACAAAACTCCGCCGTAAAGTTCACCGAAAATATCAATGTACAAGTAAATTCCTCTGTCAGAAAGGAGAAAAAAATGGGAATGATGATCGAAAAGTCACAGGATCTGAGATCCGTGCTCTGATACCATGAGAAAATTCATAAAGAATCAAAAGAAATAGTGATCGGAAAATATCAGGAGTGCGTGAGTCGGTGGCTCCTCTTCATCTCAATCAGAAAAATCTAGATTGTGTATTGATAAAATGTTAATCCAACTAGTTATATAACAAGGGCAAATTTGTAAAAGCCTAACTAATTATATGGAACGAGTATAGATAAATAAATGGGCCACGAGTGATTGGGCCACGCAACTGGGCCCTAAGGTGGAGGTTTTTCTCTTTCAGTCCAACAAAAACTAGGTGCCAAAGGTCTTAAAAATGAACAAGTAATTGAAAGTAGGAGCTTGACTCCAACTAAAAACACATACGCATAAAACTGATAGAATAATACTTTACGGACATGCTACAGTTAAAATAACAATTACAAGAAGCTATCAATTTCCTTTTTGATAAAACAGAGGAAAAATAACTACCAACCACTATCATAAAGAAGTGTTTTTGGTAGCTGAAAGCAAATATATGCAAAGAAGAAATCATACTAACCTTCTTTGCTTGAGTGAAAACATCACTTGCTGGCATTAATCCAGAAGATGGCATACGAGGTTATCTAAATCATTGTTGGACAGAACATTCGTTAAATAGAAAACATTCATAAAATAATAGAAATTGAAAGATAATCAAATTCCCTGAATATTGCAATCAAAGAACAAGAAAATAAATACCTTTAGCATGCGGTATCATAAACCTTTTCCCCATAGAACCAGCTGCAGTAAGAGACATGTCTGACCAATGGCAGCACCAACTGCAACAGTTTGTATTTGCACATGAAATCAACATAGCAAGTGCCATGAAATTGTTACACCTCGTATGTCTAAATTGTCGTATATCATTTTAAAGACATGCCGAGCATGATTTAAGTAATTCTAAAGTCATAATATGAATATATATGACGTTTAAATGTTGAATATAAATTTTGGGAAAAATCAGATTTAAGTTGCGGAAAAATCGACTAAGGATTTGCCTTAAATGAAGCTTTATAAAAAATTAGTTTTGTATATTATATGAGGTCTTTTGGGGATATATCATATACCAAATTAAAGATATTGGAGTTAAGTCTCCAACACTCTTGACCGTTTATTCATACGACGTTTAGATAAAAAGATATAAGCGTCTAAATGAGCGCCAAAGCTAGGGTGCCAAGCTAGCACCTCTTTGACTTTTCAAAAGTGGATATATATACCTTAAGTCTTCTTTCTTCTTCATTTTTCCAAAAACCATGAAACAATAATATCTCTAAACTTATCCTTAAGCTTTCAACAAGGGTTTCAAGTAAGATTAACAACTCATATACGAAATCAAGAAAAGATAATATTAGAATGATCCCTACGACGAAGGTAACGTCGTGCTACTTTCCTTTTCATCTATAGATTAAGTTTTAGAATTACTTTATGGCTAAGAAAAGTACCTAATTGCTGTCTTATAACTTTTTGAAGCTTTGGAAGGTTATGGACTCAAGGAAAATAAGGTTTAGAAGCAAAAACATCAAAGGTATGTAAGGCTAAACCTTTCTTTCGACAAGGCATCTATCTTTTAGCTTTTGAAGCTTATCTTAGTTCAAAATTTGGTGTTTCTTATGGGGAAATTGTATAGAATCAAGGAAACCTTGTATATGCTTAATTTGGTACAAAAAAATAATGGTGAAAGATGTCCAAAACAACAGCACGAAATGTTGTCTCAAAATCTGAAAAATTATTTTTATCTTCGGACTGTTGTTAGTAGTTTGAGCATAACTCTTTGGAATTTATATTGAGAAAATTTAAAATTTTCTAGAACCTATGACATATATCTACAACTTTTATAAAGACCATAAAGTCTATAACTTTCATTTAGACCCTGAAAATTAGATCGTAAGACAGGTCAGTGGTGCTTTCCAGGGATTCTGTCCGCGGATTTGTTATGCCGTCCGGTCGTGTCTTCTTGTTATCCGTTTAATCTGTTTATGTTATCAGTTTAGCTAGGTATTCATTCCTGCATATATTATAGTGCTGATTTTGTTTTGGCGGATTATCTAGTTTTAGGGGAAGCTCTGCCGAAACTTTTTATGGAAATACAAGGAGTTGGCAAATTCTGAGTTCTATGTTGTGTCTATAATTCAATCTAGGGTTTTCTTATTATTTATTTGAGTTAATATCTATTGTTGCCACATGTATTATGCCCCATACATGCTTATACTTACATTATGATCATATTATGTGTGATTTGGAGTCCCCCAAAGAGGTTGGACATTGGACACATAGTCTGGTCACGTGTGATACTACTCGTCTGGGGACACAGCCCCTCTAATTCAGGCGAGAGTTAAAACACCTAGTGTGACTGGGTGTCATTCACACACTCTAACCAGAGAGACCAGATATTACTGGCTAGGGGGGACAAAGCCCATAACACCCGCCAGGTTTGTTATATACACATATATAGCCACATTATGCACAGCATGACTACCAGTGAGGCTAGTTCAGTTATTTTTTGTCAGTTATCAGCTAAGATTACAGTAAGTTTTCAGTATAGTCTAGTTCATTCATTAGTTCTAGATTTAGTCAGACCGCGGCTTATATTCAGTTCCCATTTTAGATTTCTAGCTATATTGTTATACTTCAGTACAGATTTACAGATATACATTCCAGTCTTACAGTTTATATTCAGCAGCTTTGTTATATATTCCAACCTTACATACTCTGTACATATCGTACTCATATCCTCTCTTGGGCGGTGTGTTTCATGCCGCACAGATACAGAGAGATCAGACCTTGAGCCACGTTAGTAGGCTATCTACCAGCTGTTGGAGTTATTCCGTCTCCTCTCAGAATTTACTACTTTTGGTATGTTGTGCAGACAGTTAATAGGTATGGCGGGGCGTTGTCCCGTCCTTTGTATATTCAGTTCAGCACTCTTAGAGGCATGTAGATATGTCCATGTATGGTACAGTCAGTATGTTATGTTTGTCAGCATGTGATAGCCTTGACGTCCTTCCAGACCTTATGCTTTCAGCAAATATGTATGTATATATGACCAGGTTTCCAACTTATCATTATTATTAATAGATTATTAGTAGGTTTAGCGATGATCAGCACTCAATGTCGGCTATCCATTGCGGCCCTAGGTTGGGTCGTGACCAAAGTGGTATCAAAGCAGTTCAGTCCTAGGGTATTTACAGGCCGTGTCTAGTAGAGTCTTGTTCATTAGTATGTTGTTCTCCCTACTTATGAACAGGAAACTACAAGGCACTTCAGAATGGTTGTCTTTCTTTTTTCTCTAGATCGTGCGATAAGGCCATAATTATAGAATTCTAACCTTTTAACTATAATGTTTTGAATGCAGTGATGCCAGCAAAGCAACTAATAGCTGCCAAGAAAGTGATGCAAGCAAAACCGAAGTTGAAGCTTTGCAATCGGGGACAACAAACAAAACGCGGAAACGATTAAGATAAAGGGGCGGAAGCAATAAGTAACCAAGATAACAAGAAATCAAAGGATGGGGGAGAACAGAAATAGAAGAAAAGAATGGATAATCTAACTCAAAACATGATTGATTATCCAAGGGAGAAAGGAAACTTGAACCTAACAAGGATTCATACTAGTGATGACATCCATTTCGGTTCCAAGCCATAGAAGGCATACACGAAGCCTCGGGCTTCAAACAAGAATGGCTCGGCCAATTCTATCTCTATTCTCTCAATTCAATATCCACTTCAAAAACTGACTCTCATCAGCTATGCTAGGAGTTTATATAGACAATATAAAGGGGCAAAATAGTAAAAGGGTCACAGGTGACCAATAAGATAAAGCCACGCAGGGCTGGAGCAGTTTTATGTGTTCGGCAGCTCAGCTCGATCACATTGGTTCGGTCGCTTGTTTGCCTCGGTCACATTTGGAATCGAACGCCCTCCTGCCTCGGGCACAGCCCTTCGATCGATTCTTTGTTCGGCGTCGATCTTCCTTGGATCGGTTGCTTTCAGCTTCGGGCTCGAGCTTGTCATTTCTTCCTTCGGGCTCAAACTTGATCGTTGAGCTCTCATAAGTTGTGCCCGGTCTCATAGCTTCCGAAGTCAGTGTCAGCAACGATCACAGTCACTTGTTGTCTGCTCGGTGGATTTCCAACGTTGCTGCTCGGTGAGGCAGTCTTCGGCATCTTCCATCCCGGCCACACTTGATCGTGGGCGTCATGTGACTCCTCGGTGGACTAGCTTGATGAATCGAACGG
The DNA here is from genome assembly GCA_037355625.1 of Petunia x hybrida. Lineage (NCBI taxonomy): Eukaryota > Viridiplantae > Streptophyta > Magnoliopsida > Solanales > Solanaceae > Petunia > Petunia x hybrida. The sequence continues at coordinate 712,669 of JBBBVM010000475.1, forward strand.
GTGAGCCTGGTTCGTATTGCATCATCCTCCCCTTCTTAAAAGGATTTCGTCCTCGAAATCAAACCGGCAAGACCTGCAAACAAAGCAGAGACAAACAAAGCTTCCTACTTCGAAAGTAGGTTAGTGTTCGAAAGTGTGGAAAACACACTCTTATGATAGAGCCAAGCATCAATGCAAATCAAACAGCCTACGTCTCCGAAGGAAACAACAAGTTCTTGGCTCAAATAAGAACGATATCGAACACATGAGTAATCGAAGAGATCAATAGGACACTTTGCATGTAAGATGTAACGATCAAAGGCCCTATCACCTCTAAACTCATAGTCATCATACCGAGCCCTCAATTCACTTTTTTCACCATGGGGCTTATGGACTTCGGTATGCACTATACTCGAGGTGTGATCAACATGTGGAAGGGAGTAAGTAAAATGATTGACTCGACGACTAACATCGAATACTCCACTCCCCTTCTTAAAAGCAATCTTATTCACACCAAGAGGTAGCTTTTCACCTCCCGAAGGAACTCCAAGACATCTCTTCTCTTTAGACAAACTCCAAAGGAAGGTCTCCAAAATCGGATCATCCCTAGAGTCTAACTTTTCAAACCATGGAGGTTCTATTCGATTGCCAATCCTAGTCCGATACAATTCGCTGTCACAAATGAGATTATCTTCACATAATGGAAATGTAAAAGCATGCACCTCAAATTCATGGTCACACAAAAGCATGGTATCAAGACTAGGTTCATCACTCTCACTCGAGGAGTCATCGAAAATAAATTGATCCATCTCACACACGAGAGACTCCTCAAGGTCACATCCATCCTCACTACGACACAAGGAACCACCACTATCGAATAAGTAATCAAAGGAAAGAATAAGATTATCATGCAATTCATCTTCTCCTTTATCAAATATCGGTGGGGTGTCATAACAAGGTTCACAAGCAAGGTCAACTACAACTTCATCACTAAAGAGAGATTCGAGGAAGATCGAGCTCACATCATGATGTGGCGTATCAATTCTCTCAACTAGTGGTTCACATTTACTCACAAGTTGACCATTCGACTCTATACTAGTTGCAAAAACATTGTAATCATACAAATCATCAACTAGCAGAGAGGTTCCTCTAGCAATTTCACAAGACAAGGAAGTATCATGCTCACGGGAAGGAAATCGAACACTCACCTCGGGATGGCCTTTGGCTTCTTTTGCTGTCCTCAAGATCTCATAAGTAGTTTCTTCTCCGTGGAGCTCACATGAAAGATCTTCTTCACCTTGTCTATCTACTTCGGTACAGAGTTGAGGCTCCTTCGGTTTGCCTCCAAGAGTTCCTGCACAAGATTTCGAACAAGTAGAAGGAAAAGATAAAGGGTTAAGGTTAGAATAAGGGGTGTCCTCACTCTCAATGATTCTTTTTCCCTCTTTCTTTTCCCTCATTTTCTTTTCAAGGTCTGGTATGGGTTTGGGTGGTGACAACTCACTCACATCACTCAACACAGCCTCTCCTTTTTCCTCTCGAGAGTTGTCACCGGTCACTCCCTTACTCCTCTCGATCTTTTGTCTCTCATATTCGGGTGAGTTGGGTCGAGGCCCAAGAATACCCATAGCTGGAGTAGGTGGACTTTTAACATCGACCCGAAGTCTAGGACTCGAAGACTCATCAACCGAGGTCTCATTCTTCGTTATCGAACAGAGTTCCGAAGCTGGTGTCTTTGGGGACCTTGCCGGACCAAGGTTAGCAAATCGGGCTTCCAATTTTTGTAGTTCGGCTTCGAGCCCCATTAGTTCAGCCATAACATCGGCCGTTGTGATAACCTTGTTAACTTCGGTCGACTCTTTTCTTACAATCTTCCCACCACTTCGTGCACTCGTAGGACTCTTCATTGGCAACCTTTCAAGACCATCAACTTGGGTTCTCCTTATCCCTCCACTTGTGGTAACACCACTATGATAACTCCCACTTCCTTTCCCAGCATTATTGGTGATGAAAGTCGAGGAAGGATTTCGAACATGGAACCCGTAAGAACTTCTCCTCGGTGAAAGAGTTCGGTAGAAACCTCCTCTACCCTCCTCGGGTCCATTTCCACCAGTGCTCCTCGAGCCACCCTTTCCAAAGGACTTGGAAGCATTGAATCGTGTGCCACGACTATAAGTTGCAAATCTTCCTCCTCCCATGGAACAACCTCCACCACCTCCTATCCCGAAGGAAGGAGTTCTACTACTCCCTTGTGCTACACACGAGACACCGATGGAAGAAGTCATCAAATAGTTTGTTCGGTCAACTTCGTCATCGACTTCCTCGATGTCACTTTCATCGTATTCATGGTCGTCACAATGAGAGTAAGTAGAGCCATCATACCTCGAAGCGTCACTGTTTTCGTAATCTTGACCCGAAGCAAAAGATTCTTCTCGTTCACTTTCACAGGCTTCGTAGTCTTCTTCGTCTTCGTATTCACCATAGTGACCTGCTTCGTCCTCGTAAGAGCCATAGTCCCCGGTGTCGTTATAACAATCATTACCTCCATAGGAACCATAGTCTCCATCATCTCCACACGAATCATACCCTCCATAGCTACCATCATCCGAAGACATAGCTGCAACAAACAAGAGTAAAAGGACCTCACAAGTTCACTCCCTCACGTGGATCACTCGAGTAATGTTCACTCAATTTTCTTTCCACTCGTGTTTACACTCAAGGTCGTTGGCTTTTGTGACCTCACTCTATTGTTCTCACCACTCAGCCTTTTTCCACTCAAGTTGGCCTTGCCTTCTTGTTAGGAAACCGAAGGGATAAGCCACAACTAGTACTTTCCAAGCTTAGGTTCGGAAGGAGTTTATACGACTCGATGGGACGGTAGTTTTTTTTTTTTTTAACTGCGCACGGGGAGTCAAAAGAATTATCTACGAAAGTTGGACTTCGGTCACCCCACGCACGAGTCCTATTAAGCTCAAATTTGATAGTACGACCTCGAGTAGAAAGAATTACTCCAGAGATCCACTATCAAGAATATTCGGACAAAGAAAAAGAGAAATCCTAAGAGAATCTACCTCCTCGGTGCCGCTTCGGAATTTCCCGAACACGTGACCTCGGTACAAGTGTTTCCTCCTCGGTTCAGATAGGGTTTAACCTTATCCACTTTCCCTTTTCTAGCCGACAACTTTTCACCTGGGGTTTTAGGTTTAATAGTTAACCCCTTTCTTCTTCAATGGAACAGTGAACCTTTACTCCGGTGTACGGACAAATTTCAAAATTCGTTCACAGTCCACTATCAACAGATTAAGAAAAAGATTTGGGTCGTCTCCGATTTTGGCAACGTCGGAGTTCACTCCAGTTCCAACCGAAGCTAAGAACGCAGCTCACGTCGTCCGTACACTGTCAACAATGTCAACAAGCTTCCGGCGTACGGACAGTGTCTATAGCAGTGGAACTTCGATTTTAAGCACAAAAATCGACCCAAATACCTCAACAACCTCCAGTTTTCATCGGTAAACACCAAAACACAACTGGGTTCGATTTTTCAACAAAACCACGTCAAGAACACGGTCCAAAACAATGGAAAAACCCTAGTTATAAATGTTGTACGTCGGGTACTCAATCAATTCCTTCGACAGTGGTTAATCCAAATATGTGATTGTCTAATCCAAACAATCAACAATCAATCCAAATTTTTGAATTTTCTTCTTTTTAATTTTTTTTTTTTTTGTAAAAATAAGAACACTAACAGAAAGTAAAGATAGATTGAACAAGGAACGTGGAGTCGTAAGAACGAATTCCAATCCTTGCTCTGATACCAAGCTGATGCAAGCAAAACCGAAGTTGAAGCTTTGCAATCGGGGACAACAAACAAAACGCGGAAACGATTAAGATAAAGGGGCGGAAGCAATAAGTAACCAAGATAACAAGAAATCAAAGGATGGGGGAGAACAGAAATAGAAGAAAAGAATGGATAATCTAACTCAAAACATGATTGATTATCCAAGGGAGAAAGGAAACTTGAACCTAACAAGGATTCATACTAGTGATGACATCCATTTCGGTTCCAAGCCATAGAAGGCATACACGAAGCCTCGGGCTTCAAACAAGAATGGCTCGGCCAATTCTATCTCTATTCTCTCAATTCAATATCCACTTCAAAAACTGACTCTCATCAGCTATGCTAGGAGTTTATATAGACAATATAAAGGGGCAAAATAGTAAAAGGGTCACAGGTGACCAATAAGATAAAGCCACGCAGGGCTGGAGCAGTTTTATGTGTTCGGCAGCTCAGCTCGATCACATTGGTTCGGTCGCTTGTTTGCCTCGGTCACATTTGGAATCGAACGCCCTCCTGCCTCGGGCACAGCCCTTCGATCGATTCTTTGTTCGGCGTCGATCTTCCTTGGATCGGTTGCTTTCAGCTTCGGGCTCGAGCTTGTCATTTCTTCCTTCGGGCTCAAACTTGATCGTTGAGCTCTCATAAGTTGTGCCCGGTCTCATAGCTTCCGAAGTCAGTGTCAGCAACGATCACAGTCACTTGTTGTCTGCTCGGTGGATTTCCAACGTTGCTGCTCGGTGAGGCAGTCTTCGGCATCTTCCATCCCGGCCACACTTGATCGTGGGCGTCATGTGACTCCTCGGTGGACTAGCTTGATGAATCGAACGGGTGAGCCTGGTTCGTATTGCATCAGAAAGGGAAGGCCATTGCCAGCCAAGGTTTCAGTAGAGTACCACCTGAGGTGGATGATAGTGAGGAGTCCATACCTGAAGATCCATCTGAGGACTCACAGATCCCCTCAGTTCAGGGCGATATTAGAGGTACTATAGCTACCGTACCTCCAGCTCCTCATCATGATAGCCAGGGATTCTGTCCGCGGATTTGTTATGCCGTCCGGTCGTGTCTTCTTGTTATCCGTTTAATCTGTTTATGTTATCAGTTTAGCTAGGTATTCATTCCTGCATATATTATAGTGCTGATTTTGTTTTGGCGGATTATCTAGTTTTAGGGGAAGCTCTGCCGAAACTTTTTATGAAAATACAAGGAGTTGGCAAATTCTGAGTTCTATGTTGTGTCTATAATTCAATCTAGGGTTTCATATTATTTATTTGAGTTAATATCTATTGTTGCCACATGTATTATGCCCCATACATGCTTATACTTACATTATGATCATATTATGTGTGATTTGGAGTCCCCCAAAGAGGTTGGACATTGGACACATAGTCTGGTCACGTGTGATACTACTCGTCTGGGGACACAGCCCCTCTAATTCAGGCGAGAGTTAAAACACCTAGTGTGACTGGGTGTCATTCACACACTCTAACCAGAGAGACTAGATATTACTGGCTAGGGGGGACAAAGCCCATAACACCCGCCAGGTTTGTTATATACACATATATAGCCACATTATGCACTGCATGACTACCAGTGAGGCTAGTTCAGTTATTTTTTGTCAGTTATCAGCTAAGATTACAGTAATTTTTCAGTATAGTCTAGTTCATTCATTAGTTCTAGATTTAGTCAGACCGCGGCTTATATTCAGTTCCCATTTTAGATTTCTAGCTATATTGTTATACTTCAGTACAGATTTACAGATATACATTCCAGTCTTACAGTTTATATTCAGCAGCTTTGTTATATATTCCAACCTTACATACTCTGTACATATCGTACTCATATCCTCTCTTGGGCGGTGTGTTTCATGCCGCACAGATACAGAGAGATCAGACCTTGAGCCACGTTAGTAGGCTATCTACCAGCTGTTGGAGTTATTCCGTCTCCTCTCAGAATTTACTACTTTTGGTATGTTGTGCAGACAGTTAATAGGTATGGCGGGGCGTTGTCCCGTCCTTTGTATATTCAGTTCAGCACTCTTAGAGGCATGTAGATATGTCCATGTATGGTACAGTCAGTATGTTATGTTTGTTAGCATGTGATAGCCTTGACGTCCTTCCAGACCTTATGCTTTTAGCAAATATGTATGTATATATGACCAGGTTTCCAACTTATCATTATTATTAATAGATTATTAGTAGGTTTAGCGATGATCAGCACTCAATGTCGGCTATCCATTGCGGCCCTAGGTTGGGTCGTGACCAAAGTGGTATCAAAGCAGTTCAGTCCTAGGGTATTTACAGGCCGTGTCTAGTAGAGTCTTGTTCATTAGTATGTTGTTCTCCCTACTTATGAACAGGAAACTACAAGGCACTTCAGAATGGTTGTCTTTCTTTTTTCTCTAGATCGTGCGATAAGGCCATGATTATAGAATTCTAACCTTTTAACTATAATGTTTTGAATGCAGTGATGCCAACAAAGCAACTAATAGCTGCCAAGAAAGGGAAGGCCATTGCCAGCCAAGGTTTCAGTAGAGTACCACCTGAGGTGGATGATAGTGAGGAGTCCATACTTGAAGATCCATCTGAGGACTCACAGATCCCCTCAGTTCAGGGCGATATTAGAGGTACTATAGCTACCGTACCTCCAGCTCCTCATCATGATAGCCAGGGGCAGGATGTTAGGGATGCCATCAGATTATTGACCAGCCTTGTAGTTGCTCAGACTAGAAGGCACAATGCAGATGCCCAGGGACATGTTGGATCCAGGATCAAGGATTTTATAAGACTAGAGCCTCCAGTCTTTACTGGATCCCGTACAGGAGAGGACCCTCAGGATTTTCAAGTGAGGATAGGCAGGGTGTTGAGGGTCATGCACGTGTCAGACATAGAGTCAGTATGGTTAGTTGCATTCAGATTGCATTACCTAGAAGCAGGGTGGTATCAAACATGGGAGCTATCTAGAGGGACAGATGCTTCTCAAGCGACTTGGCAGGAACTCTCGGATGCCTTTGTTCGTCAGTATATGCCTGTAGAGATACAGAGAGCACGTGATGATAAGTTTCTAACCTTGAGACAGTGAAGTTTGAGTGTAAAAGTGTATAATTATCGCTTTAATTCTTTAGCAAGGTTTGCCCTTATGTGGTGGCGATTTAGAAGGATAGAATTCACATGTATGTAGTGGGACTAGGTCCACTTCTGGTGAATAAGTGTATGACTATAGCTATGCAGCCACGTATGAGCATATCATGTATTCACGCATTTGCTTTATCACTTGAGGAGAGTAACCAGAAGCACAGAGCCGAAAGGGATAGAGGGTCACAAAAAATAGGAATATTTTTTGGTTCGTTTGAAGAGACATCTGGAGCGAGTAGGCAGCAGAGTGTTAGACAATCACCAGCTAGTATACCTCCACAGTCCCGTGGCCCAAGATCTTATAGAACTCCTCAGTTTAGAGCTAGTCAGGCATCACAGACTTTAGGATTTTAGTGTCCTGGTACTTCTGTACAGGCCACTCAAACATATCCCAAATGCCTAGTTTGTGGTAGACGCCACTTGGGACCATGTCAATTAGGAGTTGATACTTGTTATATTTGTCGCGAGTAAGGCAATTTCAAGAGAGATTGCCCGATTAAGGGTGGTAGTGGTGCAGCCCAGCCAGCTAGATCAGAAGTAGCTTCCTCACCACCAGCACGCCCTCAGGGACAAGTTCCTCAGGCACCAACAGGTCATTGTAGAGGCCGAAGTGGAGCTTCTACAACATGCAATCCTCAGAACCGCAACTATTCTCTTATTGGTCGACAGGACCAAGTGGCTTCACCAAATGTAGTCACATGTACTCTATTAGTAAGTTCTCTCGATATATATGTGTTGATAGATCCTGGTTCTACACTATCGTATGTTACTCCCTTTGTTGCTATTAAATTCAAAATAGAACCAAAGGCTAATAGACCTTTTTAGGTAGCCACTCCCGTTTGTGATTCAGCAGTGGCTAGGTGTGTTTATAGAGGTCGCACTGTGATGATTGGTGAATGTAGCACTATAGCTGACTTAATTGAGCTAGAAATGGTTTGTTTCAATGTTATTCTCGGTATGGATTGGTTGTCTTCTTGTTATTCTAATGTTGATTGTAGAGCGAAGACAATCCAATTTCACTTTCCAGGAGAAATAGCTATAGAGTGGCAGGGTGTTTCTGCATCGCCAAGGGGTATGTTTATTTCTTACCTTAAGGCAAGGAAGCTAATCGAAAAAGGCTATTTATATCATATTGTTCATTTTCGAGACACAAATAAAGGGACGTCAACCCTTGAGTCAGTTCCGGTAGTAAATGAGTTCCCTGACGTGTTTCTAAATGAGTTACCTGGTCTTTCCTAGAGCGGGAGATTGACTTTCCTATTGATGTAGTACCAGGTACGCAGCCCATATCCATTCCTCCTTACAGGATGGCGCCAGCAGAATTGAAAGAACATAAGGAGAAACTGAAGGATTTGTTAGATAAAGGCCTCATCGGACACCAGCATTTCCCCGTGAGGAGCTCCGATATTATTTGTGAAAAAAAAATAATGCTCTCTACGCATGTGCATAGATTACAGACAGCTGAATAAAGTCACAATAAAGAATAAATACCATGTGCCCAGGATTGATGACTTGTTCGACCAGCTCCAGGGTGCCAAGTGCTCCTCAAAGATAGATTTGCGATCAGGCTACCATCAGGTTTGATTCAAAGAATGTAATATACCAAAGACCGCATTCAGGACCAGATATGGCCATTATGAGGGTTTAGTGATGTCGTTTGGACTAACTAATTCCCCTGCAGTATTTATGGATCTGATGAACACCGTATTCAGACCTTACTTGGATTTATTAAGTCAGAATCAGAACATGTGAAGCATCTACGAACAGTATTGGGTACTCTTCGAGACCAGCAATTATATGCTAAGTTCTTAAAGTGTGAATTTTGATTAGATTCAGTGGCATTTCTTGGCCATATAGTTTCAATAGAAGGGATTAAAGTAGATGTCCAGAAGATTGAGGTTGTGAAGAATTGGCTCAGGCCTACGACTCTAACTGAGGTACATAGTTTTCTGGATTTGGCAGGTTATTACAGAAGGTTCGTGGAGGATTTTTCCTCCCTTATAGCTCCACTGACCAAATTGACACAGAAAGCAACCAAATTTCAGTGGTCAGACTCTTGCGAGCACAGCTTCAAAAAAACTAAAGAACAGGTTGATAACAACTCCAGTACTTATACTTCCAGAGGGATCTGAGGACTATTTCATTTACTGTGAAGCTTCTCGAATTGGTCTTGGTTGTGTATTGATGCAACACATAAAAGTGATTGCTTATGCTTCCAGACAACTGAAAAAGCATGAGCAGAACTACCCTGCCCGTGATTTGGAGCTTGCAACAGTCATTCATGCATTAATGATTTGGAGACATTATTTGTACGGTATTCATGTTGATATTTATATAGACCACAAGAACCCCCAGTACATATTTAAGTAGAAGGAGCTAAACCTACGATAGAAGTGGTGGCTAGAGTTGCTGAAGGACTACGACATGGACATTCTTTATCATCCAGGTAAAGAATATGTTGTAGCTGATGCCCTTAGTCGTAAGTCCATGGGTAGTTTATCTTATTTAAACCCACATAAGAGAAAATTAGATCATGCACTCCACTAGTTAGCCAGCCTGGGATTCAGATTATAAGATTCAGAAAACGCAGGAGTTACAGTTCAAAACACAGCACCTACTTGTCTAGTGACAAAAGTAAAACAACGATAGTATGAGGATCCAGATCTAGTTGAATACAGACAGATTGCCAGAAGAAAATTGAAATCACCATACAGGGTTACTAGTGATGGGGTTCTCATGTATAAAGATAGACTTTGTGTTCCTGATATGGCAGATTTACGTGGACAGATTATGACAAAGGCACATTATTCCAGATACACTGTTCATCCAGGTTCGACTAAGATGTACCATGATCTTAAGCAGATTTACTGGTGGGACAGAATAAAGCGTGACATAGCAGAACTTATGACTCAGAGTCCTAACTGCCAGCAAGTTAAAATTGAGTATCAAAAACCTAGTGGCTTGTTTCAGAAAATAGAGATTCCATCATTGAAATGGGAAGCAGTGAATATGGACTTCATTATAGGCTTGCCCCGTATGCGGAGCAGGTAGGACTCTATCTGGGTTGTAGTTGACAGGCTTACTAAATCTGCTCATTTCTTTCCTGTTAGAACTACATATACATTGGAGGGTTATGCAAGACTTTATATCAGAGAGATAGTGCACCTACATGGTATTCCAGTATCTATCATTTCAAACAAGGACGCACAGTTTACAGCTAACTTCTGGCGATTAGGGACACAGGTCAATCTGAGTACAATATTTCATCCCTAGACAGACAGACAGACAGGCTGAGCGGACATTCTGACGTTAGAAGATATGCTTAGAGCTTGTGTATTAGATTTTGGAGGCAGCGGACATTCAGATGTTAGAAGATATGCTTAGAGCTTGTGTATTAGATTTTGGAGGCAGCTGGAGTGAACATCTACCATTGATAGAGTTCGCGTACAGTAATAGCTATCATTCTAGCATATAGATGGCGCCATATGAAGCTTTGTATGGGTGCAAATGCAGGTCTCCTATAGGATGGTTTGAGGTTAGTAAGTCTCAATTGAGAGGTCAAGACTTAATCCAACAAGCAGTTGATAAAGTCAAGTTGATCAGGAAAAGATTATTAGTAGCGCAGAGCAGACAGAAGTCCTATACAGATAATCGGCGTCGAGATTTAGAATTTCAGATAGGCGATTGGGTATTCCGGAAAGTATCGCCTATGAATGGCGTTATGAGATTCGGCAAGAAGGGCAAGCTTAGCCCTAGATTTATTGGTCTATATCAGGTTATCAGGAAAGTTGGGCGTGTAGCCTACGAGTTAGACCTTCCAGCAGACCTTCAGGAGGTACATCTAGTATTCTATGTTTCCATGCTCAGAAAATGTGTCGGAGATCCTTTTAGAGTTGTACCTGTAGATGATATTCAGATCACAGTGCAATTGACTTATGAAGAGGCTCCAGTTGTAATTTTAGATTGGCATATTCGTCGGCTGAAGATGAAAGACATTCCTTCAGTTAAGGTGCTTTGGCGAAGCAATAATGTAGAAGAAATGATTTGGAAAGCATAGAATGATATGAGAGCCAAATATACACATCTCTTCACTACTTCAGGTATGTAACAGATCGTTTATTAATGCTTCTATATAGTTCATTTAATATTTGAGGACGAATGTTCTTAAGGAGGGGAGATTGTTACACACCGTATGTCAAAAGTGTCGTATATCATTTTAATTACATGTTAAGTATTATTTCAGTAAGTTTAAAGTCATAATATGACTATATATGACGTTTAAATGTTGAATATAAAGTTTAGAAAAAATCAGATTTAAGTTTAGAATGATTCAAGAAGCGATAACATTAGAATGATTACTACGACGAAGGTAACGTCGTGCTACCTTCCTTTTCATATCTTAAGTTTTAGAATTATTTCATGGCTAAGACAAGTGCTTAATTGCTGTGTTATAGCTTGTTGAAGCTTTGAAAGGTTTATAATTCAAGGGAAACAAGGTTTAGAAGCAAAACCATCAAAGGTATGCAAGGCTAAACCTTTTATTCGACAAGACATCTGTCTTGTAGCATTCGAAGCATATCTTAGTTCCAAACATGGTATTTCTTGTGGGTAAATTGTATTGCATCAAGGAAAACTTGTATATGCTCAATTTGGTACAAAAAAACCAAGGCGAAATATGTCCAAAACAGCAGTACGAAATGTTGACTCAAAATCTGGAAAATTATTTTTATCTTTAGAAAGTTATTAGTATTTTGAGCATAATTCTTTATATAAATTTTATATTGAGATTATTTAAGATTTTCTGGTATCCTAATTCTTATATCTACATCTTTCATGAAGACCATAAAGTCTATAACTTTGATTTTGTGTGTCTTGAAGTCTTTACTTAATGTCGTAGAACTTGCTTGCTTCAAGTGCGCATTTAAATAGCTTCCATACATCGAGTAACATCAACTCCACTCCGAGCCATTACTTGGGTGTACTAGTTGGTGAACTTACCATTGTGGTTCCTAAACAGATAATGGCATCTTTAGTTGGGGGTTTGGGATTGTGCACCCTAAAAAGAGTGTTGAGTGCCACCACCAAAGGTAAGGGAGAGAAAGTAAAGTTGTTTATACTAATCTTTGCACTTTCTTAAAATGCATTTTGCAGGTACAAGGAGCCATAAGGGAGGTTTCAATGGTAGTGGGAATGGTGAGAAAAGTGTAAATGAGAGCGAGTTGGTTCAAGCTTACCTTCGGGGCATTTTGACCAAGGTAGAGGCAATGAGCACTCAAATTCAACACTTAGAGGATACATGGGATGAAATTGAAACTGAGGGAAGAGATGGTATGCGTAGTTCTATGGGTTGTGGAACCGAGGAGGGTAGAGGAGGTTTCTACCAAACTCCTATTTCAAGGAGCTCCTATGGGTTCTATGATGAGTCTCCTTCCTCGACTTTCAACAACATATCTAATATTGGAAGTGTGACAGAAAGTGGACATTATTCTTGTGGTGTTGCTAGTAGTAGAGAAATAAGGAAGTACCCATCTTGTGGTGGTACTATTGATGGGATATGCAAAGGGCGCTACGAAGATGATCGCAGGAGAAAAAGAGAGTGGTGTCAATTCATAGTGAGCCTTAATGAGAATCGTGGGTATGTGCTTCAAGTGGATGAAGGTGAAGCAAGTTGGATTAGTCCTCTTGTAGTGAGAAGGTTGGGGATACATTGTGTTGATGGAGTGGCCCGAGTAGTTGTTTCACAAAGGAACTTTGAAGAAGAGGTTGAGTGCAAAGTGGGTCCTTTAGAGGGATGTGATGTTATGTTGGGAAAGCCTTGGCTTCTCAATAGATACTTCAAGTTCACCTATGCTCTTGGCAGCTACCAAGTTAAAGCACAAGGAAAGATGCAATTCCTCCCTCCTAGGAAAGAAGAAGTACAAGTAAGAGAGCCCACGAACAAGAGAAATAGTAGGACACCAATAAGGAGAAGTCCTATAATTGAAAGAGCGCAAACGAAAAGTCCTACAATCACAAGCAATGGTTGGACTAGTGCTAGAAAGGAGTTGACAAGTGTCAACAAGGTGAACCCCAAACCACAAGCTCCAAAGCTAAGTGGTTCACCAACAAAGAAGAAAGAGACATCAAGTGATGAGTCTCTTAGTCCTAGATTCCGGATTGATATTAAAAGTCCACCTACTCTGGCTATGGGTATTCTTGGGCCTCGTCCCAACCCACCCGAATATGAGAGACAAAATATTGAGAGGAGTAAGGGAGTGACCGGTGATATTCCTCGAGTGGAAAAAGGAGAAGACGTGTTGAGTGATGTGAGTGGGATGTTATCACCCGAATGTACACCCGACCTTGAAAGAAAAATTAGGGAAAAGAGAAAGGGAAAAAGAATCATTGAGAGTGAGAACACCCCTTATTCTAACCTTAACCCTTTATCTTTTCTTCTACTTATGTGAGTTCTTGTGTAGGTATTCTTGGAGGCAATCTAATGGAGCCTCAACCATGCTCCAAGATGGAAGGACAAGGTGAAGAAGATCTTCAATGTGAGCTTCAAGATGAAGAAACTAGCCATGATACTTCAAGTGCATTGAGTGAGCAAGATGGCAAATGAAAGGTATGTGTTAGTTCTCCTTCCCATAAGCATGTTACTTTCTTGTCTTGTGATAGTGTTTGTGAAAACTCCATGCTAGTTGATGATACGTATGATTACAATGTGTTTGCAACTAGTGTAGAGTCATTGGGTCAACTTATGTGTGAATGTGAACCACTAGTTGAGAGGGATGATAAGCCACATCATGATGTGAGCCCGATACTCAATGAACCTCCCTTTAGTAAAGATGGTGTAGTTGACCTTGTTTGTGACCCTTATTATGACACACCACCAATTTTTGATAAAAGGAGAAGATGAGTTGATTGATCATGCCCTTATTGATATGGCTATCTTTGGTGGAACTATGTGTTGTAGTGAGGATGGTAGTGACCTTGAGGAGTCCCTAGTGGATGGGATGGATAGGATTGTACTTGATGACTCCTCAAGTGTGTATGAAGAGTGTGAACTTGAACCTCCACGGTTTCAAAGGATTAACTCTGTAGACAATGCATTGTGTGAAACTCCAAGTGAGATGAATGGTCTTGGAATTGATTATGTTGGTCCATCTTCTAGTAGTCTTAATCTTGACTGTGTAGACTATAATGATGAAGAAGCTATTATAGAGACCTTCCTTGATAGTTTGTCTAGTAAGGAAGATTGTCTTAGAGGATTTGGAGGTGAGGAAGTCACTCTTGGTGTGTGTAAGAGTGCTTCCAAGAAGGGGAGTGGAGTATTTGATGTTAGTTGCCAATTGAACTATTTTGTTTACTCCACCCCATATGTTTATCACACCTTGGGTGTTGAGCATGCCAAAGCCATTGTGTCACCGTGTGTTAAAAATGCTTTAAAGGCTTGGTGTGTTGGTTATGAGCTTAGAGATGATAGAGTTCTTGATACCTTAATCTTGCATGTTGCATGTCTTATTAATCTCTGTGCTTGTTATAATTGTGAGTGCTTGTCATTGTTGAGCCAAGAACATGTTGTTTCCTTTGGAGACATAAGCTTTTTGATTAGTATTGATACTTGTCTCTATCACAAGAGTGTACTTTACACTACACTTGCCTTCATTCTTGTTGGAGTTAGCTATATTTGTAGTGGGAAGTGTTGGTGTATTGATATTGGACTTAGGGATCATAGGAATTTTGATGGCTTGATCATGCATATTCTCTACCCTATTGATCTCTTTGATGAATCTTGTGTTGAGTGCACCCATTGGGGAAGCCAAGTACTTGTTGTTTTCTTTGGAAACATGTGCTTTATCATTGTCATTGATACTTGATTATACCATAAGAGTGTGTTTTCTACACTTGTTGCACTAACCTACTCTTGTATAGGAAGTTTTGTTTGTCTTGGTCTTTGGATGTAGGTCTTGATGGTTCGATTTTGAGGACGAAATCCTTTCAAGAAGGGGAGGATGATGTAGGGCAAATCGAGCCTAAGCGCCAACCATCAAGAGCTGGGAATGAAGGATGCAAGGGTCGTCAGGTCACGAGCATTGGAGAAGCATTTGGAAGCATTTTGAAGACCAAGGGGTCAGATGACAGGCTAGGCGCCCCGCCCAAACTAGCAGGCGCCCCGCCTAGCTTGGGAGCTCAGGCTAAGAAGGCACACTGCCTCATCCACAGGCGCTCCGCCTTGCACACTAGGCGCTCCGCCTTGCACACTAGGCGCTCCGCCTCCCTGCCAAGACAACCAGGCGCTCCACCTCTTCCACCAGGCTTCCGCTCCCAGCTCAGCCCAAGTGCATTCTGCCCAAGAACATGAGGCGCTCCGCCTATGGCATGAGGCACTCCGCCTCCTTCTCTGAAAGACCAAGGCATGACTTATTGTTTAGCCTAGTATTAATTACTAGTTTGACCCTACGTGGTCTTTATTATGTTACCCCAACTTGTGGGGGCTTTTATGTCATTTTTACATAGTCTTAGGAAAGAATATAAATAGGAACCTTAGTCATTTCATTTCATTAGCTAGATTTTGAGATTGAAGAATAGAATTTAGAAGAGACTTGGTCCTTCTTGTTGAAGCTTGGCTTCATGTATCTCTTACTTGGAATCCATGGCGGATCAACCTAGTGTGATCCCGTGATTGGTTCAAGTTTCTTTCTCTCTCATGGATATTCAAATCATGGTTTGATTCGATTATCCTTTCTTTCTTCTATTTCTGTTCTTCTCCGTCCCTTATTTCTTAGTTATCATGTTTACCTTTTTGCTTCCGCTACTTTTATTGCTTCCGCTCGTTTACCCTGCATCATAAAGCTATTGAGAATTATTGTCCATCTTAACAAGAAGCACCTTGGAACAATATTTTTGAAGGAGAAACCAGCCTTTATTTTCAAATACCTACTTATGCAGGATTTTGTAGAAATTAAGAAAAAATAATGTGGCTGCTGAAAAGAAAAGCATAAACATACTGGCATACCAATGTGATACGGGTCAAATCACGAAAGCAAATAACTAGTAACGGAAGCAACAAAGTAAACACGATAGAGGGAAAATAGGGACGAGGGAGAATAGAAATAGAAGAAAGAACGAATCAAACTAAACAATTAGATTGATTCAAAAGGGAGGAGAGACTCGAACCATTAAACGGGAGTCACACTAGCGGTGATCAACCATGGATTCAACGTAAGAGATACATGAAGCTCAAGCTTCAACAAGAATGGCCAAGCCTGTTCTATCTTCTCAATTCTATCTTCAAAACTAGCTAATGAAATAAAATGACTGAGTGTGCTATTTATAGGTGTTCCACACTCCTGATGTAATGTCTAAAAAGTCCTCAAATGATATAAAAGCAATATAAGCCTCGTAGGGCCAAAATAGGGATTACATGTCAAAATCCCATCCAAAACTAGGCAAAACAGGCGCCCCGCCTCAAAGTAGGCGCCCAGAGTAGGCGGTCCGCCCCAAAAGTAGGCGGCCAGAGATCCAGAAACTTGAACTCTAGTGGGCGGTCCGCCTCTGTAAATGGGCGGTCCGCCTCTGTAAATGGGCGGTCCGCCTGGCTGCTGTTTGTGTGGTGGAGCACCGGTGCTCCACTGCCTTAGCACTCTTGGGCGCTTCTCTTTGCTTCTTATGGCCTTTGACTCATCTCCGAAGCTCTTGCCCTTGCATCCTCACACCCTTCCTTGTGCTCTCACCCTCTCACGCTTGGCTCTTGATGGTTGACGCTTTGGTTCAATTTGCCCCGCATCATCCCCCCCTTCTTGAAAGAATTTCGTCCTCGAAATCAAACCATCAAGCCTACATCCAAAATAAGCACAAACAACAAGCTTCCCACTACAAGAGTAGGTTAGTGCCAAAAGTGTGGAAAACACACTCTTATGGTATAACCAAGCATCAATAACAATGATAAAGCGCATGTTTCCAAAGAAAACAACAAGTAGTTGGCCTCCCCAATGGGTGCACTCAACATATGATTAATCAAAGAGATCAATAGGGTAGAGAATATGCAAGATCAAGCTATCAAAATTCCTATGATCCCTAAGTCCAATAAGAACACACCAAAAATTTCCACTACAAGAGTAGGAAAGTCCAACAAGAGTGAGTACAAGTGATGTGAAAATCACACTTTTGTGATAGAGCCAAGCATCAATACTAATCAAAAACCTTATGTCTCCAAAGGAAACAACAAGTTCTTGGCTCAACAATGACAAACACTCACTACCATAACAAACAAAGGGATCAATAAGACATGGAACATACAAGATTAAGCAACTAAGTTCCTTATGACCTCCAAGCTTATGGTCAACACACCAACCCTTCAATGCATTACTATCACAATATGATTTATTGGCTTTGGCATGCTCAATACCCAAGGTGTGATCAACATGTGGGGTGGAGTAAACAAAATAGTTCAATTGGCAACTAACATCAAATACTCCACTCCCCTTCTTGGAATCACTCTTACACATACTAGGAGTGACTTCCTCACCTCCAATTCCACCTTTAAGACATTCTTCCTCACTAGGAGCTCCAAACAATAGATTGTCTATAGAGTTCAACTTTCCAAACCATGGAGGTTTAAATCCAAACTCTTCTCTAGTTAGATATTCACTATCACCTCTTTGAAAATCCTCTTCAAACAAAGTGTTTGTGAAAACAAGTCCACTACCCATCAAAGGCGTGGCATCCAAACTAGAGTCATCATCCACACTTGAGGAGTCATCGAATACAATTCGATCTATCTCATCCACTAGGGACTCCTCAAGGTCACTACCATCCTCACTACAACACATATGTCCACCATTATCAAGCAATTCATCAAGGGAAAGGATAGGGTATTCATTCAACTCATCTTCTCCTTTATCAAATATCGGTGGGGTGTCATAACAAGGTTCACAAGCAAGGTCAACTACACAATCTTCACTAAAGAGAGGTTCAATAAAAATCGAGCTCACTTCATGATGTGGCTTATCATACCTCTCAACTAGTGGTTCACAATCACACACAAGTTGACCCACCAACTCTTCACTAGTTGCAAACACATTGTAATCATACAAATCATCAACTAGTGTTGAGTTAGCACAAACACTACCATGAGACAAGGAAGTAACATGTTCAAGGGAAGGACTATCACATACCTTTGAGTGTCTATCTTGCTCACTCAATGCATTTGAAGTGTCATGAATTGTCTCTTCATCTTGAAGCTCACATTGAAGAGTTTCTTCACCTTGTCTATCCTTCTTGGGACATGATTGAGGCTCCATTGCTTTGCCTCCAAGAGTACCTATACAAGCATTCACACAAGTAGAAGAAAAAGATAAAGGGTTAAGGTCAGAATAAGGGGTGTCCTCACTCTTTCTTCCCTCTTTCTTTTCCCTCATTTTCTTTTCAAGGTTAGGTGTAGATTCGGGTGGTGACATCCCACTCACATCACTCAACACATCCTCTCCTTTTTCCACTCGAGGAATGTCACCGGTCGCTCCCTTACTCCTCTCAGTCTTTTGTCTCTCAAATTCGGGTGAGTTGGGACGAGGCCCAAGAATACCCATAGCCGGAGTAGGTGGACTTTTAACATCAACCCGGAATCTAGCACTAAGAGACTCATCACTTGAGATCTCTTTCTTCTTTGTTGGTGAACCACTTGGCTTTGGAGCTTGAGGTTTGGGGTTCACCTTGTTGACAATTGTCAACTCTTTTCTTGCACTAGTCCCACCATTGCTTGTGATTGTAGGACTTCTTATTTGCACTCTTTCGAGCATAGGATGAGGTTCTTGCTCCTTTCCCCCTTGCATAGGCCTAGAAGGTATACTAGGAGGTGACTTGATCTTTACCCCAATAGGCTCAAAGTCATAAATTCTTGGGCCTTGGCCGAAATAATACCTATCATTCCCATTACTATATCGCACCTTCTTGCCTTGCAACCATGACTCACCTAACCACACATGACAATGTTGCATGGGGTACACATGACACCACATATGACCCCAATAACCCCTATGAGATATACACACCCGAGCTTGCTTGGAAACCCACACTCCATAGTAGCCATAAGGATACTCTAGGGCATAGCAAGGTAGCCTTAGCTCATCAACCACCGAGGTACTAATGCAATTGGTATCGGTGTTGCCAATCTTGAGATAGTACCCTCCATTACCTTCCACCTCAACAAGGAACCTCCTTAGACCCAAGTGTAGTATAGGAGCATCCAAGTAAGATCTTGGAACTTCATGATATCCATCACTATCAAATCGAAGCTTCCTCAACCCACCTCCCCTAGCAACACCACTAGGACAACTTCCACTTCCCGTCACTCTTCCAACATTAGAGGTGTTGCTGAAATTCGGGGAAGGAGTACCACTATGGAACCCATAGGTGCTTCACGCCTTGGTTCCATTGCCCATAGCACCACTCCTACCACCACTACTAGAGCAATGTACTCCAACCACGGTAAGAGCTACATTTCTCATTCCACCCTTCATATGGGAACTAGAAGGTGCAAGCCTCCCATTTCCCATGGAACAACCACCACCTCCTCCCATACTAATGGAAGGTCCTCTACTACTCCCTTGCACACCACAAGCAACACCAAGAGAAGATGCAAATGAACAATTCTCATAATCAACCTCATCACCAATTCTCTCTACGTCACTATCATCATGTTCAAATTCATCACAAGAAGAGTAAGTAGGATCATGATACCTTGAAGCGTCACCATCGTCATATTCTTGACTTGGAGCATAAGATTCTTCACATTCATCTTCGCAAGCCCCATAGTCTTCTTCATCTTCATAATCAACATAGTGACCCACTTCATCATCATATGAGCCTTGGTTCCCTGAATCGTCATGGCAATACCCATAATCATCACATAGGAACCATAGTCTCCATCACCTCCGCATGAGTCATACCTTCCACAATCATCATCATCCAAAGCCATAGTTGTAATCAATGAGTTAAGGACCTCACAAATTCACTCCCTCACGTGTATCACTCAAAAGATGTCACTCAATTTTCTTTCCACTCGTGTATACACTCAAGGTCGTTGGCTTTATTGACCACACTCTATTGTTCTCACCACTCAAGCCTTTTTCCACTGAAGACCTTCTTGTCTCTTAGTAATCACAATGGCAAGATCAATCAACTAATGCACCCAAGTAATGGTTCGAAATGGAGTTTAAGTGACTCGATGTACGGACGCTATTTAAATGCGCACTTAAAGCAAGCAAATTCTACGACTTTAAGTAAAGACTCCAAGGCACACAATACCATAAAGGAGCAAAGATTAGTGTTAATAAAGTAGGACTAATACCCTAGAAACACTAACCAAGAAGTAAGGAAGCAAAGAACAAGCGAAATCCTACAAGAAAACTACCCGAAAAAGGCTTCAGGAGTGAGGCCCTCCGCCCAGAAATTGAGGCCCTCCGCCTCTTCAGAGTGGGCAGCCGCCCTGTGTAATTCTGCAGGGGGTAGGCGGTCTGCCTCTTAAGCTAGGCGCTTCGCCTCCCAAAAATCCAGAGAGCTCAAAAATTGAGGCAGTCCGCCTCTGTGTTTAAGCGCTCCGCCTACTGCGATTTTCAGCACAGTTCAACTTCGTGTTTTTCGACTTTAGCACCCAAAAATCCAACAAATCTCACGTTGTTTTAGCAATCCGAAGGTACCCAAATGTATTTTCAACCACAATAATCAAACCCCAATGATTTTTATCAAACCCCAATTAAAAACAACCAAATCACCATGTTCATCAAGTTTTTATCAAGGGTTTCAAGAACAAGGGTTTCAAATTTTCAAATCTTGGAATACAACTTCAAATCATGTGTTTTGGGTACCAAAATGGCGGGTTTCCAACAAGGAACAAACCCCAATAACACCCACAACAAGAATAAATCAAACGAACATGATATGCCAAATTTTTGGTGTTTTTCAATTTTTCAATATTTTTGTGTTTTCTTCTTTTCTTCAAGAACAAGAACAACAATAACAATAAACTAAACTAAACTAAAGATAGGATGAACAAGGATCGAGGGTTTATAGGAACAACACCCGATCCGTGCTCTGATACCAAGATGATACGGGTCAAATCACGGAAGCAAATAACTAGTAACGGAAGCAACAAAGTAAACACGATAGAGGGAAAATAGGGACGGGAGAGAATAGAAATAGAAGAAAGAACGAATCAAACTAAACAATTAGATTGATTCAAAAGGGAGGAGAGACTTGAACCATTAAACGGGAGTCACACTAGCGGTGATCCACCATGGATTCAACGTCAGAGATACATGAAGCTCAAGCTTCAACAAGAATGGCCAAGCCTATTCTATCTTCTCAATTCTATCTTCAAAACTAGCTAATGAAATAAAATGACTAAGTGTGCTATTTATAGGTGTTCCACACTCCTGATGTAATGTCTAAAAAGTCCTCAAATGATATAAAAGCAATACAAGCCTCGTAGGGCCAAAATAGGGATTACATGTCCAAATCCCGTCCAAAACTAGGCAAAACAGGCGCCCCACCTCAAAGTAGGCGCCCAGAGTAGGCGGTCCGCCCCAAAAGTAGGCGGCCAGAGATCCAGAGACTTGAACTCTAGTGGGCAGTCCGCCT
Source organism: Petunia x hybrida (assembly GCA_037355625.1). Classification (NCBI taxonomy): domain Eukaryota; kingdom Viridiplantae; phylum Streptophyta; class Magnoliopsida; order Solanales; family Solanaceae; genus Petunia; species Petunia x hybrida. The sequence goes on from JBBBVM010000475.1 coordinate 734,236, forward strand.
CTGTAAATGGGCGGTCCACCTGGCTGCTGTTTGTGTGGTGGAGCACCAGTGCTCCACTGCCTAAGCACTCTTGGGCGGTTCTCTTTGCTTCTTATGGCCTTTGACTCTCACGCTTGGCTCTTGATGGTTGACGCTTTGGCTCAATTTGCCCCGCATCACAATGTAGACTATTCTACCATGGAGCAGCAATGAGGGCAAGTCTTGGGAGGTCTCCTTGGCCTATTCTCATTGTACAAAACTGACCTCTCCACCTAATTCAAGGAAACCACAAACCAAACTACACCAATCAGAAAACGAAAAATCAGCTCAAAGACTTGAGTAAGTTTAAGATTAAGCAAAAATAATAAAGTAAAGTGTAAACAATAATATCATAACTGGAAAGCTATTGGAGAAGCATAGCAACTAAATTGAAAACAGAATAGTTTTATCAATTTACAAGCAGAATCAGTAGCCATACAAAACATCCTATTGTAATCAATTCCAGAAACAATCTAACTAAAGTTACAAAAAAAACATACAGAAAAATGACTATGCCATTTTGACCTACTAGATAATTATATACTATTCTTAGAGTTGCTTCAAAAATGGACTGTAACAATTAAAAAATTAGACTAATTATTAAACACTCTGGCTTACTGTGCATCACTAGACTCAGGAAAGAACAAAGAAAAACAATCAATTGTTTAAGCAATCTATGATTGAAAAGTCAACCATGTGCGCAGTAGGAGAGGCCAAGTACTTACTGAAATTTTAAATGTCTAAAAATGGTGGCGTATCAGGTTTTATTTAAAATAATATCAATCAATTAATCACGCCTCAATCCCAGTTTGATTGGGGTTAATTCTATGAGTAGTCTAAATAGAGATGGAGCTAAGTTTAACAAGGGGGATTGTCATTGAAAAATTACACTGCGCCTACAGAGCAAAAACAAACTCTAACACTATTTTTCACTTTTGAATTCTCTTGACATAAGGCAAAACTCTGCTAAAGTGATAAAAGGATTCAAAATTCCCTTTACATTATCAGTTAAACTCATGTGCATGATATTCCTAGTAATTATCTGAATATCTCTTGCATAATTTTTTGGCTCCGCCACTGACTGAATAATGCTATATTCAGTCCTCTTAGTAAATAATTTTTCCTTAATCATTTCTCTAGAACAGTATGTAATAAAGTTTACTCCCTCTTGTCTCGCTTTAACTAGAACTGAGTATGACACTAAATTCGACTTGTGTAATATATCAATGGATGAAATTATGAAACTGGTAATTGAGAATTAGGTTTGCAGAGAAATCTCACATCGAAATGTGAAACTAGACCAGTTTAATGAATAGAAGAAATATGCGTATAATAAATTATATGGCAAAACTAAAAACATCTCAATATGAAAGTCAACAAAACAAAAGGGTGGCTCAGTGCACAAAACATCGTGTGTTCACACAGATTCTAGAGAAGGATCTCACCCCAAGAAGGTGTGATCTACGCAACTTATCCTGATGCAAGCATGTTGTGACCTTTAAATCACATGAAGACAAGTTTACCAGTTGGAAGATAGTTTAGGATGGATGAAGTATGAGAATAATAAGAAATAGTATTAATTAATCACTTTGATGCACTAGATAACTACATAATACTAGGAGGAAAATTTCAAAAGAGTTGGGAAACTAAAAATGTCGAGTAGGTAGGTACCTGAGCAGGAGTCGCCATAAGGTTAGGGGAGTCATAAATGTCCAAAAAGGGAGGCTTATCAGAATTTTCATTGTTGAGGAGGAGTGCTTCAGGATTATTGGCAGCAACAGAGGCAAGCTTCTTCAGCAAAGGGTCCTTAGGGTTCATTTGAGGCATTGGAATTTTGGCAGCTGTACATACATAAGAGCATGGCTCTGAGGATGCCATGGCCAACCTTGAGCATGTGGCGATCGTTTCCTTTGCCTCTTCAGTTTGACTCTAGACTTGTGCAACACTAGAAATATCAACTAATATGAACACTGCGAAAATGGGATAGTGTACTTGAATGGGCAGCTGCAAGAAAGTCACTTGGCTCTCTCAAAGTCACTTAGCATCGGCTCAAACTCGATACTAAGAGCCTGTTTTGGTGGGCTTAAAAGCAGCTTATTTTAAGTGGCTTATAAGTCAAAAAGTGGCTTTTAAGCAACTTATGGCTTATAAGTCCAAAAATTTTGAGGTTACCAAACATATATTAATGGACTTATAAGCTTATAAGTCACTTTTAAGCTCACCCAAAACGGGCTCTAAAAGTAACTTAGCTCTCTCAACGATTTTCTATACCTATTGGCTAGTTTGACCCATTGAAATTTGTACCACTTGAGCAAAATAATGCACTGTTGGCACAAGTCGTGACTTTCAGTTTTTTTTTTTTTTTTTTTGACGCGTGGGAGGTATAGTTTTGCTGACTTGGAAGTTTTAAACGGTAAAATAAAAGGGTAAACATATCCCGTAGTCTATGAGCCCGTTTGGGTGAGCTTATTTTAAGTAGCTTATAAGTCATAAGTGGCTTATATGTAACTTTTTAAGAAGTTAGAGTTTCTTAACTTCTTACTTTTGCCTTTTTTAAGAACATAAAGACTTATAAGCCAATAAATTTTTAAGTTACCAAATATTTTCTAACGGGCTTATAATCTTATAAGCTCATTAGTAATAGATTATAAGCCCATTAATAAATATTTGATAACTTATAAATTTATGGACTTATAAGCCCTTATGTGCTTAAAAAAAATCGAAAGTGAGAAATGAGAAAACTTTAAACCCTTATAAGCTAATTTTAAGCTCACCCAAACGGGCTCTATATTATATCCCAAACCTCAAAATTGTCCTAGTTATGAATATTTCTCTTCTTCTCCATTATTAGAGTTCTTCTCCAAATTTCACCACTAAAAAATGTTTTATTTTTTTCTCAACCGTTATTTCTTTTTCTACATAAAACTTGTTCTGCCCTGGCTTTTATTGTTCGTGGATCTCTTTCAATGGCTAATTCTCAAAGTGTTTTATGTTTATGTTGATTTAATTCCAAAGCTTTGTACTTCTTGGAGACAATCTAATCAATGTCGAAGGTTCTTTTGCTGCAAATTGGTCATTGCGAGCTAGACAAACGTTTCTCAAACAGGTTCTTGTCATTGTGATTTTGCAAATATTATGGAATTGGCTAAATGATTCTAGTAATACAATGTATTTTTATTGAATTTTATGTTCTATAGTTTGTGTAGCCGGATAATGGCTTGAAAAATTTGCACTTTTGTTGCGTTTTAGATGTACATATTCGGTTAGGTATGTTAAGAAAAACAAAGCAATATGTATGACTTTTTGTTGTTAATCTTCTTCTATTGGGTTCCTGTTGTTAAAGTGCTAATGAGTAAAATATAATATATTGACACAATATGTAAGAAAACATAAATTTTTTAATTCCAAAAGGAGGGTCAAATATTTACACATGATAACCAAACCAACATGCAAAAGAAAACAAACTGCTATTACATATTCCAAAAGACTTTAGTTTTGCATGGAATCAGATCCCCTCCGTTGCATGTTCTCTCCATTTCCTCAAGTGCACGCTTAGATGAATGCCACTTATTTGTTTTTATTATTTAATGGGTTAGATTAAATTAATTTAAATAAATATTTTAACCATAGTTAAGGGTCTACTTTGGGAACAGGAAAATCTTAACTTCCATAAATTCAGGAAATGATGCTTATTTTTTACTTTTATGTATAGATGTTTTAGTTTATTTCAATAAATGTGATTATATACCACAAGAGTGATTATAAACTTTTTGCCTATAACCATGTCATTTCATTTTTGAGACCTATAACTTTGTAATTTAAATTACACAGTTCTTATTCGAAGGGAATTTACTAGATTTAAGTGTTTGATTTGTGAAAAATTCATGTGGTTTTAATAATGTGCGAAAGAACATATGGACTGTTTCAAATATAATAAAATAGTAATTCATCTAATTAACTTTTAAGATTATATAAAATTGTCGCCCACTTAACTAATATTATGTACGGTTTCTTACGTCCTACTAAATCAGTAAATTTGATAAGAAACAGAAAACCAAATTGGATACGTAGTCCCAATTTGCTAAATAAATTATGTAAATAGTAAAAAACTAATAATATAATAACTGTTGTCAAAATTTGTGGGAATTAATATTTTCTTACCAAAGATACTAAATTTATCTCATTAACTATGGTTAAGATGTATGTTAAATTAAACCAATCTAAGCCATTAAATGATAAAACAAACAAGTGGCACTCATCTAAGTGTGAACTTGAGGAAATGGAGAGAAGATGTAATGGAGAGGAGCCGGATCCGTTTCGCATAGGCGACATAATTCCTAACTTAGAAATGCTTCGAAGCTGCTCCTCGACCACAACCCGATACTCTTAAATAAAAAGAAGTGTTGGTTTGTTTCTTGCCGCTTGTGCTTTATTGTCTCTCATTTTTTGTAGATGTACAGTTGAGAGTGCCTTTTGACCCTTCCATTTCAAGCTTGTCGGTTGGAAATCAAGCTCAAGATTGGTACCAACTGTACTCTTAAGATCTTTCCCACGAATGACAACTGTACCAGGCTGTTTATATTTTTCGACACTCAAAACACATAAACAATCTAGTACCTAATGCATTAGATAAAGTATATCATATAAGGTGGAAAATTTCTTACATTGAAAATTAATTTTTATGTGTTAAGAATATACGAATATACTATATTCAGGCTGTTTTTACCTCTTTCTATCACCTTTAACACTGATGGATTCACCTATTGCATCTGAACCACTTTTTCTTCCCCTCTTTATTCTAGCAGCAACAATAGTACCACCTCATCTTCCTGGTAGAATAAATGACCCTCTTCCTCTGCCAGCTCCTCCCCTTTCCCTTGCATGTACCTGTTGTTGCATCTATACTTGTTGCTCTAACTGAAGAGCTACTTGGGATAAGACTTAGCTCTTGTTGGCTTATCTGAGTTGGGACGACATTTGAACCATATCTTCTTGACTCTTATCTATTAAACTGCCCTATTCCACTCCACTCCAAAAATCAGAACCATTTCAGTTAGTATCCAAGCAAACACAACAAAATGAAAAGAAATGACACAATTTAAATACTTATCATTTAGTTGACACACATAGACTGGTTGTGGCCCATTTGATGTCATTTTGAAAATTCATCTTCACACCATTGTTAGATAACTTTCCATACTTCTTTGCTCATCTTTTGACATTCTTTTGTTCCTCTTTATCTACCTAGCATGGGGCTCACAAGATTAGTAGTAGTAAGTCATACATTTCTATTTAGTATTGGTTATTAAATGACAAACTAGTAGGCTTTACAAGCTCTTCTTCAAGGTGAAAATAAGCACATACAACATGTATACAAGGAATACCTCTCAATTTACAAAGTCTGCAAGTGAAGGTTTTATTTGTCAAGTTAAGTGTATGAATGTACTCTCCTTCTTCAACCTCACAACCACTATCACCATTCCAAAATATCTCGCACTTCTAAGCAGTATCTTTATTTTCTTGTAGAATCTACCAAATCTTAGAATCTACAAATCTTTTCATGCCGACATGTCTATTCATTATCTTATGTCTTATATCTTCTAGCATGCTTAGATTGATTTATGTTCAGCATCTAGTATTCAGAAATTAAAAGTCTCACACATATTATTTTCAACTATATCAAATTTAGCATGCTTTATGAATAATGCCTTAAACCAAAACAAATCCTCACATATTTCTTTTTTCCTAGCTTACCCAAAGCTTCAAACTATTCTTGTAATTTTACCTTAAATCACTACATGAAAAATGCTTATTAACAACTAGAAATCTGGTCGCTAAAAGTTAGAATCTAGTCCTTAACAGCGACTAGAAAAATTTGGTTGCGGTCGTCCCTATAGCCTCCGCCGTTATAGAGTATTAACGACTAGTAAGAACACTAGTCGCTAAAAACTTTTGGCGACTAGAAAGAAGCTAGTCTCTAATTAGTTTCTGGGACGGTATTTCTAGTCCGTATTTGAGGGTATCGATCTAGATAACTCGTCCTTAATTAATATTAGTGACTAGCTTCATCTATTCCTAAAAAATAAATTAGGACTACTTTTTCTGGTCCTTGAATGAATTGAGTATTTTTGCGACTATATGATTTAGGACTAGAAAATTTGGTCCAAACAGTACAAAAATTTGGTCCTTATCTCAGTGTCATGTAATCTATATTTTCAAAAAATTAATTTTATAGCGTAAATAAATCAAATTAATTCTACACATATCAATATTCAATTTGCAATTAAAACGCCTGATATCAAAATTATAGATGAATAAAATCTAAAAATATGGTTAACATTCAAAGCAAGCACAATATATATAGCACCATGTAAGTCAAGATATTGTTTACTTCCCTTCGCAAAAAAATTCTAGTTAACATCCCTAAAATATAACATAGAGTTTTGAATAATGATATGTGACCATACTTCTCTTGGCACTAATAGCCATACTGGGGTAAATAAGTCATTTCACTAGGAAATTGGGGGTATAATTGTCACTTTCACATGTTACTAGCCCCATTATAACCCCATCCCATTTAACACCATTTAGCGTTATGTGTGCTTAGCCTAATTATTATTTTGTCTAATCCATGCATTGAAGAAATAAAAAATGGCACGCCTATATTTACTTAACCAAAAAATAAGGCAGGCCTGTATTTACTAAACCTAAATAATACACCTCCAAATACTGTATAAAACTTGCAGCCGTATAAATATTTGTGGACAAATACTTTCCCAACTGGAGATATAAAAGGGGCTTATGTAATGAAACCCTAAAAGAAACTTACACCCTTTCTCTCATATTTCATCATTTCGATATCATCTAGAGCTTCATCTTCTTTTTTTCCATCTTATTTCAAGTATGAGGAAATCTAAGTTTTATGTTGTGTATCATGGTAGGAGGCCAGGTATATACCTTTCATGGTCTGAGTATTCCTATATGACTAATGGTGTGAAGGGAAGCTACTTCCAGTCATTCCAATCTTATGAGCAAGCGTTTGAAGCGTACAACAACTACTAGAAGGATTGTGTAATTGAAGGACCACCGTCTGGGAAGGAAGCTTCTTCAAGTCAATATGCTTTTGGTGTTATAGTTGGATGTTTGTTTGCTCTTTTCCTTAGTTATCTAGCAGTTCATATTTATGCGCATGTGTAATCTTTTGTGATGAATGATAAATGAAGGATACTTATTAGATTTCTGGTGTCTATGTTCTTAAATTATATTAACTTGATTTTGAGTTAATCAAACATCTGTATAATAGAAGGCACTTGTTGATTATCTATGTCTTTATTTTAAGTTAAGAATCATAGTTATTTGTTAGCAATGTTCATAAAATTCATAATTTAATGCTCCGTTCATTCAAAATTTTCAGACCTTCAATTAAGGGAAAATGCAGGGGATGAATCATATGATTTGAGGTGTTTGATCATTAGACCATGTTTATTAACTGTTAAAAATCTTGATCTAATAAAAATAACAAGTGCTATGTGATTTTAGACGTTAAATTAATGGACAATGCAGGGGATGATTCATAAGATTTGAGGTGTTTGATCGTTAGACCATGTTTGTTAATTGTTAAAAGTATTTTTCAAATGAAAATAACGAGTGCTATGTGATTTTAGCTCAACAAAAATAACTAGTACAAGTAATTATTCCATAATAACCAAGAAAATAACGAGTACAGAGGATAGATAAAAGATCAATAAGATCATACAACTGATTGTTCCAAAACTAACCAAAAAAGCTAAACAAGCATGCATATTATGGTTCGAAATCCTCATGATACATTTCAACTGCAAATCTCTCTCTGAAATTATGAATCGTGTTCTCGTTCAAACCCTCCATAGATTGACCAGCTGTAACAAAGTCGATGAATTTTAAGGCATAAACAGCACATAATTCAGCTCTTTCGACGTGTGGGAGACCCTCGACATACCTAACCTCCCATGGCTTGGCCAGTTTATCTCGAGGCAAATGGTCAAATTTTCCTGAGGATTTGAGCAACCTTGGAAACATCTTGCTGATGGGCGCTATCAGTTCTAAAGCATCCCTTCTGTAATCTTTGTGATTGCGGTCATAAATCTCAATCGCAGCATCATCAATGAGAAAAGCAAGGCTGGCATAGTGCTTGTTTCAATGTTCCACAAGAAAAATAGCCTTTTTGATTCTATCCAAGGCTTACCATCTGGAATTGGGTAAGCACCAACCACATATTTCAGTACAGCGCTATCAAATTTGTATTGTTGTGTCACATCTTCAATGTCTTCATCTTTTGCAGTACATGTAATAACAATCTCACCGTAGATGTCACGCAGATTTTGACATAAAAATGCATCGACAATGACGTCCCCTCGATTGTAGTACTCAGAGTAATCTTGCATGCGCCTTCGTATCAGCGCCATTATTTCTTCCAGGTGCTGCACAAAGATGTAAAATATGTATCACTAAATGCATACATCAAGTAATATAAATTAATATAATAATAAAATGTGCACCCGACTTATATGAATTTAACATACATCGCTTTCCAACCAAGCGTCAAGTCTGCTCAATTCCGTGAACCATTTCCAGTCGCGCTTCATGCAAACACTCTCATATAGTTCACTGGGCTTACTCCTCAGCCAGGAAAATAATGCTTTCCTCTTCTCTCTATCAACAGCTTTGTAAGTGAATTCTGTGTACAATATCCTTACTAGCTGGGCATGTCTAGTTTTGCCCTTGGCCATGTTTGCTACACATTTGCTTGTATGAATGGTTTGTTAATCCAGTGCATCAGCTTTCTCCAAATCTCTAGTGCATAGTTACACTATATGAAAAGGAATCCAAAGTTCGGAATACGAAAATGAGAATTTCGGGTTGGTTGATAATTTTGATTGAGTATTTCATTATTGTGAAGCTAATAAATTTAACAGTTTTACCGGCCTAATGAACTCCTATAAAAGTCAGCTACTAGGAACATATTCTGTTAGCTTCTTTTTTCGAACAATGGTGTTCATGTTGTTGAATATTGAGAACAATAACTAAAACAGAAAAATCAAGTAACAGAATTATATTTAATTAAAAAATATTGAACGAGTAGGCAAAGTGTTTCCAGAAAACTACCGTTACTATGTTACATTTGCTATTTCACCATGTTTGATAGTAATTCTATTCCAGGATACAAAGGGAATCAAGTTTATAGTCTTCGCTTAGAAATTTGAAAGTGGAGTAAAAGTTATTTTATAATTTGATTAAATCATATATATAAATATTTATTTTCGTTAGAAATAAAGCTCAGAAACGCAAGTTCACTCGAATCTTAGTTGATCAAAATAATTTTATTTCAATAAAAAAATCATTGAGCGTTTTACTTTTGAAGAAAAAACAGACCATAGCTCGCAACGTACTTTTCTCTTTTTAACGTGACAAATGCATATTATGCCCATAATGTGCATACTCAATGCATACTGACTGGACAAGCTATTTCTATAAATTCCTCAATGTAAATAGCATCATGCTGATATTACACCATCTCGCCAATATAATAAACGAGAAAATATATAACTTATTGTAACAATTAAATTCGTGTCAAGAAAAAACAAATATCAAGACAGGAAAATATTTTAACAAGTATATTCTACTTATTAAAATATGAGTGTTACAATCTCTATGATTCCACCGATTCATCTTTTCAAAATAATAACTTTAAGGGCTTTTGAGCTTGATCTTGAAGTTTGGATTTAGATTTGATCTTGATTTTGACTTGTTGAGTTCAAGAGCTTGGAGCTTGGTCTTGAATTTGATCTTGATCTTGAACTTGTTCTTGGATTCAATGGCTTTTAGGCTTGATCTTGAATATTCATCTTGATCTCTAAAATTTGTAGAGAAATATTTGAACTTATAGAGAAATATTTGAATCCTTGCAGCTTTGTAGAAATCTGTTGCTTATAGATTCTTGCTTCTAATTTCTAATGATGTCAAATGAGAGATTTGACAATTTTATATAGATATGGGTTGGAGTAGTCACCAATAAAGCCTAACGGGCCTTGGCCCGTGGACTTCCCAATCAGATTTAAGTAGTGACAAAGCCTCATTTGATTGGCCATAATATGTTACATGTCAATGTGACGTATTTCATCGATCTTTTGATTTGACTTGGATCGCCACATCATTTGGCATGTGGAATGATCCAATTGGCTCTTTCATTTGACTTGGCGCCACATCACTTGCCACGTGACACATTTTTGGGACTTAGGCTAATTGGGATAGCCTAACAAGATTGGAACCTATTTAAATAATTAACCTATAACAAATATTTGGGGAAAGTGCACGAAAGGCCACTTTTGCCACTGGTCTTTGGGCACAGGCCACTAATACCAAAACATTTAGTTTGTGGCCACTTTTGCTTAAAGAGATAGAATTTCAGTCCAGAGGCCGGATTGAAGTTCAGTCCTTAAAGATTGAACTTCAATCCAGGGCCATATGGACTGAAGTTCAGTCCAGTCCTTAAGATGGAACTTCAGTCCATATGGCCATGGACTGAACTTCAGTCCATGGTATGGCCATGGACTGAAGTTCCATCTTTAAGGATTGAACTTCAGTCCATGGCCATATGGACTGAAGTTCAGTCCTTAAAGATGGAACTTCAGTCCAGGAGCCGTATGGACTGAACTTCAGTCAATTATCAGAACTTAAGTCAATACTTATTTAGTAAAGGCCCAAAAGTGGCCTCTAGTGTAAGACCAAAGAAAATAGTGGCCTCAAACTAAATACCAGTGTTAAAAGTGACCGCTGGGCGAAATTTTTACCAAATATTTGGACTAATATATCTTGAATTAAATACATAGCCATGTTATTTTATGGATTTAGATCCAATAAGATTTACTTGTCTGCAAATATCCCTACTTTAAGACATGTCGAGGTTAAACTTTTCGGCACCCGAAGACTAGGCTTGAAGTAATTACCTTAGACATGCGATCATTTCCAATTAATGACTCAAAAGTGACTATATCATAAGCAGGTCGTGATAAAATTGGGTATCACCCAGTTAACAGCCCACGAGATGGCTACTTGATCAACAAGTTATGCAAAAACTAGCTACTTTTTAGTTAGATGCCTATACAAATGGCCGTTGTCAAAATTATATACAATATCTTTGTAGCAAAATCGACAGGCATCCAATTATAAATCGTTGACTTTTCTTTGCATATGTACTGCCATACCAGGATTCTTTGTCCACGTAGGATTCATAACTCAGGCGGTGGGTTTTTCCTTTTTTTTTTTTTTTCCTTTCCTTTTTGGTGGACACTACTTTTTGCAAACCTCTTTTTGGAGATAAAAGTTAAATGGATGTGCAAAACAGCTTATTTGTGCAAATCTACTCACGTGCAATTATACCAGAATCAAATCAAGAAAGAACAACAACATACTCAGTGTAATCCCAGAAGTTGGGTCTGGAGAGGGTGAGATGTACGCAGACCTTACCTCCACCAAGATGGAGAGACTGTTTCCGATAGACCATCGGCTTAAGAAAAAATAATCCGAAAAATACCTCCAAATATAATATAAAACCACCCATGATAGTATAGAAGTTGATAAACAAAGTATATAAAAATAATACAAATGCAGACAGAACTCATAATACTACTACCTAACCGTCCACCTTAACCAACGTCCTCTACGCTAACCTATCAATGGCCATGTCTTCGGTGATCTGGAGGTGGGCCATATCCTGACGATGCACCTCGCCCTAATTCTTCTTTGGTCTACCTCTACCTCTTCCTCTCCGTAGACCCAGCACTGCGAACCTCTCGCACCTTCTCACTGGAGCATCTATGCTCCTTCTCCTCACATGGCAAAATCATCACAGCCTCGCTTCTCGCATCTTGTCTTCCACTGAGGCCACTCGCACCTTGTCACGAATGTCCTCATTCCTAATATTATCCATCCTCATATGGCCACACATCCATCATAGCATTCTCATCTCTACTAAGCTCATCCTCTGAATGTGTGTGGTCTTGACTGGCCAGCACTCTACTCCATACAATATAGCTGGTCTAACGACCACTTTATAGAACTTACCTTTGAGTCTAGATGCCACTTTCTTATCGCAAAGGACACTGGACGCGAGTCTTCACTTCATCCAGCCTGCCCCTATACGGTGGGTGACATTATCGTCAATTTCTCCATTACCTTTAATGATTGAGCCAAGGTACTTGAAGCTTTTCCTTTGGGGAATGGCCTGGGATTCAACCGTCACTTCCGCCTCTGACGCTTGAGATGCCTCACTAAACTTGAACTCTATATATTTTGTCTTCGTTCTGCTCACCCTGAAACTTTTAGACTTTAGAGTATGTCTCCAGCTTTTCATTAACTCCGCCGCAAGTCTCATCAACTAAAACTATATCATCGGCAAATAATATACACCATGGAACCTCCTCTTGAATGCTTCGTGTCAATTCGTCCATCACCAGAGCAAATATGCACGAACTAAGAGCTGACCCCTGATGCAATCCCATCTCGACTGGAAAATGATTGGAGTCACTTCCAATTGTTCTCATGTGGGTCTTGGCTCCATTGTACATGTCTGTAATCGCGCTGATATATGAATCTGGCACACCTTTAGATTCCAACCATCTCAGCAAAACCTCCTTTAGGACTTTGTCATAGGCCTTCTTTAGGTCAGTGAACACTATATGTAGGTTCCTTTTCTTATCCCTATACTGCTCAATCGACCTCCTCATAAGGTGGATGGCTTCCGTAGTCTATTGCCCAGACATGAATCCGAATTGGTTCTCAGAAATACTTATATTCCTTCTTATCCTCTTCTCAACCACCCTCTCCCAGACATTCATGGTGTGGCTTAGTAGTTTGATGCCCCTATAATTGTTGTAATTTTGAAAATCTCCATTGTTCTTGTACAACGGAATCATAGTACTCCACCTCCATTCTTTAGGAATATTGGTCGTCTTAAGGATAACATCAAACAACTCAGTCAACCAGGTCAAACCTGCTCTACCTGCGCTCTTCTAAAACTCCACTGGTATCTAGTCAGGCCCGGTCTCTCTTCCGCCTCTCATCTTACGAATCATCTCCTGAACCTCTTCAAATACAATACACCTGCAGTGCCCAAAATCACGGAGACTCTCCGAGTGCTCCAGGCGACCCAGCACGATGCTCATGTCCCCCTCTTCATTTAAAGTCTATGAAAGTACTCTTGCCATCTCCGTCAAATGTGAGCCTCTTCGACTAGGACCATGCCATCCTCGTCTTTGATTCACTTTACTTGGTCTAGGTCGCATGCCCATCTCTCCCTCGCTTTGGCAAGCCTATACAGTTTCTTCTCTCCACCTTTGCCCGCTATCTCTTGATACAATCGTTCAAAATCTGTCGTTTTAGCATCTGAAACTGCTAACTTCGCTTCCTTATTCGCATTCTTATACCTCACCCTTTTCGACCTCTTCTCCTCCTAGTCTTTACTTTTAACTAACTTTAGGTCGGCCGCCTCCTTGGCCTCCACTTTTCCTTGGACTTTGTCATTCCACCACAGACCCCTTTGTGTCTATAAGGGTCACCCTTCGAGACTCCTAAGACATCTCTAGCAGCCCTCCTAATACAGTCTGCTGTCTTAGACCATATACTGTTCACATCTCCTCTACTCTCCCAAGCCCCTATAGGTACTATTCAGGGCCCTCCACTTGATTCTTGGACAAACATCTTGAGCCCCCTTCTTCTCCTTCCCTTGAATCTCAAGATCCATAACCAAGAGCCTATGTTGGGTAACAAGATTCTCGATCGGGAGAACCTTACAATCTGCACATACTCCTCTATCGCTTTTCCTAAGAAGTAGGAAGTCAATATGAGTCTTTTCCACCTTACCGCAAAAGGTGACTAAGTGTTCATCCCTCTTCTGGAAACTCGACTTGGTTATCACCAACTCACAAATCAAGAATCGTGAGCCTTATAATTTCCTAACCAAGTACATATAGGAATCCTCAAGTCCACGCCCACTTGATATTATCTCATGTAGGAAAGCAAACATAATTTGCCTTTGTTTAGGAGAGCAGCCATTGCCTCTAGCACCTATATAAGGGACACTGCTCTATAATTCAATAGCATCAATACAAAAATCAATTCATAATCCACTTTTGAAGATTAATTTGAAGTATCAATGCAAGGTAAAACATTTTTCCTCGTGCTTTTTCTTTGATACGTTCTCCTTCACATGTAGGATTTGAACTTTGGAATAATTCACTACAATAAGCCACTTGCAAGTATCTTTGACCATGCATGACTTTTTTTCCATGGTATTGGTGTGTAAGAACCTTGCTTTATTCCTAACTTTGCCCGGCACGTTTTCACATCGAATTGCTTAGGCCTTAGAGGAAGGACTTTTTCTACTGTTTGGTGTTGACACTATCTTATCTCACTTTTATGTTTTCTACTTATGTCCTTTGTTGAGGGTACTCCGGAAACAGCCTCTCCACTTTGGTGGAGGTAAGGCTGCGTACATCTCGCCCTCCCCAGACCCCACCACAGTGGGATTCTAACTGGGTATGTTGTTGTTGTTGTTGTTGTTGTTAGAGGAAGGACTTTCTAACATTCTTTTCTTCGTTTGCTTCCCACTAAGTGTAGCTCATTCATGAATAATCCACAATATTTTTGCTAGCGAATCATACACTTCCTCCACCTTGCAATTGTACTCTTACTCCACATGTAAGTCTTTTCTTTTGTTTGTATAGTCTTTCTTGTATTTTTCTATGTCATTTTTTTTTGTCGCAGGCCAGATGAAAAATATGGAAAAGTCAAATTTTGAAGACACTTTGAAGCAATTCATGTAAAAGTCAAGCTTAATTGGGGTGGCAACACGCCCCAACTATATTGACAAAATCCATGGAAGATTTATTTGGAAGCAAAACTCATGGAAAAGTCAAATTTAAGGTGATTGGGGTGGCAACACACTCCCACTTTAACGACGACGATCCCATGGAAGACTTATTTGGGAGCGAAACTCATGAAAAATTCAAGTTTAAGGTGATTGGGATGCCAACGCACTTCTTGGCTTGACTAGTACACACATAATTAGATGCACCTTCTTGGCTTGAAGTGACTCTTGAATAAGCTCGATAGCATATTAACTCCAAGAGAATACTGATTAGAAAACTAACAACATGGGGGTTTATGACTTACTAGCATATGCAACTTTAGTGGTGAATATGCTTTTTAAAAGTCTTAATTTTACAAGGGAAGGAAGTACAATTTATTTGGAACAGTTAGTCACAACCAATCTAATGTGCTCATATGTGATCATACTTACAAGATTATGGGGTCGATTTTGCCTATTCTTATGTGATCATACTTTTTACTTTGTTAGTGTTAAGTGATGCGGTTGTTAAATTTCACATACTTTCATTTCTTGTTGGTAAGTGATCCTGTAGCTATAAGTTTTGGATTGGTGCTTGGATATAATGTGCTCCTATTTTGGGAGTAAAAATGTTGTCTGCAAATAAATTGATTATCATCCTACTTTCCCTGTGACACTTTTGGCTTTTAGGAGTCAAATATTGCGTGGCTGCATGAGCACTCAACGGAAAGGATGATGCGAATGTTGACAAGGAGAATATAATACAAGAAAAGTCATGGAGGGTAAGTCATTACACTTGAGTAGTCGGCCTTACGAGTGAGTATCTTATTAGTAACTTGGATTTTGTATATCTATCTATCAATCATTTTGAAGAAATTTTTTGAAGAGCTAGATTTGAAAATAATTGACTAGGAGTAATATTTTTATGAATATATGATCAATCAATTAGGTGACTCACACATAGATAAGGCCATATTTTGAATATTGTCGCTACCAATTATTTAAAACTATGGTGGTGTCGTGACTATTGTAGAACAACGTTGAAGTACTATGGTAGGAGCTTTCTCTTCTTTGTGATATTTTCTATATTTGATTTTACTTTGAGTAGTCTATTGATTGAATAAATATGTATGTACTTACATAGTATGTTGAACGAGGTACTTAACTACTTGCGTCACAAAACTGAATTTAAGATGATAAAGTAATGGTGATATGTTTGTTTTGGTGTAGCTAACAAAAAGGTTTTTTTTTTTAATTCAGGGATTGCAGACTTTATTAAATCTACGGATTTTAAGTCAGACTCTTACATGAAAGCAGTGATTGACCAAGTATGAACTCTTCTATTTATTGAAAATTCAATAACAAACTCAAGGAATTAAAGCAAATTTCCAGCACCTAAGCTCTCATATTCAGGTTTTCTTTCAATTTAGAGAACATTGTTGTTTACGTTCTATTTAATTACTTTATAAAATTATTGTTCTTTGTCATCTTATGAATCTACTTCTGATTCACAACGGAAAGTTTCGTCACACAAAGCAATAATTTTATGGGTGGGAGACACTTAAATGGATAATAATCAACATTATCAGTCTAATTAGAACAATACTTGGTATGCATAGGAAACCAACAAAATATATACTTTGATGCCATTATATTTGGGTGTTGAAATGAGCCTCATATACAATCAGTAAAATCCTCTGGCATAAAGAATGCCAACTGATGGAGTGATACAGTCACTCTCATTATTACCCTATACCATCAAATGTTGCTTTCTGCGGCGATTATTTTTTCTTCTATTATCAATCAAATATTTGTTATTATCTTATGTGTGAAAATTGTTCTGAAAACACAACCAAAAGACCCCTTGGGGATGACAGTGCGGTGGGGATGGGAGTGGGGGGGGGGGGGGATAAAGGAAAATACCTACAAGCAAGGAGACAATCGTTTTAAATTAATGCTTTACACTTCCTTTAATTTTTACAATTTGTCAAATAACTTTCAAAATGACACTTTATACAACACTTAGAAAACATTTTGATATTCTAACTTTTTCATAACAAGTTTGATATTCTAACTTTTTCTTTTTCATTGTGTCGGGATCAATTCTTTTTCCTTTCTCTCTCTTTTTGATTTTCTACTTGATGATAATTACGTATACGTATTTGGACCTGACTAATTCTGATTCATGCAGCGTAAGACTCAGTTCTGGAAAAGTACTCTATATCAAGATCTTTTCCATCCACAGCCTTGAACACGAGAGCTCTACTTGTGGAGGGATCCTATTTTTTGTCTATCCCACCACAGTTTTTGATAGTTGCCCCGCCAATCCTCACTGACTCGGTTGAGTCTGCTTAAGCTTTTTTCAACAAAGGAAAGGACAACATTATGATCAGTTTATTTCATTTCTACCTCCATTTAAGGTCTTATTATATTTCTAATCGAACTTCATAGCTTTCATTTTCCTTATTAAGTTAGCCCTTAGTCACCGCTCACTATAACCACCCATCATATTCTATGTTTCACACGTCTAATCATGACTAATATTATTGAAATAGCTTATATTATGCAGTAATTCAAGTTTTAAATGTCGAATATAATACTATATTTTTTTTGTACTCGGTGCATCACTACAATATGATGCATCTACCTACCAAATACATTATAGCTAAATATAAAAAATTATTTGGCCAAAGGCTCTAACTATAATTATTTTTTCCGTGGTATAACATAGTAAAATGTGAGGTGGCTAAAAGTTCGCTATAGATTTTACATGTTTCGTGTGTATTAGAACTAGTACTTGTTGCCACAAATTTTTTTATGTTGTAGTTGAAATGATAGAACTTTTTGCCACGAAATATATACTTATACCAAATAGTTTTATTGTTTTGCCATGAAAAATTGAACATATAGATCTAGCCACAAAATATTATTGTCGAACGCAAGCATCACAAACTTCCAACAGCAGCGCAACAATCGAAAAGCAAGCTAGCCATGGGATTATAAGGAGCAAATATTTGCTTCTCTTCACGGATGTAGGACTACTATATTTTCAAGCTTAAGTATAACATCTATTTCTAAAAGGTCTTTTAAGTAGTAAATATTTTTTTTTGACAATAAATATTTTATATTAATTTGATTTAAATAAATATCTTTCGAGCAACATACTATAATTAAGAAACACCATTTCAAATTTTGAGAGTTAACCTTTTAGTTTTTAATCGTGAATTCGAACATTGAATGTTTAAGTGTTTTTTACATAAAATTTATATATTATATTTTCAAAATACATAAAGGTAATATAAGTCAGTAATTAATTATTTAAAATATTTAGAAGACATATAAAAGTATTATGGTCAAGGAAACTCGTTCAACTCTCAAAATTCTAGCTGCGTCAAACAAAGTGGACAGAATGGAGTAATCATTAGTATATCATATAGGGTGAAAATTATTTTCATCCCCTAACATTAAGAAATAGACATTCTCATCCTTTTATCTCAATTTAATATTTTAAATATCTATTTTAACCTCTAAGTTATTACTAACATGTATATTTATTTTTAAATATATTTTGTATTTTTTCTCTTTTTAGTCTATGTTATGGACTTAGGTATAGAATAAATAAAACACATTTATAAAGTATAATGTGAAACAAAAAACTTTTATATGCATATATAAAGTTGGAATAATAAAATATTGAGAAAATAAATAAATTTAATTAGAATAATTTGTTCGTACAAGTGTTCAATAATTTTGATAACAATAACTAAATTCAATAACTTATTTACACAATTGAGAGTGAAGAGGGTACTATCCTTTTTAACATATGTTTAATGCATGTAATACAAAAAAAAAGTGAAAAGTAGATATCCCTTTTTTTTTTTTACAAAAATTACTAAGTGATCATATGTTATACAATAAATTACTTTTAAATTATGACATAAAATATCACCTTAACGGCAATCAAAACTCTAATTCCTACATACACTATAGAATAGAAGAGATTTTTTTTTTGTGTGTGTGTATATATATATATAGCATAAAAAATATATAGTGATTATCTGTTATAATTACCACATATGATCCAGAGTCCAATATATGGCATGAACACCAATATAGTTTAAAATTTACGAAAAATATTTTTTCTAGAAATTTACGAAAATTTTAAATAGTGTAAATAAGATTGAAAATGGCAAGGACATAACAGACATTGCATAAAATAGGACGATAAATAAGTCTATTGTTCAAAATTATGGGTTATGTTTGATTTTTAAAGTAAAGTAGGAAGATGAAAATGATTTTCACACTATCATATATAATAGATCGTTAAATTTTAAGCATTTAGTACATAAATATTTAATGAAGAAGACAATTATTCACATTGATGTAAACATAGCGCTCTCTCTCTCTCTCTCTTTTCTCTCTCTCATAATATTTATAACTTATAACTCTGTGAATTTTTGTGGAGGTTGTCAAGCAGATAGGATATAAATATACTGGTATAACTCTCTCTGAGGAGCAATTGAAGTATGCACAGTTGAGAGTTCAGCAAGCAAGGCTTCAGGATAGTACTTGCTATATACGCCTATGAAACCTCAAAATATTGGAGTTCTGAGGGCTCGTTTGTCTAGACGACTACATTCATTATACTTGGTTCCTATTTTAAAAACATTTCATGACAATTTCCCAGATAATTTTGAAATTTTGTAAATGGAGAAGTGAAGATGTGCAGTGCAATGATCAGTACAACAACTAAAGTATGGCTAAACTGAGAGGGGTATATTTTTACTGTGCTTCAGGAAATTTTCTTCTATGGACACATAGCAGAGAAGGAAACTAAGCCACTTCATGAACCAAAGCTTTTACATTTTACTACTCTCTCAATGGTAAGAGCTCTAGAACTAGCTATGTCGCAAATCAGACCAGAGAATTAATAAGACAAAATTAACTAGCATGTTTCTTTGCATGATGCATACACACATTTGTCTTTATGAGGTTAACAATATAACATGATCTCATAACAACTCAAGCCAAATTGATGGCAATTTTAATGCTTGGTTATCTATTGTAACATTTAACAGTGAAATAATTTTATAGGATCGAATAACAATTTCTCCTCTGTGACTATTGCCAATTGTCAAATAAGGAGAAATATGAGGGGATTATAGCATGGTGAGTTTTTATCTGCATCTGGATATTTTGTATACTACATGTCAACCAGTGTTATAATTGTACTAATCATCATTTTCAGCGAGGTGTTAGAACACATTGGTCATGATTTGTTAGAGGAGTTCTTTACTTGTTGTGAATCTGCACTGGCAGAAGTTGGCCTTCTACTTTTGCAAGTAATTGCACAGTGAATCTCATCATATTCTCTTCTCTTGTTAGTGTTTCTTTTTGCTGTTATACATGAGTGTTGGTTTTCCTAGTTCATTTCAGTACCAGATGAGAGGTATGGAAAACACAAGCACGACAATGACTTCATGAAAGAGTATATATTTCCTGGCGGATGCGTGCAGTCACTAAGCAGAATAACATCAGCCATGGCTGCTGCATCCCAACTTTGGTAAAGAAAGAGTTACATCATGTATGTTTGTTATCTTTAAAAGCATTTCATTCTGAAATCATTTTACAAATGATATAAATGGAATGTAGTGCACCTAGAAGACATAGGAACTCACTACTATCAGACACTCAGATGCTGGAGGAAAAACCTCTTGCGGAACCGAAGGTAATAAGACCAAGACTAGCCGACAACCTTTTATATTTTTTGTGTTAAACTTTTAAATTCATGATCAATAGGTAAATGATCATTTCAAGATTCTAATAGCTGACATTGCTAAATGTGTCAATAATGATCAACTCCACATGTCAAGATTCAATGACAAGTTCATCAAGACTTGGGAATACTACTTTGTCTACTGTGTTGCTGGATTCAAAACGTGCACGTTTAGAGAGTATCAGGTATGAGAAATTTTTAAAATTTTAAGATAAACTGTTGATGACATATAATTATAGTGAAACGCAAGGTATGTGCAGTATGTGAATAGTGTTCACTAAGACTTGTAGGTAGAAAAGAATAGAAAGATTATATGTTTGATAATGCAAAGTACTGTTGATTATTCTCATTCTTTACTACAAATATCAAAATTGGCTTACAAAGTTGAATAGTAAAATTAGGTACTCCTTTTTGTAGGTCTTATTCTCAAGGCCAGGCAATATGGCAGCCTTTGGTGATGCTTACAATGGTGAGCCTTCAACTTCAGCTTGTTAGAATTTCTTTGTTTGGAATTTTAGTACTTTCTCTTGGCTTATAAATAAGTTCCTAACAACAGCTAAAAAAGCTGACAGAGCCATATGTCTAATGGATTCCTATTTCTGTGTTCAGTCATACTATATTCAGTGAACACTTCTCGATTACCAATAAAAAATTATTCAAGCAATCTGACATTTGAAATAGGAAAAGCAGAGTTTCTGCTTGATTAAAAGTTGAAACTTTTGATTGAGTATTTCATTAGGAAAATGATATGTGACCATACTTTTCTTGGCACTAATGGCCATACTGGGGGTAAATTAGTCATTTCACTAGGGAATTGGAGGTATAATGGTCACTTCCACGCGTTATTAGCCCCGTTATAACACATCCTAATTACTACCGTTAACGTTATGAATGGTTAGTGTAATTATTAGTTTGGCTGTTCAATGCATGGAAGAAATCAAAAAGGAGCACGCTTGTATTGAAGAAATAAAAAAAAAATTCACGCCTGTATTTCTTTTTTAATACTTAACCAAGTATCTACACCTCCAGTACCGTATAAAATACTCCTACATACTATGGACAAATACCTTCCCAAATATGCCTTCCTAACTTATGTATAATAAAAGGGGCTTATGTAATGAATCCCTAAAAGAAACTTACATATTCTCTCTCATTTTTGATCATTTCGATATCATCTAGAGCTTCATCTTCTTTTTTTCCATATTATTTCAAGTATGAAGAAACCTAAGTTTTATGTTGTGTATCGTAGTAGGAGGCCAGTTATATACCATTCATGGTCTGAGTGTTCTTATATGACTACTGGTGTGAAGGGAAGCTACTTCCAGTCATTCCAATTTTATGAGCAAGCCTTTGAAGTTTAAAACAACTACCAGAAGGATTGTGAAATTGAAGGACCGTCTGGGAGGGAAGGTGCTTCAAGTCGATATGTTTTGGGAAAGTCCTATGTTTTGGGTGTTATTGATGTAGGCCCAAAGTGGGTCCACCTCCGGGAAAGGGATATGTCTCGGGTTGGCCGTGGTGGGGGCGTGGATCGGGTTCGATCCAGCACACGGCCCGTGTTAAGCCGTGCCTGCTGAAAGAGGGCTATATAAGAGTTGGGTTGCGCCTCTACTATCAGCTTAAGCTTTTGGTAGAAATGGTTGCAGTTCGCTCTTAAGGTTTGGTATCAGAGCCAACCCGGGTTCGATTCCTGGCTACACCATGCGAAGTTCGGGGACGAACTTGCTTTAAAGAAAGGGAGATGATAAGGGGCTATCAAGGATTGGGTCCAAACTCATAAGGAGCCGCCCGTTGTGGGGTCCACCCCCTGGAGGAGTTGCGTTGCTCGGGCTAGTCATGGTGGTGTCAGGGACGGACCTCGATTTGGGGTTGATCCGGCGATTTAAGATGTGAGTTGCGCCTCTACCATCAGCTATGGCTTTTGGTAGAAATGGTTGTAGTTCATTCTTAAAGTTGATGATGTAGTCCAAATTGAGGATGAATCTAAGAGTCGGGCTAAGGAGGTATCGGACCTTCATCAATCTTGGACGATAGCTAGGAGAAGATTCTTTGGAGAATATTTGTCCAGGCAGCATGTTAGAAGAGCCTTGGGATTCGTTGGTTGGCATTGGAGAAGGGGCGTTCTAGAAGAATGCTTGGCGCGTGGTACTCGCGTGGCACGCGGCCTATATTTTCTAGACAATTCAGCCGCGTGGAGCGCTTGTTTATTGGCCTTAATGCACTGTATTTTTTAGCACTTTTTCATGCTTTTGCATACCTAGACTTATTTATTTTATGGTGCTTATTTAGCCCTGCGTGGCTATTGATATTTAGCCCACTTGGGGGCTATTTCTTTACCTTTTAGGCGTATGAGGCTCACCTATATAAGCCTAACACTTAGTTTATTTTTTGCACCTTACATCATAACAAAAACAAACGCAGCTTTTTGCTAAACCTAGTTCATGTTGGAAAACTTGTTCTTTTTTGGTGAATTCAAAATTGAGCTTGTTCCAATTCTTGATCATTCAACTTTCAATTCCTAGTTGTCTTGAGGGTTGTTGCATAGTATAGGTCCTCCTTGGCTTCATCAAGAAGGTAAGTAGACTAGTTCCTACTTGCAATTATTGGTAGATCATTGAGTGTCTTGCTTTTTATCCTTTATTTTCGTTCTTCGTTGTTAATCGTGCATCAGTTATAGTTGGAAGTTTGTTTGCTCTTTTCCTTGGTTATCTAGCAGTTCATATTTATGAGCATGTGTAATCTTTATGATGAATGATAAATGAAGGATGCTTATTAGATTTGTGGTGTCTATGTTCTTGAATTATATTAACTTGATTTTGAGTTAATCAAATATCCGTGTAATAGAAGACACTTGTTGATTATCTATGTCTTTATTTTAAGTTAAGAATCATAGTTATTTGTTAGGAATGTTAATAATACTCACAATTTAATGCTCCGTTCATTCAAAATTTTCAGACCTTCAATTAAGGGACAATGCAGGGGATGAATCATATGATTTGAGGTGTTTGATCATTAGACCATGTTTATTAACTGTTAAAAATCTTGATCTAATAAAAATAACAAGTGCTATGTGATTTTAGAGGTTAAATTAATGGACAATGTATGGGATGAATCATAAGATTTGAGGTGTTTGATCACTAGACCATGTTTGTTAATTGTTGAAAGTATTTTTCAAAGGAAAATAACGATTGCTATGTGATTTTAGCTCAACAAAAATAACTAGTACAAGTAATTGTTCCATAATAACCAAGAAAATAACGAGTACAGAGGATAGATAAAAGATCAATAAGATCATACAACTGATTGTTCCAAAACTAACCAAAAAAGCTAAACAAGCATGCATATTATGGTTCGAAATCCTCATGATACATTTCAACTGCAAATCTCTCTCTGAAATTATGAATCGTGTTCTCGTTCAAACACTCCATAGATTCATCAGCCATAACAAAGTCGATGAATTTCAAGCAATAAACAGCACATGATTCAGCTCTTTCGACATGTGGGAGACCCTCGACATACCTAACCTCCCATGGCTTGGCTAGTTTATCTCGAGGCAAATGGTCAAATTTTCCTGAGGATTTGAGCAACCTTGGAAATATCTTGCTGATGAGCACTATCAGTTCTAAAGCATCCCTTCTGTAATCTTTGTGATTGCAGTCATAAATCTCAATTGCAACATCATCAATGAGAAAAACAAGGCTGGCATAGTGCTTGTTTTCAATGTTCCACAAGAAAAATAGCCTTTTTGCTTCTATCCAAGGTTTACCATATGGAATTGGGTAAGCACCAACCACATATTTCAGTACAGCGCTATCAAATTCGTATTGTTGTATCACATCTTCAATGTCTTCATCTTTTGCTATACATGTAATAACAATCTCACCATAGATGTCACGTAGATTTTGACATAAAAATGCATCGAGAAGGACGTCTCATCGATTGTAGTACTCAGAATAATCTTGCATGCGCCTTCGTATCAGCGCCATTATTTCTTCCAGGTGCTGCATAAAGATGTAAAATACGTATCACTAAATGCATACATCAAGTAATATAAATTAATATAATAATAAAATGTGCACCCTACTTATATGAATTTAACTTACATCACTTTCCAACCAAGCGTCAAGTCTGCTCAACTCCGTGAACCATTTCCACTCGCGCTTCATGTAGAAACTCTCATATAGTTCACTGGGCTTACTCCTCAGCCAGGAAAATAATGCTTTCCTCTTCTCTCTATCAACAGCTTTGTAAAGATCAATTTCCATTAGATTACTCTCTCCTTTGGCCCTGATATTTGTTTCCTTTTCAGCACCCTCCACGCTCTTTTCACATACAGCGCCTACGCTCTCCTTTTCGGCACTTTGTACTCTTTTTAGTAGCTGCATTTGCAATTGTTGATCGGTGCCACACTGTGTGCAAATTCCAGTGCCACTTGAGGCCCCAACAACATCACTTACGCAAGCTCTATCTCCACCCTCTTCCACTCGATATTCTCTAAAAAAAGCATCAGTTCCACCACCTCTATCTCCTACCTCATATACTCCAACATCTTTTACAAAAGCATCGCCAACACCACCTCTATCTCCCTAGTCTTCTACACCACCATGTTGTGTTAGTAAAGAACTATCATCCATTCCAGTTGTATGTTGTGGTGGTTGGTACAGTTGATTGTCTTGCTCCACAGCATGTGCCTTTGTTATTGCTGTCACCCCTTCCAAATCTTTCCTCAACCTATCGATTTTTTCATCAGGTACATCGGAGAGTGGCCTAAATTCCCTCAAAGAAACTAAGTACGATTCCCGGAAAGTAGGGACAAGGAACAGATGCACATCCGTCTGTAGTGAACAAATATAAAAGCAGTAATGAGCATAGGATCGAATGAAAATGAAAATCAAAAGTGAAATTTTCTTTAACTTACATTTATATGGTCACCTTCACATGTGCCAAAGGGAACAACTGCTTGCCACCACGCCACCGTCTTTTCACACTGCCACTTTAGCATCCTTGGCACCTTCGTCTCACATTCTTTGTGGATAATACTTCCAATTGAAGGTATAGCTTCATAAATCCAAGCCTTAAATTAAAGAATTAAAATTAGTCCATTATGCGAACTTATCAATTCAAACACACACAAGAACAAGAAAAAATAAATGAAATTAAGATTTATACTAGGAAGGCATAGGAGAAACACAGAATCTGCAACTTATAAATAGGAGTGATATTGTCATTATCTAACGTAAGTTTGGGCTTATTCTTAAAGCTCTTCAACAGAAATGAAAAGGTTATAGTGGCCCATGGATAGTTCCCAAAGAACTCTAAATCGTCTGCAAACATTATCCAAGTATTCTCTACAAACTTGTTGTTAGGGGGTCTCATCAGTACCATATGCACAAACCAAACCATGCACATCTTGAACTTCTCTAAAGTGTCAAAGTCATTGCACTCTATTCTCGTCTCAAGGTGTGGCCCCGTTATTTTCTTTTTACCATAAAGTACTTTATTTCAAAAATGCACGAGCCTTAGGACATTGAAGGATCAAATCGACCTCATCTTCTAAGGGCCTAGGCAAGCATTCAAGACCAGTCACGATCACATATTCTCCCAGGCCAAAACAAAGTGGCTTGCCATTGAATATGAACCATATCTCGTGTCGCTTCTTGCAGTCCATTATTTGATGGATAAGGATATTGGAAACTAGTTCTCCATTGAATTTCCATTTGGTACTCATGTCTAGGAACTAACCAAAACAACTCGCCTTGAAGTCTTTATATATACTATATTTCTTTAACAGCACCTTAAAGTCGTCAAATTTTTGCAACAAGCATCTTTGGGTTGTTCTCCCAGTGGCAGGACCATATTTATCCAAAGTGTCCTGAATCGGTAAGAGGATATGTCAATCTCCCTCACACAGTCAGGTATTGAGGGTTTATCGAGATCCTCTTCATTAACATATACTTCCTACACATTATCAGGAACCACGAATTATTTTATAAACTAATTTAATCAGTAATTGTTCGATTAAACAACAAAATAAAGAGAAAGCATTTTCTTTGCATAAGCCTTAAAAAAATACCTAATGGACGGGCCTCTCTACATCCTGCATGATGATATCTTCTCCATTGTCCTCTCCACGATCTTTCTCTCCAGTCAGTTTTTCTCCATTTTCTTCCTGTCCAGTCTCTTTTACTCCATTTTCCTTTTCTTTTCACCATTTTCTTCCTCACCATTTTCTTCCTCCCCAATTTTTTCCTCTTCCATTTCTTCATCTCCAAAGTTAGGAACGCACCCAAAATCATCGCTTTAAGATTCTTCAGCTACTACATGCTTCTTCCTTTTTCTATCCTTCACACCGCTTACAGAAGGTTTACTGGCGGATTGTATTTCGGCTATGCTTTTTGATCTCGTATATGGACGGCTTAAAGGTTATGCGTATAACAACTTCCTTTTTCGGGTCACCCTCTTACCCATACTGAGTGGGTTCTTAGTCCTGGCCATAATCGTCTATTAGAATTAAGGCGCTCAAATTTTGGTATTTTTTAGCAGGGGATGGAGATGAAACGATAGAGAGAGAGAGAGTTAGGGTTGAGGTTCAAATTTGGAGAGGGAACTACTGTTTTTAGGAATTCTAAGTTTAAATTTATTTAATTTTCCTTTCAAATTTTGGGGAGGGAAGATAAATTTTGAAATTTTTCAGTAACCCTTGTGACTCTTAATTGTTTAATTTAAACAATTGGGAAAAATCAACCAAATATTATGATAATTAATATACATATTTTTCTACACAGCTACCTTTAATTAAAACTAAATTATCACTTGAAATATTTTAAAAAATAATATTTGATTAAAAATAATGTACCTATATTTTAATAATATAAAATAACTTATGTATTAACTAAAAAAAGTAGGGAATTAATTTAGAAAATTACAGACTAATATATAAATGTCAATATATTAGAAAGAATAAATACATATATGATGTGTGTAAAATCACAAGACGAAGGACTTAGAAAAGTTGTTAGTGCTTTTTGTCGACCCCTTATGTGGAATCTCCAGATAATTTTTTTTTGTTGTGTCAAGTAAAGCTTTTTTAGACATTCACCTATATTTTAGCCTTGTTTGATGGATCAATGAATAATAGACTTAAAAAATTTACTAATATTGCTTCCTGATGGGTCAATGAAGGCATTAGGAGTTCAAGAAAATAAATAAAAGTATTAATACAAATGAGCGAAAAAATTGAGCAGATGAGGCTATTCCAGCACAAAGGCAACTACTGTACCACTCCTAGATTAGATTATATGTTCGAACCATCATAGAAATCCCCCATTTTTTTTCAGTTACTCCCTATTTAATTACGCTTTCTATTTAGGTGAGTTTGTAATAAACAAAATTTTGGGCTATTATTAACATGTATATATTTCTGAATGCCTTCTTTAATAAGTGAATTCTTATTTATTAAATTAAAAGCACGTTATGAAAAATAAAGGTTGTTAATACAAAATTAATAATTGAATGCTTACTTAAAATAAAGGATTGTGAAGAGTCACCGCAGAGAAGTCGATGGAGCCACACAGTTTAGGGAAGAAGCATGTATCTCGGCTTCAGCCGCTCAACGGGAGCGGCAATTCTGTTAAAAAAATGTATTGTCTTGAATTTTTAAATCGAGCCTACCCAGAATAGAACCCTGAATCCCCACCTTGTAACATTACATTCACTACCACTTTGCTAGAATAACTTCATTTTCTAATCCACTCAATCTAATTTTAATTAACCAAATGCTTAAAGGTTTTAAAGGTAGGGCATCATCTCACCTCGTTTTAATCACTTTTTGACGTTTCATTTCATTGACCTAACCACTTCTTCCTTCCTTATATACCTAGTTTCTAGAGACCCTACTTTCTACCTTCTTCTTCCTTCCTTAGTCACAAATTACAAACTTCTCGTAAAATGAAAATGAGACTCGATCAGATCCTTCCCTGATGCAATCGAAAATACGAAAGCGATAAAGAGATAAAAACGAGACGAGACTCACACTAAAGTTCGAGTAGCAACGAAGAACTTGTTCCGTTACACCCCAAACGATTGGCAAGAATCACCTAACGCTGTGCAACTATCCTCAAGAGTCACGTGGCTCGAGCAAATAGAATGATTAGAGATGGATTGAAGAGCAACTTGGATTCATCCAATTGATTCAAGCCAAAATGGTTACAAGGTTCAAGAGCAATGCTCATTAATGTTTTTGTGTTCAAAGTAAGCTAAAAAACAATAAATGAAAGGAGGGGTGCATTTATAACACTCCCTTACAATGTTTTCAACATGGTCCGCTGCTACTCAAGTCCCCTTCGCGATCGCGCTAGCTTATATGCGATCGCGCAAGACACTTAAAAGCTGAGGTTCGCGATCGCGCGACAGGTGACGCGACGGCGATGAACAAAAGAATACCCTTCGCGATCGCGAAGGTGCTTCACGCGATCGCGAAGAACAAGATTCCGTTCTTAGGCAGTAAGCTCAGCAGACTTCCCCTGTTTTTGCCCTGTTTTGCTCCCCTGCTTCCTGCACTGTTTCCTGCCCTGTTTCCACATGGATTGAGCTCCAATGCATTGTCTTTGAGTCCTCTCCCGAGCTCGTATCATCCACGCCTCTCCAAACCAAGTGTAGGTGAGCGTCTTGTATATCCTTGGCTTGACTTCGAGTGAATGGTCTCGATGCAATTTGGGTTGCATCATTCTCCCATTCTTGAGAAGATTTCGTCCTCGAAATTAAGGCGTCCTCCTCCAAGGTATCATCACCTACATCAAAAGAAGTCAAGTCACTAACATTGAAAGTAGTCGACACATTATACTCACCGGGAAAATCTATCACATATGCATTGTTGTTGATCTTGGACAACACTTGGAATGGGCCATCGCCCCTTGGTGCCAACTTTCCCTTCCTTTGGTTGGGAAATCTTTCCTTGCGGAAATGCACCCACACCCAATCTCCCTTCTTGAAGTCCACCTTCTTTCTTCCTTTGTTTTTCTTGGTTGCTATCTTCTCATAGGCCTCCTCCAAAGTCTTCCGTGCCTTGGCATGAAGTTCAAGCAATGCCTTGGCCCGTGCCTTACCTTCAAAATCAACAACCACATCCCTTGGCAAAGGGGTAAGATCAAGAGGAATCAATGGGTTAAAACCATAAACACACTCAAATGGAGTCATGCCAATCATACGATGCAAAGCTCGGTTATATGCAAACTCCATGAGTTGTAGCTTATCAATCCAAGTCCCGGCCTTTCCTTTGGTCATAGATCGAAGTAGAGCTCCCAAAGTCCGGTTCACCACCTCGGTTTGTCCATCGGTTTGAGGGTGGTGGGACGTGGAGAAGAGCAACTTGGTGCCAAGAGCACCCCACAAACACTTCCAAAAATGGCTAAGGAACTTGGAGTCCCTATCACTAACAATGGTGCGAGGCACCCCATGCAATTTCAAAACATTATCAATAAACAAAGAAGCTACATGTTGTGCATCATTAGTCTTTTTGCACGGAATGAAGTGAGCCATTTTGGAGAAACGGTCAACAACAACATAAATGCT
The DNA here is from genome assembly GCA_037355625.1 of Petunia x hybrida. Classification (NCBI taxonomy): domain Eukaryota; kingdom Viridiplantae; phylum Streptophyta; class Magnoliopsida; order Solanales; family Solanaceae; genus Petunia; species Petunia x hybrida. The sequence continues at coordinate 764,484 of JBBBVM010000475.1, forward strand.
ATCGTGTCCCCCTCTAGTCCGGGGCAAGGCCATAACAAAATCCATAGAAAGATCAACCCACGGACTAGTAGGTATGGGTAAAGGAGTGTATAACCCATGGTTGTTGGATCTAGACTTGGCCTTCTTGCAATCCAAACAAGAATTGCAAAACTTTTCCACAAGAGGCCGCATTTTCGGCCAATGGAATTGTTCTTTGAGTATGGCCAAAGTCTTGTCCACCCCAAAGTGACCCATCATGCCCCCGCAATGTGCTTCTTGAACTAGCACGTCTCTCCAAGAGGACTCGGGGACACACACTCTCCCATTCTTGAAAATGTAGCCGTCTACCCATTGGTACTTCTCCACTCTTTCCCCATTCACTAGAGCATCATGAGTGCTCTTGAGCTTTGGGTCATGAGCATACAATGATTTGATGCTTTCAAAACCCATAAGTCTAGAAGCGAGAGTGGTGGCAAGAGCGAATTTTCTAGAAAGCGCATCGGCCACAACATTGTCCTTACCCTTTTTGTAATGAATCACATAAGGGAAAGACTCAATGAACTCCACCCACTTGGCATGCCTCTTGTTCAACTTTTCTTGGCCTCTTAGATGTTTGAGTGACTCATGGTCACTCTTGATCACAAATTCCCGAGGCCATAGATAGTGTTGCCAATGGGCTAGAGCTCTCACGAGGGCATACAACTCCTTGTCGTACGTGGAGTAATTCAAGGTTGCGCCCTTCAACTTCTCACTAAAGTAAGCGACGGATTTCCCTTCTTGCATGAGAACACCCCCGATTCCCACCCCCGAGGCATCACATTCAACCTCAAAAGCCTTCCCGAAGTCGAGCAATTGTAACAAGGGGGCGGTACTCAACTTACTTTTCAACTCTTGGAAAGCTCTCTCTTGAGGCTCTCCCCACACAAAGGATTTGTCTTTCTTTACCAACTCGGTGAGTGGGGCGGCAATGGAGCTAAAGTCTTTCATAAATCGCCTATAAAAGCTAGCAAGACCATGAAAGCTCCGCACTTGAGTCACGGTAGTAGGAGTAGGCCAATCACGAATGGCCTCTACCTTAGACTCATCTACCTCCACTCCTTGGGCACTCACAACAAACCCAAGAAAGACTACCTTTTCAACACCAAAGGCACACTTCTTAAAATTAGAATAGAGCTTTTCGGCTCTCAACACTTCAAGCACTTGCCTTAAGTGATCAACATGGTCGTCTATTGATTTGTTTTATATCAATATATCGTCAAAGTAGACGACCACAAACTTGTTGATGAATGGTTTTAGCACATGGTTCATTAGCCTCATGAAAGTGCTAGGTGCGTTGGAGAGGCCAAAGGGCATCACCAACCATTCATATAGACCAAACTTGGTCTTGAATGCGGTTTTCCATTCATCCCTGGGTTTCATCCGGATTTGATGGTAACCGGACCTAAGGTCTATCTTCGAAAAGATGCTAGAACCACTAAGCTCATCTAACATGTCATCCAAACGAGGTATGGGATGTCGATACTTTACCGTGATCTTGTTGACCGCTCGACAATCAACACACATCCTCCAAGTGTCATCCTTCTTTGGAACAAGGATCACGGGTACGGCACATGGACTCAAGCTCTCCCTCACCAAGCCCTTGGTAAGCAATTCATCCACTTGCTTTTGCAACTCCCTTGTGTCCTCGGGATTGCTTCTATATGCCGGCTTGTTTGGGATTTGAGATCCCGGGACAAAGTCAATTTGATGTTCAATACCCCTCAAGGGAGGTAATCCATCGGGCATCTCTTCCGGGAACATGTCCCCATAATCCTTCAAAACATTTTCAAAAGCACTAGGCAAAGGGTTAGAAGAATAATCAAATTCGGAAGTAAGAATCATACCTTTGTACACTAGGCAAATGAGTAGTTTGTTGCCATCATTTCCTCTCAAAAGTTCACCCGGTTGCATCATGGCACAAATGCCACCGGTAGAAGATGGTGGAGCCACCACCAAGCTCTCGGCCAAAGGGTTAGTCTCAACAACCGACTTAGCCTTTGCCGCTTCCCTCAATTCCCTCATGCGCTTGTAATCATCACTTACTTGCTTGGGCGACAAGGGTTTGAGCACAAATTTTTTTCCCTCATGCTTCACCGTGTAGGTGTTGGCACGGCCATCATGAACCACATGTCGATCAAATTGCCATGGCCTCCCAAAGAGAAGGTGGCATGCTTGCATGGGCACAACATCGAACATGTGTTCATCCACATAGTTCCCTATCTTGAACTTGATTAAGCATTGTTTGACCACCCTCAATTCACCACACTCACTAAGCCATTGCAAACGGTAAGGACTTGGGTGTTTTAAGGTGGGTATTTTCAATTGGGAGACTAGTGTTTGGCTCATGACATTGGCACAACTTCCCGAGTCAATAATCATGGAACAAAGGAGACCCATGACTCGGCATTTAGAATGGAAGAGGTTCTCCCTTTGCAAAGTTTCACTATCCTCAACACACATAGCTCCTAAACTCCTCCTCACAACAAGGAAGGCATGGGCATCATCATCATCCTCCATTGCAACCTCCCCTTCATCATCCTCCTCGTCACCCTCTACTCCCCCATCCTCGGGCTCACTATCTTGTTCATACACCAATTCACCCACTACAACCATAGTTTTCCGAGTTGGGCAATCTTTGGAAAGATGTCCGTAACCCTTACATCTATAGCATTGAGTAGAAGTAGAAATAGGATTGCTCAAGTGAGTTTTAGAGCTACCTCCCATATGCGATGTGGACTTCTCATAAGGCTTCTTCACATCCTTGCTAGCAATTGTACCACTTGTGTTTGGAAACCTTGCATTTGGTGTAGGAGTCTTCCACTTTGAGCCATTTCTCGGCTTCAATGGCATCATCACATAGCTTGTAAAGATCATCATATTTGTGGAACTTCAATTGTGAAGCTATGTCTCGGTTCAAGCCCCCTTTGAAACGGATCATGGCCATCTCATTGTCTTCCTCATCCAAGTCAAGATTCATGCAGATTTGCTCAAAGTCATTGAAATATTCCCCAACCGTTTTGGGGCCTTGTTTCAACTCATAGAAACGTTTGTGTTGGTCCACACGGTATTGACTAGTCAAGTACTTTTCATCCATCACACGGATCAACTCTCCCCAAGTAAGATTGATAGCCATTCCCGTCCTCCTTCTATTCCTCTTCACCGACTCCCACCAAGTAGAAGCAAAGGATTCAAAGGAAGATATTGCATACTTGGTCTTCTTCACCTCGAGCATATCATTGGTGTCAAATATCCGCTCCATGGACAACTTCCAATCAATATACTCCACCGGGTCACTACTCCCTTTGAAAGAAGGAATAGTAAGCTTCACACTATTAAGGTTGTTATTTTCTCGACCCCCTTGGTACGGCTCCGGTTGGCCTCCAAAGTTATCTCCATAACCACCATAATCTCTCCTAGCATTCCCTCCAACATACCCTATGGGTGGCCCTCGACCTCGGCCTCTACCCCTATCCACATTGCGTCCCCAATTCATGGCTCTCCCATTCGGATTAGGAGCCCCATATTCACTACCACCATACTCTTCCTCCTCCCCTTCTTGAGCTTGATCAACTTGCTCAAGAGGTTGAACATGTCGAATAGGTCCGGGAAGTGGAACATTTCTTTGGGGATTGCCCATTATGTGAGGAATGCTCACTCGTTGGGTATTGCCCAACACTTGTTCATTTCTTTCACGATCTTCCTTTACCTGTTGTTGTCTAAGCAACTCAACAACTTGTTCCGGGGTAAAGGTGGAACTTGAAGTACCTTCACCGGCTTCAACTTGGACACTCGAGGTCCCCTTTTCAACTTGGACACTCGGGGTCTCTTTCTCGGTTTGGATACTCGAAGTCACCTTCTCGAGGTTCTCAATCCTTAGGCTCATACTATCCAATTTGGCAAGGATAGTAGCCAAGGCATTCTTCATGGTATCATCTCCTTCGTTGGACATTGTACCTACAACAATCAAAAACAAGAAAGAGGTTAGAGTAAAAGTCCTCACTCACTCCCTCACTTTTGTTTGTCGCTCGGGTTCACTCAAGTTGGGGTTGGATTCACACAAGCTTGAGATCAATGGCCTCCTCGTAGTTGCGCAACCTCCTCAATGATCAAACCAAAATACAAGAACCAAATGCTCTTCGGGAAGAGTGGATTCAATGGGACTCGATCAACGCTAAGCTATTTGGTGCGCACTTGAACCAAGCAATTAACTACGAATCTTCTTTGAATTCTACTCTCCTTCTAGGCACGAGTATCCTATTCGAACAAGGGATTAGTACTAATTGGGTAGAAGTGTTACCCTCAAAGTACTAACCGGAAGTGACGCGATCAAATGTTCAAAGATCGAATCGTCACTAAACGGATTCGGAATTGGATGAATTTTGGTTTGTGATCTAGAAACTCACCATATTTGATGAGGCTATGGAAGTTTTGGTGGTTGGAAACTGTTACGACGCCTTTGCGAACATTCTGTCCAACTTCAGGAAATTCTGGAAATTGGTACCCTTCGCGATCGCGTGCAGAGGGCGCGATCGCGATGAACAAAAATTCAGAAATGGCGCGACAGCGCGAGACCTTGCGCGATCGCGCAGGTTTGTTCAGCTGAACCAGAAACTCGACAGAAAACTGCAGATTTTGGCACACAAACAACCCAAATTCAATTTGTTTCAGTTTTCAAGCTTCCAAATGGTTTTTCAACTGTAGTAAACACTCCCCAATGGTTTAAACAAACAAACGACCATCAAACAACTTGTTTTCAATGAATTTTGGTCAAGTTCTTCAAAATGTTCAAACCTTCAAGAACACAAAATTTCGATTTTCACACCAACACTCCAAATGATGTTATGATGGTATCAAAATAACGGGAAAACTATAGTGAACAATCCCCGATACCAAACAACCACGAAATCATAACATCAAACAAGTTTTAGCAAATTTTGCAAAATACCCAACCTAGGGTTCAAATTTTCCAACTTTTGATTTTCAACTCCAAAACGTGTTTTGTTGGTTCCCAATTGTCGAGATTACATAAACAAACAATCCCCGATAATCAACACCAACAAAATCGTAACAAACAACAATTTCTAGTAAATTTTTGGATTTTCTAGTTTTTGAATTTTTTTTCTTCTTTTTCAATAAAACAAGAACAAGAACATGAAAATAAACACGGAACAAAGATGACAAGCACAAAGAGTAGGACGAGGGTTCGTAAGAACGTAACCCTAGCCTTGCTCTGATACCAACTGATGCAATCGAAAATACGAAAGCGATAAAGAGATAAAAACGAGACGAGACGAGACGAGACTCACACTAAAGTTCGAGTAGCAACGAAGAACTTGTTCCGTTACACCCCAAACGATTGGCAAGAATCACCTAACGCTATGCAACTATCCTCAAGAGTCACGTGGCTCGAGCAAATAGAATGATCAGAGACGGATTGAAGAGCAACTTGGATTCATCCAATTGATTCAAGCCAAAATGGTTACAAGGTTCAAGAGCAATGCTCATTAATGTTTTTGTGTTCAAAGTAAGCTAAAAAACAATAAATGAAAGGAGGGGTGCATTTATAACACTCCCTTACAATGTTTTCAACATTCTGGTCCGCTGCTACTCAAGTCCCCTTCGCGATCGCGCTAGCTTATATGCGATCGCGCAAGACACTTAAAAGCTGAGGTTCGCGATCGCGCGACAGGTGACGCGACGGCGATGAACAAAAGAATACCCTTCGCGATCGCGAAGGTGCTTCACGCGATCGCGAAGAACAAGATTCCGTTCTTAGGCAGTAAGCTCAGCAGACTTCCCCTGTTTTGCTCCCCTGCTTCCTGCACTGTTTCCTGCCCTGTTTCCACATGGATTGAGCTCCAATGCATTGTCTTTGAGTCCTCTCCCGAGCTCGTATCATCCACGCCTCTCCAAACCAAGTGTAGGTGAGCGTCTTGTATATCCTTGGCTTGACTTCGAGTGAATGGTCTCGATGCAATTTGGGTTGCATCATTCCCAGTTTCATTATTATGAATGGTTTTCCATGTCTTGAAACTCGTCTTACAAAGTCATACATTGACAGGGACGATTTGGTACTTTACCTTTGCCCTTGAATTGTAATTTTTCTTTAAAGTAATTTTTTAGCAATAATTTTCACTAATGTTTACTTTTTGTTTCCACAGATTCTTCCTTTGGAGATATGAGAATATCTTCCTATTGAGACGAAGTCTACTATCGTAGAAATTGGCGGGAAGCCATGGCCTATGAAGTTCAATACTGGTAAAACAGGCCGAAAAAGATTAAATAAGGGTTGGGCAAATTTTGTAATAAACAACAATCTTAAGGTAGGAGAGCATGTAAGCTTTCAACACCTTGAAAGTAATGACGAAGTTGTGAGGTTTGTATTTGATATGAATGGTGTTCCGACTCCGGATGAACTTGAGGTTTCTAGGTTTGATGAATTTGATGAAGAAGGTGGTGAAGGAACTGTTGACAATCCAGTACTTGTTGATTAGTATAGCAGTATTTAAATGTATTTTCCTGTTGTTTTTGTTATTTCAGCACTGATGTTTAGGATTTAAATTTATTTTCATTGTGTTTTTGTTAATTTGTTGTTTCAACAATGATGTTTAGGAAATCTAATGTATTTTCATGTTATTTTAGATAATTAAGTGATATTTGTCATACCCGGTTTTAAACTTAACTCAGAGCGAATCAAGTTTCAGGTTTGACTGAGTAACTCGTTTGAGTTAAGAATTGGAGTCGCCACCTAATATGGATTTCTAAGGTGTATTAGGGCACCTAAGTGTCTAAGGTCAGGTCTTTATTAACCCGGTTTAGTTTCTGAGATTCAATGGATAAAAAGTCTAAGTGACTCGGGGAAGAAGGTGTTAGGCACTTCTCCAAGTCCCATGAAAAGTGGTTCCCGCCCGAGTCTATATTTTGGGATGTTTAAGTAAGCTATAAGATATTATTATGTTTACAAGATAAGATACTATTTTAAAAGAGGTCAAATTCAAAACTAATTAGAGAATTAGATCTATTCATGCAAAGTATAGCAAGTCTAGGCAGCATACATGCTTTGGGCTTTATATTCACAAATATGGCCTACATTTCACGCCCACTCACGCTTTTGGCTTCTATTATAAATGCCTAATCAAAAAGGGGCCAAATCTGTAAAAGGGTATCAAGAAGCAGCCTAGCTTTGCAATTTTAGCGGCTAAGTTAAATTTGCATAAATAGGCATTTGTCACAAATGGTTTCAAATTTGGTTAAAAACCAAATAAGGTTTGTTTTTGAAATGAAATGTAAGCCATTCAGGGTCGGTGTGACTCATCATTAATTGTCGAGCCCTAACCTGAATGGCTATTTGATTTAAGGGGTCAGTTTCAGAATATATAAATAGGTAGGATATTTTTTAAAATGGGTTTCGAAAAAGGCACGTAAATGCAAATAAGGGTTGTCACACATAAATATACATATAAGCATGCAAATATATGGAGTGTTAAGTGATATATGTTAAGAAAATGCTTATAAGACTTGTATAATTGACCCCTAATGCTTATACATCCATACACTATTAGATTAGTGTATAAGAGATTTAAAATTATTTTTATACACATAAGGGCCCGATTTGAAAGTGCTTCTGGGCCTGCTTCAGAAATGTAAAGAAGGGCAGACTTGATTTTTTAGAAAACGGTCACAGAGTAGGCAGTTTTAGACCATATATGGCCCTTGTCCAAAGAAAATCATGCTTCAAAAATAGTTTAAGTACTGCGTTGGTTTTGGCCGACTAAGAACTACGCGGATCATGAAAATCACCAAATTACATGTAGGTATTATTATCCAGCATCGTTAAAACTATTAGACATTGAAAGTTAAGTATTTAAATGCAGTGACCTTTATTTTAGTATATGATGTAATCACATAAAGGAAAGGGATAACGAAAGTCCCTTGGGTGATCATTTACACAGTCTTGTAGCTGTGTACCCTGTCTTAGATGGATATAAGCAGGGAACCCTAATGAATGTACATAAACAGGGGACTAGAGGGGAAAGAAGCATGTATTTAAAGTTTTTAAATGACTCATTTCGGTCACAATAGTGATTAGGCTATCAAAAGCCCTTAACAGTAGGTTATGTAAAGCCCCTGCACTAAAAGAATACTGGTATGATCTTTCAGATCATCCTCATAGTTGCACAAGGTTAATAAGAGCCAGAAACAACCCAGAAATAGGATGTGGGATAGCAGATAGGCATATGCAGTTTAAATGAAGCACAAATAATGTAAACAAGCATAAGTAAGTTCAAGTAGACAGATGCAAATACCAGTAGCAGGATTGTAGATATACCTCTAGCAGTATGAAACACACAGAGTGCAAAGAAGGAGACTGATGCTTGTAAAAGCAGAACTAGTACACAACCAGAGCAAGAATTCTTCAAAGGAAAAACAAGCAGAATGAGAGAAGAGTAAGCCTATGAAGTGCTATGCGTATTTCTTTGTATCAAATGGTGTGTATATCGTGTGTCTAAGTGTGGCAAAGTCTTGTTTATATAAGCATAGCATAGGGCCTTTTTTAAATTCAAATTCCAATGTGAAAGGGTAATAAAATTGGAAAATCTTAAAAAGGAAAGGAAAGATTATACTGTCAATTAAAGGGAATCAATTTGCTACATATATTCCATAAATGAAGCTGGTTCAAAAATTAGGGGAGGAGGGAAAGGTTTTGCCTTCCAGAATTAAAAAGGTTCTCATCCTAAAATAGGTTTATCAAAGTCCCTAAGTTAAGGTAAAACAAATCATAATCAGTTATACTCCTCCCCCTTTAATTCCAATAGGGTCTAGGTTCACTAGTAGTACAAACCTAATTAAGATTCCCAGAAATCAGTCAATCACCTTAACATGATTACAATCAACTCCTAATTAGTACTTTGTCAATTACCAGAATCCATTACAAATCACGAATTCAAAACCAGCCTTAGTAAAATCCTCTAAATCAAATCAATCAAGTTTTAGCTATGTAATCATGCATCTTAACAAACAATGGTCGAAATACACTGTCCATGATGGATTTAGGTTGCAGTAATAGTGATAAGGAACATAGGTATCCAGGGTATTAAGTTCAGAACATACAAGCAAAGCCAAAACAATCTTCTCACTTGGCTCAGTGAAACCAACTAATCAAGCAGTCTTCCCCTTTAATTAGTCGACTAATAACAGATTATAAATCATTTACTCGAATGAAATTAAGCTAATCCAGGCACGTAGACAAGTATTTGTTTCTAAGAATATGAAGTAGATCAAAAATTTTCGATTTATGCACTTTACTAATTAATCAATTGTGTTAGTCATGCTACAAGGCTAGGCAATTCCAATTTTAACATCACTCAAATCCAGAAAACAAAGAGGAAAAATAAATAGGGCTTTAGGATTACCCATTTAGGATAAACATCGGGTCAATTTTAACCCGGTTCAATAATGCATGTACGAGGGATTTACCTCCTTTCTTTGTTGGTGAAGGTCGTATTTAAGCGAAGGAATGCCAAAATATTTTCCGGCACCAGAGACAGATCTCTTAGGGTCGAATTTGACCTCTTATCTAACGAGCAAACTGATGCATAGGGTTTGTAGCGGATGAAGAAAGGAACACGATGATGCCATTCTCTTTAAATTTCGCCAGTGGAATCGACTGGAAAACGGTTGTAACAGTGGTGGCTTAGGTTTTTTGTGAGAGAGAGAAAGGGTCGCAGCGACTGAGATAGGAGAGGGGGAAATGAAAGGGTTGTAGGGTTTGGGGGTGGAAAGTGCAATTAAAAAAGGAAATTGGATATTGGCTGTTGGACTGTGCACGTGGACGGCCAGGATGATGGCAAGTAGGAATATAGGTACCATGAGAAGCTGAGGTGTATGTGTATGTACATGTATACGTGTATATACAATGTATAAGTGCGTATAAAAATGCATATAAGTGTATAAAACGCGTATAAAAGCACGAAAAAAATTGTATGGAATACTTATAGAAATTATAAAAATGAGAAAATTAATTGTGAGAGCTAAATGATTAAGAAACCCTATTATTTTAAGTTTTAAAAATAATTTAGGCAACTTTGTCATGAATGCGAATAATTGCGAGGATTTGTGACGAAACATGCATATTTTGTAAAATTGCGATCGCTTATGCAAATGTCTTTAAAATAGCCTAATTGATGTGTGTATATGAAGTAGTGACTTAGAATAGGTGAGACTGTATGGTGATTGTGGGTTATCAGTATAATTTTGTCCGAATAAGGGTTATCAAAATGGGAGGGACAAATTAGGTAACAACAGTTGCCCCTCTTCTGGCAAAGACATTGACAGAACGACTAATTTTGTCGCGACACTAGAGAAATGCTTATGGATTAAGGGAATTGACGCGATGCTAGATTGCAATGTTAGCATTGTCATATTGTATATCCTGCAATAGAGGTGAGCTTTGCAAAAATAGTGTACGTATAAACAAATGCAAAATGTACTTTCCTGTTGAGCTGGATCGTCTTGCCAAGATTCCTCATCATATGCAGGTGTATTTGTTACATCGGGTTGTATACCCTTCGCTGTGCTAAGTGTTAAATTCAACATTGGGTTGTATACCCTCAGTCGATGCATTTGGCTGTGTACCGTCCGCTGTGCCTAAGTGCTAAATTCGACATCGAGTTGTATACCCTCAGTCGATGCATTTGGCTGTGTACCATTTGCTGTGCCTAAGTGCTAAATTCGACATTGGGCTGTATACCCTCATTCGATGCATTTGGCTGTGTACCTTCTGCTGAAAATGAAAAAACTAAATTCGACATCGGGCTGTGTACCCTCAGTCGATGCGTCGGGCAGTGTAACCTCCGCAAATATGAAAATCCTGAATTCTACATCGGGCTGTGTAACTTCAGTCGATGCATCGGGCTGTGTACCCCTCCGCTGAAAATGAAAATGCTAAATTCGATATCGGGTTGTGTACCCTCAGTCGATGCGTCGGGCTGTGTAGCCTCCGCAAATATGAAAATCCTAAATTCGACATCGGGCTGTGTACCCTCAGTCGATGCAGCGGGCTGTGTACTCCTCCACAAAATAAAAATGCTAAATTCGACATCAGGCTGTGTACCCTCCGTCGATGTATTGGGCTGTGTACCCTCCGCAAATATGAAAATGCTAGATTCGACATCGGGCTGTGTACCTCCGTCGATGCATCGAGCTGTGTACCCTCATGCATCGGGATGTGTACCCTCTGCAAAAATAAAAATGCTAAATTCGACATCGGGTTGTGTACCCTCCGTCGATGCATCGGGCTGTGTACCCTCCGTCGCTGCATCGGGCTGTGTACCCTCCGTCGATACATCAGGCTGTGTACCCTCAGCAAAAATGAAAATGCTGGATTCGACATCGGGCAATGTACCTTCGGTCGATGCATCGGGCTGTGTACCCTCCCCAAAAATGAAAATTCTAGATTCAACATCGGGCTGTGTACCCTCCGTCGATGCATCGAGCAGTGTACCCTCCGCAAAAATGAAAATGCTAGATTCGACATCGGGTTGTGTACCCTAAGCCGATGCATCGACCTGTGTACCTCCAAAAAAAATAAAAATGCTAAATTCAACATCGGGTTGTGTACCTTCCGTCGATGCATCGAGTTGTGTACCCTCCGCAAAAAATTAAAATTCTAGATTCGACATCGGGCTGTGTACCCTCAATCGATGCATCGGGCTGTGTACCCTCCGCAAAATAAAAGTGCTAGATTCGACATCGGGCTGTGTACCCTCCTCCGTCCATGCATCGGGCTGTGTACCCTCCGCAAAAATAAAAATGCTAGATTCAACATCGGGCTGTGTAATTTCAGTCGATGCATCGGGCTGTGTACCCTCCGCAAAAAATAAAACTGTAGTAAGAGAAATTGGATAACTTTTTGATGGGATATGTTTGTCATGTGGCGTCGGGTTGTGTACCCTTTATGCCTGCATTCAAAGAAAGATTGGTGAGTTGTGTAGGGGTAGTTTTGTTTGTGAATTCTTGGCTTACTTTGTGCCTGCTTCTTGTGAGTGCCGGGACCTCGGCCGAGCTGATACGGATATGTATAAAGCGGTAAATAATGAAAATATTTTTAAAAACTTTTATGAGAAGAAGATGAAACGAAATATTTTATCCCATTGAGTCACGAGTCGCATTGCGTAAGGTCATGGCCATTGCTGTTCCAAACTCCCTTGAATGAATTTTGAGAGCGTCCTCAAAATTCTGCCCTAGTTTGTTCGTTTTTGAAATTTTTGAGAGGGTCTCAAAAATTTCCGCCCCAGTGTCATTTATGTTTGTCCTTTCGGAATTTTTGAGAGTGCCTCAAAAATTCTGCCCCAGTGTCTGCTTTATAGGAGAATGAAATTTTTGTATTTATGTGACCGAACCTTGGGAAGGTTGCTACGTATCCCACTTGGGGAATCAGGTCGTAACGTAGTTCCAGATTACATGATGCATTACAGAATGATGAAACCACTAACTAATGCATGACCTTATACATAGTATCTTTTGACGGCGTCTGAGTTTATTGGTTTCGGCCAAACTTCTCCGTCCATTTCTGCTAGTATCAGTGCTCCTCCAGTTAGAACTCGGTGAACCATGTAAAGCCCTTGCCAGTTTTGTGCCAACTTGCCTTTCGTTTCTTCTTGATTGGGGAATATCTTCTTCAGCACTAATTGACACGACCCGGAATCTGGTTAGGCCGTACGGGCATCCAACATCCTCCCCTAGACCCGTCGGGCGAACCCTTACCAATTAAATTAGGAAAATAAATATAATAATCCATAAATAAGGACAAGACTTAAAATAAAAACACAGACATACTGATACCTCTAAGCTGTACAAAAGAAATTACAGCTGACTACCCAACATACTAGGTTTAGGGTTATCCAGACTAGACATCTAAGAGTACAAAAGAAGACAGATACCTCCTGAAGGGAGCAAAATGCAGCTGAAATAATAACCAATAAACTGGTGGCCATCCGGAATAAAAGCTGGCTCACCCTGACAGCTGAAGTCGTCTTCGCTCCTGAACAACGTGGCGAACTCAATCCTGGAGCGAACCTGCCGAAACGAAATAGATAGACAAGAAACAAACAACAAACAAGGGTGAGTCAAAAGGACTCAATAAGTGGGGCAGACTAGCCACCTCAAAGAATCGGATAGCTAGCCAGGGAGAAGAAACAGATAAACCAAATTCCTCTTATTTAAATTATATAAAAAAACAGAGCCAGATAATAACCGGAAACACGTAAGAAACTTATAAACTCAACCAAGGATGCGTGCCAGAAACATATCAACAAATAAGCAATGCACATATAAGCAGAACAGTAGTCATGTACCGCAAGTTTACACAATGGTATGAATTGAGATGAAATGAAATGAAGTGAGATGAGATGAAATGAAATGAAATATGATGCGAAGGGTCAGATGTGCCCATAATCCCATCCCGAAGCGGAATACTCCTGCATTCGAGGGGAATCCAATCTGATAACCAACTGGAGCGGAATACTCCTGTTCCTGGGGCGGAATACTCCTGCACCCGATATAATGTAAAGCTGAGGCAGAATACTCCTGCACTCTCCTTGGGCGGAATACTCCTGCACCCAATATGATATGCAATGTAATGCATATGAATGCAATGTGATGCAATAATAACCCTTCACCGGCGTGGGACTCTCATCGATAGCCAGGAAGTAGATGCCAACTTACAGCCAGAGTACAATGCTCAGATCCTCGATGCAACACCAACCACAGGACATAACATATAATATACAATGTAAATCCAAAGTTAAGGCGTAATGAGTACGCCTATCGGCAGCTACACACGTAAGGAACACGTGGTAGATTATCCACGAGGCCAGGTGCCTCCAAAGAAATGGATATAAACACTTACCTCTCCCAAAAGTTAGCATTGCTAATCAATAACCGCTTTATCCTTTGGTTTCATTGCCAAACGATCCCACTCTATTCAATAAGAAGAAAAATATATCAATTTAGGCTAAAGGCTTCATTCCTCACATCTTAGGGCAATCCGGTTAGGAACCTGATACCCTATTTGCATACGCAATACGCAGGCCATGCCTATGTACAGGGTTCAAAGTCACATAACCAAACTCTGAATAAATTACATTTATAAGTTGCCCATACCTCACTGAGTACGAATATATAATCAATTCCATTATCAGGGTCTATTTGACCTTTTAAACTATTAATTGAAATTATTAAAACGATGTCTAATATTCCAAGTTTTATCGTTGAAACATATTCAAACACACGTAATAAACTCAAATAATGCATTAAGATCATTACCTGAATGTTTCGGGGTGAAAATTCTATCTTTTTCCGGCTCTTTTCTCATTTTCTGGCATTTTTTCGATGTCTCTGTCTTGTTCTCGTTCTGTTCTGTTCCTATTTCGTTTTGCTTATTTCAGATGAGGCATGTGGGCTTAAGGGTTTTAATCTCCCTGCCCACCGCCTTTATCTTCATTGGTTTTCCTTTTTTTTATTTCTTTTATTTTCTTTTCTTTTCGCGACGAAAATTAAAACGGTACCCTACGATATTCGAAATAATTCCAACTTTTGCATACAAGTTATACAAAATATATGTAACATACTCGTGAAGGCGGATCTCAAATCGGACTCCCGAAACTCAATATGCAAATTAAATAGAAAAAAATCAAATTATTTAACTTTCGTCATTTTAGCGGAAACTAGCCGAACAACATCGAAATTCACTTTCGAAAGTTCATAAAAGTCACAAATAATCATACAAACCTAACGGCGCTTTCGGATTTCGAATCGGAGCTCATTCGCCAAAACCGAGGTCAAAAATCTCTTTTTAATATTTATCGACAATAAAAAGTGAAACCTTCTTCCGATGCCTATCAAACGAGGTCTAATTTAGCTCAAATTTTACAGATAAGTCCCAATGGACCTTTCGAATATTTTAAAATTATCGACACGTCAATCGGAGTCCTAACTTCCGAAACGACTAACCGAGGTCGTCTCATTCTCCTCCACTTAAACTCTCGTTCGTCCTCGAACGAGCCTAAGTCTAAAGCAAGATTCACGCTGATAACAAAAGAACTTGCACGACCTTCATAAACTATCCCACGGAATTTTTCTCATGATTACAGAATTAAAATTATAACACGAACACCGAACTCTTGGAATAAAACATATCTGGATAATATGATAACACCATTGTCCAGATTATTCTGACTAAGATGATCCATCCTCGATCACGAGAGGAGAGTTCTACATTTTCAAAATAAAGATACACGGAACTTTGAATGGGTTAACATGATTCAGCCGATAATCACCTCTTCGATATACCTTTCGATATATAACAGGTCGATGGAACTAACAATTAGCTCACGCTTGATGCAATAGGGGAAGCTTTGAAGTACCTTGTCACTACGCACTATAGAAGATTTGACGCAAGCTATATTATTTTTACAAACACACTATGCAACATCTCAGCTGATGTTAGTGTTGTTCCGCAAGCTCCTTGTGGGAATGTAGTTACTCATATCCTAATGTATGTCAAAGGTTCATCTGAACAGGGTCTATCACATAAGGATAAGGATCATGCAAATACTACTGGATAGTATGATGCAGACCAGAAATGATCTTCAGACTGAACATCTACTTCAGGGTATTGTCTTTGAATTGGAAATATTATGTCTTGCAAAAATGAAAATAAAAGAGACATGTAGTTGGACCATGAGCTGAGGCAGAATACCGGAAACAAAGTTGATTATATGTGCACTTATAACGCTAAAGTAACTTCTTTAAGAGTTGAGGTGTGAATGAGATATACATACCAATGATGGATTGTCGACAAGCTGCACTAGACCTTTAAATCTAAATTTCCATGAAGTAAAACAGCGTCAGTATGAGGATCCAGTTCTAGTTGAATACAGACAGATAGCCAGAAGAAAACCAGTGTCACCATACAGGGTTACTACTGATGGTGTTCTTATATATAAAGATAAACTTTGTATTCCTTATGCTGCAGATTTACGTGGAAAGATTATGATAGAGGCACATTATTCCAAATACATTGTTCATCCAGGTTCGACTAAGATGTACTATGGTCTTAAGCAGATTTATTGGTGGGATGTGGCTCAGTGTTCTAATTGCCAGCAAGTTAAAGTCGTATCATCTTTCCAGACTTTATACTTTCAGCGGATAGGTACATATATATATGATCGGGTTGCCAGCTTATCTCTAGCATTAATAGAGTATTAGTCGGTTTAGCAATGATCGACACTCATTGTAGGTTTCTGCCGTGGTTCCTAGGTTGGGTCATGACAAAAGTGGTATCAACACCTTAGAAATTTAGTATTACCACTCAATATTTGGAGGAAGACTCCTCCACTTAAAGCACAAACTCATGCAGCTATTTGAATAGGAGTAACCATCCCCGCACAGTCTGCTGGACTAAAGAAGATTTAGCTAAAAGCTAAACGTAAGCAGACCTAAGCTACCAACTACCCTTTCAAATTGCCAAACGACTGCAACACTTGAGTCGCAACTCCATACACTTTCTCTAAGCACCGCCGCCTGACGGATCAAATCAAAAGTCAAATGACGCCTCTCATTACCCTTAGTAGCCTTGAAAAACAACAATGTGCTTACCCGACCACCTTGACACGCACTCTGGCTCAACATAGGGAACATCACAAGAGGCTACTGACCGTTTAAGCTCACCAGTGCCGAACAAAGAAGAGATGGCAATGGACTAAGGATAGAACAAAATTAGAGCTTCTGGAAGCTCATCTTTTTATTTGCTTGGCTCCAAGAGCTACACTACTTCCGAGTCAGGCTAACCAAAGAATCGCAATTAAAGAGATAGACATTAAATAAGCTTTATAGAATGACATCTATGCCAATTTAACCTCCCAATAAGAAGGAAACTCTGACAATTTTCCAGGAAACCGTTTTATAACCGAGACATGCTCATGAAATAACATGACTTTACTAGCGTTTCGAACCAAGAGGAGACACGTAGATTAAATATTACTTACTAACCACTTTATACCAGAAGAAACAATGACACTCTCTGATGGTGATGAACTAGATCCCATCATCCAACCAACACGGAATTTCGAGAAGAAAGGTAAACTAATTTGGCATAATAATAGAAGGTGGCACGACAAGATGTCAAGCAGACAATAGCGACACTTACTTACAAATCTCTCAAATTTAAACCAGATAAATTAGTAGGGTCTCATCAGTGCCAGGAATAAATCATACCAGAAGCTCGCCCCTCTACCGCAGCCGATTCTTAATTAAGACAATATCCAAAGAGGCCATGGAAACATGGTAAAATAAACGAAGTCCAGACCGATCAGAAGAATGAAATCTTACTCAAATATAATGGAAGAAGAAATACATGGATGTACTACATCAGATACCTCAACATGCTGCCAGACTGTAGTTCTTAGAACTGCCTCTGCGGCTGAGCCGAGCCGCTACCTTGATAATTACTTCTAGAAGAACCACTACCACCACGCTCTCGACCTCTATCGAATGAGGGCATATCTCTGGTTGATTAAGATCTACATGAAATTCCCTACGACTGTGCAGGTGCCTGATGACGAGAGAAAAGACGACTGCCTACTTTCCGGAGTAAAGGAAAACTCCTCAAAGGATAACCAGACTCATGACAATGATAACAGGAAAACTCCTCAAAGGATAATCAGACTCACGACAATGATAACACCTTTTCGCTGAATATGGGAGCTGGACAGATTGTTGAAAGCTACAAAGAGAGAGCTGAGTCTAATCTTGATGAACTACCTGCGCATTCTGAGAATTACACTCTACAAGCTGAGATAACCTGGCAAGTAACCTCCTAAAACAATCAGAACTCTTACCTCCAAAAGAGGTATGGTGCCTACCAGGGCCGTGGGATTTCTTGCTCTCCCGCTCTAACTCTTCCAACTCTAACTTATGGTATGCCTCGTACCTTCGGGCAATATCAACAACAACATCAAATGAAATCTCGACCTTAATCTCTCGAGCCATTTGGGATCTCAAGGAAAAAGAAAGGTCATCAATAAATCATTGAATCTCTGGAAAGGCTCATGGACTAGTTCTAATGCATATTCAGCCATTCTATAGAATTCAATCTCATATTCTGAAACACCAACAGGCTAACCGACAGGCTACCCTGTCCAACTCACTCAAACTAGAAACACTTTTCATATCGCTTGCTACTCGAAAGGAACTTTTCCACGAATCTAGAAAAAAAAATCGAACCAAGTTAGCTAATAAGAGAGCGGTCCACCAATTCAAGGCTGGACCCCTGAAACTGGAAAGAAGAATAATCAACACCATACCAATCAACACCATACTGCTCGATACAATCAAGAGCCTGAAGGATACGCTAACATTATTTTATTTTAAAAAAATCACGAGGTTTATCTGATGCATTGCTTAAGAATATCGGAAGGTTCAACCGCATAAAATAAAATAATCTCTTTGGGCACTCGGACCGAACTGTTACCTCAGCTGGCTAACCAGCCAGAGCAATTGGTAGCGCAACACATGCTGCCTCTGGAACATAATTCATTGCAGCAATATTAAGAACCGGAAAAGGAGCTCCCTGAGATCGAACGTCTGCACATGCGGCAACCTGATAGGCTGTCCAGAGAATAATAGGTTTTTGCGGTATCTGCGTCACCAAGATTCTCGTAAAGCATCGCAGAGAGAACCACAAGGCCCTGCTCCCTTGCCCATCGCGAGCTCGTACAGCTGGGACCTCCATACCTAGATCGTCAGCACGATCAAAAACTCTCGGGGCTTCGTCAGTGCTAGCCCTAGGCTAGACTACTTCGTCTTGAACTCATACCGTTTGCTGATTCATCGCACGAGGGTTTCACAATTACCACGAAGAAATTAACGAAAATACTTTTTACATCCTAGACCGACGCACGATCAGAAAAGAAGGAAGTGAAACTTCCTAAATGCCATCATAGCCTCTCGTAGATAAGTACGGACGTCTACGTACCCATCAGCGAGACTCTACTAGACACTTCTTAGTCTAGACAGACTCTAAACCGGGCTCTGTTACCAACTGACACGACCCGAAATCCGGTTAGGCCGTGCGGGCACCCGACATTCTCCCCTAGGCCCGTCGGGCGAACCCTTACCAATTAAATTAGGAAAATAAATATAATAATCCATAAATAAGGACAAGACTTAAAACAAAAACACAGACATACTGATACCTCTAAGCTGTACAAAAGAAATTACAGTTGACTACCCAACATACTAGGTTTAGGGTTATCCAGACTAGACATCTTAGAGTACAAAAGAAGACAGATACCTCCTGAAGGGAGCAAAATACAGCTGAAATAATAACCAATAAACTGGTGGCCATCCGGAATAAAAGCTGGCTCACCCTGACACCTGAAGTCGTCTTCTCTCCTGAACAACGTGGCGAACTCAATCCTGGAGCGAACCTGCCGAAACGAAATAGATAGACAAGAAACAAACAACAAACAAGGGTGAGTCAAAAGGACTCAATAAGTGGGGCAGACTAGCCACCTAAAAGAATAGGATAGCTAGCCAGGGAGAAGAAACAGATAAACCTAAATTCCTCTTATTTAAATTATATGAAAAAAATAGAGCCAGATAATAACCGGAAACACGTAAGAAACTTATAAACTCAACCAAGGACGCATGCCAGAAACATATCAACAAATAAGCAATGCACATATAAGCAGAACAGTAGTCATGTATCGCAAGTCTACACAATGGTATGAATTGAGATGAAATGAAATGAAGTAAGATGAGATGAAATGAAATGAAATATGATGCGAAGGGTCAGATGTGCCCGTAATCCCATCCCGAAGCGGAATACTCTTGCATTCGAGGGGAATCCAATCTGATAACCAACTGGAGCGGAATACTCCTGTTCCTGGGGCGGAATACTCCTGCACCCGATATAATATAAACCAGAGGCGGAATACTCCTGCACTCTCCTGGGGCGGAATACTCCTGCACCCGATATAATGTAAAGCTGAGGCAGAATACTCCTGCACTCTCCTGGGGCGGAATACTCCTGCACCCAATATGATATGCAATGTAATGCATATGAATGCAATGTGATGCAATAATAACCATTCACCGGCGTGGGACTCTCATCGATAGCCGGGAAGTAAATGCCAACTTACAGCCAGAGTACAATGCTCAGATCCTCGATGCAATACCAACCACAGGACATAACATATAATATATAATGTAAATCCAAAGCTAAGGCATAATGAGTACGGCTTTCGGCAGCTACACACGTAAGGAACACGTGGTAGATTATCCACGAGGCCAGGTGCCTCCAAAGAAATGGATATAAACACTTACCTCTCCCAAAAGTTACCATTGCTAATCAACAACCGCTTTATCCTTTGGTTTCATTGCCAAACTATCCCACTCTATTCAATAAGCAGAAAAATATATCAATTTAGGCTAAAGGCTTCATTCCTCACATCTTAGGGCAATCCGGTTAGGAACCTGATACCCTATTCGCGTACACAATACGCAGGCCAGGCCTATGTACAGGGTTCAAAGTCACATAACCAAACCCTGAATAAATTACATTTTTAAGTTGCCCATACCTCACTGAGTACGAATATATAATCAATTCCATTATCAGGGTCCATTTGACCTTTTAAACTATTAATTGAAATTATTAAAATGATGTCTAATATTCCAATTTTTACCGTTGAAACATATTCAAACACACGTAATAAACTCAAATAATGCATTAAGATCATTACCTGAATGTTTCGGGGTGAAAATTCTGTCTTGTTCTCGTTCTATTCTGTTCCACTTTCGTTTTGCTTATTTCAGATGAGGCATGTGGGCTTTAGGGTTTTAATCTCCCTGCCCACCGCCTTTATCATCATTGGTTTTCCTTTTTTTTATTTCTTTTATTTTCTTTTCTTTTCGCGACGAAAAACGGTACCCTACGATGTTCGAAATAATTCCAACTTTTGCATACAAGTTATACAAAATGTATGTAACATACTCGTGAAGGCGAATCTCAAATCGGACTCCCGAAACTCAATATGCAAATTAAATGGAAAAAAAATCAAATTATTTAAGTTTTGGCATTTTAGCGGAAACTAGCCGAACAACATCTAAATTCACTTTTGAAAGTTCATAAAAGTCACAAATAATCATACGAACCTAAAGGCGCTTTCAGATTTCGGATCGGAGCTCATTCGTCAAAATCGAGCTCAAAAATCTCTTTTTAATATTTATCGACAATAAAAACTGAAATCTTCTTCTGATGCCTATCAAACGAGGTCTGATTTAGCTCAAATTTTACAGATAAGTTCCAATGGACCTTACGAATATTTTAAAATTATCGGCACGTCAATCGGAGTCCTAACTTTCGAAACGACTAACCGAGGTCGTCTCACTAATTGTTTAGGTTCGAAAGATCTCTCTCGAACTTTCTTGTTAAATGTTTTAGCCATTCTCCTATGATATAATTGCCCATGACATACTGCATTTATTCTCTTGCCATCGATGAGGGCTAATAACTCCATTCTTCCTTTGACCCATTCGGCGTCTTTCAACCGTGTCTCTTGAATGATTCTCAGAGATGGTATCTCAACTTCTGCTGGTATCACTGCCTCAGTGCCATACACCAGCAAGTAGGGAGTAGCCCCTGTTGACGTCTCACTGTGGTGCGATACCCTAACAAAGCATAGGGTAAGCTCTCATGCCATTGTTTTGAATTGTGTGTCATCTTGATGTTCTTGTTGGCTGCCTCGACCGCACCGATCATTTGGGGTCTATATGCAGTGGAATTATGGTGCTTAATCTTGAAATCTTTGTAAGTTGCTTTCATTAAGTCTATTGAGATTTGACCCATTGTCGGTGATGATGGACACGAGAATGCCAAATCTACCGATCATTTTGTCGCGAACAAAGTTTACCACCACTTTTAATTGGTTCAATTGGTCCTATGACATCCATTCCCTAGGCAGCGAAAGGCCTAATTATCCCATGACATTTAATTCACTGGGAGGCACTCGAATCATATCTCCGTGGACTTGGCATTGATGACATTTTTTTGCGTGCCTTACGCAATCGTTCTCCATTGTCATCCAAAAATATCCGGCCCTCAAGATCTTCTTTGCAAGTACGAAGCCGTTCATGTGTAGGCCGCACGTCCTAGAGTGTATTTCTTATAACAACCTAGCAGCTTCCTTAGCGTCTACACATCTCAGCAATCATAGATCAGGTGTCCTTTTGTATAGGACTTCCCCATTCAAAAAGAAACCGTTTGCCAATCTCCACATTGTCTTCTTTTGAAGGCTTGTTGCATCCTTTGGGTAAGTGCCATCTTTGAGAAATCTCTTAATTTCATAGAACCAAGGCCGTCCGTCCGATTCTTCTTCTATATGGTAACAATATGCTGGTTGCTTCCTCACTTTCTTGGGTATTGAGTCAATGTAATTCTTGTCGGGGTGTCTGATCATGAAGGATATGGTGGCCAAAGCATCTGCGATCTCATTTTGTAACCCAGGTACATGCCGGAACTCTATTTTGGTGAATCTTTGCTTCAGCTCTTTTATGCACTCGAGGTATGGCAATATCTTGGAATTCTTTGCTGTCCATTCTCCTCAGACTTGGTGAATCAGCAAATCAGAATCTCTAATTACTAACAGCTCTTGGATGTTCATGTCTACCGCCATTCTAAGACCCAGGATGCAAGCTTTATATTCTGCCATGTTGTTGGTGCAAGGAAACCTCAGTTTGGCTGTAATAGGATAATGTTGACCAACCTCTGGAATTAACACTGCTCCAATGCCGACTCCCTTGAAATTCACCGTTCCATCGAAGAATAGTCTCCAACCATCATACTCATCTGTGATATTTTCTCTTAAGAATATGACTTATTCATCAGGGAAATAAGTGTGCAAAGGTTGGTAATCATCTCCCACTGGATTTTCGGCCATATGATCCGCCAAAGCTTGAGCCTTTACCGCCTTTTGATTGACAAAAGTAATGTCGAATTCACTGAGTAGCATTTGCAATTTCGCCAATTTTCCAGTAGGCATTGGCTTTTGGAAGATATACTTGAGCATCCTTGATATCAGCAAAGTTGAGTAGGACGTCAAGTAGTGCCTCAGCTTTTGTGCTATCCAGTTCAGCGCACAGCACGTGCGTTCCAGTACTGTGTACTTGGCTTCGTAGGGAGTGAATTTCTTACTTAGATAGTATATTGCTTGCTCCTTTCTTCCAGTTGAGTCATGCTTCCCCAACACACGACCAAATGCTGAATCTACCACAGACAGGTACAAGATCCAAGGTCGCCAGGTTCGCGTGGAACCAGCACAGGCGAACAAGACAAGTACTCCTTTATCCGATCAAATGCTTTTTGGAAATCTTCCGTCCATTAGATCGCTGCGTCTTTCTTCAATAGCTTGATGATTGGTTCGCAGATGACCGTGGATTGAGCTATGAATCGACTGATGTAATTGAGCCTTCCCAAGAAACTCATGACCCTTTCTTGCTCTTTGGTGGCAGAAATTCTTTAATGGCTTTGATCTTGGATTGATCTAACTCGATGCCTCTTCTACTGACGATGAAACCCAGAAGCTTCCCTGATGGAACACCAAAAGCACACTTTGCTGGATTTAGTTTCAAGTTATATCTACAGAAGCGATTGAAGAACTTGCACAAATTGTCAAGGTGCCCTAAGCTCTTCTTTGACTTGATGATCACGTCGTCCACGTATACTTCAATTTCTTTGTGCATCAAGTCATGGAACATAGTCATCATTGCCCTCATGTAAGTTACTCCGGCATTTTTCAACCCAAATGGCATGACCTTGTAGCTATAAGACCCCAAGATGTAGTGAAAACTGTCTTTTCAGCGTCTTCTTCGTCCATGAGCACTTGATGATAGCCGTACAAACAATCCATGAAAGACTGTAGTTCATGTTTTGCTCAATTATCAATCAGGATGTGTACATTCTGCAAAGGAAAATCATCTTTTGGGCTTGCCATATTCAGATCTCTATAGTCCATAAAAACACTGAGTTTCCCATCTTTCTTTGGCACTGGGACATTGTTGGCTAGCCAAGTTGGGTATTTGACCGTTTTTAAAATTCCCGCATTGAGCTGCTTGGTTACCTCTTCCCCAACCTTCAGCAAGGTAGATGACTTGAAACTTCGGGCTTTTTGCTTTACTGGCGGAAAGCCCCGATTGATGGGCAATTTGTGAGCTACCACGTCCGTGCTTATGCCAGTCATGTCATCATATGACCATGCGAACACATCCTCATATTCTTTAATAAACTCGGTATACCACTTTTTATCTTCGGCAGTGAGATGCACACTAATTCTTGTCTCTTTTACAGTTTCGCCATCTCCCAGATTTATCACCTCAGTCTCTTCTAGATTTGGCTTGGGCTTATTCTCAAATATCTCAATTTCCTCTTGCGTGGCTTCATCAAATTCATCATAGTCAAAATCAATTTCCTCAAGCTCCATAGTTCCATTACACGTTGCGGTTGTGGACTCAATGGAATTATTAGTTTGAATGCTGAAAAATAAAACGTTGCGGAATTAAAAGATTAAAAAAAAAGTGAAAGGAAATAGTGCAATATTTTATTAATGAATCCTTGCAAAACAAAGTTTGCAGGAGAAATGTGAAAAAGAAAAAGAAATGCAAGCTCCACAACCCGAGGTCGGATTTTATTTTAGAAAGCATGAAATAAACTCTATCCCCCAGCTCTACCAAGGTCCACGGTAAGCTCGGGCCAGGTTGCTGATCCAGCTGTTCAGTTCAGAAGCAGATTCAGCTTTTGCTAACCCAGGAGGTTCAACATGCTCTTCTAGGATCACACAGCAGTCTTCATCAAATATAAACAACTTTTGCACTCCTGCCAGCAAGTCCTTCTCAGTATCAACAGTCTCAAGTTCAACCCCTTGCGCTGTAGACACCTCCCCCTTGCGACCATCCAGGTATCCGGATGAGACAAAAATATGTAGGAGAGTTTGGGTGCTTTTCTTGCAGAATTTGAAGTCCAGCGATGCTTCTTCCATGCTCTTCTCATAAGTCACAATGTACCCTATGCCAGCTTTCTCATTGTCGGGCCTCATCACAATTTGGATTGGCTCGATCATGCCGTCTAGGTTCTTGCCCAAACCTTTCCTAGGTTCGTAGCCTTGCTTTATCATGATGCCTACAACCCAATCTCCAGGCTATTTTGCAGGTTGTGAGAGTATATACGGCTCTGCAATCACCACCTCCATAGGTTCAGGTGTTTTAGGTAGCCACACTTGCTTTCTCTTTGTTTCTTAAGAAATGCGCTTCCAATTAGGACGAGCATTAGGTGAGTATATCGGTCTCTTCTCTGTTTTAGCAGGTATGGTCTCACAAAATTCGCGTGAAGGCACACCCCAATCAAAAATTACTAGTTCCCAGACCAAATTTCTTCCTTCATAACCTTTGCCTCGACCATCCCAATAAGCTCTATAGAAGCTTCTCCTTTTCTCTTCAGTCCTAGGCAGTGTGTTGACAAATTTAGGAGCGAAGTGTGCAGTATAACCTCCTCGGACTGCGTCGGTGAGACCCCAACTTTTGTTGTAGTTCTTGCGATGTCCTCCTCGAGTGGCTTGCACTGCTCCCACAAGATCTACAGTATAGAAAGTCTGCCCATCGGGAACATTCCCTTCAATTGCTGGTATGGTTTGTTCATTGTAGATAGAGTTGTTCCCTTCGCCGAATACTACCACCTCTTTGTTGTCCCATTCGAACTTTACTGTCTGGTGTAAGGTAGAAGGCACCACTCTAGCCATGTGAATCCAAGGTATCCCTAGCAGTAGGTTGTAAGAAGCGGAGATATCCATGACATGAAATTCAACATTGAACTCCACGGGACCGACCATGATGGTTAAGTTGATTTCCCCAATGGTGCTTCTTTGCGATCCATCAAACGTCTTTACTTTCATGTCACTCTCTATTATCTTGTTTTGATCAATTCCCATTCTTTTCAGAGTGATGAATGGGCATATGTTCAAACCAGAACCTCCATCAATCAAAACTCTCCCTACGAACCAGTCTTTGCATTTGACGGTGACATGCAAGGCCTTGTCGTGACTTAATCCCTCTGGCAGCAGTTCATCTTCGTGGAAAGCAATTCGGTTGGACTCCATGACTTGTCCGACCATGCTAGCTAAATTCTCAATTGTGGTATCCATCGGCACATGTGCTTCATTTAACACCTTCATTAAGGCATTTCGGTGACTTTCTGACTTGAGGAGTAAAGCCAGGACAGAGATTTGTACAAAAGCCTTGCCCAAATGTTCAACCACAGAGTATTCCTTTGCTTGTACTTTCTTCCACAGTTCCTTAGACTCCTCCTCGGTGATGCCTCGTCTACCTTGAAAAAGATGCCCAGGAGTATAGATTCTCCCACTCCTGGTCATTCCTTGTGCAGCAACAGTCTCAACTGTCGATTTACCCTTCTTCTCTGTTTCGTAATCCCATGGTACCGCTTTGTGGCTGTACGCGGGAACTACACCAACGTAGAATTTTAGAGCTATTTCTACCTCAATGGGCTCTGGTGCTTTAGCTGCTTGGGCAATAGAAGCAAGTGCTGGTGTGGCTTATTTTGCTCTGACCATGGTTCCCTCCAAGTTGCATTCTTCGTCCAACTCGATGAAGTTCACCCTATTGTCCACGTGGTAAGGCAGAGGGTTATTATGCACATTTGGAGTTTTCAAATGGATCACCTTTTGATCGATCAAGTCTTGTGTTTTATCACTCAAGGCGTAGCACCTTTCGGTATTGTCACGACCCAATTTCCAAGGGCTCGTGATGGCACCTAAACAACATTTGCCTAGGCGAACCAATGAAACAAGATGCGGAAAAGAACAATAATGTGAAAAGATCATAAATGGATATATAAATATAAAAGTGTGAAGTCCAAAAGAATATATCCACAAAAGAATTGGAGCATTCTAAGAGTGACTCAATAAAGTATGAATATACATCAAAGAAATCTGAGTCCTATCTCTAAGTGACTCCGGCGGTATGCCACCACGGTCTGTGTGGTCGGCTCACCTCAATCAAAAGTCTCAGAAGCCTCGGGAACCGCTAACGTCCGGGCTGCTGACTGGATGAAGGACCTGCGCACGTAGCAGAGTAAGTTATGAGCCGAAGCCCAGTAAGATCACCGACAGGCCCGCTAAGGTACCCTTGCGGGACAAGTCGCTACATGCATCATAAGCAACAACATACTATAGTAATCATACAATAAAGTAGTGAAATCACAAATAGATGTAACACATTCCATACACACAAGTAGTAACCAGAAGTCTCAAGGATTATGCCCATCCAACGTAAGGCATAGGTCAACTCAGCGGCGGTTTGGAGGTCCAATCTCTACTCCCGTGCCGACTAACCTAGACCTACGATGGACTAGCAACACCACTACTAAGTATCAACCATATACCGTGACCCGAAGTCACTATCACAATCATGAATAAGTAGACCAACGACCCGTAGTCGTTGGCCCATCTCAAATCTGTCTACGATCGCACCACACCCCCTGTCAAGTGCGTCGTATCTCAATAAATCAAGTGACCACACCACACCCCCTGTCAAGTGTGTCACATCTCAAAGATCAAGTGTCCACGCCACAGCCCCTGTCAAGTGTGACACATCTTATAGTATAGGCGACACCACACCCCCTGTCAAGTGCCCCTCTAACAGTATTAATATCCACGACATTAATAACAACAATAGAAATAATAACAGAAATATTAATAACGATAATATTTCACAGTCACCGTAACCCAGGTTGGTTATGCTAGCTGAACGTAAGGCGAAGGTTAACCCGACCACAGTTTGGGGGTACAATCCCTACTCCCATGTCGTCCAACCCAAGGTTACGTATAGACAGCGCTACCCAACCCGGCACGTGAACAAATCAAGTACCAATATCATACAAAAGCCGGCAAAATCCTCGGCAAGACATTTATCATGACATGCCGGCAACATCCTCGGCCATGTCCCAAGTTCTTGCTATCTAAGCATGGCGTAGCAAGCGTTACTACGATATAAATTTAAGCTACCTCGACGTAGCGTTTAGACCGGCACATACCTCGGTCGAGTCACAATCTCGCTATTTATAACAAACAATAATAGCAAGTAATTCACATCATTAATCCTAACCATTGTTAGGTATATATATGCGTACATGAAGCATACTAGCATGAAGGAAGAGTCCACAAGCACAATAGAGGTCAAGTCTCACTTACCTCGAAATTCGGGCTCAAATGCCGGGAAGAATCTCCTTTCCCGCTCGCCTTGTCCGCGAAGAACTCTCCACTAGGTCTATTAAGACAAGATATAGCACTTATGAGTGCTCAATTATAGCTATTTAAGCCTATGATTGGGTCTTCAAGAAATACCCAAAAATCTCCTCAAGAGCTCACCAAATGATTTTTATAAGTTATGAACCGAAATGGCCCGAAATGGCTTTTATGCGGCTGTTTGCGCCAAAACAGAACAGAAAAGTCGCACCAGATTTTCTACTGTTTTAGGGGCAAAACGGGACCCTACGAAGCTCGGAATGATCCCAAATTTTGCACACAAGTCATAAAATACTTGGGTGACATGCTCGTCAAGACGGAACTCAATTCGGACCTACAGAACTCAAAAGTAGGTCCCACGGCAAAGGTTCAATTTTCGACTTTCGCCAAAATAGCGAAATTTAACCAAACCACCTCGGAATCCAATTCCGAAAGTTGCTACAAGTCACAAATGACTATACAAACCTAACGGAACTTTTGGATCTCTCATCGGAGCTCATTTGCTCAAATCGAGCTCGGAAACCTCTTTTAACTCTTTTAAACTTCCGAAACGGGGACTTTATCAAAAGTCCTATCAAACGAGGTCCGTTTTCAATTTTGAAGGTTGCTACATATCATAAATGACGAGACGGACCTAACGGGGCGCTCGGATTTTCCATCGGGGTTCGTTTACTCAAAACGACCTATCGAAACCCCAAATTCCTTTCCGGAATTTCATGAACGGATCCTTTTCTCGAAAACCTATCAAACGGACTCCGTTTCGACTCAGATTTCACAGACGGGTCATAAATGACCTAACGGAGCTTTTGGGACTGTCGACACGCAAATCGAGGTCCCGGATCCCGTAACGACTATTTGAGGGTCGTTACATTCTCCCCCACTTAGACTCTCGGCCGTCCTCGGACGAGCCTAAGTCTAAGGTAGGATCCACACACTACCCACGGAGCTGGCACGGATTTCGAGGACCCCTCGGTACCACCCGAAATCGATAAAAATTAAAAAATGCAAATTCAGGCTTAGAAAATACAAGGATTTCATACCTGAATCATCGAACAAGCGCGGATGCCTCTCACGCATCTTGGACTCAAGCTCCCAAGTGGCCTCGGCAATGGAGTGATGCCCTCACTGAACTCTCACAAGCGGGATCACCTTCGATCTCATCTTACGGACCTCTCTAGCCACAATAGCAATAGGCTCCTCCGAATAAGCTAAGTCGCCATCTACCTCCACGGAAGCCATATCGACCACATGAGACGGATCGTGAACATACTTCCGGAGCATGGACACATGGAACACCGGATGAACAGACATAGAGGGAGCAAAGCCAGTCTATAAGCAACGGCGCCAACGCGCTCCAATATCTCAAAAGGCCCAATGAACCTAGGACTGAGCTTGCCTTTCTTCCCAAATCTCATAACACCCTTCATGGGCGACACTCTGAGGAATACCCGGTCCCCAACCATGAACTCAAGATCTCTCCGCCTCCGATCTGCATACGATATCTGCCGGCTCTGAGCCGTGCGGAGTCGATCCTGAATAACCCGGACCTTATCTAAGGTCTGCTTCACCAAATCGGGCCCCAACACCTGGACCTCACCAGACTCGAACCAACCGATAGGTGAGCGACATCTCCGACCATACAATGCCTCAAACGGAGCCATCTGGATAGAAGCCTGATAGCTATTATTATACGCAAACTCTGCTAGCGGCAAATGGCTATCCCAATGGCCTCCAAAATCAATAGCACACGCCCTCAACATATCCTCGAGGATCTGAATGGTCCGCTCAGACTGGCCATCAGTCTGCGGGTGAAATGCAGTGCTGAGATCGACCCGAGTACCCAGCTCTCTCTGAAAAGATCTCCAAAACTGAGCTGTGAACTGAGCACCTCGGTCAGAAATGATAGAAACAGGAGCACCATGCAATCTCACAATCTGCTCAATGAAGATACGAGCCAGACGCTCCGAGGTATAAGTAGTCCTCACTGGAATGAAGTGAGCCGACTTCGTCAGTCGATCAACTACTACCCACACCGAATCATGCTTACCCACGGTCAGCGGCAAACCAACTACGAAATCCATAGTGATCTGCTCCCACTTCCACTCGGGAATGGGCATAGACTGGGCCACCCCGGCTGGCCTCCGGTGCTCATACTTCACCTGCTGGCAATTCAAACACCGAGATACATAATCAGCAACATCCCTCTTCATCCCTTTCCACCAATACAGCTCTCGAAGATCATGATACATCTTCGCAGTACCCGGATGAATGGAATATCTCGAACTGTGAGCCTCTGCCAAAATCATCTGCCTCAGCTCCACAAAGCTGGAACACATACCCGGCCGTTAAGCCGCAAAGCACCATCATCACCAATCACGAACGAGGACACTCCCCCACTCAGAACCCTGTCCCGGAGATCTCTCAGATAAGGATCCTCGAACTGCCTTTCCCGAATCTGGGAAGCTAAAGACGACTGAGACCCCACATATGCAAGCACCCGGCCTGGAACAGAATCATCAAACCGAACCCCACTAATGGACAAAGCCTGCAACTCACGGGCCAACGGCCTCATATCAGCATCAAGATAGGCGAGGCTACCCATGGACTTCCTACTCAAGGCATCGACTACAACATTAGCCTTTCCGGGATGATACCGGATAGAAAGATCATAATCCTTCAGCAGCTCTAACCAGCGGCGCTGTCTCCCGTTCAAGTCCTTCTGAGTGAACAAGTACTGGAGACTCTTATGATCGGTGAATATCTCACATGGCTCGCCATAAAGATAGTGCCTCCACAACTTCAGTGCAAACACGACAGCTAACAGCTCCAAATCATGGACAGAATAATTCTTCTCATGGACCTTCAGCTGTCTCGAGGCATAAGCTATCACCTTACCCTCCTGCATCAGAACGCTACCCAGGCCAACACCCGAAGCATCACAATATACGGTGAATCCCCCGGATCCACTAGGCAAGGCCAACACTGGCGCTGAAGTCAACAGAGTCTTAAGCTTCTGAAAGCTAGACTCACAGGCATCAGACCACAGGAAAGGAACATTCTTCTGGGTCAACTTCGTCAGAGGTGCTGAAATAGAAGAAAACCCCTCGACGAACCGCCGATAATAACCTGCCAAGCCTAAGAAACTCCGAATCTCTGTAGGAGAAGTAGGCCTAGGCCAACTCTGAACGACCTCTATCTTCTTCGGATCAACACACACCCCATCCTTGGTCACCACGTGACCTAGGAAAGATACAGAACTGAGCCAAAATTCACACTTGGAGAATTTGGCATACAACTGCTGATCCCTCAGAGTCCGAAGAACAACTCTCAAATGCTGCTCATGCTCCTCCCTGCTCCTCGAATAAATCAAGATATCATCGATAAACACAATGACGAAGGAGTCAAGGTAGGCCTTGAACACTCGGTTCATCAGATCCATGAAAGCAGCTGGGGCATTCGTAAGCCCGAAAGACATCACCAGAAACTCATAGTGGCCATATCGGGTACGAAAAGCAGTCTTGGAAACGTCCTCGGACCGAATCCTCAACTGATGATACCCCGACCTCAAATCAATCTTCGAGAAAAAGGTAGCACCCTGAAGCTGATCAAACAAATCATCAATACGCGGCAAAGGATACCTATTCTTGATAGTAACCTTATTCAGCTGCCGGTAATCAATACACATCCGCATAGAGCCATCCTTCTTCTTCACAAATAATACCGGGGCACCCCATGGAGACACACTGGGCCTAATGAAGCCCTTATCGAGCAACTCCTGAATCTGCTCCTTCAGCTCCCTTAACTCAACAGGAGCCATACGATACGGGGGAATAGATTTAGGCTGAGTGCCTGGCAATAGATCAATGCAAAACTCTATCTCTCGCATAGGCGGCAAACCCGTCAAATCATCAGGAAACACATCCGGATACTCACAAACAACCGGAACTCTATCAAGGGATAACTCCTCTGCCCGGACATCCCGAACTAAAGCAATATATCCCTCGCACCCACTAGATATCATCCTCTGCGCCTCCAAGAAAGAAATGATCCTACTCTTCGGAGAAGGCCTGGAACCTGTCCATACAACCCGAGACTCACCCTCTGCCCCGATCGTCACGGACTTGGCATGGCAATCCAAAGTCGCATGACAGGAAGCCAGCCAATCCATGCCCATAATGACATCGAAATCAGACATATCGAGCAGCATCAGGTCCACTAAGGACTCTACACCACAGATGGAAATCATACACTGCCGATAACCCCTATCTACACATATAGAAGACCCGACAGGGGTGGCAACCATAAAGGGATCATCTAAGAAGACCAGATCCCTGCCCAAGCAAGGGGCAAATCCCGGCGACACATACGAATAGGTAGACCCCGGATCAATAAGAGCATAAGCATC
This sequence comes from Petunia x hybrida, assembly GCA_037355625.1. Taxonomy (NCBI): domain Eukaryota; kingdom Viridiplantae; phylum Streptophyta; class Magnoliopsida; order Solanales; family Solanaceae; genus Petunia; species Petunia x hybrida. Next base: position 797,277 of record JBBBVM010000475.1, read on the forward strand.
GCGGCCACAGAAAGAAATAATACCTGTGATGACATCATTGGATGCCTCAGCATCCTGACGAGTCATAGCATAGACCTGCGCCGAGCCTCCTAAACCCGGAGCTCTCTGAGACTGCTGTCTAGGAGGAATCTGAGAAACGGGCCTGGCGGCCTGAGGACCAGATGGTACCATAGCTGCGGATCCCTGGCGACCTGATGAAACATAAGGGCAACTCCTGACATAGTGCTCTGGAGACCCACACTCAAAACATCCATCACCTCTACCTCCTCTACCGCCTCTACCACCTCTGCCACGACCACCTCCAGACGAACACCTCCCATGATGCCTCTGATGGCACCTCCCGCACTGCGGCGGACCAGACTGCGAAGAGCCACCCCGCCTCTGGGATGACTGAGGCCTCGGGGTCTCTGAAGAAAAATCCTGGGCAGGCAAAGCAGCAGCCTGGGGCCTAGACTGAGAATGGCCCTGATGACCCTGACCCTTCTGAGCGGATCCACTATACCCACCAGACTGACGCGACCTCTTGGCCGCCCTCTCCGCGTCAGCCCTGGCGAAGATATCCTCCATCCGCCGCGCCACATCAACTATCTCAAAATATGACTTGTTGCCAATATCAGGGGCAACAGCTACCTGCAAGCGGGGATGAAGACCCTCAACAAACCGGAGGACCTTGTCCCTCTCCTGAGCCACCATAGCCGGCGCAAACTGAGACAACCACAAGAACCTGGTGTCATACTCTGAAACAGACAGGTTTCCCTGCCTCAACCCCTCAAACTCGCGCCTCTGAGCATCGTGCTGACTCTGGGGCACGAACCTGCTCATGAACATAGACACGAACTCAGCCCAAGACAAAGGAGGGAGGTCACTAGACCTCTGCCGCATCATAGAGACCCACCATGTCTCCGCATCTCCCGATAATCTGAAAGAAGCACACGTCACCCCTAAGGTGTCTCTAGTACCAAGAACTGTCAAAATCTTCTCACACTTCTGAATGTACCTCTGGGCAGTACATGTAGCTGAGGTACCGTCGAACTCTGGAGGCTGAAGCTTCATGAATGACCCTATCCTCCTGGCAACCTCCTCAGTGCCCATAGGAGGAGTAGAAATAACAGGACCTGCCTGAGGAGCAGAAGCAGAAGGCTGGGCGGTATGATCAGGAGCAGCCTCAGAAGTAGGCGTGCTCATAACAGGTGTGGTCGGCTGAGGAGCCGAAACAGGAGCTGCAACATCATCTCTGACAGGGACCTGATGGCTAGACAAGGCCATCAGTCTCATATACTCCTTTGAAGAGATCACAATGGTGCCTGGCACAACAGCAGGCACAGGGGGAATAGATGCTGACAGAGTCGCTGCGGACACCGCAGGGATAGCTGTGTCCTGCATAGTGGCTGACGGGCGACCTGCCCGAGTCTTCTTAGCAGCTGGCGGCTGCGTAGGTGCTGATGGCTCTCCCACAGACGCGGGTGTAGAAGATGCAGCCCTCCTGGCTGAGGATGCTCGCGTCCTCGCCATCTGATACAATACACGAAAAAGGGTCAGCACCTATATAAGCTACTCAGCACGAATAGAGATGAAACGAAGGGAAAACATTTCCTAACATGCCCTTGTAGCCTCTCGCTCATAAGTACGGTCGACAACATACCCATAAGCAAGACTCTACTCAGACACTGCTCCAAGACTCCTAGGACTCGAATTAGAACCTAGGGCTCTGATACCAAACTGTCACGACCCAATTTCCAAGGGCTCGTGATGGCACCTAAACAACATTTGCCTAGGCGAACCAATGAAACAAGATGCGGAAAAGAACAATAATGTGAAAAGATCATAAATGGATATATAAATATAAAAGTGTGAAGTCCAAAAGAATATATCCACAAAAGAATTGGAGCATTCTAAGAGTGACTCAATAAAGTATGAATATACATCAAAGAAATCTGAGTCCTATCTCTAAGTGACTCCGGCGGTATGCCACCACGGTCTGTGTGGTCGGCTCACCTCAATCAAAAGTCTCAGAAGCCTCGGGAACCGCTAACGTCCGGGCTGCTGACTGGATGAAGGACCTGCGCACGTAGCAGAGTAAGTTATGAGCCGAAGCCCAGTAAGATCACCGACAGGCCCGCTAAGGTACCCTTGCGGGACAAGTCGCTACATGCATCATAAGCAACAACATACTATAGTAATCATACAATAAAGTAGTGAAATCACAAATAGATGTAACACATTCCATACACACAAGTAGTAACCAGAAGTTTCAAGGATTATGCCCATCCAACGTAAGGCATAGGTCAACTCAGCGGCGGTTTGGAGGTCCAATCTCTACTCCCGTGCCGACTAACCTAGACCTACGATGGACTAGCAACACCACTACTAAGTATCAACCATATACCGTGACCCGAAGTCACTATCACAATCATGAATAAGTAGACCAACGACCCGTAGTCGTTGGCCCATCTCAAATCTGTCTACGATCGCACCACACCCCCTGTCAAGTGCGTCGTATCTCAATAAATCAAGTGACCACACCACACCCCCTGTCAAGTGTGTCACATCTCAAAGATCAAGTGTCCACGCCACACCCCCTGTCAAGTGTGACACATCTCATAGTATAGGCGACACCACACCCCCTGTCAAGTGCCCCTCTAACAGTATTAATATCCACGACATTAATAACAACAAAAGAAATAATAACAGAAATATTAATAACGATAATATTTCACAGTCACCGTAACCCAGGTTGGTTGTGCTAGCTGAACGTAAGGCGAAGGTTAACCCGACCACAGTTTTGGGGTACAATCCCTACTCCCATGTCGTCCAACCCAAGGTTACGTATAGACAGCGCTACCCAACCCGGCACGTGAACAAATCAAGTACCAATATCATACAAAAGCCGGCAAAATCCTCGGCAAGACATTTATCATGACATGCCGGCAACATCCTCGGCCATGTCCCAAGTTCTTGCTATCTAAGCATGGCGTAGCAAGCGTTACTACGATATAAATTTAAGCTACCTCGACGTAGCGTTTAGACCGGCACATACCTCGGTCGAATCACAATCTCGCTATTTATAACAAACAATAATATCAAGTAATTCACATCATTAATCCTAACCATTTTTAGGTATATATATGCGTACATGAAGCATACTAGCATGAAGGAAGAGTCCACAAGCACAATAGAGGTCAAGTCTCACTTACCTCGAAATTCGGGCTCAAATGCCGGGAAGAATCTCCTTTCCCGCTCGCCTTGTCCGCGAAGGACTCTCCACTAGGTCTATTAAGACAAGATATAGCACATATGAGTGCTCAATTATAGCTATTTAAGCCTATAGGTATCCTAGGGTAAAAATTACCAAAATGCCCCCGGGTAGGGCCGAGCCCTAAATTTACAAAATGTACTTTTCCGGACTCCCCACGCTCCCGTGAGTCCAAAAGTACACTTAGATTCCACATGCGAGCCTTGCTCGATGTCTTTCCCCAATTCTTAAGAATCTAGGGTTCTAACCCATTTCCAAGAATCAACCCTTTGATTCTTGTGCTAATCAACATAAAGATGGATTGAAAGGGCTTACCTTAAGTGTAAGTATGATTGGGTCTTCAAGAAATACCCAAAAATCGCCTCAAGAGCTCACCAAATGATTTTTATAAGTTATGAACCGAAATGGCCCGAAATGGCTTTTTTATAGCATTTTTTTGCCTCTGTGACAGCTTTTTTTGAAAAAAATCATAACTTTTGATAGGAATGTCCAAATGACCTGAAACCGGTGCCATTAGATTTACAACTCAAAGGGCTACAACTTTTATGTTTTGAGTTTTTCCTAATTCCTTATGGATTGGCCGAAAAATCAGCTTTTATCCGGCTGTTTGCGCCAAAACAGAACAGAAAAGTCGCACCAGATTTTCTACTGTTTTAGGGGCAAAACAGGACCCTACGAAGCTAGGAATGATTCCAAATTTTGCACACAAGTCATAAAATACTTGGGTGACATGCTCGTCAAGACGGAACTCAATTCGGACCTACAGAACTCAAAAAGTGGGTCCCACGGCAAAGGTTCAATTTTCGACTTTCGCCAAAATAAAGAAATTTAACCAAACGACCTCGGAATCCAATTCCGAAAGTTACTACAAGTCACAAATGACTATACGAACCTAACGGAACTTTCGGATCTCTCATCGGAACTCATTTTCTCAAATCGAGCTCGGAAACCTCTTTTAACTCTTTTAAACTTCCGAAACGGGGACTTTATCAAAAGTCCTATCAAACGAGGTCCGTTTTCAATTTTGAAGGTTGCTACATATCATAAATGACGAGACGGACCTAACGGTGCGCTCGGATTTTCCATCGGGGTTCGTTTACTCAAAACGACCTATCGAAACCCCAAATTCCTTTCCGGAATTTCATAAACGGATCCTTTTCTCGAAAACCTATCAAACGGACTCCGTTTCGACTCAGATTTCACAGACGGGTCATAAATGACCTAACGGAGCTTTTGGAACTGTCGACACGTAAATCAAGGTCTCGGATCCTGTAACGACTATTTGAGGGGCGTTAAAAGGATCATGACCAGGTCCTCTAGAGTGATAAGCACAGGTGTTGGTTTGGTCATAGTAGGGTGACATTCTTGGGGCATCTTGAATGGGACAGGTTGTTTGTGGCCGGCCGCTTTGAGTCTTTTGAATAACTGAGTGCAGGATTTGGTCAGTGGGGTATAGTTTCTTTTGGGTCTTGGGTTGTTGTTAGCGTGAGGCCTTGGTGGATAGGTATTGGTGTTCTGGTAATTAGGACTTTGTAGGTATGGTGGTCTTTGTGGCAGCGGATTTTGGAATATGGGCTGAGTGTTGTAGACTGGATAGGCGGACGTGAGTGGAATATATGGGTATGATGGAGGTGGTGTTTGGTAGTAGTGGTTGTAGGTGGGAGAATGATCGAGTGATGCAGCAACGAAGGATATGTCGTCCTTCTTTTCTTTGACACACTGGTGTTACCGGTTTGTAGGGTTTTGTTAGTGGCTTGTAGTATGGCCAAGCTAACGATCCTACCCGTTTTCAAACCATCTTCAGCCATGTCTCCAATTTTGATCAAATCCCCAAACTTCTTGTCTTGCATGTTCAACATCTTGTCAAAGTTAGATATCCTCTTGTATGCGGATGAAGGTTGCCACTATTACTGAGGTTGGACTTTGGTGGCTTCAGCTCTCCATCTAGTTGCGAATTCTCTAAAGGTCTTAGTGGGCTTCTTCTTCAGCTTCTCCAAATAGAACCGATCAGGCATGGCGTCGGTATTGTGCCCAAAACTATCGACAAAATCTCCAGCCATTGCCTCCCAGCTTGTCCACTTCTTTGTATGCTGCTTTGAATACCATACCAGCGCATCTCCAGTCAGACTACGGTTGAACAATTACATGCGAATCTTTTCGTCGTGTCCAACCCCGAACAATTTGTTATAATAAGACCTCAAATGAGCCATTGGGTCACTGCTGATGTCGAACATGTTGAACTTGGGCGTCTTATAACCCTCGGGCAGCTTCTAATCAGGGTACATGCAGAGGTCTTCATAAGCTAGTCCTCTGGTTCTTTTGGTGCCTTGGAATTGGTTGAATTTCTCCACTAGCAACTTGACTTGCTCTTTGGTGTTGTCTGAGTCTTCCCTTGTCCATGCATACATGTCATGGTCTTTGGTAGGTGATGCAACAATTTTTGTTTCAACAGTGAAGGGAGGTAGGTTATTTTATGGTGCTTTTGGTGGTGCAATGTAGGTGAGATACGTGATTTCTTTCTCAGGGAATAGTGGATCTTTGCCGTGAGGGTGGGTGGTTTTGTTTGGTTCAGTGATCCCATCAGCATGGACGAGAGGAATCCTATTCTCCAACTCAATCAACCTTTGCTCCAGCTTAGCATAATCGTCATAGGCAACCACACCTCGCTTTTCGGGGGTTCCATTTCCAACCTTGTCAAGCTCAGCCATGATATTGCGTCTCGTCCTTGTCCTTTTAGGTAAAGGGGGAGCTGTTGGAATTGATCCTCTGGATCTCAGCCAGTATTGCGGCACGGCCAGAATGCACAAACCAAACTTCAGGGACTTGGGACTTGCAATAACAAAAATAGAGAAAAGAATGTGAGCAAGTTTTAGCATCAATAAACTTGCGTCCTATTATGAAAGGGACCTCTTTTGTGTTAGAGGTAGGCCTATAAAAGATTTGAAGTAATGTTTGCATCGAACACATCATTTCATTTGCATAAGCATAATCAACACAAGTCTTAAAACCCAAAATAATAAAATTTTATTTGATTTGCTAGGCTTTATTACAATCACTAATTTGAGACAACGACTCGACTAAAATGGAAAAAGACGAAAGAAAAATGACTCAATTTAAAACGACCAGACTATGTGCCAAACAAAGAGGTATTGAATCAAGCACCAGCTCCAGCATCTTCCTTCTTCCCTTTCGTTTTTTCCTTAGGTTTGTGAACCAGGTTTACTGGTGGAGGGGCGACAAACATCTCCATCAGGTCTTTCCCAGTTTGCATGTCACCCAGAGCTTTTGTGAAGAATTCACAGATTTCCACTCCCATTGTTTCCTTTTCTTCCTACAACATTGACTTAAAATAATCTCCCCATCCCTTGAGCAAGTCTTGCAGATTCCCAGCGGCTTGTCTTGCTGCCATGATTTTGCCTGTCCAATACTTAAGCTCATCCCCTTTGATCCTTTCCTTGTATTGCCTTCTCATCTCCCTCTATTGTGTCACCCTTAACTCCTTCCTATTTTGGTCGAACTTGTGTCGTAGCTTCTTGTACTTTTCAGCGGTACTCAGAGCTTCGGCTTTTCTTTTCACGCAGTCTTTGATCGGAACTTCTCCCTAGCTTCACTGAGCCACTAAGGGTAAGTCAAAGTAGCAACGGGGTTCACCCTGCTGTCTCAGCCACTTCAATATTGCATAGTAAGCCTTCCTTCCCACATTGTCAATATCGTACCAACCATTTGATGCTCAATTTCTTTTATGTCAACGTTAAAACTTCTCCTTTTTGTCAACTGAGGAGTTTGTTGTGTCATCCCTACATGTCGGAGGGTTCTTAGAGGAACATAGTGGTGAGTTCCTCGGAATCCAATCAACATCAGGAAAGTTGTGTCTTCACCTTGCATGGAATCGATGAAACCTGCACAGTTTTCAATTTCCCACTGCACCTCTTGTAGCTCTTTAAATTTAGTGTACCATCCTTGCATGTTCGCGGGGTCTTCCTACACTGTCGTTTCAGCCATGCAGGTACTATGTGAGTGAATGCCTCCTTCTCTTGATGGCCTTGGTGCTATTGGACTGATGGGGACATTGTGCAAATGTTCTATCAACCATATTTACAGCAAAAGGTTCCACCCCTCAAAGAAATCTCCTCCCTTTCTACATTTGGTTAGAGCCCTGTAAACTTCCCCCACAATCATTTGAATAGAACTCACTTGGCACTTGTGAGCGCCTTTGCATAACCCTTCGACTACTCTTCCCAGCCTTATGTCGATCATTCCTTCTTTCTCGGGGAAAACCATGCTCCCCAGAAAAGCAACGATGAAAGGATTTGACTCAGTCCACTCCCAATCTTGAATTTCCCATGCCCCAGTACAATCATGCCTAAGAGTTGGATCTTCAAATCTAGAATATAAATACTCCAAAGTGACCTTTCCATCATGCACTCCTACGATGTATGGATCATTAAGAGCGTGCAACAGTTCAATGAACTCCTTAGGGTCCACGTCACATGAATAAATCATGGTCTCGGTCCCAGGCTCTAACTCTGCTAGTCCTCCAAATTCTTCTAGCATTGGTGCTAACTCAAAACCATTGAAATAAAATACCGCCCTTTTGTAGTCCCTGGAATGTGTAGCAGCCTCGACTAAACCGGGCATGGCGGTGTAAGCCTTGAGAGCCACTAGTTCTCCCAACACCTTTTGAACATGGACCTTACTGACAGCAGCCAAATCTTCCCACCAGAGTCTGATCAAGTGACGAGCTCGGGAAACAGTCTCGAATAGAAGTGTACCTCTTGCAACCATAGTCTGAAAATAAAATAGGAAAAGTAAAGATCAAAACACTCTTATAGTCTTGATCATACTTAGACAAACGATCAATATTTTGCGCAAACATTTCTTCGAATCCATGCAAAGATGCGGTTTTGTCTTTCTCGGGTTTGAAACCCTTTCGACATTTGGAGTAGGTTCACTAATGGACTATGACGTGCCAAGGACGTATAGCCTTCATAGATTTGTCATAATGCAAGGAAAATAAATACGCATTTTGTTGCCAATTGTTTTCATAGGTTCCCAAAACAATTTTTGAAATTCGATACATGACGACTTTTGGAAATAAAAGATACAAAAGAAATGAAAATGACACTTGACTAGGTAACACGCTCCTCCTCCAGCCTGACTCTTTTTGCTTCTCTGGTAATCTCCTTGACTTCTTCCATAGCTTTGGTTAAGTACCCCTTGGCCGCGACCAAATGTAGGATATCTACCTCAGCACACTCTGAATTCCATTGCTCCATCTTCATCCCTGACGCCTCTATCTTTCCTTCCAACTCTAATGTGCGCTTCCTCCACATTTCGATCTCTTCTTTGTTTTCTTTATCCATTTTAACGGCCTTCAACATGAACTCTCGATATCGAATTTGAGCTTCCGCCTCTCGGTCTCTTATATCATTCCCTCGGCTCGGCCCTACTACCACATTTCCTTTTATGCTAAAACGTAACCAACTGTTGTAATTTGTTTCGCATCCAGCGTTGTATCGGTCTGATGCTAATGACTCCTTCCCCATGACTTGTCTACTTACCCAGGATTTTCTAATGCTTTTGACTTTTGGAACAATGTCTTTAGTATAATCAACTGGTAGGCCTTCTTGTCTGGTATGACTGGGATGATTTACTTTCTCCCCGCTTGCCTCATCACCCTCAGTGGTTGATAGGGTTGGAGACCTCTCAATCTCATAAGTATCACAAAGGATGCCTTCTCAGAGCTAATGATGAAATCTGATGAAGGAAACCAAGTGTACATCCATTGAATTGAATCCTCCGGTATGCTTTCAAATGATCTTACCCATTTCTTTGTGTTGTTTGGCTGCATGAATGTCGGAACACCGTTCTGTTCTCCAACCAAGTAGTTGGAACCAATTGGCTTAGACAATTCTTGCGCACCTCTCACTTTCGTCAAATGCTCCCTGAACCACGCTTGTAGTAGAAGGTTGCAACCTTGAAAATATTTTGCTCCTCTTTTTCAACAACACAAAGCCTGCTAAATGTCTGCCACAATTATAGAAACTATAGTATAACGATAACCATCAATCCCATTAAATACCGCATCAGTAACCATGACAAGCCTCGAACACATGTCGTGATTCCAGCTTTCAAGGAACACCATTACTCATAAGAAACAAATAGCAAATGCAAATGGTCTAGCTCTCCTCCAGTCATTGTAGGACTTAAACTCATTCTTACGGTCGTCGAATGCACTCAAATATCCAAACCTATTTTGAAAATAGGAAAAGGGTATTTTCTTTTGTTGTAAAAATTTTACATTCACACTTGCTACCATCCCTAATTTATCACGAAACTCCTCAGGTGTGGAGACACTGGGAGCTAAAATGCGACTCCTCTACCAACGATGTTTGTCTAGACTCGAGTGTGATATGAACCCTCCTATCTCTTCCAGCAAAGGTGTTAACTCAATGTCCCCAAATCTAAACACATTTAGTTTTTCATCCCAAAATGACACCGACGCTTCAACCATTTCTCTACATGGCTCCATTTCTAATAGAGAAACCAAATGACCTAAATGTTGGCGTACTTCGATTTGCTCGCCCAATGATAAATTATTCCACCAATTAGTTGACAAAAGAGATGCGCCCAATCATTCCAAAATGGTGGAACTTTTGACTCATGATATCCTATAAGAAAAAGAAAATAAATGATTAAAATTTCCCTCCCCTTTTTGAGAACAATTGGACAAGTCAAAATGTGTATCTATTTCCATCTCACTTTTGTTTTCTCTCTCATTTTTTTTTCTTTTTCTTTTCTCTTCTCTCAAATGTACATAAGCATGTCTAAACGTTCCTTCGGGATTAAAAACCCGTCAAGTAGTTTGGACAAGTTGAAGACTAGTCGGCTCACGGGAAGCCCTTCCTACGGTATGATGTATGCGCATTACATTCAAAGAGTAGCGTAATTCTAGACACGGTTCCCTAAGGTAGACTACCAAGGGATGGGACCATTTGAAATTGTTGGTTGAGTGTGTGTGTGCGAAGTGTCAAAGAGTGGCATAATCGCCTGTGTGTGTGCGAAGTGTCATTTTTCAGGAGTGGAGGAATATGAGTGAAATATGCCAATATTACATCAATTTTCAAATACATATAAACAAATAGAAGAAAAAAGTTTTTAAAAAAAAAAACCAAGTTAGTAAAATAATAATAATATGAATAATAAGATAATAATCAATCCCAAAATAAAAACTAGTTATGGTTAGGACTTTGAGTATCCCCAGCGGAGTCGCCATTCTGTCATACCCGATTTTAAACTCAACTCGAAGCGAATCAAGTTTCAGGTTTGACTGGATAACTCGTTTGAGTTAAGAACTAGAGTCGTCACCTAATATGGATTTCTAAGATGTATTAGGTCACCTAAGTGTCTAAGGTCAGGTCTTTATTAAACCGGTCTAGTTTCAGAGATTCATTGGGTAAGAAGTCCAAGTGACTCGGGAAAGAAGGTGTTAGGAACTTTCCAAGTCCCACGAAAAGTGGTTCCCACCCGAGTCTATATTTTGGGATGTTTAAGTAAGCTATAAGATATTATTATGTTTACAAGATAAATACTATTTTAAAAGAGGTCAAATTCACTAATTAGAGAATTAGATCTATTCATGCAAAGTATAGCAAGTCTAGGCAGCATATATGCTTGGTGCTTTATATTTACAAATACAGCCTACATTTCACACCCACTCTCGCTTTTGGCCTCTATTATAAATGCCTAATCAAAAAGGAGCATAATCTGTAAAAGGGTATCAAGAAGTAGCCTAGCTTTGAAATTTTAGCGGCTAAGTTAAATTTGCATAAAAAGGCAGTTTTCGCAAATGGTTTCAAATTTTGTCAAAAACCAAATAAGGGTTATTTTTGAAATAAAATATTAGCCATTTAGTGTCAGTGTGACTCGTCATTAATTGTCGTGCCCTAACCTTAATGTCTATTTGATTTAAGGGGTCAGTTTCGGAATATATAAATAGGTAGGTTATTTTTTAAAATGGGTTTCAAAAAAGGCACGTAAATGCAAATAAGGGCTGCCACACATAAATATACATATAAGCATGCAAATACATGGAGTGTTAAGTGATATTTGTTAAGAAAATACTTATAAGAGTTGTACAATTGACCCCTAATGCTTATACTCCCTATACACTATTGGATTAGTGTATAAGAGGTTTAATTTCTATACACACAAGGGCCCAATTTGAAAGTGTTATTGGGCCTGCTTCAGAAACGTACAGAAGGGCAGACTTGATTTTTTAGAAAACGGTCAAAGAGTAGGCAGTTTTAGCACATATGGCCCTTGTCCAAAGAAAATCATGCTTCAAAAATAGTTTATGTACGAAAAATTGTTCTGCGTTGGTTTTAGCCGACTAAGAATTACGCTGATCATGAAAATCACCAAATTACATGTAGTTACTATTATCCAGCATCGTTAAAACTATTATACATTGAAAGCTAAGTATTTAAATGCAGCGACCTTTATTTTAGTATATGATGCAGTCACATAAAGAAAGGGATAAGGCAAGACCCCTGGGTGGCCATTTAGTACCCTGTCTTAGATGGATACAAGCAGGGAACCCTAATGAATGTACATAAACAGGGGACTAGAGGGGAAAGAAGCATGTATTTAAAGCTTTTAAATGACTCATTCCAGTCCCAGTAGTGATTAGGCTATCAAAAGCCCCTAACAGTAGGTTATGTAAAGCCCCTGCACTAAATGAATGCTGGTATGATCTTTAAGATCATCCTCATAGTTGCACAAGGTTAATAAGAACCTGAAAGAACCTAGAAACAGGATGTGGGATAGCAGATAGGCATATGCAGTTTAAATGAAGAACATACAATGTAAACAAGCATAAGTAGGTTCAAGTAGACAGATGCAAATACCAGTAGGAGGGGTGTAGATATACCTCTAGCAGTATGAAATAAACAGAGTGCAAAGAAGGAGACTGATGCTTGTAAAAGCATAACTAGCACATAACCAGAGCAGGAATTCTTCAAAGGAAAAACAAGCAAAAAGAGAGAAGAGTAGGCCTGTGAAGTGTTATGTGTATTTCTTTGTATCAGTTGGTGTGTATATCGTGTGTCTAAGTGTGCAAAAGTCTCATTTATATAGGCATAGCATAGGGGCTTTTTTAAATTCAAATTTCAATATGAAAGGGTAATAAAATTGGAAAATCATAAAAAAGGAAAGGAAAGATTATACTGTCAATTAAAGGGAATCAATTTCCTACATGTTTTCCATAAATGAAGCTGGTTCAAAAATCAGGGGAGGAGGGAAAGGTTTTGCCTTCCAGAATTAAAAAGGTTCTCATCCTAAAATAGGTTAATCAAAGTCCCTGAGTTAAGATATAACAAATCATAATCAGTTATACTCCTCCCCCTTTAATTCCAATAGCATCTAGGTTCACAACTAGTAGTACAAACCTAATTAATATTCCAAGAAATCAGTCAATCACCTTAACAAGATTACAATCAACTCCTAAGTGGTACTTTGTCAATTACTAGAATCTATTCCAAATTACCAATTCAAAAACAGCCTTAGTAAAATCCTCTAAATTAAATCAATCAAGTTTTAGCTATGTAATCATGCATCTTAACAAACAATGATCGAAAATACACTGTCCAGGATGAATTTAAGTTGCAGTAATGGTGATAAGGAACATAGGTATCCAGGGTGTTAAGTTCAGAACATACAAGCAAAGCCAAAACAATCTTCTCACTTGGCTCAGTGAAACCAACTAATAAAGCAGTCTTCCCGTTTAGTTAGTCGGCTAATAACAGATTATCAATACTTTACTCAAATAAAATTAAGCAAATCCAGGCACGTAGACAAGTATTTGTTGATAAGATAGTGAAGTAGATCAAAAATTGTCGATTTATGCAATTTACTACTTAATCAACTGTGTTAGTCATGCTACAAGGCTAGGCAATTCCAATTTTAATATCACTTAAATCTAGAAAACAAAAGAGGAAAAACAAATAGGGCTTTAGGATTACCCGTTTAGGATCAACATCGGTTCAATTTTAACCCGGTTCAATAACGCATGTACGAGGGATTTACCTCCTTCCTTTGTTGGTTAAGGTCGTATTTAAGCGAAGGAATGCCAAAACATTTTCCGGTAACGGAGACAGAGGTCACGATTAGGGTCGAATTCGACCTCTTGTCAAACGAGCAAACCAATGCATAGGTTTTTTAGTGGATGAAGAAAGGAACACGATGATGCCATTCCTTTTAAATTTCACCGGTGGAAACGACAGGAAAACGGTCGTAACAATGGTGGCTTAGGTTTTTCGTGAAAGAGAGAAAGGGTCGTGGCGGCTGAGATAGGAGAGGGGGAAATGAAAGGGTTGTAGGGTTTGGGGTTGGAAAGTGTAATGAAAAAAAGAAATTGGATATTGGCCGTTGGATTGTGCACGTGAAAGGCCAAGATGATGCCAAGAAGGCGTATAGGTGGCATGAGAAGCTGAGGTGTATGTGTATGTACATGTACACGTGTATATAGAACGTATAAGTGCGTATAAAAATTCATATAAGTGTATGAAACGCGTATAAAGGCCCGAAAAAATTGTATGGAATACTTATAGAAATTATAAAAATGAGAAAATTAATTGTGAGAGCTAAATGATTAAGAAACCCTATTATTTTAAGTTTTAAAAATAATTTAGGCAATTTTATCAGGAATTCGAATAATTGCGAGGAATTGTGACGAAACATGCAAATTTTGTAAAATTATGGCCGCTTGTGCAAATTCCTTTAAAATAGCCTAATTGATGTGCGTACATGAAGTAGTGACTTAGTATAGGAGTGAGTGTATGGTGATTGTGTGGTTATCAGTGTAATTTTGTCCGAATAAGGGTTATCGAAACAGGACGGACAAAATTAGGTGTCAACAATATTGTGCTAGGATATGTTACAAATTTAAGAATTAATCTCTTCAAAAATATCTACTTTGAAACGTTCAAGGCCAATGGATAGAATTTCTGACAATGAAGAAACAAAGGTTGATACATTAGTGAAGAACATTGGGACACTATTCAAGGTAACTGACAATGAAGAATATTTTGGGCTAGAATGATTTGAAAAGCTGTATATGTGAAGATTTGCTAGAAATGAATCTCAAAATAAAGGAATGATAACATAACATAAAACACCTATAATATTTTCAATGAATAAACTTTATAATTTTACTGTTTTTTAATACATTATATATAGAGATAGGAAACAAAAAATATTGAATACTAAACTAAATTTAAATGAAAATATTGAAAGATAGTTAACTAAATTAAATATTTTAAACTACATATTTGATCCGCTTGATTCTTGGCTTATGCATGCCGCAACTATGTTCTTAATTTTTCTTAGTGCTTTGTTATTCTCCTTGAGTTGTTGCTCATACTCCTTGATGTGTTACTCATTTTTTAGCCGTAACCGAGATAATTCACTACGAAGTTCTTCCATTGATTCTCTGAAATCAATTCGCATAATTGCCATCTCCCATCTAGGTTCGCATGTAGGACGGTTTTTTATAGGATGATCCGTGGTGTCCTGGGTTCTTTTTTCATTGATGTAGATCAATATGTCATCCCCAATAGTCCCCCTATATACATGTGAAAGGCCCTAGTTGTAGGCTGTTTGTGAATTTTGTTGCTGGTTATTGGGATTAAAGCTTGTTACTGGTACTTGTTCAGGTTGGCTTGTGCATGTTTAGTTTGTCTGTGTGTTTTAATGTTTAGTTTGGGTATGTTTACGTCAGTTTTTGTTGTTGGTAAGTAGTGAATTTGTCTTGTAACTTTTTTATTGTGAATATTGAATTCAAGCCTCCTAATTATTAAGAAACCTAGATGTTCATTCTAATATTGGGAAATGAATGACTGAGTTAAATTGTAAAATGAATCACTGAATTAAGGAGGACGAGATTCCTTAATACATTGCACTACTGTAAAATTGATACATGAAACTAGTACTAATTGAAACAAAAAAAGTTAAAGAAAATTCAACACTTGATTACCACCATCACATTCGTTCATTATACAGTGCCTCATCGTCACATTGACCAATGTGTTCAAACAACTTCCGCCTGACAAAGCAAAGTTCTCCACGCAAATCATCAATATCTCTACTGAGAAAATTGTAAAGTCCCCACAACATGTCCATGTCTCGAATTAGTTGATCAATTTGGAATGTGATTGTAGACAATCAAATTTTTTTGGATCTAAATCCATAAAATAATATGGCTATATATTAAATTCAAGACATATTGGTCCAAATAAGTGCTGCGGGCTAATATAATTGGGCTAGTTATTTAAATATAATAAAAGTCCAATCTTGTTAGGCTAGCCCAACTAGCCTACGGCCCAATGGATATAAGTTTTCCTAGAGGCCAAAAATGTGCCACATGAAAAGTGACGTGGCGCCAAGTCAAATGAAATAGCCAATTGGATCATGCCACACATCAAATGATGTGGCAATCCAAGTCAAACCCAAAGACCAGCCATGTGGACATGTGACATGTTATGGCCACAAATACGGCCTTGTCACTGTTTAAATCTGATTGGCCAGTCCACGGGCAAAGGCCCGTCAAGGTTTCTTGGTGGTTACTCCACCCCATATCTATATAAAGGGGTCAAATCTCTCATTTGAGATCATAAGAAATCAGAAGCAAGAATTCATAACAAGAAGCAAGAAAGAGCTCGTGGATCAAAGCAAGAGATTTCTACAAAAGCTGCAAGCACTCAAGTATTTCTCTATAAAGTTCTAGAGATCAACACGAAGATTTAAGATCAAGCTTCAAGCCCTTGAATCTAACTACAAGTTCAAGATCAAGACCAAGTTTAAGACCAAGCTCCAAGCCCTTGAACTCAACAAGTCAAGATCAAGATCAAATCCAAATTCAAATCCAAACTTCAAGATCAAGCTCAAAAGCCCTTGAAGTTATTATTTTGAAAAGATGAATCAGAGGAATCATAGAGATTGTAACACTCATATTTTGATAAATAAAATATATTGTTGCAATATTTTCCTGTCTCGATATTTATTTTCTTGACGCGAATTTAGTTATTACAAATTCTGGCACGCCCAGTGGGACAATCTCTACCTCTCATCTCAACTTTTCAACTCACGAAGTTCAGCAACATTGAGATGGCTTCCAAGAACACCAACTCAAAATCTGTCGCTGCAAAATCTGTCTGGCCTCATGACCTTGATGCCAATTCCAAGTTCTCTTCTAAGGTTCAAAGCTGCATGAATGCTACTAAAGGAAGCTTTGGACCAGTTACAAGAAACAAAGCAAACTTGATGGGACAACAAGCACTTCAGGTGCCGGCCGCATCAAATCAAACTTTCGGTTATTAATCTTCCAAAGGAGCAGGATCATCTACTGAGCCATTGGAAAAAGGGGACAATATCGCTGAGATTGTTGAAAATACTTTGGCTCGACTTAGGCTCTGCAGATCCAGAAATCCAGCAATGAAGAAAGATGATGAAGTTTCAAGCATTGGGTCCTTTCCAACCATGCCGCGCGAGTCATTTCTGTCAAATATCAATCTATGGGAGAATCCATGTTATTCTCCATCATCTCTATGTGCATGCCATAGCGACTAATACTTTAACAGTGGAGGAACAACTTGCAAACTTGACAAAGGCGATTGATCGCTTATCAAACTATGTCAAGGATCAAGACGCCCGCATCAGCAAGATGGAAAGCATGATGGAGGGAGAATCTAGCCATGCACCAAGTAAACATCCAGAAGTTCAAGAGATGATCAATACTCCAGCTAAACAAGTAACACCTGCTAAGGAAATCCAAGTTTCTGCTAATGGGGTGATTCCAATTGACCAACTAAAGGAGTTCATTATAGGAACAATCAAGGATAAGTATGAGGTTTCTTCCAACTCTTCTCTTGCATATGATAAGCCATGCACCGCAAGGATCGATAGCTTGAAGATGCCCATCGGTTATCAACCCCTAAAATTTCAGCAGTTCGATGGCAAAGGAAACCCCAAGCAACATGTGGCGCACTTCGTCGAGACATGCAGCAATGCTGGAACATACGATGATTACCTCGTCAAGCAGTTCATTCGTTCTCTCAAAGGGAATGCTTTTGATTGGTATACGGACCTTGAGTCTTGTTCAATAGATAGCTGGGAGCAGCTGGAGCATGTGTTTCTCAATCGCTTTTACAGCACAAGACGCACGGTAAGCATTATAGAGCTTACAAACACACAACAGCAAAAGGAAGAACCAGTCATTGACTTAATCAATCGATGGAGGAATGCAAACCTCAACTGCAAAGATAGACTTAGTGAAGCTTCAGGAATTGAGATGTGCATTCAAGGTATGCATTGGGCGCTTCACTACATCTTGCAAGGCATAAAGCCAAGGACTTTTGAATAGTTGGCAATGCATGCTCGGGATATGGAGCTAAGCATGGACTCCATTGGAAAAAAGAAGGGCCGCCGGTCACCGAACCTCGCAAGGAAAAAGACAAGCAAGAAGTCAAAAGATGGAGCAAAGTTGTACCCAAGGTTGAAAGCAAAGAGTCCATGAATATTGATGCCAAACCTGTGAAGTTCACCACAAAGTTTAGCAAGAAACAAAGTGTGAAGATGACTTTTTTCAAGGATAAGACAGGTCGGAAATCAACTTTGAGAGAGATGTAAGATAGGGAATACCCATTCCTTGATTCTGATGTTCCCGCAATCTTCGATGAACTTCTGGAACTAAAGCGCATTAAGCTATCAGAAATGAAGCGTCCTAATGAAGCTAGAAGAACGAATGATCCAAAATACTGCAAGTACCATCGGCTTTTAGGTCACTCTCTTGAAAAATGTTTTGTCTTTAAGGAAAAAGTGATGGAGTTGGCCGACAAAAGGGAGGTTATACTCGAAGATTAAAAGGAAAATGCAAACCAAGTTTCCATCAGCTTTGGCTCACTAGACCCTATTGTGATCTGCAACTTCACTGAAGGATTCGAAGGGCAAGATGTCATGATCAAGTTTGGCGACTTCGAACCCATTCTAGCAAAAGGATCATTTTCTCCCCCAAAGTTGTGTGAGCAAAGCATGAAGAAAGCATCGGTCGAGGAAGATGATGATGGATGGATATTGGTGACTCGACGAAGGCGTCATAAGGCAAGCCCACGAGACGAACCAGCTAAGAAGCCAACAAGGAAGAAGATGGTAAGGAAGCCAAGGAAGCAAAAAGCAATCAGACGTCCACAAAAGGCAAAGGTGGAGGTTCAATATCACCAAAAGCCGCGTCAGCCAGTGACTCTAGAGGAGTTCCTACCAAGTTGGTTCCGCATGAAGATCCCTAAAGATGATACGAAGGCCTCATGTTGTAATGCTGATAAAGTAGAGGAGAAGAATGAAAGTCCAGAGCCATCTTCACCTGCGAAGTCAGAAAAAACTCACTGAATCTACAGCCGGCATAGCAAATACTTGTGAAGCAAATATCACATTCACAAGTGATGATATCCTACTTTGGGAAGTTCCTCAGAATCGTCCGTTGTTCATGGTTGGATATGTGAATGAACAAAGAGTGAATAGAATCTTGATTGATGAAGGATCCGAAATCAACATTCTGCATATTCACACAATGAACGAACTTGGCATCTCAAGAGAGGATTTGATTGAAAGTCGTTAGATGATCCATGGATTCAACCAAGGGGGGCAAAGGGCAATAGGTGCTACAAAAATAGACCTCACTATTGGAGAAATGACTTCAAGCGCATGGTTGCATGTGATCGATGCAAAGACTTCCTATAACATCTTGCTGGGAAGGCCGTGGATACATGAGAATAAAGTCATTCCATCCACTTATCACCAATGCCTTAAGTATTATGAAGATGGTATTGAGAAGAAAATCATTGCTGATGACAAGCCATTAACTGAATCTGAAGCGTACTGATAAGACCCAAACCACAAGACCCCTCACTCGGAGCCAAGCCAAGTTGATCCAAGACACCCATCTTCATTTGGTGTGGAAGGGTATGGAAGAAGGCTCCAAGAGCGACTTAAAGACTGTGCTTTGGTGTGCCATGGATGGGAGATCACTTAGCCCACTTGGAGAGGCTTCCGGAGCACGTTTGGAGGCAAACCAAGGTGGCACAGGAGGAGGCGGACCGCCCACTCCACTAGGCGGACCGCCCCTCAAACTCTCTGAAGTTTTGACTGCACAACTAGGCGGACCGCCTGTTGTTCAGGGGTGGACCGCCCACTTCTCTGCAAAGCCAAACCAGGCGGGGCGCCTACTTGAGTAGGCTGGGCGCCTACTTGATGGAAGTGTTGCGGGATTTGCTATTTTTATGCTACGTTTTGGACAAGTTTAGCCCTACGAGGCCTTTATTGTTTGAACCCACTTTAGGGGTATTTTTGAGCTTTCATAACATGTAAGTGAAGTCTATAAATACTTCACAAACATCTTTCAAACAATTATCTTACACTTTGATGATTATTGATTGAATGAAAATAGAGTTGAACTCTTGGAAACACTTTTGTCTCTTGGTTGCTTGAATTCACTAGTGTAACCTAGTTGAGTCTTGAACCGCTAACCCGACCATTCGACTTGCGAGTCCAGTGTTGTCTCGAGGGTCGTTGCATAGTGTAGGTCCTCCTTGACGCCGATTCGAAGGTATCTCGGGACAAGTTCCCCGCGGTTACTTCGAAGGGAGTTCGAGAAGTGTCTCGCTCTTCTATCTTTTTGTTCCGCGTATTTGATTCCTATCATCTTGGTAGCAGAGCAAGGCTCGGGTATCGTTTCTACGAACCCCCGACCCTTGATTCTTCGTGCCTAGGTTAGTTTCGTTTTTAGGTTCTTGTTTATTGCTTTTGAAAAGAAGAAAAACTACAAAAAAATTGAAAAGAAGAAAAACACCAAAAAATTTTGATCATAGATTCTTGGATTGTTGCATTCGTTGTTTGATTGTTATTGGGGTTTGTTCCTTATTGGAAACCCGTTCTTTTGGTACCCTAAACACTCGATTTGGAGTTAAAACACAAGAATTGGAATTTTGAATCCCTTGAAAAATTGAAAAGATTGAAACCCTAGCTATGAACATGGTAGATTGTTGAATTTTGAATGGGGTTTGATTAAATTGATTGGGGTTCGTTCCTTGTGATTGAGACAACGTTGGGGTACCTTTGAATTGCTAAAACAACATTGGAATCGTTGGATTTTTGGGTGCAAAGGCCAAGGAAAACGTTGTTGAACATTGCTGAAATTTGCAGTAGGCGGACCGCCCGAAAAGGAGGCGGGGCGCCTACCCAACTCTCTGAAGTTCAGAGGCGGGGCGCCTACTAAACAGGCGGACCGCCCACTCTACTGTGTTTGAACCAGGCGGACCACCTAGTCCAAACAGGTGGGGCGCCTACTTCTGTTGGGTGTGGTTTCGGGTAGTTTCTTCTAGGTTTTCGTGTTTTGTTGATTGCATCGCATCTAGTTAGCACTTCTTTGAGTAATCTTGCCTACTTGAATTGTGCTAACCCCTCTAAGCTATTAGGAACTCAAGCCTAGACCGGAGGTTAGAACTCAAAGAAGACTCGTAGTCTCTTTTGGCTCAAGTCCGCACTTAAAGCGCTATCGTCCGTTAGAGTCCTATTAATTCCACTCACCCCGGAGCTCATTGGGATTTTGAGTTGAGTGATCAAGTTGAGGTTTACTATTTAACTTAGTGAAGCTTTTGGTTCAAGCAAGAGTGAAAAATCCACCACCCACTATACGAGTGATCCGAGTGAAAACTTGTGAGGGAGTGTGTGAGGTTGTTTTTGCTAACGTTTGTTACTTGTGCAGGTACAATGTCTACCGAAGGACAAGATTTCATAAAGGAGGCCTTGGCTAACCTTCTTTCCAAGGTGGACCTCATGAGCCAAAGAATTGAGTCTCTTGAAAAGGGTGCCTCAAGTGCCCTAGTTGAGCAAGGGACTTCCAATGCTCAGTCGGAGAAAGGGGCCCCGAGTGTCCAAGTTGAGAAAGGGACCCCGAGTGTCCAAGTTGAAGTCTCGAGTACTCCAAACTTTACCCCGGAGCAAGTTAGCCTTGTCATTGATATGTTCAGTCAACAACGGGTAAAGGAGGACCGAGAGAGAGTTGATCCAATGTTGGGCAATCCCCAACGAACGGGCATTCCCCGTATCTTAGACAACCCTCCAAGAAACATTCCACTACCACAACCCATCCGAAATGTGCAACCTCTTGAGCAAGTTGATGAAGCTCAAGAAGGGGAGGAAGCCAATCATGGAGATGACGTGTATGGGTTTGATGATCACTTTCAACCGAGGCGAGGTATGAATTGGGGTCGGAATGTGGATAGAGGTAGGGGCCGAGGTCGAGGGCAACCTATGGGGTATGTTGGAGGGGATGTTAGGAGAGATTATGGAGGTTATGGTGGTTATGGGGATCACTATGGAGGCCAACCGGAGCCTTTCCAAGGGGGTCGTGATAACAACAACAACCTCAATAGTGTGAAGCTCACTATTCCTTCTTTCAAAGGAAGTAGTGACCCGGTGGAGTACAAAAACTGGAAATTGGCCATGGAACGGATATTTGAAACCAATGATATGCCCGAGATAAGGAAGACCAAGTATGCAATATCTTCCTTCGAATCTTTTGCTTCTACTTGGTGGGAGTCGGTGAAGAGGAATAGAAGGAGGACGGGGATGGCTATTAATCTTACTTGGGAAGAGTTGATCCGGGTGATGGATGAGAAGTACTTGACTAACCAATACCGGGTTGAGCAACAAAAACGTCTCTATGAGTTGAAACAAGGTTCCAATTCGGTTGGGGAATACTTCAATGAATTTGAGCAAGTCCGAATGAACCTTGACATAGATGATGAAGACCATGAGATGGCCATAATCCGTTTCAAAGGGGGCTTGAACCGAGACATAGCTTCACAGTTGAAGTTCCACAAATATGATGATCTCTACAAGCTATGTGAGGATGCGGTTGAAGCCGAGAAATGGGTCAAAGAGGAGAAATCCTTCCGCTACAAGAGTAGCACTACTACTCCAACAAGCAATACAAAGGGTTGGAAGCCTCCTACCACAAATGCAAGGTCCCCGAGTGCTAGTGGGACGAGTGGTGCCAATGCAAGCAAGGATGTGAAGAAGCCATTTGAGAAGTACACATCCAATGTGGGAGGTAACTCTAAAACCCAATTGAATACTCCTACTTCTTCTTCCATTCAATGTCACAAATGCAAGGGCTATGGGCACTTTTCTAGGGAATGTCCTACGAAGAGGACCATGGTTGTTGTTGGTAATGATGCCTATGAAAAGGAGAGTGAGTCGGAAGATGAGGGGGTAGAGGGAGTAGAGGGAGATGAGGGAGTAGAGGAGAATGGTGAAGATGACACGGTGGAGGATGAGGAACCTCATACTTTTCTAGTAGCGAGGAGGAGCTTAGGAGCTATGGTTGCGGAGGATGGTGAAACCTTGCAAAGGGAAAACCTCTTCCATGCTAGGTGTCGTGTTAAGGGTGTTGTGTGCTCTATGATCATTGATTCCGGGAGTTGTACTAATGTGGTGAGTCAATCCCTCATAACTCAATTGAAGTTGCCTACCATGAAGCATCCCAAGCCATACCGGTTACAATGGCTTAGTGAATGTGGGGAGCTCAAGGTAGTGAAACAAGCAATGATCAAGTTTAAAATGGGAAGTTATGTTGATGAACACTTGTTCGACGTTGTGCCCATGCAAGCTTGCCACCTTCTCTTTGGAAGGCCTTGGCAATTTGACCGGCAAGTGGTTCATAATGGACGTGTTAACACGTACACGCTCCAACATGAGGGAAGAAAGTTTGTGTTGAAGCCCCTAACTCCTAAACAAGTGAGTGATGACTACAATCGAATAAAGGAGTTGAGGGAAGCGGCGAAGGCCAAGTCAATCATTGAGACTAGCCCTTTGTCCAAAAACATGGTGGCAATCCCACCTTCTTCATCTACCGGTGGCATATGTGCCATGATGCAACCGGGCGAGCTCTTAAGAGGTAATGATGGCAACAAGTTTCTCCTATGCTTAGTGCACAAAGGTATGATCCTTAACTCTAATTGTGATTTTTCTTCTAGTCCTTTGCCTAGTGCTTTGAAAAATGTTTTGGAGAACTTTGGGGACATGTTCCCGGATGAGATGCCCGATGGCTTACCTCCCTTGAGGGATATTGAACATCAAATTGATTTTATTCCGGGCTCTCAAATCCCAAACAAGCCGGCCTATAGAAGCAATCCCGAGGATACGAGGGAGTTGCAAAAACAAGTTGATGACTTGCTTTCAAAAGGCTTGGTGAGGGAAAGTTTGAGTCCTTGTGCCGTACCGGTCATTCTTGTCCCAAAGAAAGACGGCACTTGGAGAATGTGCGTAGATTGCCGAGCCGTGAATAAGATAACGATCAAGTATCGTCACCCTATTCCACGGCTTGATGATATGTTGGATGAATTGAGTGGGTCGCGTGTCTTTTCTAAAATCGACCTTAGGTCCGGCTACCATCAAATCTGGATGAAACCCGGGGATGAATGGAAAACCGCATTCAAGACCAAATTCGGTCTCTATGAATGGTTGGTAATGCCCTTCGGGCTTTCCAACGCACCTAGCACTTTCATGCGACTCATGAATCATGTTTTGAAGTCTTTCATCAACAAGTTTGTCGTTGTCTATTTTGATGATATCTTGATCTATAGTAGGACAATTGATGAACATGTTGACCACCTTAGGCAAGTGCTTGAAGCCTTGAGAGCCGAAAAGCTCTATGCTAATTTCAAAAAGTGTGCCTTTGGTGTGGATAAGGTTGTCTTTCTTGGGTTTGTAGTGAGTGCCCAAGGAGTGGAGGTGGATGAGTCTAAGGTAGAGGCCATACGTGATTGGCCTACTCTTACTACCGTGACTCAAGTGAGGAGCTTTCATGGTCTTGCTAGCTTTTATAGGCGATTTGTGAAAGATTTTAGCTCCCTAGCCGCTCCACTCACCGAATTGGTCAAGAAGGACCAACCCTTTGTTTGGGGAGAGCCTCAAGAGAAGGCTTTCCAAGAGTTGAAAGGTAGGTTAAGTACCGCCCCCCTATTACAATTGCCCGACTTTGGGAAAGCATTTGAGGTTGAGTGTGATGCCTCGGGGGTGGGAATCGGTGGTGTGTTAATGCAAGATAGCAAACCCATCGCCTACTTTAGTGAAAAGTTGAAAGGGGCCTCCTTGAATTATTCTACATATGACAAGGAGTTGTATGCCCTTGTGAGAGCCCTTGCCCATTGGCAACATTACCTCTGGCCTCGTGAGTTTGTGATCAAGAGTGACCATGAGTCACTCAAGCATTTGAGAGGCCAAGAGAAGCTCAATAAGCGGCATGCCAAGTCGGTTGAATTTATTGAGTCCTTTCCCATGTGATCCAATACAAGAAAGGGAAGGACAATGTTGTGGCGGATGCGCTTTCTAGAAAGTTTGCATTAGCCACCACTCTCACCTCTAAGCTCATGGGATTCGAGAGCATCAAATTGATGTATGTTCATGATCCAACGCTAAAGAGTGTCTATGATGCTCTAGAGAAAGGGGAGAGAGTTGCAAAGTACCAATGGTCTAATGGATTCATCTTTAAAAATGGTAGAGTGTGCATACCCGAGTCCTCATGGAGGGAATTGCTTGTGCAAGAGGCACATTGTGGGGGACTCATGGGTCACTTTGGGGTAAGAAAGACTTTGGCCGTTCTTCAAGAACAATTCTATTGGCCGAAGATGAGGGTGCATGTGGAGAAGTTTTGCACTAATTGCCTTGAGTGCAAGCGTGCCAAATCTAAATCCCACCCTCATGGGTTATACACCCCACTCCCCGTACCTACTAGTCCGTGGATGGATATATCAATGGACTTTGTCATGGGATTACCAAGGACTAGAGGGGGCCACGATAGCATCTTTGTTGTCGTGGATAGGTTCTCAAAGATGGCTCATTTCATTCCATGCAAGAAATGTGATGATGCTCACCATGTAGCTTCCTTGTTTGTTGAAAATGTTTTGAAGCTACATGGTGTGCCTCAAACTATAGTGAGTGATAGGGACGCTAAGTTCCTAAGCCATTTTTGGCGAAGTTTATGGGGTGCTTTAGGCACCAAGCTCTTGTTTTCTACGTCCCACCACCCACAAACCGATGGTCAAACCGAAGTGGTAAACCGAACCTTGGGTGCTCTTCTTAGGGCCATGACCCGAGGTAAGGCCGGGACGTGGATTGATAGGTTGCCTATGATGGAGTTTGCCTACAATCGTACATTGCATAGCGCTATTGGCATGACTCCTTTTGAATGTGTTTATGGTTTTAACCCCTTGATTCCCCTTGATCTAACCCCTTTGCCAAGGGAAATGGTTGTTAATTTTGAAGGTAAAGCTAGAGCCAAGGCTTTGGTTGAACTACATGCAAAGGCGAAGAAGAACTTGGAGGAATCTTATGCTAAGGTTGCCGCCAAGAAGAACAAAGGACGCAAGAAGGTGGAACTCAAGAAGGGTGACTATGTGTGGGTGCACTTCCGGAAAGAAAGGTTTCCAAACCTTAGGAAAGGGAAGTTGGCACCCCGGGGAGATGGCCCTTTCCAAGTGCTCTCGAAGATCAACAACAATGCCTATGTGGTCGACTTGCCAAGTGAGTATCAAGTTTCTACTACTTTCAATGTTAGTGACTTGGTTCCTTTGAATGTAGGTAATGAAGAGGTCGTGAATGATGATGGAGAGGTCGTGAATGATGATGAAGAGGTCGTGAATGATGCTTCGATTTCGAGGACGAAATCCTCTCAAGAAGGGGAGGATGATAAGACCCAAACCACAAGACCCCTCACTCGGAGCCAAGCCAAGTTGATCCAAGACACCCATCTTCATTTGGTCCAAGTTGATTCCTATCACGTACTGTGCTGATGCTAAATTCTACTTGAAGAATATCATGAATGAAGTCAGGATTGATAACATCGCCAAGACAGCAGATCCTAAGATTTCAATAAAGAAGGCTGAGATTGCAGCTGGGAAAGAAAAAGTTGTAGATGATGAAGATAGAAGCCACTCTATTCAAAGGAAATCATATAAGCAATACTTTGCACCTTCAGGCAAGAAGACGGGATCTACGCTCCGCTACGTCCCAAAACTGAAGGAGAAGAAAGACCAATCATCCGATCTGCAAAGTGATGTATTGAATGGATTAACCCTTCCTATCAAGCGGCTTGATACTTTGACGTTATCCTCAAATTTGCTTGGAAAGTTTGTGGCCCGAAATCCGCCGGAGAATAGTGCACTGCCCACAAAGGGCACAAGCGAGGGTTTTGATCCGAAAGCTTATAAACTATTTGCAAATGCTGGGTATGATCCCAACGAACCATCTAAGTTAGGGAAGCTCTTACCAGAAGGTTCAATGAAGAAATCACGTGAAGGCTTGGGCTTTGAAAAACCCCCACCAGTTTGCATCTCTATAAGGAGGGCAAGCAGCAATTATGTCAGTGCTGAGGATGAGTCTATGCCTTCGAACAAAAGAAAGTCTGTCTTTGATCGGCTCGGAGAACCAACTGCAAGAACTTCTGTCTTTGATAGATTGGGACCATCGAAGAAGAGGAACAAGTAACCATTTCTCCTAACGTCCCAAAACTTTCAAGAGATTGTCAAAGTCTGATCCTTTCAAGGATGAAGCGTCAAGAAAAACTAGTAGTTTCATGTGGAGAAGTGTTAAAGGCAAAGACTCACACTATATTCCACACAAAGGAGCATGAGGAAGACGAAGAAAGCGTAGGATCTTCATATTACATCGTCGCAGAAGAAGAGCAGAATGCTTCATATCCAAAAAATGTCAAGAATGAGTTGGAAAATATTTTTTGGTGTCACCACATATCTTTCAACGACGGAGATATGCAGAAAGATGAAGATGCTAAAGATGCTCCACCTGAGCTTGAAGAAGGAGTGAAGGCGACAGTTGACGCATTGAAAGAGATCAACCTCGGCACAGATGATGAATTAAGACCTACATATATAAGTGCTTTGCTAATGAAGGGATGAAGAAAGTGCTGATGTAGAGCTGCTAAAGGAGTATAGAGATGTCATTGCTTGGAGCTACAAAGAGATGCCTGGTTTAGACCCCAAAGTAGCGGTGCATCATCTGGCGGTTAGAAATGGTGCTCGCCCTGTTAAGCAAAGGCAACGCCGCTTCAGGTCAGAGCTGGTACCCTTGATCGAGAATGAAGTCAACAAGCTTATCGAGGCTGGTTATATTTGGGAAGTCAAGTATCCTACTTGGATTTCAAGTATAGTCCCTATAAGGAAGAAAAATAGCCAAATTCGAGTTTGTGTTGATTTTAGAGATCTCAACAATGCATGTCCTAAGGATGAATTTCCACTCCCCATCCCAGAACTAATGATTGACGCCACTACTGGATATGAGGAAATGTCTTTTATTGATGGCTCATCTGGCTATAACAAGATTCGAATGTCTCCTAAGGATGAAGAACTCACAGCGTTTCGAACTCCTAAGGGAATTTACTGCTACAATGTGATGCCATTTGGCCTGAAGAATGTTGGTGCTACTTATCAAGGAGCTATGCAAAATATATTTGATAGCATGCTTCACAAAAGTGTCGAGTGCTATGTTGATGACTTGGTGGTGAAATCAAGAAACAAGGAGGATCACCTACAGGACTTGAGAACGGTATTTGAATTGCTGCGAAGATACCAACTTCGGATGAATCCTTTAAAGTGCGCATTCAAAGTTACTTCTGGTTAATTCCTTGGTTTCATTGTTCGACACTGACGGATTGAAATCGATCAAGCTAAAGTCGATGCGATTTTGAAGATGCCTGAGCCTAGAAATATTCATAAACTAAAGAGTCTACAAGGAAAATTAGGGTATCTTAGGAGATTCATTTCAAATCTGGCCGGAAGATGTCAACCATTCAGTCGTCTTGTGAAGAAAGGTGTTCCTTTCGAATGGGACCAAGCTTGCAGCAACGCATTCGAGAGCATCAAGTCGTACCTGATGAAACCTCCAGTTTTAGCCGCACCTATACCTGGAAAGCTGCTGATATTATATATTGCAGTATAAGAAAGGTCTGTTGGGGCACTCTTGGCTCAAGAGAATAGTGAAGGGAAAGAAAATTCCCTTTATTACTTAAGTAGGATGATGACACCAAATGAGTTGCAGTACTTGCCAATCGAAAAGTTGTGTTTGGCGCTAGTCTTCTCTATTCAAACGTTGAAGCACTACTTTAAAGCTCATGTTGTCCGACTCATTTCCAAAGCAAATCCTATAAAATTTGTGATGTCAAAACCCGTCCTTAGTGATCGTTTGGCGAGATGGTACCTCCAGTTTCAACAATTTGAGATTGTATACGTCTCTCAAAAAGCGGTTAAAGGACAAGCATTAGCAGACTTCTTGGCAGACCATCCGATACCTGATGATTGGGAGCTCGCTGATGAATTAACTAATGAAGATGCAATGGCCGTCAAAGTTCAACCATCGTGGAAGATGTACTTCGACAGTGCTGCACGTCATGATGGAGCTGGCGCTGGTGTGGTTTTCGTAACTTCTGAAGGAGAGGTTTTCCCATATTCTTTCACGCTGACACAACGTTGCTCTAATAACGTCGTAGAGTATCAAGCACTCATACATGGTCTCGAAATGGCAGTCGACATAAAGCAGTTACAGTTGCAAGTATATGGAGACTCTAAATTGGTAATCAATCAGCTTCTGGGTAGCTATGAGGTAAGGAAACCAGAGTTACAACCCTATCACAATTATGCACAAAAGTTAATAGGATGGCTTGGGGATGTAACTCTCCACCATGTGCCGAGAAAGGAAAATAAGAAGGCTGATGCCTTCCCGGCTTTGGCATCAATACTTGCCTTGCCTGAACGGACGCAAGTTACTATCTTCCAAAAATAGGTAGTACCACTGTTTGATGAAGGCGTAGATGGTGAAAATGAGCTTCAACGTCTTGTTGCTATTTCCGAGGCAGAGAAGGAAGACTGGCGGAAGGCTATAATTGATTACCTCAGTCACGGAACCCTTCCAGAAAATCCGAGAAGGAGAGCCGAAATCCGTCGTAGAGCACCCCGTTTCCTTTACTACAAGGACACTCTATATAGAAGACCATTCAAGGGAGTACTTTTGCGATGTTTAGGAGATGATGAAACACTTCAAGCTCTGGAAGAAGCACACTCTGGGGTATATGGATCACATCAGTCTAGGCCGAAGCTTCACTTCCATATAAAAAGGATGGGGTACTACTGACCAACAATGGTGAAGGATTGCTTGGACCATGCTCGGAGATGCAAAGCTTGTCAGCTCCATGCAAACTTCATACATCAACCACCTAAAGTATTGCACCCAACGGTCGCGTCTTGGCCATTTGATGCTTGGGGACTAGACATTGTTGGACCATTGCCGAAGTCTTCTGAAGGACACGTGTTCATATTAGCTGCAACTGATTACTTCTCAAAATTGGAAGAAGCCATCGCTCTCAAGGAAGTAAAGAAGGAGAAGGTTGCAAAATTTTATCCGAGTAAACATTATTTATCGCTTCGGTATCCCTCGTTATATAATAACGGATAATGGCAAGTCATTCGATAATAGACTAATGAATAAAATATGTGATCTCTTTGGATTCAAGCAGCGCAAATCTTCCATGAACAATGTTGCCGCCAATGGCCTAGCCGAAGCATTCAACAAGACCTTGTGCAACTTGCTTAATAAGGTTGTTTCCAAATCCAAGCGAGATTGGAATAAAAGGATGGAAGAAGCTTTATTGGCGTATAGGATAACTCACCGCACACCAACACAAGCAACTCCTTACTCGCTTGTTTATGGAGTTGAAGTTGTGTTGCCACTGGAGCGTCAAATACCATCTTTGAGACTTGCTCTCCAAGAAGGGCTCACTGATGAAGAAAATGCTCACTTACGCCTTGAAGAGTTGGAGGCTCTTGATGAGAAAAGACTCGAAGCTCGGCAAAGCCTTGAATGTTATCAAGCTCGTCTATCTCGTGCTTTCAATAAAAAGGTTCGCCAGAGATCTTTCCAGGTTGGTGATCAAGTTCTTGCAGTAAGAAGACCCATCATCACTTCCCATAAATCTGGGGGCAAGTTCACTGCAAGATGGGACGGACCGTATGTTGTGCAAGAAGTCTATACAAGTGGTGCTTATATGCTTATTGATGCTGAAGGAAAAAGACTCAGTCCCATTAACGGGAAATTCTTGAAGAAGTACTATCCTTGAACTTGAAATGCTCCTCGACACACGAGCCTAAACTGCAAGTTGAAATGCTCCTCGATGCACGAACCTAAACTGCAAGTTAAAATGCTCCTCAACGCATGAGCCTAAACTGCAAGTTGAAATGCTCCTCAACGCACGAGCTTAAACTGCAAGTTGAAACGCTCCTTGAAGCGTGAGCTTAAACTGCAAATCGCCACGCTCCTTTGATGCACGAGCATAAACTGCATAAAATTCCTGGCCCGCAAGAGTCTAAACTATGCACGCCCTAAAAAAAAGTCCACTAGGTTGAAAACCTCGAAAGAGGCGGCCTAGGAAAATGTTAGGACAACAAAAAAACAAAGGGAAAAAAGATACATACCTTTTATTATGAACTACGTAATGACTTGATCCTCTCCATCGAGGTACGTAGGCAGCTTAGAGCTCAAATTCTAAGTTCAGTCGCCCAAAAAAAAGAAAAGTTCTTTCCCTTGTCAAGTTTTATTATATTATTTATGGCCAAGTTTTAATTGTTAAAGCTTACAACCTAAAGAGAACGTGATTTCCTGCCAAGGTATTTCAAGTTCTGAGTCATGTTCAAGTCGCTATCCCAGGAAAGTTTAGAGAGACTTGGCTCAAGATATTTGATTTGTGGAGGGAGGATATCTTTTCGACTTTCTCAAATTCTTCAAGCATGGCAAGTGAGAGATGCTCCCCAAAATTCAAATAATAATAGTTTAATAGGGGCAACACTCCGAAGCAAAATGGCAGTTTAGATGGGATGATTATAGTCCTTCAGTAGGCTGCCAAGTCTTCAAGCTGGAGTCTTCAAATTCGCCAAGTCTTCAAGTTGGAGTTGGTCAAGTCTTCAAGTTACAATCTTAAAACTCGCCAAGTCTTCAAGCTGGAGTCTTCAAGTTCGCCAGGCCTTCAAGTTGGAGTCTTCAAACTCGCCAAGTCTTCAAGATGGAGTTTGCCAAGTCTTCATGTCGAAGTCTTCAAACTTGCCAATTCTTCAAGTGGGATATTCAAATCTTACAATCGTTCAAGTTGAGGTCTTCAAATATGCCAAGTCTTCAAGTTAAGATCTTCAATTCTTTCAAGTCCGAAAAGTCTTCGAGTTGAAGTCTTCAAGTCCATCGGTCTTCAGGTTGATGTCATTAAACTATGGCAAGTTTTAAAAGTTGAAGTGCTCAATTCAAGGAGCCTATGAGTTTCTCGAGTCTTTGGGATGAGGTTTTCAGTTTTGCTTGTCTTCAAGTTGTTCTTCCAAGTGACTTCTTCCATGGGATGGTCGTCGTTAAAATGGGGGTGCGTTGCCACCCCAATTACCTTAAACTTAACTTTCTCATGAGTTTTGCTCCCAAATAAGTCTTTCATGGGATTGTCGTCGTTAAAGTGGGAGAGCATTTCCACCCCAATCACCTTAAGCTTGACTTGCCTATGAGTATCGCTCCAAATAAGTCTTTAATGGGTTGTCTTCGTTAAAAAAAAGGTTGACTTCTTTCATCTTTTGGCCTACAACTAAAGAAGAGCAAGAAATACAAGAAAGAAAGCACCAACAAAAAGAAAGAAATTACTAGCTAAAAATTGTCCAAAGCGATTGTTTGCTGCTTCTTTCCCTTCTAAAACAAAACGGTGGCAATCAGTTCGGCAATATTCATGGTGAAGCGATCATCATGCAAAATAAGGCCCAATTAAAATATTCCTGGGAGCTATTTGACTTAAATAGAGGCTGAACAATCACATTACATGGGAACGTCGATAGCTTCTTATGAGTTTCTGTTGAGAAAGAGTTTCACATGAATGTATTGATAAGAAATTATTGGGCAGATTCTCGACTACAATTAATTTATGTCTTGATGAGTGTAGAAAGAAAGGTTGGTGCCACGTTCTTGTGATTACTATGAAATATGATTTAAAGAAGGTGGCAAAGAATTTCTTTCCAATCTTTGATCATCATTGTACTTTACGCAAAGACAAGGAAAAAAAAAAGAAGAAGAAAAGAACGGAAGAATTTACCTGGACACTGATACTTCAAGCCGTCACGGATGAAATGCCAGAGCAAAACGTGAATTACGTATTGCAAAATCCCGAAACGCAGTGCAAATTGTTATTGCTATGGAAAAAAGAAGTACATGTCCTTATATAGAGGTTTGGAGGCGGCAAAATTTTCTCATCCCACTTGAAGTTGGAGCGGTATATATAGGCTATGCAATTCTAAAAGGAATATGATTTGATATTAGGATAAATAAGTGCCGACTTGTGCGTGATGTTCTCAATATTAGTCTTAGTTTCTTAATCTGCCCAGGAGTAATTAATGTCAAAGAGTTAAGTAGCCAGTAGTCACGTGGGCACCAAAAAGTGCTAAAATTTACGCAAATAGGCTACTTTGCGTAGCTATTTAACCTTTAATCCCCCAAAAGGGTGTTAACAAAAATAGCACCCATGCAAAAAAAAAAAAAAAAAACTTGGGATTTGTACAAGTAGGCAGTTTTGCACAGCGATTGAACATTTCATCCCCATGGCAGGCCTCTAGGACGCGGTTAAAATAAAACAAGAATGGATATTGGTAGAGATAATGGTTAAGTTCATTTTACGCGAGATCTACGGCTATGTTTGAAAAGGAAAAATTTGAACTACACCAACAGAGGCGATTGGTAAACAATTCTATTGGTGCTTCAAGTTACGTCCATACACTTTGCGTCCTGACATGCCTTGAAGCAGGAGGCATTTGTAGACAATCAAATTTTGTTGGATCTAAATCCATAAAATATATGGCAATATATTAAATTAAAGACATATTGGTCCAAATAAGTGCTACGGGCTAATATAATTGGGCTAGTTATTTAAATATAATAAAAGTCCAATCTTGTTAGGCTAGCCCAACTAGCCTACGGCCCAATGGATATAAGTTTTCCTAGAGGCCCAAAAATGTGCCACATGGCAAGTGACGTAGAGCCAAGTCAAATGAAATAGCCAATTGGATCATGCCACACCTCAAATGATGTGGCAATCTAAGTCAAACCCAAAGACCAATGAAAATACGCCACGTGGACATGTGACATGTTATGGCCAATTAAATACGGCCTTGTCACTGCTTAAATCTGATTGGCCGGTCCACGGGTCAAGGCCCGTCAGGGTTTCTTGGTGGCTAGTCCACCCCATATCTATATAAAGGGGTCAAATCTCTTATTTCAGATCATAAGAAATCAGAAGCAAGAATCCATAACAAGAAGCAAGAAAGAGCTCGTGGATCAAAGCAAGAGATTTCTACAAAAGCTAGAAGCACTCGAGTATTTCTCTACAAAGTTCTAGAGATCAAGACAAAGATTCGAGATCAAGCTTCAAGCCCTTGAATCTAAGTACAAATTCAAGATCAAGACCAAGTTCAAGACCAAGCTCCAAGCCCTCAAGCACTCAACAAGTCAAGATCAAGATCAAATCCAAATTCAAATCCAAACTTCAAGATCAAGCTGAAAAGCCCTTGAAGTTATTATTTTGAAAAGATGAATCAGAGGAATCATAGAGATTGTAACACTCATATTTTGATAAATAAAATATAGTGTTGCAATATTTTCCTGTCTCGATATTTATTTTCTTGACGCGAATTTTGTTGTTACAGTGATATCTCTGTTTCTAGCAGCGTTCTGATCATAAACATTACAAGGACATGCTGATGTTGTTAGGCTTGAGCTTGTTCAGCATTTCAATTTTTTGCTATTTTGTAGATGATTTTGAATTGTGTGAAGTAATGTGGTTTACAAAAATACTTATCATTTATATAGAGGTTGGTACCAAGAGTTGCACCTTTTGGGTGAATATTTGCACAGTTTGGACTTGATTTGCACCCTTTGGGTGAATTTTATTTCAAGTGTTAAAAAAAGATAAAAAAGTTGCAAATTAAATAGAAACGACATACTTCCATTCAAATTAAAAAAATGATAACAATATTAAAGCAACAAGCAACGGACGACATAAAATTCACATTGAAGTGGATATAACCCAAACCTCCACATATAAAAGCTAAACCAGCTAACAAACATTCACTAAATCTACTAGTGCATCCGAGGGTTGCTACTAGTAGATTTTTTACCTAACAAACATTCACTCGCCAAGGTTCGGTTCAATTTTAATAGATTTAGTCTCTTCCTTATGCGGCGGCATAAATATTTCACGCAATTTTGAAAAATCCTTGTCCTCTCTCAGAGCTTTCGTACTGCCTTTAGCTTGTTCTTTGCGTGTTCCAGTTCTTGTTCTTTGTGATTCAGCTTCTCCTTTAGTGTTACAATTCTTTTCTCCGAATATGCAATATCTCCTTGAATACTTGTTATTTCTTTTTGTAAAAGTTCCTTAACTTTATTCACATACTCAAACTGTTCAATTTTCTCCTCTATCCCGATTTCCACTGCCTATAAAAATGTAAACATATTTATAATGGCAACACTAAAAAAAAGAAATGACAAGAAAATAAGCTAAGACTAATACCTTGGTAGGGTTTGATGAGGTTCCTTCATCACATTGATGGTAAACAATAGACTCAACGTACCATAATCCTTGGGTGATGACAACTTTCCGCTTCATAGCTGAATCTGAAAATCTAAACCAGTAAAAATCCAGACGATCTCCTTCCTTTAAACCATTTTCATTAACAAAATTTCGCCAGCCAGATCCCAAACTAGTCACTCTACCTCTACGGCGACCAAATTTAAGCTTCCAAATTTTCCATCACAGTCAAGAAGACAAGTTTGCACTGCAACCTCAATAAATTTACTAATTCTTGCAGGCAGATACTGTATTGAGACACAATAATAAAATTAAAGTCCTATATAAATAATTTTAAGATAATTATAAGAAGTTCAGTGATAAGTTTAAAGATAAGTACCATAAAACCCATCAAGATGTACTTCTTGGACATGAGCATCTCGAAATTTAGACGTCATTCTATTTTGATTTGCTAATGCCACCAGCTTCCTTAGGAGTTTTTAGGTGAGATATGTAAAAATTTGGTAGCTTCCCTTGTAAGCTTGCTTTTTGATGTCTCTTTCTTTTTGTCACTCTCTTTTAATGACAATAAGTTTCCCTCCGAAATAATATCCCGCCCAAATTAAATGATGCCTTCCAATCATAAATTTGTGTACCACCACTTAACAGATCATGCTATACCAGCAAATTGATACTAAGTTCAACATTTTAGCGTGAAGGGCATGGGTTCGAACCTTCATATAGGGAATAAGTCATTGTTGTTTTTTTTTTTGAACTTCTACAATTTTTCACATGACTATTTTTAGTCTAGGTCCCATACCGGAATTTGTATGAAACATTGCAGTGCTTATAATGACTAATCATCTCTTCGTCTAGCCAAGTGATGGAGTACTTTGCAAATGTCCCTATGGGCTTGGCAAATGTAAGCTTTGATCTTACTTGTGTTGGCCTGTCAGAGCAACTAGCCTTACCCTTAGGGGCTAAATTAAAGTTACTCCATCACTTTTTCTATCATCGAAAGATGCATAAGGTAGGACGTCTTTTTTCTAATCAACTTCTTAATCAAGTTTTATAGTCAAGTTAGTATAATATAGACAAGCAACGATAACTCCATGTAACATTGGAACGTATATCGCTTTTGTTCCTTCCTTTATAATATGTACATCATAATTTTAGTTGTTACTAATTGCTAATAGAAATACGCATACTCATTACCATATACAAGACAAGATATGGGAGAGTATCAAATGAATGTACTTCGAAAAGCATAGTAATATTAAGTGCATGAAATAAGAGCCAAATGATGGCTAATTTGTCCAACAAAACATTCAAAATACAATAGCTGCAAATGATGTCTACTGAGTTAAAATAACAAAATGTTAGGACTAGCAGCTTCGATTACTTCATGTGCTTAATATTTCTCGAAATCAGTTTCCCAACCCAGTGGCATTCTAAGCTTACAAAGCTCAACAGTTAGGATACCCCTTTCACAAGTAACTTCCAACTCACCATAGCCATAGATGCTATATAGAGATCTGTAATCCCAGTAACTATAGCTAGTCCTTATACAAAATCTGATCTTAAGAATAGTGTTGAAGCGCTGCGGACGAAGCATTTGTCTTAACACAAGTCGACAAATAATTATATATAGTCTACCATCTTCTTCATTCCATATCCTGCGAAGCTCCTCTGTTGCACGATCTTATTGCCCCGTACAAATTAATGCAATTCCACAAACATAGACAGCCTTGTCAATACAAGATTCAGCAGCTGCATGAAGGATGGGTAATTCTTCATCATGACTTCCCTCGTAAAAAAACTTGCATGTACCAAACAACGGAGATCCATAGTCAATTCGTGCTTCATGCTGCCTTCTTAAAAAACCAATTGTTGCAACATCGGTATTGGGTAGTTTATAACTGATACTTTCTAGATTAAGATAGCATTGCATTCTTCTTGAGAACAATATGCGTCGAAAATTCCAGCAACTGCAAAACAAAATTCATAAACTATTTTATAACTAATTCAATATTTTTGGTATCAAACAACTCATAGCAGCTCTAATATGGTGTGTTTCACATTTTCTATGTATGCATTGAGTTTGGAAGAATACAAAATCATATGGCAAGTTAGAATAACAATCTAGGAAATCAATCAGCTAATGGATAGGGGCAGATTCATTATACGAATCAACGAGGCAAGGACAAAAATTACTTTTTTAATTAACTACCTTCATGTAATCTAGGTCACTTCTCGTCCAAGGATGAACTCTTTTTATTTTTATTTTTACTCGTACAGGTTGGGGTGTGGCCATCATGCAATCTAATTAAGATGAAAAATCCTTTTTTGATTACCTAACTTCATGTAATCTAGGTCACTTTTATCATTAGTCATCTAAGAATACTTACAAAATGTAAACTCCAGTATGAATAAAATCATATGTGGGATCTACGTCAATAAGCTTCCAATAGAGCGAAAAAATTTCGTGGTTTTTTTTTATTTTTCTAAAAAAAATAAAGTAATTAGTACTTACACTTCAGATATGTTCTTCAACGATGTTCTTGATCCCTCGCCGCTAACCACTTTCTCGATGATAATTTCCTTAATCTCAGTGGGCAGACTTGAAAGGGATGGTTCGTCCATTGTGATCTTTTAAAGGAAACAGCAGATTTCAAATGAGCTTGTGAAGTCTCTTCCTATTCTTATTTAAAGAGAAAAGTGGAAGGCAAGTTGCAGAGGGGTTAGTTTTTCATTTATTGCTTCATTTACTAAAAAAGTGAAAAAGAAATGATTCATGTTTGGTGGAAAGTGGTATTTCATTCATTATAAAGGGTGGTGCATGAAACAAATTCGAGGCTCAAGAAAACGTTCTACACCATGATAGCTCTTAGTGGAGTGGCATAAGTAGAATTTTTTGTAAGCGGAGTCAAAACAAATCTTTAATTTTGAAACAATTATAATCTGCAGATGGTAATATTAACTTGCTAATTGTAGCTAAGCGTTTAATGTTAGGATCCTTGGCAGATTGCCAAAATTGATAAAGTATCCAAGTTGTATATTAACTTGAAATAATCGATTTTAAAAAGTGTTTGCCATAGGACTCCCTTTGACATATTGTGGAAAAATTATGAGTTGAGCACAAAAACAATCAGTCTAATGAGAAAGGACATGATAAAGTTTTGCCATCGATTAATAAGCGCCCTCAACACAAAAAAAATAAAAAACACATCAACCCCCATGCATGCATAAATCTTCAGAACTAAAAACTCCATTCAAAATCATCAGGCTGGCTACCAAGATTGAGATCATGCTAGCTACATAGATTGAGATCATGCTGGCTACCAAGATTAAGACCAAGCTGGCTATCAACATTGAGATCATGTTGGCTACCAAGATTGAGATCAAGCAAGGCCACATCATGTGGTATTGCAAAATTGTATTCCTGCATCCAAATTTAGAAGACATTCAAAGAACTCTCAACAAAATCCAATGAAGTAAATAGTGTAAATCCTTATTAATTATAGTTGTACCTCAATTCTTGCACTTTATGATTCCTCGCGCCCTTGTGATGTACCAACATTGTTTTGCTGCAATTTAAGTTAGAACAAAGTCAAAGACTAAGCCAATTAAATCCAACAAATGCAATTAGCTAAAGTGACAACTCAAATGAATTAAAGCGACATTTAAAATGATATTTTTATTTTATTTTAAGAAAATGACATCAACGTATATAGATAGGAAAACGAGTATGATAGCATAATTAAAATGATTAGTACCTCATTTCTTGCGCTTGTTGATCCCTTCCCCCCCCCCCCCCCCGACCTCTTTTTTAACCATCTTTACTTCACTTTCCTTTACCCTTTCCTCCACCCATAGTACCAGTCCTTCTTGCTGCAGCCCTTCTTCTTATTTCAAAGCCTGATTTATACCGGCATTCTTTTGGCCTTCCACATCTGTGCTTCATTTCAAAGTCTGATATATTTGGTCCACCACTTCTATTCCCAGCTAAATTTGGTCCACCACTTGCATTGTCATCGGAATTAGGTACACCACCTCCATTCCCAGCTAAATTTTGTCCAGCACTTCCATTCCCAGCTGCGACACCCGCCGTATTTCGCACTATCATACTCTCATCCCAATTCAAAAGATCTTTTGTCGCCTATAGAATTTTTTGCTTTAAATATTCTATCTTCACTTCACTGTCTAATGCTATATCTCACGCACTTTGAAAATACTTCAAGTACTCCCTGTACATCTTGTACTCATTCGTCATGGTAGGGTAGCTTCTAAAAAAGAATTTTTTCACGTGCGGACAAACAACATCTCCTCTCCACCTTTTAAAAATGTACCTCTCGTTAAAGTGTTCAATTTCTTAATTGCCATTACCTTGAGAATGTCGCAGCAAACAATCCCTTTTGATTCGAAGGATTTGCAATTGCACTCAAAATATTCGCCCTATGGTCTGTGCTCAACCCTGTAGACGAATTGATTTATGTAATAATAGCTCCTAATTGAGGAGTCTACTATGTCATATGTCTCTACAACTTCCACAACTACAACGTTTTGGGGGATGCCTAGTTCACAGTGATACAGTTTCCTTAGCTCAAGCTGAAAACATTCGAACAATGTTCGAGTATAAGCTTGTTGAAGCTGTACCTCCCACTTAAACATAGACTCACACCTTGTCATGGTGTACCGAGACTTATATTCACAGCCAACTCTTTCTCATATTTATCTCTCAAAGCAACCTCATATTGCTGCACAAACTGAGTCAACATGGTTTGCCTGTTCACATATCCATCAAAGAAGGCATGCATTCCTTCAATTCTTTTTGTGGATAACATACCAGCCCAAAAGTAGTGGTTTAGGTATAAAGGCACCCATTTTTGGCGATCAACGTGCAGCTTCATGAACCAGTCATTTCCTATAAAATCATATAACACAATAAAGTTATTCCATCTACGCTCAAACTCAAAAATGGTAATGCTATCAAGGACAATGGATTTAAATTCTCCCTTTGCAGTTTTATATGCAGTCCCCATACCCCCGAGCCTATAAGGCAACTTAGAAAATATGTGCGCTTTCACATTGGTTCGTCAAGATTACATTTGGACAAACATTCCCCGTAGCTCTAAGCCATGTAGAGAATATCAACTTGTTATTTTCTGCATCCTCACTAGCAAGAAGTGCACATCCAAGAAGTATAGACTGGCTATAATGATTAATACCAACAAATGATGCAAATGGCATGTTAAACTGATTGACTAGGTAGGTAGTATCGAAGCATACTACATTATGGAACTCCTCGTAGGAATATTTGCAATGTGTGTGAATCCACACAACGTTCCTAAGCCTACCAATATTATGCACATCAATCATGTAGAAAAACTCCATATCCTTAGCCTTCATGTCACCAAAGAACTTACATAAGGTGTTTACATCGCCTTCTTTCTAGTCAAGCTTCCTGGCCTTGAGAAAAATTCCTACAGTCTTTGGGGGTACAACCCATGTTTTCAGATCCACCAGCTCTAACCTCAAGAAGTATTATGGTCTTAGAAGGCCTTACGCCAGCCCTGTCATTAGCTCTAAGATCCCTCATACCAGAATTGATAATAGATCTATGTCGGGGCATCAGCCGTGATAAGGTAGGATCCAAATCATGATTATGCTTCCTAATGACCTTTTTCAATCAACATGAACCATCTAAGTACAACTTGGCATTAATCTTAGTTGGGCATCCTGTCCTCTTAGAGGTTCTTTGATCTTTTGGAATCCTTGACTTGTCACATACATATACAACATAGAAAGCACGGTCGCGAGCTTTTTTGGTAGTTGATCTTCTAATTACACAAAAGCCTTTTAATCTTGCATGTTCTTTATAGAACTCAAACAAAGAAGATCGCATACTAAAAACCATATCAGTAACTGGACCTACTAATAAGCGAGACTCAGTAAAGTACTTATCATCCGAATGTTCTCCATTGCATGGTATGTCTTCATCTTCACATTCATTTTCATTTTCATTAATGTCCTAATCTTCATCATCCCCTTCAAGATGGTCTTCCTCTTGATCATCCTCATCTACATTCATCCAATCATTGAAAGTGCTGACTGAATCAATGCGTCAGCCTAATTATCTTCATTGT
This sequence comes from Petunia x hybrida, assembly GCA_037355625.1. NCBI lineage: Eukaryota > Viridiplantae > Streptophyta > Magnoliopsida > Solanales > Solanaceae > Petunia > Petunia x hybrida. Next base: position 838,372 of record JBBBVM010000475.1, read on the forward strand.
TCAAGCTATCATCGGATGTTATTCCTAGGGCATGGTACAATTGAATCCTAAGTTGATCATTTCCACCGCCTCCAGACGAGTTCATTTTTTAAGTTAAAAATTTGATTTTGATTGAAAACGTCTAATGTTGTGAGTGAGAGTATTAGTGAATTTTTAATCTATTTTAAACCATATAAAAAGATCAAGATGTATAAATTTTTCCTAAATTTTTTGGAGGAAAACTAGTTATAGACGTATGCACAAAGTATAAACGTATAAAAATACGGTAGCATTTAATTAGGCGTGCAACATTTGGTGGATCAAGGCAATATATGGCGTGTTGGGATTGTAATATTTAACAGCATGCTTAGCAGTCATCATTACTAACACCGTTTAGAGCCTAATTTCTGTTAAGGACAAAAGGGTCATTTCACCTAGTATGGCCATTTTAGGTCCATAGAGGTATGGTCATTTAGCAGCGTCCTAAAGTTTTCCCACTATATTCCTAAATGATCGCTAATAACTTTATGTCTTCAACATATGCTTCTTTAATTTGTTGTGACTCCAATCTCCAAAACCTTCAAAAAGTACAAAAAGAATTCCTTAGAGAAACTAAATAGATAGTGAAATGACAATATAAACTACCACAAGTACAGAAATTCTCTATAGAGAAACTACATGTAAGCTAAAAGATCAATTTTATTAACTTTTGCGCGTATATCTGTTCTGACAATATCATAAATTACCATGAGTAATTAGTTCAAGAATCTTTCAAATGGAAATGCACGAAATTGTGAAAGAAATGGACATAATTTCCTACACCACACTGAAACTTAACTTAGTGAGCAAAGACCAAAATTTATTTCAAATGTTCATATAAATGGCCCTACAACCATCTAATAACACTTGCTGCTCCATATCTATAAAAATTAGTTGGGCAGTAGATAGGTTACCCTGATGCAAGATGTGACCCAGACACCAATAATGCTACTTAAAAGGCTTGGCACAGACGGATGTCCTTGTATCACTTGGTATTGTTTAAAGATCTCTACAGTAATAGATTGAAACGACCTCGGTCAGTCGTTTCGGAAGTTAGGACTCCGATTGGCGTGCCGATAATTTTAAAATATTCGTAATATCCATTAGGACCAGTCTGTAAAATTTGAGCTAAATCAGACCTCGTTTGGTACGTATCGGAAGAAGATTTCAGATTTTATGATAGATAAATATTAAAAACAGATTTTCGAGCTCGGTTTTGCCGAATGAGCTCCGATTCAAAATTCGAAAGCGCCGTTGGGTTCGTATGATTATTTATGACCATTGTGATTTTTCGAAAGTGAATTTCGATGTTGTTCGGCTAGTTTCTGCTAAAATGCCGAAAGTTAAATAATTTGACTTCTTTTCATTTAAATTCGCATCTTGAGTTTCGAGAGTCCAATTTGAGATCCGCCTGCGCGGGTATGTTACATATATTTTGTATAACTTGTATGCAAAAGTTGGGATTATTTCGAATATCGTAGGGTACCGTTATAATTTTCGTTAAGAAAAGAAAATAAAATAAAAAAAATAAAATAAAATGGGAAAAAGACAAAAAAATTGAAATGAATGGCGGTTGTGAAGATGAGCTCATCTAAGCTCATCTTCTTTAATTGAAGCAGCAAAAAACGTAACATTAGCAGAGAAAAAGAAAAAAAAAAAAGCAGTGAGGAAAAAATGCTAGAAAATGAAAAAAGGGGCCGGAGAAAAGTAGAATTTTCACCCTGAAACATTCAGGTAATGATCCTAATATATTATTTGAGTTTATTACGTATGTTTGAATATATTTTTACGGTAAAAATAGGGATCTTAGACATCGCCCTAATGACGTAAATTGATAGTTTAAAGGGTCAAATGGACCCCGATAATGAAATTGATTATATATTCGTACTCAGTGAGTTATGGGAAACTTATAAATGTAATTTATTTGGTGTTTGGTTATGTGGCCTTAAACCCTGTACATAGGTCTGGCCTGCGTATTGCGTATGCGAATAGGGTATCAGGTTCTTAACCGGATTGCCCTAAGATGTGAGGAATGAAGCCTTTAGCCTAATGTGATATATTTTTCTGCTTATTGAACACAGTGGGATCGTTTGGCAATGAATTCAAAGAATAAAGCGGTTGTTAGGTAGCAGTGTTAACTTCAGAACGAGGTAAGTGTTTATATCCATTTCTTTGGAGGCACCTGGCCTCGTGGATTTTCTACCACGTGTTCCTTACGTGTGTAGCTGCCGATAGGCGTACTCATTACGCCTTAGCTTTGGATTTATATTCTATATTATATGTTATGTCCTGTTATTGGTATTGCATTGAGAATCTGAGTATTGTACTTTGGCTGTGAGTTGGTATATACTTTCCAGCTGTCGATGAGAGTCCCGCGCTGGTGATGGGTTATTATTGCATCATGTTGCATTCGTATGCACATTGCATCATATTGAGGGTAGGAGGATTCCGCCCCCGGAGCAGGAGGATTCCGCTCCATTGCATCATATTGAGGGTAGGAGGATTCCGCCCTCGGAGCAGGAGGATTCTGCTCCATTGCATTATATTAAGGGTAGGAGGATTCCGCCTTCGGAGTAGGAGGATTCCGCTCTATTGCATCATATTGAGGGTAGGAGGATTCCGCCCCCGGAGCAGGAGGATTCCGCTCCATCTATTTGGCACATGTGACACCATTGCATCATACTGCATTCGTCCCATTTCATTGCACCGCGTGCTGACTATTGTGTGACTATCGCGTGGTGTTTTATATAGGCGGTATGTATACCATGTTGTGAACGTATCTCAGTTTGCCTATATATTTCTGGCTCGTATCCCGGGTTGCACGTCGCGACAATATAAATACATGGATCGGATCGGGTTGCACGCCGCAACAAAATAAATATACGGATCGGGTTGCACGCCACAACAGTATAAATATACGAATCGGGTTGCACGCCGCAACAGTATGAATATATGGATCGGGTTGCACACCGCAACAGGATGTATTTCTGATTATCGACATGTTCAGGATATCTATATGTTCTGTCTACCTTATGTCCCTGGCTGTTTATGATTCCATACGTGTTTTTAGTTATTATTTGGCTTTGCCTGTTTATAGTTCAAATAAGATGGATTTAGTTTATCTGTTTTTCTTCTCCCTGGCTAGCTATCCTATTCTTTGAGGTGGCTAGTCTGCCCCACTTATTGAGTCCTTTTGATTCACCCTTGTTTGTTGTTTGTTTCTTGTCTATCTATTTCGTTTCGGCAGGTTCGCTCCAGGATTGAGTTCGCCACGTTGTTCAGGAGCGAAGACGACTTCAGCTGTCAGGGTGAGCCAGCTTTTATTCCGGATGGCCACCAGTTTATTGTTTATTATTTCAGCTGCATTTTGCTCCCTTCAGGAGGTATCTGTCTTCTTTTGTACTCTTAGATGTCTAGTCTGGATAGCCCTAAACCTAGTATGTTGGGTAGTCAGTTGTAACTTCTTTTTTTACAGCTCAGAGGTATCAGTATGTCTGTGATTTTTTTTTAAGTCTTATCCTTATTGGTGAATTGTTATATTTATTTTTCTGATGTAATTGGTAAGGGTTCGCTCGATGAGTCTAAGGGAGGATTTCGGGTGCCCGCACGGCCTAAACGGATTCCGGGTCGTGTCAGTTGGTATCAGAGCCCGGTTTAGAGTCTATCCAGACTAAGACAGTGTCTAGTAGAGTCTCGCTGATGGGTACATAGACGTCCGTACTTATCTACGAGAGGCTATGATGGCATTTAGGAAGTTTCACTTCCTTCTTTTCTGATCATGTGTCGGTCTAGGATGCAAAAGTATTTTCGTTAATTCCTTCGTGGTAATTGTGAACCCTCGTGTGATAAATCAGCAAACAGTATGAGTTTAAGACGAAGCAGTCTAGCCTGAGGCTAGTACTGACGAAGCGCCGAGAATTGTCGTGTTGACGATCCGGTTGCGTAGGCCCCAACTGTACGAGCTCGCGATCGGAAGGGGAGCAGGGCCTTGTGGTTCCTTTCGCTCTCTATGATGCTTTTATGAGAATCTTGGCGATGCAGGTACCGTAAGAACTTATGATTCGGTGGACAGCCTATCAGGTTGCCGCATGTGCAGGCGTTTGATCTTAGGGAGCTCCTTTTTCGGTTCTTTATATTGATGCAGTGAATTATATTCCGGAGACAGCATATGTTGTACCTCTAGTCATTCTGGCTGGTTAGTTAGCCTGAGTAATGGCTTGGTCCGAGTGTGCGAAGAGGTTGCATTATTTTACGCGGTTGAACTTTCCGATATTCTTAAGCAATGCATCAGATAAACCTCGTCATTCTTTTTAAAAAATAAAATGATGTCAGCATATCCTTCAGGCTGTTGGTTATCTCGAGCAATATGCTGTGTATTATTCTGCTTTCCAGTTTCAGGGTCCAGCCTTGAATTGGTGGGCCACTCTTTTATTGGCTAACTTGGTTTGGTTTTTCTTCTAGATTCGTGGAAAGTTGCTTTCGAGTAGCGAGCGAAATGAAAAGTATTTCTAGTTTGAGTGGATTGGACAGGGTAGCCTTTCGGTTAGCCTGTTGGTGGTTCAGAATATGAGATTGAATTCTATAGAATGGCTGGATATGCATTAGAACTAGTTCATGAGCCTTTCGAGAGATTCAGAGATTTATTGATGACATTTATTTTTCCTTGAAATCCCAGATGGCTCGAGAAATTGAGGTCTAGATTTTATTTGATGTTATTGTTAATATTGCCCGAACGTTCGAGGCATACCATAAGTTAGAGCGGGAAGAGTTAGAGCGGGAAAGTAAGAGATCCCACGGCCCTGGTGGGCAATCATGGTACCTCATTTGGAGGTAAAAGTTCTTATTATTTTGGGAGGTCACCTTCCAGGTTATCTCAGCTTGTGTCACTTGATTCTTAGAGTGCGCCAGTAGCTCGTCAAGATCAGATTCAGTCTTTTCTTTACAGCTATCAACAATCTTTCCAGCTTCCATTTTTAGCGAAAATGTGTTATCATTGTCGTAAGTCTGATTATCCTTTAAGGAGTTTTCCCTTACTCCGGCAAGTAGGCAGTCATCCTTTCTTTTGTCAGACACTTGCACAGTTGCAGGGAATTTTATATAGATCTCAATCAGCCAGAGAAATGCCACCATCCAGTAGAGGTTGAGAGCGTGGTGGCAGTGGTTCTTCAGAAGGTGATTACCAGGGTAGCGGCTCAGGTTAGCTGCAGAGGCAGTTCTATGAACTGCTAGTCTGGCAGGATGCTGAGGTATTCGATATAGTAGACCCTGGGATTTCTTCTTCTCTTAAATGTGAGTAAGATTTATCTTTCCGATCGATCTGAAAATGGTGTGTCTTATCATGTTTCGACGAGTTTTTTGGATATTGTCGTAATTAAGAATCGGTTAGTGTAGAGGGGTGAGTTTCTGATACGATTTATTCCTGGCATTTATGAGACCCTACTAATTTATCTGGTCTAAATATGAGATATTTGACAGTGAGTGTCGCTATTGCCTGCTTGGTATCCTGTTGTGCCACCTTCTCTTATTATATCAAATCAGTTTACCTCTCTTCTCGGAATTCTGTGTTAGTTGGATGATGGGATTCTTATTCGTCACCATCAGGAAGTGTCGTTGTTTCTTCCGGTGTAAAGTGGCTAGTAAGTAATGCTCGATCTATGTGTCCCCTCTTGGTTCAAGATTCTAGTAGAGTCATGTTATTCTATGAGCTTGTCTTAGTTATAAAAGGGTATTCTGGTAAATTGTCAGTGTTTCCTTCTTATTGGGAGGTTAAATTGGTATGGATGTTTTTCCATAAAGCTTATTTAATGTCTATCTCTTCAATTGCGATTCTTTGGCTCGCCTGACTCGGAAGTAGTCTAGCTTTGGTAGCCAAGCAAAGAAGAAGATGAACTTTCTGAAGCTCTAATTATTTCTATCCTCGATCTATTTCCATTTCTTCTTCGTCCGGCACTAGTGAGCTTGGGCGATTGGTAGCCGCTTGTGACGTTCCCTGTGTTGAGCCAGAGTACGTGTTATTGTCGCCGGGTAAGCATATTATTGTTTTGGAAGCATATTATTGTTTTGGTCCAGATGTCTCATCTTGTTATCCGTTTAACATGTTTATGTTATCAGTTTATCCGGGTATCCATTCCCATGTATAGTATAGTGCTGGTTCTGTTTTTGCGGATCATCCAGTTTCAGGGGAAACTCTGCCGAAATTTTTATATAGAAGTACCATCCATCAGGCGGTGGTGTTTACGGCAAAGGTATGGAGTTGTGAACTCGAGAGTTGCAGCTAGTTGGCAACTCGAAAGGGTGGTTTGGTAGTTTAGGTTTGCCTATGTTCAGCCTTTAGCTAAGTCTTCTTTAATCCAGCAGGTTGTGCGAGGATGACTATTTCTATTCAAATTAGTTGTATGAGTTTATGCTTTAAGTGGAGGAGTCTTCCTCCAATTGATACTGACACGACCCGAAATCCGGTTAGGCCGTGCGGGCACCCGACATCTTCCCCTAGACCCGTCGGGCGAACCCTTACCAATTAAATTAGGAAAATAAATATAATAATTCATAAATAAGGATAAGACTTTAAAAAAATTTACAGACATTCTGATACCTCTAAGCTGTACAACAGAAATTACAGCTGACTACCCAACATGCTAGGTTTAGGGCTGTCCAGACCAGACATCTAAGAGTACAAAAGAAGACAAATACCTCCTGAAGGGAGCAAACTGCAACTGAAATGATAACCAATAAACTGGTGGCCATCCGAAATAAAAGCTGGCTCACCCTGACAGCTGAAGTCGTCTACGCTCCTTCACAACGTGGCGAACTCAATCCTGGAGCGAACCTGCCGAAACGAAATAGATAGACAAGAAACAAATAACAAACAAGGGTGAGTCAAAAGGACTCAATAAGTGGGGCAGACTAGCCACCTCAAAGAATAGGATAGCTAGCCAGGGAGAAAAAAGAAACAAATAAACCAGATTTCTCTTATTTAAATTATGAAAAGGCAGAGCCAGATAATAATTAGAAACACGTATGGAATCACAAACTCATTAAAACCAGGAACGTAAGATAGCCAGAACATATAGGTATCCCGAACATATCAACAATCAGAAATACTTCCTGTTGCGGCGTGCAACCCGATCCATATATTCATCCTGTCGCGACGTGCAACCCGATCCATACATTTATACCGTTGCGGCGTACAACCCGATCCCCGCAACCCAGAATACGAGCCAGAAATATATAGGCAAACTGAAATATGTCCACAATATGGTATACATACCGCATACACAAAACACAGCATGATAGTCACACGATAGTCAGCACGCGATGCAATGAAATGGGATGAATGAAGTATGATGCAATGGTGTCACATGTTCCAAATAGATGGAGCGGAATCCTCCTGCTCCGAGGGCGGAATCCTCCTACCCTCAATATGATGCAATGGAGCGGAATCCTCCTGCTCCGAGGGCGGAATCCTCGTACCCTCAATATGATGCAATGGAGCGGAATCCTCCTGCTCCGAGGGCGGAATCCTCCTACCCTCAATATGATGCAATGGAGCGGAATCCTCCTGCTCCGAGGGCGGAATCCTCCTACCCTCAATATGATGCAATTTGCATACGAATGCAACATGATGCAATAATAACCCATCACCAGCGCGGGACTCTCATCGACAGCTGGAAAGTATATACCAACTCACAGCCAAAGTACAATACTCAGATTCTCAATGCAATACCAATAACAGGACATAATATATAATATAGAATATAAATCCAAAGCTAAGGCGTAATGAGTACGCCTATCGGCAGCTACACACGTAAGGAACACGTGGTAGAAAATCCACGAGGCCAGGTGCCTCCAAAGAAATGGATATAAACACTTACCTCTTCCAAAAGTTAGCATTGCTAATCAATAACCGCTTTTATCCTTTGGTTCCATTGCCAAACGATCCTACTGTGTTCAATAAGCAGAAAAATATATTAAATTAGGCTAAAGGCTTCATTCCTCACATCTTAGGGCAATCCGGTTAGGAACCTGATACCCTATTCGCATACGCAATACGCAGGCCAGGCCTATGTACAGGGTTTAAGGTCACATAACCAAACCCCAAATAAAGTACATTTATATGTTGCCCATAACTCACTGAGTACGAATATATAATCAATTCCACTATCGGGGTCCATTTGACCCTTTAAACTATCAATTTACGTCATTAGGGCGATGTCTAATATCCCTATTTTTACCGTAAAAATATATTCAAACATACGTAATAAACTCAAATAATATATTAAGATCATTACCTGAATGTTCTGGGGTGAAAATACTATTTTTCTCCGGCCCCTTTTCTCATTTTCTGGCATTTTTTCCACTGTGTTTCCTCTTTTTATGCTTCTGATATATGTACGTATGTTGCTGAATGGAAGACAAGGGATTAACTTAATCCCTTGTCCACCGACTCCCATTTCTATATTTTCATCTTTTCCCTTTATTTTTTTTTGTTTTCTTTTATTTTATTTTCTTTTCTTAACAAAAATTAAAACGGTGTCCTACGATATTCGAAATAATCCCAACTTTTGCATAAAAGTTGTACAAAATATATGTAACATACTCGCGAAAGCGGATCTCAAATCAGACTCCCGAAACTCAAGATGCGAATTTAAACGAAAAGAAGTCAAATTATTTAACTTTCGGCATTTTAGCGGAAACTAGCCGAACAACATCGAAATTCACTTTCGAAAGTTGACAAAAGTCATAAATAATCATACAAACCCAACGGCGCTTTCGGATTTCGAATCGGAGCTCATTCGGCAAAACCGAGCTCGAAAATCTCTTTTTAATATTTATCGCCAATAAAAACTGAAACCTTCTTCCGATGCCTACCAAACGAGGTCTGATTTAGCTTAAATTTTACAGACAGGTCCTAATGGACATTAAAAATATTTTAAAATTATCGGCACGCCAATCGGAGTTCTAACTTCTGAAACGACTGACCGAGGTCGTTTCATTCTCCTCCACTTAAACTCTCGTTCGTCCTCGAACAAGCCTAAGTCTAAAGCAAGATTCACGCAGATAACAAGAGAACTTGCACAACCTTCATAAGTTACTCACTGGCATTATCTTCTTTATTACAGAATCAGAATCATAACACGCATATCGTACATTTGGAATAAAATATATCTGGATAATATGATAATACCATTGCCCAGCTTATTTTGACTAAACTGACCCTTCCTCGATCACGAGAGGAGAGTTTTACTTTTTAGAAGCAAAGATATACGAAATTCTGGATGGACTAACATGATTCAACCGAGAATCACCTTTTCGATGTACCTTTCGATATAGAACAGGTCGCTAAAATTAAGAATTAACTCACGCTTGATGCAATAGGGGGAGCTTTTAAAGTACCTTGTCACTACACACTATAGAAGATTTGATGCAAGCTATATTATTTTTACGAACGCACTATACACATCTCAGTTGATTTAGTATTACCATTCAGTATTTGGAGGAAGACTCCTCCACTTAAAGCACAAACTCATGCAGCCATTTATATAGGAATAACCATCCTCGCACAGTCTGCTGGACTAAAGAAGATTTAGCTAAAAGCTGAACATTGGCAGACCTAAGCTACCAAAACCCTTTCGAGTTACCAAACAGCTGCAACTCTCAAGTTTACAACTCCATACCTTTGTCGTAAACACCACCGCCTGATGGATGGTACTTCTATATAAAAATTTCGGCAGAGTTTCCCCTGAAACTGGATGATCCGCAAAAACAGAACCAGCACTATACTATACATGGGAATGGATACCCGGATATACTGATATCCAAAATAATAATATGCTTACCCGGCTACAATAACACGTACTCTGGCTCAACACAGGGAACGTCACAAGCGGCTACCAATCGCCCAAGCTCACTAGTGCCGGACGAAGAAGAAATGGAAATGGACCGAGGATAGAAATAATTAGAGCTTCAGGAAGCTCATCTTCTTATTTCTTGGCTACCAGAGCTAGACTACTTCCGAGTCAGGCTAACCCAAAAATCGCAATTGAAGAAATAGACATTAAATGAGCTTTATGGAAAAACATCCATACCAATTTAACCTCCCAATAAGAAGGAAATTCTGACAATTTACCATAAACCCTTTTATAACCCAGATAAGCTCATGGGAAAACATGACTCTACAAACATCTTGAACCATGGAAGACACATAGATCAAATATTACTTACTAACCACTTTACACCGGAAGAAACGATAACACTTTCTGATGGTGATGAATTGGGATCTCATTATCCTACCAACACGGAATTCTGAGAAGAGAGGTAAATAGATTTGATATAATAAGAGAAGGTGGCACAACAGGATATCAAGCAGGCAATAGCGACACTCACTATCAAATATCTCATATTTAGACCAGATAAATTGGTAGGGTCTTATAAATGCCAGGAATAAATCATACCAGAAGCTCGCCCCTCTACCGCAACCGATTCTTAATAGAAACAACATCCAAGGAAACCATCGAAACATGATAAGACACTCCATTTCCAGATCGATTGAAAGAATCAAATCTTACTCACATTGAAGAGAAGAATAAATACTCGGGTCTACTACATCGGATGCCTCAGCATCCTGCCAGACTAGCAGTTCATAGAACTACCTCTGCACCTGAGCTGAGCCACTGCCCTGATAATCACCTTCTGAGGATCCACTGCCATCACGTTCTCAACCTCTACTGGATGGTAATATTTCTCTGGCTGATTGAGATCTAAATGAAATCCTTGCGACTGGGCAGGTGTCTGAGGGCAAGAAGATTGACGACTGTCTACTTGCTGGAGTAAGGGAAAACTCCTCAAAGAATAACCAGACTCACAACAATGATAACAAGAAAACTCCTCAAAGGATAATCAGACTCACGACAATGATAACACCTTTTTGCTGAATATAGGAACTGGACAAATTCTTGATAGTTGTAAAGAAAAGACTGAATCTGATCTTGACAAGCTACTGGCGCACTCTAAGAATTACGTGACACAAACTGAGATAACCTGGAAGGTGACCTCCCAAAATAATCATAACTTTTACCTCCAAATGAGGTACCATGGTTACCCACTAGGGCCATGGGATCTCTTACTTTCCCGCTCTAACTTATGGTATGCCTCGAACCTTCGGGCAATATTAACAACAACCTCAAATAAAATCCAGACCTCAATTTCTCGAGCCATCTGGGATCTCAAGGAAAAAGAAAGATCATCAATAAATCTTTGGATCTCTCGAAAGGCTTATGGACTAGTTCTAATGCATATTCAACCATTCTATAGAATTCAATCTCATATTCTGAAACACCAACAGACTAACCGACAGGCTACCCTGTCCAATCCACTCAAACTGGCAACACTTTTCGTCTCGCTCGCTACTCGAAAAAAATTTTCCACGAATCTAGAAGAAAAACTGAACCAAGTTAGCTAATAATAGAGCAGTCCACCAATTCAAGGTTGGACCCCTGAAACTGGAAAGAAGAATAATCAACACCATACCGCTCGATATAATCAAGAGCCTGAAGGATACGCTGACATCATTTTATTTTAAAAATTTACACAGGGATTATCTGATGCATGGCTTAAGAATATCGAAAGGTTCAATTGGGTAAAATAATGTAGTCTCTTCGGACACTCGGACTGAGCCATTACTCAGGCTAACTAACCAGCCAGAATAACTAGAGGCACAACACATGTTGTCTCTGGAACATAATTTACTGGGGTAACATTAGGGATTGGAACAGGAGCTATCTGAGACCGAACGGCTCCATCTGCGACAACCTGACAAGCTGCCTAGGGAATAATAGGTTCTTGCGGTATCTGCGTCGCCAAGATTCTTGTAAAGCATCGTAGAGAGCCAAGGGGACTACAAGGCCCTGCTGCCTTGCCCATCGCGAGCTCGTACAGCTGGGACCTCCGTAACTAGATCGTCAGCACGATCAAAACTCTCGGGGTTTCGTCAGTGCTAGCCCCAGGCTAGACTGCTTCGTCCTGAACTCCTTCCGTTTGCTGATTTGTCGCACGAGGGTTCACAATTACCACGAATGAATTAACGAATTAACGAAAATACTTTTAAATCCTAGACCGACGCACGATCAGAAATGAAGGAAGTGAAACTTCCTAAATGCCATCATAGCCTCTCGTAGATAAGTACGGACGTCTACGTACCCATCACCGAGACTCTACTAGACACTGTCTTAGTCTGGATAGACTCTAAATCAGGCTCTGATACCAACTGACACGACCCGAAATCCGGTTAGGCCGTGCGGGCACCCGACATCTTCCCCTAGACCCGTCGGGCGAACCCTTACCAATTAAATTAGGAAAATAAATATAATAATTCATAAATAAGGATAAGACTTTAAAAAAATTTACAGACATACTGATACCTCTAAGCTGTACAACAGAAATTACAGCTGACTACCCAACATGCTAGGTTTAGGGCTATCCAGACCAGACATCTAAGAGTACAAAAGAAGACAAATACCTCCTGAAGGGAGCAAACTGCAACTGAAATGATAACCAATAAACTGGTGGTCATCCGAAATAAAATCTGGCTCACCCTGACAGCTGAAGTCGTCTACGCTCCTTCAAAACGTTGCGAACTCAATCCTGGAGCGAACCTGCCGAAACGAAATAGATAGACAAGAAATAAATAACAAACAAGGGTGAGTCAAAAGGACTCAATAAGTGGGGCAGACTAGCCACCTCAAAGAATAGGATAGCTAGCCAGGGAGAAAAAAGAAACAAATAAACAAGATTTCTCTTATTTAAATTATGAAAAGGCAGAGCCAGATAATAATTAGAAACACGTATGGAGTCACAAACTCATTAAAACCAGGAACGTAAGATAGCCAGAACATATAGGTATCCCGAACATATCAAAAGATAGCCAGAACATATAGGTATCCCGAACATATCAACAATCAGAAATACTTCCTGTTGCGGCGTGCAACCCGATCCATATATTCATCCTGTCGCGACGTGCAACCCGATCCATACATTTATACCGTTGCGGCGTACAACCCGATCCCCGCAACCCAGAATACGAGCCAGAAATATATAGGCAAACTGAAATATGTCCACAATATGGTATACATACCGCATACACAAAACACAGCATGATAGTCACACGATAGTCAGCACGCGATGCAATGAAATGGGATGAATGCAGTATGATGCAATGGTGTCACATGTGCCAAATAGATGGAGCGGAATCCTCCTGCTCCGAGGGCGGAATCCTCCTACCCTCAATATGATGCAATGGAGCGGAATCCTCCTGCTCCGAGGGCGGAATCCTCCTACCCTCAATATGATGCAATGGAGCGGAATCCTCCTGCTCCGAGGGCGGAATCCTCCTACCCTCAATATGATGCAATGGAGCGGAATCCTCCTGCTCCGAGGGCGGAATCCTCCCACCCTCAATATGATGCAATTTGCATACGAATGCAACATGATGCAATAATAACCCATCACCAGCGCGGGCGTCTCATTGACAGCTGGAAAGTATATACCAACTCACAGCCAAAGTACAATACTCAGATTCTCAATGCAATACCAAGAACAGGACATAATATATAATATAGAATATAAATCCAAAGCTAAGGCGTAATGAGTACGCCTATCGGCAGCTACACACGTAAGGAACACGTGGTAGAAAATCCACGAGGCCAGGTGCCTCCAAAGAAATGGATATAAACACTTACCTCTTCCAAAAGTTAGCATTGCTAATCAATAACCGCTTTTATCCTTTGGTTCCATTGCCAAACGATCCTACTGTGTTCAATAAGCAGAAAAATATATCAAATTAGGCTAAAGGCTTCATTCCTCACATCTTAGGGCAATCCGGTTAGGAACCTGATACCCTATTCGCATACGCAATACGCAGGCCAGGCCTATGTACAGGGTTTAAGGTCACATAACCAAACCCCAAATAAAGTATATTTATATGTTGCCCATAACTCACTGAGTACGAATATATAATCAATTCCACTATCGGGGTCCATTTGACCCTTTAAACTATCAATTTACGTCATTAGGGCGATGTCTAATATCCCTATTTTTACCGTAAAAATATATTCAAACATACGTAATAAACTCAAATAATATATTAAGATCATTACCTGAATGTTCTGGGGTGAAAATACTATTTTTCTCCGGCCCCTTTTCTCATTTTCTGGCATTTTTTCCACTGTGTTTCCTCTTTTTATGCTTCTGATATATGTACGTATGTTGCTGAATGGAAGACAAGGGATTAACTTAATCCCTTGTCCACCGACTCCCATTTCTATATTTTCGTCTTTTCCTTTTATTTTTTTTTTTGTTTTTTTTATTTTATTTTCTTTCTTAACAAAAATTAAAACGGTGTCCTACGATATTCGAAATAATCCCAACTTTTGCATACAAGTTGTACAAAATATATGTAACATACTCGCGAAAGCGGATCTCAAATCAGACTCCCGAAACTCAAGATGCGAATTTAAACGAAAAGAAATCAAATTATTTAACTTTCGGCATTTTAGCGGAAACTAGCCGAACAACATCGAAATTCACTTTCGAAAGTTGACAAAAATCATAAATAATCATACGAACCCAACGGCGCTTTCGGATTTCAAATCGGAGCTCATTCGGCAAAACCGAGCTCGAAAATCTCTTTTTAATATTTATCGCCAATAAAAACTGAAACCTTCTTCCGATGCCTACCAAACGAGGTCTGATTTAGCTTAAATTTTACAGACAGCTCCTAATGGACATTAAAAATATTTTAAAATTATCGGCACGCCAATCGGAGTCCTAACTTCTGAAACGACTGACCGAGGTCGTTTCAAATACCAAATCATAATATTAAATCTCTAAGGCGTTGCTGAAGCGTAAGCTAATTCTTAGTTCCATCGACCTGTTCTATATCGAAAGGTATATCGAAGAGGTAATTATCGGCTGAATCATGTTAACCCATTCAAAGTTTCGTGTATCTTTGTTTCGATAATGTAGAACTCTCATCTCGTGATCGAGGAAGGATCAGTATAGTCAGAATAAGCTGGGCAATGGCGTTATGATATTATCCAGCTATGTTTTTATCCAAGAGTTCAATATGTGTGTTATAACTCTGATTCTGTAATCAGGAAATAATGCCTGTGGAGTAGCTCATGAAGGTTGTGCAAGTTCTCTTGTTATCTGCGTGAATCTTGCTTTCGACTTAGGCTCGTTCGAGGACGAACGAGAGTTTAAGTGGAGGAGAATGAAACGACCTCGGTCAGTCGTTTCGGAAGTTAGACTCCGATTGGTGTGCCGATAATTTTAAAATATTCGTAATGTCCATTAGGACCTGTCTATAAAATTTGAGCTAAATCAGACCTCGTTTGCTACGTATCGGAAGAAGATTTCAGATTTTATAAACGATAAATATTGAAAAGAGATTTTCGAGCTCGGTTTTGCCGAATGAGCTCCGATTCGAAATCCGAAAGCGCCGTTGGGTTCGTATGATTATTTATGACCGTTGTGATTTTTCGAAAGTGAATTTCGATGTTGTTCGGCTAGTTTCCGCTAAAATGCCGAAAGTTAAATAATTTGACTTCTTTTCATTTAAATTCGCATCTTGAGTTTCGAGAGTCCAATTTGAGATCCGCCTTCGCGAGTATGTTACATATATTTTGTATAACTTGTATGCAAAAGTTGCGATTATTTCGAATATCGTAGGGTACCGTTTTAATTTCGTTAAAAAAAGAAAAGAAAATAAAATAAAATAAATAAAATAAAATGGGAAAAAGACAAAAAAATTGAAATGAATGGCGGTTGTGAAGATGAGCTCATCTAAGCTCATCTTCTTTAATTGAAGCAGCAAAAAACGTAACATTAGCAGAGAAAAAGAAAAAAAAAATGCAGTGAGGAAAAAATGCCAGAAAATGAAAAAAGGGGCCGGAGAAAAGTAGAATTTTCACCCTGAAACATTCAGGTAGTAATCCTAATATATTATTTGAGTTTATTACGTATGTTTGAATATATTTTTACGGTAAAAATAGGGATCTTAGACATCGCCCTAATGACGTAAATTGATAGTTTAAAGGGTCAAATGGACCCCGATAATGAAATTGATTATATATTCGTACTCAGTGAGTTATGCGCAACTTATAAATGTAATTTATTTGGGGTTTGGTTATGTTGCCTTAAACCCTGTACATAGGTCTGGCCTGCGTATTGCGTATGCGAATAGGGTATCAGGTTCTTAACCGGATTGCCCTAAGATGTGAGGAATGAAGCCTTTAGCCTAATGTGATATATTTTTCTGCTTATTGAACACAGTGGGATCGTTTGGCAATGAATTCAAAGAATAAAGCGGTTGTTGGGTAGCAGTGTTAACTTCGGAACGAGGTAAGTGTTTATATCCATTTCTTTGGAGGCACCTGGCCTCGTGAATTTTCTACCACGTGTTCCTTACGTGTGTAGCTGCCGATAGGCGAACTCATTACGCCTTAGATTTGGATTTATATTCTATATTATATGTTATGTCCTGTTATTGGTATTGCATTGAGAATCTGAGTATTGTACTTTGGCTGTGAGTTGGTATATACTTTCCAGCAGTCGATGAGAGTCCCGCGCTGGTGATGGGTTATTATTGCATCATGTTGCATTCGTATGCACATTGCATCATATTGAGGGTAGGAGGATTTCGCCCCCGGAGCAGGAGGATTCCGCTCCATTGCATCATATTGAGGGTAGGAGGATTCCGCCTTCGGAGCAGGAGGATTCCGCTCCATTGCATCATATTGAGGGTAGGAGGATTCCGCCCTCGGAGCAGGAGGATTCCGCTCTATTTCATCATATTGAGGGTAGGAGAATTCTGCCCCCGGAGCAGGAGGATTCCGCTCCATCTATTTGGCACATCTGACACCATTGCATCATACTGCATTCATCCCATTTCATTGCACCGCGTGCTGACTATTGTGTGACTATCGTGTTGTGTTTTATATATGCGGTATGTATACCATGTTGTGAACGTATCTCAGTTTTCCTATATATTTCTGGCTCGTATCCCGGGTTGCACGTCGCGACAATATAAATACATGGATCGGATCGGGTTGCACGCCGCAACAGTATAAATATACGGATCGGGTTGCACGCCGCAACAGTATAAATATACGAATCGGTTTGCACGCCGCAACAGTATGAATATATGGATCGGGTTGCACGCCGCAACAGGATGTATTTCTGATTGTCGACATGTTCAGGATATCTATATGTTCTGTCTACCTTATGTCCCTGGCTGTTTATGATTCCATACGTGTTTTCAGTTATTATTTGGCTTTGCATGTTTATAGTTCAAATAAGATGGATTTAGTTTATCTGTTTTTCTTCTCCCTGGCTAGCTATCCTATTCTTTGAGGTGGCTAGTCTGCCCCACTTATTGAGTCCTTTTGACTCACCCTTGTTTGTTGTTTGTTTCTTGTCTATCTATTTCGTTTCGGCAGGTTCGCTCCAGGATTGAGTTCGCCACGTTGTTCAGGAGCGAAGACGACTTCAGCTGTCAGGGTGAGCCAGCTTTTTTTCCGGATGGCCACCAGTTTATTGTTTATTATTTCAGCTGCATTTTGCTCCCTTCAGGAGGTATCTGTCTTCTTTTGTATTCTTAGATGTCTAGTCTGGATAGCCCTAAACCTAGTATGTTGGGTAGTCAGTTGTAACTTCTTTTTTTCCAGCTCAGAGGTATCAGTATGTCTGTGATTTATTTTTAAGTCTTATCCTTATTGGTGAATTGTTATATTTATTTTTCTGATGTAATTGGTAAGGGTTCGCCCGACGGATCTAAGGGAGGATGTCGGGTGCGCGCACGGCCTAACCGGATTCTGGGTCGTGTCATAGATATTTTAAAGAACTTGATAAAAGACTTTCTCAAGACTATTAGAAACCCAGGGAAGATTTTGAACATAACTCAAAGAATCTTTAAACATAAAGAAAACGTCTTGTCCTCATGTTGCTGCTGCAGTTGCACTTATCAAAAGTGTCCATCATACTTGGAGTAGTGCAGCCATAAAATCAGCTCCCATGACTACTGGTACTCACAGACTCGAAAATGATTATTACTTTTTTAACTTATATATACACATGCTATATATTTTCCGCTTTTAGTATAATTTAACTATAGTGAGAGATTGTATGTCTTATTTTTCATGTTACTAGTTCAACTTATTATCGACAAATATTTGTAGTTATATTTTAGTTGGCTAATAGTTTTTAAAGTTTTCATACACTATTAGAGTATAAAAGTCAATTCATTTTGGAGTTTAACCTATACACTCAAACGTTTTTTAATAGTTAAAGTTACACTATCTATGTAATAACATGTAGTAGCTAGGGGCGGATCTAAAAGCTACGAAAAATCCAGTAACTTTGAGCTAGATCCTCGATCTGCGTTAAAAATCATTTGATATGTATAAATTATCTATCAACAAGGACAAATGTTTCATGTCAGCTGATACAGTCAACAACATGGAAAATCCAATAGCAGATGCACATGGAAATGATGCAACTCCATTCCATTATGGATCAAGCCATTTTCAACCATCAAAAGCAATAGATCCTGGACTTGTTTATGATGCAAACTACATTGATTATCTACTCTTTCTTTGGACTTCTGAGGAAGCCAATGTTGACAAATCATTTAAGTGTCCGAGTGATTTTCCCTCTCCAAGCAATCTCAACTACCCAAGCCTTGCCATTTCTGGACTCTAGGGCAACATCGATATTACTCAATCCAATGGAGGTGTAAACCTTACATTTGTCATAACATGTTCCATATCTTCAAACAAAGAACTATACAAATACTCACAGAACACCCATATTTAATTGTTCTAGTTAGTAATAGAAAGCGTAACCATCTTTTATACTTTTCCATCTTTGATTTTATGGTAAATGGTGCTAGCACAATAGTAAAGGTACGTGTATGCAACAACTGCCCTGAGTAATAACTTAGTTACACAACCATAAAAAAAAACATCACACACCAAATAGAGATGCAGGACATGGAATGATCAAATTCACCATTGAAAACACTAATATTGAAAAGTATGGACTGTTATGCTTCTTTTTTTTCACGCTCACAAGTGTTGTAGCATGTAGTTAACCTCTTATGATGAGAAATATATCTCAGGTAAAAATTAAATTATACTAAACTACTCGGACTGCTTATTTAATGCAAGGAATTAATAAAGAAAATAGGTCCAGATGGGTACTCTTAATAAATGATAAAAAGGGACTGCAAATAGGTTCAGATGGGTCCAGATAGGACTGCTTATTCTCATCTGTGATGAATTTTCAAACAAAATAAATGATAAAAGGGAGCTGTTACTACCCTGCTATATTTAGCTAAGTCATCTCCTGAAATATATGATGTCGACGGCTGCGCATTGGAATGATGAGATTAAAAAAATTCTTTAAGTTCCCTCACGTCTTTCATCTCATTTTCTAGAGTCGACAAGTGATCTCTCAATGATTGATTTTTCTTCTCGAGATGCGTGTAGCTCAGAAAGTAATTCAGACTTTGAGGACATGCCACCTTTCAAGTCTTTCGCCTTTACTCCAACCCCAAAGCCAACCACATGGCTATATTTTTGATGTCCAAAACATTTTTCAACAATCTCTATGGTAGTAAGAGACGGTTCAGACTGCACTAAATCTTGAATTTGAGCCTACAAATGTATAAAGATTTCAATTAGAACAAATTATAACTATAAGTAAATCATATCTTATTTAACCACACGCACATATTTTTCAATTGTTTCAGAATCGACAAGTGTTTCATTCTTCTTGCGAGTCTGAAGAAAATAGTTGCCAAATCTGGTAGATTGCCATCTTTTCCGCCCTTTACATCAAAGGAAACATGTCAAACAAACTATCATCAATGTTTCGAGGAAAAAATAATTGAAATTTTAGGGTATCACCTTTTGATAAATGATCTCTCTGATGGGCTTGCTGCCAATATCATGGGGCATTTTTAACTTAGCTCTATTTTTTGCATTCCTGGCTGAAACGACCTTAAGTAGTCGTTTCGGGAGATAGGACTCCTATTGGCGTGCCGATAATTTTAAAATCATCATAAGGTCTACTAGGATTTTTCTGTAAAATTTGAACTAAATCAGACATTGTTTGGTAGGTATCCGAAGAAGATTTCAGTTTCCGTTGTCGGTAAATCATAAAAAGAGGTTTTCGAGCTCGATTTTTACAGATGAGCTCCGATTCAAAATTTGATAAGGGAAAAACTACGGAAGCGATAAATAAAGATAAAAGCGAGATGCGACAAGAACAACTTACGAGGTAGCACCAAGGAACGATGTCTTGATACACCCTCGTTCGAGTCAAGTAGAGCCTACGTTATGCAACTATCCTCAAGAGACACCAGGCTCTCGCAAATAGAATGATCAAGGAGGATTGGAGGTCAACTTGGATTCTTCTAATTGATTTCGAACCAAAACAATACATGTATTTTAGAGAGCAAATCTCTTTAATGTTTGTGTTCAAGGTAGGTTGAATGACATAAATGAGCTATGGGGTGTATTTATAGCACCCCATTACAATGTTATGTAATGTCTAAAGAGCCCTCAGCTTAATTAAAACACCATAGAAATCCTAGGGCTAAAATAGGAAGTTCAACAAAAACAAGTAGAAGCTTCAGCGTTCTTGTAGCCCCACCTGGGCTGGGCGCTTCGCCTGGTCAGGCGCTCCGCCTGGTGAGCACACTACCTAGTGTGCTAGGCACTCCGCCTATAGTCTGGGCGCTCTGCCCACTTCCTGTGGTCTTCCATTCCTTCTTCAAACGAGCTCAAGTGCATGATCATCCAATGGTCTCCGGAGTTCGTATTATCAACGCCCTTCCGAATCAAGTATAAGTGAGCATCATGAAATGCTTTGGCTTGGCTTCAAGTAAAGGGCCGTGTGGTGGTGGTTTTCCCCACATCATCCTCCCCCTCTTGAGAAGATTTCGTCCTCAAAATTAAGGCATCATCCTCCACGGCATCATGACCTACATCAAAAAGAGACAAGTCACTAACATTGAAAGTATTTGAAACATTGTACTCACCAGGTAAATCAATCACATAGGCATTGTTGTTGATCTTGGAGAGCACTTTGAAGGGTCCATCTCCTCGGGGTGCCAACTTCCATTTCCTAAGGTTTGAAGTCCTCTCTTTGTGGAAGTGTACCCATACCCAATCCCCTTTCTTGAGTTCATACTTCTTCCTACCCTTGTTCTTCTTGAAAGCAACCTTTGCATAGGCTTCCTCCAATCTCTTCCTCGCTTTGGCATGGATCTCGCGTGTGGCCTTAGCTCGACTTTCACCTTCAAAACTAACATCCATTTCCTTGGGCAAAGGGGTTAGATCAAGTGGAATCAAAGTATTAAAACCATAAACGCACTCAAATGGAGTCAAGCCAATCATGCTATGAAATTTACGGTTATATGCAAACTCCATAAGAGGCAATTTTTCAACCCAAGTCCCGGCCTTACCTCGGGTCATAGCTCTAAGTAGAGCACCCAAAGTTCGGTTCACCACATCGGTTTGACCATCCGTTTGAGGGTGGTGGGATGTAGAAAACAACAACTTGGTGCCAAGAGCACCCCAAAGACATCTCCAAAAATGGCTAAGGAACTTAGAGTCCCTATCACTCACAATTGTTTTAGGCACACCATGCAATTTTAACACACTATCAATGAATAAAGAAGCTACATGTTGTGCATCATGACTCTTTTTACAAGGAATAAAGTGAGCCATTTTGGAGAACCTATCCACGACAACATAAATGCTATCATGTTCCCCCCTTAGACCGTGGAAATCCCATAACAAAATCCTTCGAAATATCCATTCACGGGTTAGTAGGAATAGGAAGGGGAGTATACAAACCATGGGGATTAGATTTGGACTTAGCATACTTGCAATCCAAGTAAGTTTTGCGAAGTCTCTCAACTTGCAATCCCATCTTTGGCCAATGAAATTGCTCCATGAGAATGGCCAAGGTTTTGTTTCTCCCAAAGTGACCCATCAAGCCCCTACAATGTGCTTCACGAATAAGCAACTCCCTCCATGAGGACTCGGGCACACAAACTCTACCATTTTAAAAGATATAGCCATCAACCCATTAGCATTTCTCCACCCTCTTCCCACTCACTAGAGCATCATGAATGCTCTTGAGCTTTGGGTCATGTTCATACATTGATTTTATACTTTCAAAATCCATAAGCTTAGAAGCAAGAGTGGTAGCAAGGGCGAACTTTCTAGAAAGTGCATCGGCTATAACATTGTCCTTCCCCTTCTTGTAATGAATTACATAGGGAAAAGACTCAATGAACTCAACCCATTTGGCATACCTTTTGTTCAACTTCTCTTGGCCTCTAAGAATGGTCACTCTTGATCACAAATTCCCTAGGCCATAGATAGTGTTTCCAATGAGCTAGAGCTCTCACAAGGGCATACAATTCCTTGTCATATGTGGAGTAATTCAAGGTTGCATCCTTCAACTTTTCACTAAAGTAGGCAACGGGTTTCCCTTCTTGCATGAGAACACCCCAAATACCTACCCCCGAGGCATCACATTCAACCTCAAAAGCCTTTCCGAAGTCGGGAAATTGCAACAACGGGGCGGTACTCAACCTACTTTTCAATTCTTGGAAAGCCTTCTCTTGAGGCTCTCCCCACACAAAGGCCTTGTCTTTATTCACCAACTCGGTGAGTGGTGCAGCGATTGTGCTAAAGTCCCTAACAAAGCGCCTATAAAAACTAGCAAGGCCATGGAAACTCCTAACATGAGAAACGGTAGTAGGAGTTGCCCAATCTCTAATGGCTTCAACTTTGGACTCATCAACCTCTACGCCATTGGCACTAACAACAAAACCAAGAAAGACAATCTTTTCTACAAAAAAGGTACACTTTTTAAAGTTGGCATAGAGCTTTTCGGCTCTTAGTACTTCAAGAACTTGACTCAAGTGGCCCACATGGTCATCTATTGATTTGCTATATATCGAGATATCATCAAAATAGATGACCAGAAACTTGTTGATAAACGGTTTTAAGACATGGTTCATTAACCGTATGAAAGTGCTAGGTGTGTTGGAGAGGCCAAAAGGCATCACCAACCATTTATAAAGACCAAATTTGGTCTTGAATGTGGTTTTCCACTCATCACCCGGTTTCATCCGGATTTGGTGGTAGCCGAACCTAAGATCTATCTTGGTAAAGACACTTGACCACTCAATTCATCAAGCATATCATCAAGTCTAGGAATGGGATGATGATACTTTACCGTTATCTTGTTGACCGCAAAGCAATCCAAACACATCCTCCATGTCCCGTCCTTCTTTGGCACAAGAATGACCGATATGGCACACGGACTCAAACTTACATGAACCAAGCCTTTGTTGAGCAACTCATCCACTTGCTTTTGCAACTCCTTAGTATCCTCGGAATTGCTCCTATAGGCCGGCTTGTTTGGAATTTGGGACCCCGAGACAAAATCAATTTGGTGTTCAATCCCCCTCAACGGAGGAAGTCCACTTGGCATCTCTTCTGGGAACATGTCCTCAAAAACCTTCAAAACATTCTCAATAGCACTAGGCAAAGGGTTAGGGTTAGGAAAATAATCACTATCGGAGTTTAGAAATTGTGCATTAGGCAAATGAGCATTTTGGTGCCATCATTTCCTCTCAAGTACTCACCCAGTTGCATCATGGCACAAATGCTACCGGTCATAGAAGATGGAGTGGTAGGGCCCTCGGCCAAAGGTTTAGTCTCCACAACGGACTTAGCCTTAGCCGCTTCTCTCAGCTCCCTCATGCGCCTATAATCATCACTCACTTGTTTAGGCGTCAAGGGCTTGAGCACATATTTCTTACCCTCATGTTTGGCCGTGTATGTGTTGGCTCGGCCATCATGAACCACACTCCTATCATATTGCCAAGGCCTACTAAACAAGAGGTGGCAAGCTTGCATTGGCACTACATCAAACATAAGCTCGTCTTGATAATTCCCAATTTTGAATTTTATCAAGACTTGCTTCACCACCTTCAACTCCCCACATTCACTCAACCATTGTAATCGGTAGGGGTTTGGGTGTTTAAGGGTAGGAAATTTCAATTGTGAGACCAAGGTTTGGCTCACCACGTTAGCACAACTACCAGAATCAACAATCATGGAGCACACTTGTCCCTTCACCCAACACCTAGCATGGAACAAGTTCTCCCTTTGTACATCTATCTCCTCCTCACTCATCATGGCACTCAAACTACGACGTACCACTAAGAACATGCTAGGGTCATCACCCTCTGCCACATCCTCTTCTCCCTCAACTACCTCACCATCCTCAACGACCTCCCCCTCAGGCTCACTCTCCTCCTCATACACCAATCCATCATCCATAATTATCATTGTTTTTTGTGTGGGGAAATCTTTGGCAAAGTGGCCATAGCCTTTACACTTGTGACATTGAAAAGAAGAAGGAGAAGGAGTGTTTAATTGAGTTTTAGATGTACCTTCCACTTCTTTGAAGTCGCTTCTTGGAGTGGACTTCTCAAAAGGCTTCTTGACACCACGACTCCCACTAGCACCACTTGTGTTCGGGCTTTTCCATTCTTTGGGTCGAGTCATTGGAGTAGAAGTAGTACTCCTATAGCGAGGAGCTTTCTCTTCATTGAGCCACTTTTCGGCTTCAACCGCGGCAACACAAACATCTTGAAGAGAATGAAAGATGTGTAGCCTCAATTGAGAAGCAATCTCCCGGCTCAAACCATTCTTGAATCGGATGATAGCTTGCTCTTCATCTTCGGTTTCCATGTCAAGGGCCATTCGATTATTTTCAAATTCGTTGAAATATTCATCAACAGACTTGAAGCCTTGTTTCAATTCATATAGCCTCTTGATTTGTTCTTGCCTATACTTGGGTGTCACATATTTTGTGCTCATCACCTATTTCAATTCTTCCCAAGTAATGTTCATTTGCATCCCAACTCTTCTTCTTGACCTCTTGACGGATTCCGACCATGTGGAAGCATACGACTCAAATGAAGCAATGGCATATGTGGCTTTCTTTTCCTCGGACATGTCGTTTGTATCAAATACCCGCTCCAATTGAACCTTCCACTCTAAGAACTTTTCTGGATCACTAGTCCCTTTGAAAGGTGGGATAGTGATCTTCACACTATTTAGGTTGTTGTCACGACCTCCACAGTTTGGCTCTGATTGGCCCCCATAGTAATCATCAATATCCTCATACTCTCGCCTCAAGTTTCTCCCAACAAAACCCCTTGGAGGTCCTCGACCTCGGCCACGACCTCCATCCATTCCCCGGCCTCCATTCATTGCCCTCCTATTTGGATAGGGAGCATCAAAGTCATCATAATGTTCTCCAAGTCCGGGGCCCTCCCTTTCTTGAACTTCATCAACTTGCTCAAGGGGTGCAACATTTCTACGGGGCCGCATTAGTGGAACTTCACCTTGAGGATTGCCCAAGGGTTTGGGATTGCCCAACAATCTTTCACGAACAAGAGCCTCGTCTTTCAATCGTTGTTGACGAGCTAAATTTACAAATTGATCCGGTCTCACGGTTGAGCCATCACTTGTGCCTTCTCCGGCATCTTTGTGGACACTCAGGGTCCTTTCTCTTTCAAAACCTCCATTTTGAGATTTAGAGCCTTTACCTCGGCCAATAACTAGCCAAGATGTCGGTTGGAACCTCAATGGTATCCTTTACCTTCTCTTCTGCAATGTACCTACAAACAATCAAAAACAAAAAAAGAGATTAGAGTAAAAGTCTTCACGCACTCCCTCACTTTTGATTGACGCTCGGGTTCACTCAAGTTGGGGTAGGTTCACACAAGCTTGAGCTCAATGGCCTCCTCGTAGTTGATCAACTTCCTCGATAACCAAACCAATTCACAAGAACCAAATACTCTTCGGAAAGAGTAGAGTTAATGGGACTCGATGAACGTTAGGCTATTTAGTACGCACTTGAAGCAAAAATAAATCTACGAGTCTTCTTTGAGGTCTACTCTCCCCTAGGCACGAGTACCCTAATCGCTCAATGAACTAGTACTAATTGAGTAGGAGTGTTACTCTCAAAGTACTAGCCGGAAGTACCGGAAAACAAACAAACACGAAAACTTAAGAAAGACAACTACCCGAACCCGCTTCAGGTTCTAGGCGGTCCGCCTAGGCGGTGGGCAGTCCGCCTGGAAATCTTCAAATTTTGGACAGAAAGTGAGCTGGGTGGAGCACCTAGGATTTGGGCGGTCCGCCTGGCCTACGATTCAGATTTGCCAAAAACTCGATTTTGGCTATTTTCAATCAATTTTTCCAACGATTTCAAGGTGTTTTTCACTTTTGATGATACCAAAAAGTGTCTACTACCAAATAACCCCAATGATTTAATCCAACAACAAGCTTGTTCCAAGATTTTTGAGCTAATTTTCAAAGGGTTTTCAAAAATTTTGAGATTCAAAATTTTGATTCTCAAACCGCAAAACCAAACGACGTCATAGGGGTTTCAAAACGAAGAGTTAACATCATAGAACAATCCCCGATATCAAACATCCAATAAATCATTACAACAAACCAAATCTAGCAATTTTTGTAATTTTCAACTTTGAAGATTTGATTTTCAAAATTTTGATTCACAACTTCAAATCGTGTTTTGAGGGTACCCAATCAACGGGAATACGTCAACAAACATTCCCCGATAACTAATACCAACAAAATCGATGCAACCAATAAGATCTAGCAATTTTTTGGATTTTTCAACTTTTGAATTTTTTTTCTTCTTTTTCATTTTTCAAGAACAAGAACATGAGTAATAACAAGAATAAGATAAAAACAAGCCGAACAAGGAACGAGGCTTTGTAGAAACAACACCCGAGCTTTGCTCTGATACCAACCGATAAGGGGAAAACTACGGAAGCCATAAATAAAGATAAAAGCGAGACGCAATAAGAACAACTTACGAGGTAGCACCAAGGAATGATGTCTTGATACACCCTCGTTCGAGTCAAGTAGAGCCTACGCTATGCAACTATCCTCAAGAGACACCCGGCTCTCGCAAATAGAATGATCAAGGAGGACTGAAGGTCATCTTGGATTCTTCCAATTGATTTCAAGGCAAAACAATACATGTATTTTTTAGAGCAAATCTCTTTAATGTTTGTGTTCAAGGTAGGTTGAATGAAATAAATGAGGTATGGGGTGTATTTATAGCACCCCACTACAATGTTATGTAATGTCTAAAGAGCCCTCAGCTTAATTAAAACACCATAGAAATCCTAGGGCTAAAATAGGAAGTTCAACAAAAACAAGTAGAAGCTTCAGCGTTTTGGGCACCCCGCCTGGGCTGGGCGCTCCGCCTGGTCAGGCGCTCCACCTGGTGAGCACACTGCCTAGTGTGTTGGGCGCTCCGCCTGGTCAGGCGCTCCACCTGGTGAGCACACTGCCTAGTGTGCTAGGCGCTCCGCCTGTGGTCTGAGCGCTCCGCCCACTTCCTGTGGTCTTCCATTCCTTCTTCAAACGAGCTCAAGTGCATGATCTTCTAATGGTCTTCGGAGCTCGTAATATCAACGCCCTTCCGAATCAAGTATAAGCGAGCATCATGAAGTGCTTTGGCTTGGCTTCTAGTAAAGGGCCTTGTGGTGGTGGTTTTCCCCACATCAAAATTCGAAAGCGTCGTTAGGTTCGTATGATTATTTGTGACTTGTGAACTTTCGAAAGTGAATTCCGAGGTCGTTCGGATAGTTTTCGCTAAAATACCGAAAGTTAATAATTTGATCTCTTTTCGTTTCATTCGTCTCTTGAGTTTCGGAAATCTAATTTCAGATTCGTCTTAGCGAGTACGTCACATAAATTTTTTATAACATACTCCAGAAATTTGGGATCATTCCGAGTTCTTAGGGTTCCGCTTTAATTTTCTTCATGATAGCAAATTAAAAAAAAAGAAAAAGGAAAAGAAAGAAAAAGGAAAAGTCTATGGCGGTGACTAAGGATATATAATCCTTAGCTTAAAGTTAGTAGAACAGAAAACAAAAGATAAATAGAAAACGCATAGAGAACTGAATGAATGAGAAAAAAGAAAATAGCATAAAATAAAGAAAGGAAAGTAAAAGGAGCAGGAAAAAAATAGAATTTTCGCCCGGAAACATTCAGGTAATGATGTTTATTCATTATTGAGGTTTAGTAGATGTGTTTGAATATATTTTAACGGTAGAAATTGGGATATTAGACATCATTCTAATAAGTTCAATTGACAGTTTAAAGGGTTAATTGGACCCCAATAATGGAATAGATTATACATTCGAACTCAGGGAGTTTTAGGCAACCCGTAAATATAAATTATTTAGGGTTTGGTTATATGATTTTGAACCATGTACATAGGTCTGGACTGCGTATTGTCTGTTCAAAACAGGTGTCGGGTTCCTATCCGGATTGTTCTAAGATGTAAGGAATGAAGGCTTTAGCCTTATATGTATTTTTCTACTTATTGAACACAGTGGGATCGTTTTGCAATGAATCCAAAGTACAAAGCAGTTGTTGAGTAGCAGTGCTAATTTTTGGAACGAGGTAAGTGATTATATCCATTTCTTTGGTAGCCTTTGGCCTTGTGGATATTCTACCACGTCTTTCTTACGTGTGTAGCTGCCGATAGGCGTACTTATTACGCTTTAGCTTTGGATTTACACTGTATATTATTGGTTATGCCTTGTTGTTGGTATTGCATTGAGCATAAAAGCATTGTACTTTGGCTGTGAGCTTGATATGTACTTCCCGGCTGTCGATGAGGGTCCTGCACTGGTAAAGGGTTATTATTGCATCATCCTTGCATCAAGTTGAGTGCAGGAGTATTCCGCCTCGGCTTTATATTATATTGGGTGCAGGAGTATTCCGCCCCAGGAGCAGGAACCTTCGGCTCAATGCATCATATTAAGGGTGGTAGAAGGATTCCGCCCTAGGAGCTGGAGGATTCAGCTCCTTGCATCATGTTGAGGGTAGGAGGATTCCGTCCTAGGAGCAGGAGGATTCCGCCCTAGGAGCAGGAGGATTCTGCTTCTTGCATTATATTGAGGGTAGGAGGATTCCGCCCTGGAGTAGGTGGATTCAGCTCCATCTATTTGGCACATATAACCCCATTGCATCATACTGCATTCATTCTATTTCATTACACCGGTTGATGTGCATTGTGTGACTATTGTATTGTGTTTTGTGTATGCGGTATGTATACCATGTTGTGGTCATATTTCAGTTTGCTTATATATTTTTGGCTATCTTGTGTCCCTAGCCGGTTTATATGTTTTAGTTGTATGTGTTTCTTGACTGTATTTGCTTAGCTCTTCTCCCTGGCTAGCTATCCTATTCTTTGAGGTGGTTAGTCTGCCCCCACTTATTGAGTCCATTTGACTCACCCTTGTTTGTTGTTTGTTTCTTGCCAATCTATTTCGTTTCAGCAGGTTCGCTCCAAGATGGAGTTCGCCACGTTGTTAAGGAGCGAAGACGACTTCAGCTGTCAGGGTGAGACAGCTTTTATTCAGGATGGCCACAAGTTTTATATTTATTATTTTAGTTGTTATTATGCTCCCTTAAGGAGATTTCTGTATTCTTTTGTACTCTTAGATGTCTAGTCTGGATAGCCCTAAACCTAATATATTGGGTAGTCAGCTGCAACTTCTTCCGTACAGCTTATGCATAGCTATGTTTGTGTCTCTTTAGGTCTTATTTCTTATCTAAAGGTTGATTTTATGTTCATTATTTTGAATTCAATTTAGAAGGGTTCGCCCGACGGGTCGAGAGGAGGATGTCGGGTGCCTGCACGGCCTAGTCAAAATTCGAGTCGTGTCAGTTGGTATCAAAGCTCGGTTTAGAGTCTATCCTGACTAAGACAGTGTCTTGTAGAGCCTCGCTGATTGGTACGTAGACGTCCGTACTTATCTACAAAAGGCTATGATGGCATTTAGGAAGTCTCCCATCCTTTTTTTCGAATCGTGTATCGGTCTGGGATGCAAAAATACTTTTGTTAATTCCTTCGTAGTAATTGTGAACCCTCATGCGACAAATCAGCATAGGGTTGGATTTCAAGACGAAGTAGTCTAGCCTGGGGCTAGCGCTGACCAAGCCACGAGAGTTTTGGATCATATTGATGTTCCAGTTACGAATTCCCCAGCTGTGCCAGCTCGCGGTGGGCAATTGGAGTAGGGCCTTGTGGTTCCCTCGGCTCTCTACGATTCTATTTACGAGAATTTTGGCGGCACAAATACTGCAAGAACCTCCTACTCCATAGGCAGCTCATCATATCGCCGCAGACGCAGATGTTCGGACTCAGCGAGCTTCTGTTTCAGTTCCTGATGTTGCCCTACTAAATTATATTCCAGAGGCAGCATGTGTTGTGCCTCTAATTTTTTTTGGTTGGCCGAGTACCCGAAGAGGCTGCATTATTTTACCCAACTGAACCTTCCAATATTTTTAGGCCATGCATCAGATAATCCTCGTGTAATTTTTTTAAAATAAAATGATGTCAGCATATCCTTCAGGCTCTTGGTTATCTCAAGCAATATGGTGTTTATTATACTGCTTTCATGTTTCAGGGTCTAGCCTTAGTTTGGTGGACCGCTCTTTATTAGCTAAGTAAGGCATGCCTAAGCTGCCTTGGTGAGAGCTTTCTCGTAGATTTGTTGAATAGTTCCTTTCGCGCAGCGAGCGAAATGAAAAGAGTCGCCAGATTGAGTGGATTGGACAATAGTAGCATGTCGGTTTCAGAATATGAGATTGAATTCTCTAGGATGGCTGGATATGCATTAGAACTAGTTCATGAGCCTTCCGAGAAGGTTCGAAGAATTATTGATGACCTTTCCCCTTCCTTGAGGTCCCAGATGGCTCGAGAGATTGAGGCCGGGACTTCATTTGATGTTGTTGTTGATATTGCTCGGAGGTATGAGGCATATAAAAAGTTAGAGCAGGACGAGTCAGAGCAGGAGAGAAAGAGATCCCACGGCCCTGGTGGGCACCATAGTACCTCATTTGGAGGTAAGAGTTTTGATTATTATGGGAGGTCACCTGCCAGGTTATCTCAGCTTGTAGCACGTGATTCTTAGATTCGCCTATAATTCATCAAGATTAGACTCAATTTTCAATGATAAGATTTTATCATTGTCGTGAGTCTGGTTATCCTTTGAGGAGTTTTCCCTTACTCCAACAAGTAGGTAGTCGTCCTTTATCTCACCATCAGACACCTGCTCGGTCGTAGGGGATTTCATTTAGGGCTCAGTCATCTAGAGATATGCCACCATCCGGCAGGGACCGAGAGCATGGTGGTTGTGGTTCTTCTGGAAGTAATAATCAGGGTAGCAGCTATGCTCAGCCGCAGGGGCAGTTCTATAAACTACTAGTCTGGTAGGATGCTGAGGCATCCGATGTAGTAGACCCATGTGTTTCTCCTTCCCTTATAGGTGAGTAAGATTTGATTCTTCCTATCGATCTGGAATTTGTTTGCCTTATCATGTTTCCACGGTTTTCTTGGATGCCGTATTTATTACGAATCGGTTGCGGTATAGGGGTGAGCTTCTGGTATAATTTATTCCTAGCATTTGTAGGACCCTACTAGTTTATCTGGTTATCAATGTGAGAGATTTGGGAGTGAGTGTCGGTATTGTCTGCTTGGCATTTTGTTATGCTACCTTTTGTTGTTATGTCAAGTCAGTCTACCTCTCTCTTTGGAATTCAGTGGTTGTAGGATGATCGGATTCTTATTCGTCACCATCAGAAAGTGTCATTGTTTCTTCCGGTGTAAAGTGATTCGTAACTAATATTCGATCTGCGTGTCCCCTCTTGGTTCGAAACACTAGTAGAGTCATGTTATTCTATTAGTTTGCCTCAGTTATAAAAGGGTTTTCCGGTAAATTATTGGAGTTTCCTTTTTATAGGAAGGTTAAATTGGCATGGATGTTGTTCCATAAGCTCATTTAATATCTATTTCTTCAATTGTGATTCTTTGGCTTGCCTGAGTCGGAAGTAGTCTAGCTGTGGTAGCCAAGCAAATAAAAAAATGGGCTTCCTAAAGCTCTAATTATTTCTATCCTCAGTCCATTGCCATCTCTTCTTCTTCCGCACTAGGGAGCTTGGGCCAAAGTGCATGTCAAGATAGCCGGGTAAGCACATTGTTGTGTTTAGTTCTGCTAATCGTAATGAGAGGCATCATTTGACCTCTGAGTTGATGCATCAGGCAGTGGTGCTTATGGCAAGGGTATGGAGTTGTGAACTCGAGAGTTGCAGCTATTTGGCAGCTTGAGAGGGTAATTTGGTAGCTTAGGTCTAAGCCGCGTTATGGTTTAGCTAAGTCTTCCTTAATTCAGCAGGTTGTGCGATGATGGCTATTCCTATTCAAATTAGCTATATGAGTTTATGCTCTAAGTGGAGGAGTTTTCCTCCAATACTGAATGCTAATATTAAATCTCTAAGGTGTTGCTAAAGCGTAAGGTCATTCTTAGTTTCATCGAACTATTCTATATCGAAAAGCATATTGAAGAGGTGATTGTCGGCAGAATCATGTTAGTCCGTCCAGAGTTGCGTGTATCTTTGTTTCGAAAAAGTAAAACTCTCCTCTCGTGATCGAGGAAGGGTCAGCTTGGTCATTATAAGCTGGGCAATGGAGTTATCATATTGTCCAGATATGTTTTATTCCAAGAATTCGGTGTGCATGTTATATTTCTCATTCTGTAATC
This sequence comes from Petunia x hybrida, assembly GCA_037355625.1. Lineage (NCBI taxonomy): Eukaryota > Viridiplantae > Streptophyta > Magnoliopsida > Solanales > Solanaceae > Petunia > Petunia x hybrida. Next base: position 871,142 of record JBBBVM010000475.1, read on the forward strand.
ATGAGATAATGTTCATGGAGTAGTTTATGAAGGTTGTACAAGTTCTCTTTTTATCTGTGTGAATTTTGCTTTAGACTCAAGCTCGTTCGTGGACGAACGAGAGTCTAAGTGGAGGAGAATGAAATGACCTTAGGTAGTCGTTTCTGGAGATAGGACTCCTATTAGCGTGCCGACAGTTTTAAAATCTTCGTAAGGTCCACTAGGACTTTTTTGTAACATTTGAACTAAATCAAACTTCGTTTGGAAGGTATCGGAAGAAGATTTCGGTTTCCGTTGTCGGTAAATCTTAAAAAGAGGTTTTCGAGCTCAATTTTCGCGAATGAGCTCCGATTCGAAATTTCGAAAACGTCGTTAGTTTCGTATGATTATTTGTGACTTGTGTGAACTTTCGAAAGTGAATTCCGAGGTCATTCGGATAGTTTCAACTAAAATGCCGGAAGTTAGTAATTTCATCTCTTTCTGTTTAATTCGTATCTTGAGTTTCGGAAATTCGATTTGAAATCCGTCTTATCGAGTACGTCAAATAAATTTTATATAACTTGCTCGAGAAATTTGGGATCATTCCGAGTTCGTAGGGTTCCGTTTTAATTTTTTTCACGATAGCAAATTTTAAAAAAAAGGAAAAAGGAAAGGAAAGAAAAAAGAAAAGTCTATGGCTGTTGCTAAGGATATATAATCCTTAGCTTAAAGTTAGTAGAATAGAAAACAAAAGAGATAAAGAAAACGCACAGAGAACTAATGAATGAGAAAAAAGAAAATAGCAGAAAATAGAGAAAGGAAAGGAAAACGAGCAGGAAAAAAATAGAATTTTCGCCCCGAAACATTCAGGTAATGATGTTTATTCATTATTGGGGTTTAGTACATGTGTTGGAATATATTTTAACGGTAGAAATTGGGATGTTAGGCATCGTTCTAATAAGTTCAATTGACAGTTTAAAGGGTTAATTGGACCCCGATAATGGAATTGATTATACAATCGAACTCAGGGAGTTATGGGTAACCCATAAATGTAATTTATTTAGGGTTTGGTTATATAATTTTGAACCATGTACAAAGGCCTGAAATGCGTATCGTCTATTCAAAACGGGTGTCGGGTTCCTACCCGGATTGTTCTATGATGTAGAGAATGAAGGCTTTAGCCTTATGTGGTATATTTTTCTGCTGATTGAATACAGTGGGATCGTTTTGCAATGAATCCAAAGGACAAAGCGGTTGCTGAGTAGCAGTGCTAACTTTTGGAACGAGGTAAGTGATTATATCCATTTCTTTGGTGGCCTTTGGCCTTGTGGATATTCTACCACGTCTTCCTTACGTGTGTAGCTGCCGATAAGAGTACTTATTACGCTTTAGCTTTGGATTTACACTGTATATTATTTGTTATGCCTTGTTGTTGGTATTACATTGAGCATAAAAGCATTATACTTTGGCTGTGAGCTTGATATGTACTTCCCGGCTGTCGATGAGGGTCCTGCACTGGTAAAGGATTATTATTGCATCATCCTTGCATCAAGTTGAGTGCAGGAGTATTCTGTCTCGGCTTTATATTATATTGGGTGCAGGAGTATTCCGCCCCAGGAGCAGGAAGATTCGGCTCCTTGCATCATATTAAGGGTGGTAGAAGGATTCCGCCCTAGGAGCAGGAGGATTTAGCTCCTTGCATCATATTGAGGGTAGGAGGATTCCGTCCTAAAAGCAGGAGGATTTCGCCCTAGGAGTAGGACGATTCTGCTCCTTGCATTATATTGAGGGTAGGAGGATTCCACCCTGGAGTAGGTGGATTCAGCTCCATCTATTTGGCACATGTAACCCCATTGCATCATACTGCATTCATTCTATTTCATTACACCGGTTGATCTGCATTGTGTGACTATTGTATTGTGTTTTGTGTATGCGGTATGTATACCATGTTGTGGTCATATTTCAGTTTGCTTATATGTTTTTGGCTATCTTGTGTCCCTAGTCGGTTTATATGTTTTAGTTGTATGCGTTTCTTGTCTGTATTTGCTTAGCTCTTCTCCCTGGCTAGTTATCCTATTCTTTGAGGTGGTTAGTCTGCCCCCACTTATTGAGTCCATTTGACTCACCCTTGTTTGTTGTTTGTTTCTTGTCAATCTATTTCGTTTCGGCAGGTTCGCTCCAAGATTGAGTTTGCCACGTTGTTAAGGAGCGAAGACGACTTCAGCTATCAGGGTGAGACAGCTTTTATTCAGGATGGCCACCGGTTTTATATTTATTATTTCAGTTGTTATTTTGCTCCCTTAAGGAGATTTCTGTATTCTTTGCACTCTTAGATGTCTAGTCTGGATAGCCCTAAACCTAATATATTGGGTAGTCAGCTGCAACTTCTTTTGTACAGCTTATGCATAGCTATGTTTGTGTCTCTTTAGGTCTTATTTCTTATCTAAAGGTTGATTTTATGTTTATTTTTTGAATTCAATTCAGAAGGGTTCGCCCGACGGGTCGAGGGGAGGATGTCGGGTGCCTGCATGGCCTAGTCGAAATTCGGGTCATGTCAGTTGGTATCAGAGCCCGGTTTAGAGTCTATCCTGACTAAGACAGTGTCTTATAGAGTCTCGCTGATGGGTACGTAGATGTCTGTACTTATCTACGAGAGGCTATGATGGCATTTAGGAGGTTTCCCTTCCTTCTTTTCTAATTGTGTATCGGCCTGGGATGCAAAAATATTTTTGTTAATTCCTTCGTAGTAATTGTGAGCCCTCGTGCGACAAATCAGCATAGGGTAGGATTTCAAGACGAAGTAGTCTAGCCTGGGGCTAGCGCTGACCAAGCCATGAGAGTTTTGGATCATGTTGATGTTCCAGTTACGAACGCCCCAGCTGTGCCAGCTCGCGGTAGGCAATTAGAGCAAGGCCTTGTGGTTCCCTCGGCTCTCTACGATGCTTTTTACGAGAATTTGGGTGGCGCAGATATTACAAAAACCTCCTGCTCTATAGGCAGCTCATCAGGTGACCGCAGAAGCAGATGTTCAGACTCAGGGAGCTTCTGTTCCAGTTCTTGATGTTGCCCCAGTAAATTATGTTCCAGAGGAAGCATGTGTTGTGACTCCAATTTTTCTGGTTGGCCGAGTGCCGGAAGAGGCTGCATTATTTTACCAAATTGAACCTTCAAATATTCTTAGGCCATGCATCAGATAATCCTCGTTTAATTTTTTTTAAAATAAAATGATGTCAGCATATCCATCAGGCTCTTGGTTATTTCGAACAATATGGTGTTAATTATACTGCTTTCAAGTTTTAGGGTCTAGCCTTAGTTTGGTGGACCGCTCTTTATCAGCTAAGTAAGGCTTGCCTAAGCTGCCTTGGTGCGAGTTTTCTCGTAGATTCGTCGAAAAGTTCCTTTCGTGCAGTGAGCGAAATAAAAAGAGTCGCCAGTTTGAGTGGATTGGACAAAGTAGCATGTCGGTTGCAGAATATGAAATTGAATTCTCTAGGATGGCTGGATATACACTAGAACTAGTCCATGAGCCTGCTGAGAAGGTTTGAAGAATTATTGATGACCTTTCCCTTTCCTTGAGGTCCCAAATGGCTCGAGAGATTGAGGTCGGGACTTCATTTGATGTTGTTGTTGATATTGCTCGGAGGTATGAGGCATACAAAAAGTTAGAGCAGGACGAGTCAGAGCGGGAGAGCAAGAGATCCCACGGTCTTGGTGGGCACAATAGTACCTCATTTGGAGGTAAGAGCTTTGATTATTATGGGAGGTCACCTGCCAGGTTATCTCAGCTTGTAGCACGTGATTTTTAGAGTCGCTTGTAGTTCATCAAGATTAGACTCAATTGTCTCCTTATAACTATCAACAATCTGTACAGCTTCCATTTTCAGCGATAAGATGTTATCATTGTCGTGAGTCTGGCTTATCTTTTGAGGAGTTTTCCCTTACTCCAACAAGTAGGTAGTCTTTTATCTCACCATCAGACACCTGCTCGGTCGTAGGGGATTTCATTTAGGGCTCAGTCATCTAGAGATATACCACCATCCGGCAGGGACCGAGAGCATGGTGGTTGTGGTTCTTCTGGAAGTAATTATCAGGGTAGCAGCTCAGCTCAACCGCAGGGGCAGTTCTATGAACTACTGGTCTGGTAGGATGCTGAGGCATCCGATGTAGTAGACCCATGTGTTTCTCCTGCCCTTATAGGTGAGTGATATTTGATTTTTCCTATCTATCTAGAAATAGTTTGCCTTATCATGTTTCCATGGTATCCTTGGATACCGTTTCTATTGCGAATCAGTTGCAGTAGAGGGGTGAGCTTCTGGTATAATTTATTCCTAGCATTTGTAGGACCCTACTAGTCTATCTAGCTTAAATGTGAGAGATTTGGGAGTGAGTGTCGATTTTGTCTACTTGGCATCTTGTTGTGCTACTTTTTGTTGTTATGTCAAGTCAGTTGTGCTACTTTTTGTTGTTATGTCAAGTCAGACTACCTCTCTCTTTGGAATTCAGTGTTGGTAGGATGATCGGATTCTTATTCCTCACCATCAAAAAGTGTCATTGTTTCTTCCGGTGTAAAGTGATTAGTAAGTAATATTCGCTCTACGTGTCTCCTCTTGGTTCGATACTAGTAGAGTCATGTTATTCTATTAGTTGGTCTCGGTTATAAAAGGGTTTTCTGGTAAATTGTTGGAGTTCCCTTTTTATAGGAAGGTTAAATTGGCATGGATGTTGTTCCATAAGCTCATTTAATATATATTTCTTCAATTGTGATTCTTTGGCTAGCCTGACTCGGAAGTAGTCTAGCTCTGGCAGCCAAGCTAATAAAAAGATGGGCTTCCTAAAGCTCTAATTATTTCTATCCTCAGTCTATTTCTATCTCTTCTTCTTCCATACTAGTGAGCTTGGGCCAGAGTGCGTGTCAAGATAGCCGGGTAAGCACATTGTTGTGTTTAGTTATGCTAAGGGTAATGAGAGGCGTCATTTGACCTCTGAGTTGATCCATCAGGTGGTGGTGCTTATGGCAAGGGTATGGAGTTGTGAACTTGAGAGTTGCAGCTGTTTGGCAGCTCGAGAGGGTAATGTGGTAGCGTAGGTCTGTGCCACGTTATGTTTAGCTAAGTCTTCCTTAATCCAGCAGGTTGTGTGAGGATGACTATTCCTATTCAAATTAGTTGTATGAGTTTATGCTCTAAGTGGAGGAGTCTTCTTCAAATACTGAATGCTAATATTAAATCTATAAGGCGTTGCTGAAGCGTAAGCTAATTCTTAGTTTCATCGAACTATTCTATATCGAAAAGTATATTGAAGAGGTGATTGTAGGCAGAATCATGTTAGTCCGTCCAGAGTTCCATGTATCTTTGTTTCGAAAAAGTAAAACTCTCCTCTCGTGATCGAGGAAGGGTCAGCTTAGTCAGAATAAGCTGGGCAATGGTGTTATCATATTATCCAGATATGCTTTATTCTAAGAATTCGGTGTGCATGTTAAAATTCTCATTCTGTAATCGTGAGATAATGTCTGTGGAGTAGTTTATGAAGGTTGTACTAGTTCTCTTGTTATCTGTGTGAATTTTGCTTTAGACTCAAGCTCGTTCGAGGACGAACGAGAGTCTGAGTGGAGGAGAATGAAACGACCTTAGGTAATTATTTTTGGAGATAGGATTCCTACTGGCGTACCGGCAGTTTTAAAATCTTCGTAAGGTCCACTAGGACTTTTCTGTAAAATTTGAACTAAATCAGACTTTGTTTGGTAGATATCGGAAGAAGATTTTGGTTTCCGTTGTCAGTAAATCTTAAAAAGAAGTTTTCGAGCTCGATTTTTGCGAACGAGCTCCGATTCGAAATTTTGAAAGCGTCGTTAGGTTCGTTTGATTATTTGTGACTTGTTTGAACTTTCGAAAGTGAATGCTAAGATCGTTCGGATAGTTTCCACTGAAATGCCGAAAGTTAAAAATTTCATCTCTTTCCTAAGCTTAAAGTTAGTAGAACAGAAAACAAAAGAGAAACAGAAAACGCACAGAGAACTCAATGAATGAGAAAAAAGAAAATAGCAGAAAATAGAGAAAGGAAAGGAAAAGGAGCAGGAAAAAAACAGAAATTTCGCTCGAAACATTCAGGTAATGATGTTTATTCATTTTGGGGTTTAGTACATGTGATTGAATATATTTTAACTATAGAAATTGGGATGTTAGACATCATTCTAATAAGTTCAATTGGAAGTTTAAAGGGTTAATTGGACCCTGATAATGGAATTGATTATACATTCGAACTCAGGCAGTTATGCATAACCCATAAATGTAATTTATTTAGGGTTTGGTTATATGATTTTGAATCATGTACATAGGTCTGGACTGCGTATCGTCTATTCAAAATGGGTGTCAGGTTCCTACCCAGATTGTTCTATGATTTAGAGAATTAAGGCTTTAGGCTTATGTGATATATTTTTCTGCTGATTGAACACAGTGGGATCGTTTGGCAATGAATCCAAAGGACAAAGCAGTTGTTGAGTAGCAGTGCTAACTTTTGAAACGAGGTAAGTGATTATATCCATTTCTTTGGTTGCCTTTGACCTTGTGGATATTCTACCACATGTTCTTTACATGTGTAGCTTCCGATAGGTGTACTTATTATGCTTTAGCTTTGGATTTACGCTGTATATTATTTGTTATGCCTTGTTGTTGGTATTGCATTGAGCATAAAAGTATTGTACTCTGGCTGTGAGCTTGATATGTACTTCCCGACTGTCGATGAGTGTCCTGCGCCGGTAAAGGGTTATTATTGCATCATCCTTGCATCATGGTGAATGCAGGAGTATTCCGTCTCGGCTTTATATTATATCGGGTGCAGGAGTATTCCGCCCCAAGAGCAGGAGGATTTGGCTCCTTGCATCATATTAAGGGTAGGAGGATTCCGCCTTAGGAGCAAAAGGATTCAGCTCCTTGCATCATATTGAGGGTAGGAGAATTCCGTCCTAGGAGCAGGAGGATTCCGCCCTAGGAACAGAAGGATTTCGCTCCTTGCATTATATTAAGGGTAGGAGGATTCCGCCCCGGAGTAGGAGGATTCCGCTCCATCTATTTGGCACATGTAACCCTATTGCATCATACTGCATTCATTCTATTTCATTACACCGGTTGATGTGCATTGTGTGACTATTGTATTGTGTTTTGTGTATGTGTTATGTATACCATGTTGTGGACATATTTCAGTTTGCTTATAGGTTTCTGGCTATCTTGTGTCCCTAGTCGGTTTATATGTTTTAGTTGTATGCGTTTCTGATCTGTATTTGCTTAGCTCTTCACCCTGGCTAGTAATCCTATTCTTTGAGGTGGCTAGTCTGACCCCACTTATTGAGTCCATTTGACTCACCCTTGTTTGTTGTTTGTTTCTTGCCTATCTATTTCGTTTCGGCAGGTTTGCTCCAAGATTGAATTCGCCACGTTGTTAAGAAGAGAAGACGACTTCAGTTGTTAGGGTGAGCCAGCTTTTATTCAGGATGGCCACCAGTTTTATGTTTATTATTTTAGTTGTATTTTGCTCCCTTCAGGAGGTGTCTGTATTCTTTTCTACTCTTAGATGTCTAGTTTGGATAGTCCTAAACCTAGTATGTTGGGTAGTCAGCTGCAACTACTTTTGTACAGCTTATGTATCGCTATGTTTGTGTCTCTTTAGGTTTTTTTTCTTATCTGAGGGTTGATTTTATGTTTATTTTTTTGAATTCAATTCAGAAGGGTTTGCCCGATGGGTCGAGGGGAGGATGTCGGGTGCCCGCACGGCCTAGTCGAAATTCGGGTCGTGTCACTGGCGCTTCTCGCCTAGATCTGTTTCATAAAATTATATTTAAATTCCATCAAAAAATTCTCAATTAAGAGACAATTTTATTTACATAAACAATTGCATAAATAGATATCATGTCAAACCTGAAAACTTTCTGTAGTCCAATGTTCCTTTACCAACCATTCCCATTGTTTTTTGTCTACTCCATTTGGCATATTCTTAAGAGCCTCGTGGATAGGCTTACCCCTCACATACTTTTCATGCAATACTCCTCTCCATCTACTCCATATATCTCTCATCCATGTGAATATATTGTCGCGATGGATGTTTCCCTAGAAGACAAAATGTGCTAACTTTATGATCATTTTGTTGAAGGGCTGGATGAAGATGCTGGTCCACAAGTCAGAAAGTTGTATACAGAGCTTGCAGGATTTTGGCCAAATGGATTTATGGACAATCATGATATTAAATGTGCTATTTGTTGAGCAAAAGACATAAGGAGAGCATTGCATGTCCGATGTAAGGATGGCGAGAAAATAAAGAGGAATAAGTTGTTGGCTGCAAAGGTAGAGGACACTGGTAAAGCAGAAGCTGGACCTATTACTCAGTCGATGCATATCCAAAAAAGATTGTAGTTGATCATTCTTCGACATCAACAAATAAGCCAATATCCAGTATGGCACCAGTTAATACTTCTACACGAATGTCCGTGTCTCTTGTTAATAGTCCTGATGTGGACCGGATAAAACATGAGAAACTAAAGAGCGTTTCTGATAGCTCTGTTGATCCTCGAGCAGCAGACGTGTTGCCGAAAAAGAAAATAAAAAGGAAGCAAGAGCCAGAGTCGGGTGAAAGTCAGTTCCACACTGAGAAGTTGACTTCTGTACAGACGAAGGAAAAGAACAAAACCAACAAGCATACTGCTTGTCCTCTTGTAGCTGTAGGGGATAAGAAATGGGGTATTAGGAGAGGGAACTGTAAATTACCAGTTTCAACAGTTTGGTTATGTTGGATAACTTGATCAGTAAATGGAGGCAATGTAGCATCAGCTTGCTTATGCTCTTTCTCAATAACTAAGTAGTTTTTATTTCTTGACTTCATGCTTGGACCTATAGTAGTAGAGTCTGTTCTTGCACCATTAGAAGGTGTTGTAGATCTAAGCCCCCGCTTTTTCATACCACCTGGTTCAAGAAAATTTTATTAGTTAAAACTTTAGAATTAAAATCTAAAGCTTACAAAATATTCAAAAAAGTATACTTGTATTGGTTGATTGAATGTATTGCATAATTTTCTCAGTAGAAAAAGGCAATGTATTCCAGTTTGCATTTGTTCATTCCCTGGAATCAAGGCATTTTTACTTGTCCGCGTTTTCTGAAAAAAATATTTGAGAACCTGACCTCGTTCCTCTTCTATAGCCCCTGGTGCAAGAAATCGACATTAATATAAACTTTAGAACTAAATTAAATTCTGCATACCATGTATTTGAGTAAAAACTTGAGAAACCATACCTGTTTGAAATTTTTTGTTATATTTTATAGTTTGATCAGTAGATGGAGGCACTAGACTATTAGCTTGCATATACTCATTCTCAGAAACCAAGAAATCTGAATTTTTTTTCTCATTCCTTCACCAGCAGAGATAATAAAATCTGATCTTGCCCTGTTAGAAGGTGTCTTCATACTTTGACTACAGAAAGATCTAAGTCTTCGCCCTCGTCCCTTCCCCTATAGAACCAGGTGCAACGAATGCATATTTGGCAGCGGTCTTCACAGATGATCCCACCTTATTTCCAGTGTTTAATGATTTCATGCTAAACCTGCAAAAAATACCCAGAGAGATAAAGATAAGAAAGAAATTATTAAGACAATGAAGTAACTATTAAAAAACCTCACAATCCGAACTACGTGCGATGATATGCTAATGTGAAAAGATATACTTCACCTCGTTCATTCTTCTCCTTTTATTTTGTGTAGGATTCACTAAATCTACAACCTTATCATCTATTTTTTGTTCAATCTCAAAGGTATTGCAAGGTTGTATCTTCCTCTCGACATGCCAACCTTTATTGAAATTATTATTGGCATAAAATACTTGAGATGCTTGGTCAGGTAATACAAAAGGCTCACCTATTTTTGAGAATCACCTAGGATTAACACTTACAAAGTCATAATCATCCTTTTTAATTCTTCTTGTTTTATCATACACATCAAACCATTTATCTCGAAATAAAACTACTCTTCTACCCACGAAAAATTGCAGTTCAATAACATCCGTTAAAACTCCAAAATAATCAAGGTTCTCACTATTTTTATCAATCTCACCGACAACAACCAAGCCACAATTTTGAGCCCTCAAATATTTATCATAATCTTCCACATGAAATCTATACCCATTAACAATGTGGCCATTAAAGTATTTCATATATGGGGTTGGACCACGTGAAAGTGAGAGTAAATCTTCCATGATTTGACTCTTATCTTGTTTATATAGTTCTGCAACCTATAAACAAGATAAAATTGATTACTTCAAAATGAGTAATACGATATTAAATAGCCAAATTTGATAGGTAAATATTACTTACTCTAACTTTAAACAATTCAATAAACTGTCTATTCCATTCTGAATCAGACAAGTCTTGAATAGTATCTCCATGAATTTGTGCAAACTTTCTGCAAAGTTTGACGTGAACCACATATGTTATACGGATAAGAGAACTAATCTTAAGTGAAATAAGGAAAGCGAAATTAAATGAATTGAAATAAAATTTTACACACTCTAAAAACGGTAGAACTTCATCACAATTCTTCAGTATGTATATATGTGCTTGTTCCAACTCATTTTCATCCCGATCAGGTTGGTTTCTAGCTCTTAAAGTTTTTCTAGGTTCACAAAATAGAGCTAAACCTCCCTCTGATTTCTTTGGCCCATCATCATAATTTTGTTCAGGCCAATTAAACTTGGTGTCAACTCTATGCAGATACCTTGAATATAAGGTCATACATTCATTTGCTATGTAGCCCTCTGCAATAGAATCCTCTGCACAAGCTCTATTACCAATGAGAAATTTTAAAAAATACAACCATCGTTCCACATGATACATCCATCGATAATGAATTGGCCCGGAAATCTGAGCTTTATTAGCTAAATGAATAGGCAAATGCACCATGACATCAAAAATTGAAGGAGGGAAAACTTTTTCTAGCTTACAAAGAGTTATAGGAATTTGGGCTTTAATTTGTTTCCAGTCCTCCATCCTTAACGTCTTTGCTCCAAGAAAATTAAAAAATAAAGATAACTCAATAAGTTGTTCACACACTTCCTTAGACAACATACCACGCAGTGCAAGAGGGAGTAAATGTTGTAATAGAACATGGCAATCATGACTCTTTAAGCTAGAAATCTTGTGATCTTTCAAGCTCACACATTGAGAAATATTAGATGGAAATCCATCGGGGGCCTTTAAATTCTTTAAGAACATGCACAAAATATGCTTTTATTGGGGTGATAATGTGAAACTTGCTGGTGGAACTTCATATTTCTCCCCTTTCTTGATGGGGTGCAATTCCGACCTAATATTTATTTCTTGCAAATCGAGCCTACTATTAATGGTGTCCTTGGTCTTTCCCCTGGCATTCATGTTTGTCCCCATATATTATCAAATATATTTTTTTCAATATGCATCACATCTAAATTATGTCGCAATAAGAGAGATTTCCAATATGGAAGTTCAAAAAAGATATTCTTTTTATTCCAATTATTCTTTCGGTTGTCATGTGAGCTCTTAATCTTTTTTTTTTTGATCCTTTGTTAACCGTATCCCTTCAAGATCCTACACCTGACCAAGTATCTCAGCACCAAAGTACATTTTTTGTGGGAGCCTTCTCTCTTTTGTACCATCAAATGACTCCTTATTATTCCTCCATTTGTGACTAAGAGGAAGGTAACGTCGATGGCCCATAAAATACTGCTTCTTACTATTAGCCAATCTGATTGAGTAAGTGTCTTTGTTGCAACATGGACATGCCAATTTTCCTTTAGTACTCTATCCAGATAAATTTCCATAAGCAGGAAAATCATTGATAGTCCACAACAAAGAAGCATGATACTTAAAATTTTGTTTAGTTGATGTATCATAGGTCTCAACACCTATTTCCCATAACTTCTTCAGTTCCTCTATCAACGGTTGTAGATATACATCAATTGCATCTCCTGGACTATCTGGATCAGGAATAAGCATAGACATAATAAAATTTTCTTGTTTCATACACAACCAAGGAGGTATGTTGTAAGGAATTAGTACCACCGGCAAAATGTTATATGAGGTTTTTGAATTTCTGAATGGCTGAAATCCATCACTAGCAAGTCCAAGTCGAACGTTACAAGGCTCATTAGCAAATGACGGATGAAGTTCATCAAATGCTTTCCATGCCATTGAATCAGCCGGGTGCCTCATTATTCCATCATCGACTCTTTTCTTATGATGTCATACCATTGAAGAAGATGGCTTTGTAGACATAAACAACCTCTGAAGCCTAAGCTTTAGCGGAAAGTAGCGCAAAGACTTTGATGCTATCTGTTTACCTTTTCTATTCCTTGTTTCCCCGATCAATTTTCTACCTTGGAGCACCACAAATTTTGTAAGAATCCAATGAGTTACCCTCTTTCCAATATAATATGTAGTCGTTGATACAAGCATCCATCTTCTCATAAGAAAGCCCAAGATTCCGAATTATTTTTTTGGCTTCATAATATGAATCTGGAAATTTGCTCCCTCAGGCAACAACTCATCCTTTAACATTTTCAATAACATCGTAAATGACTCATTACTCCAACGACCCATACTTTTTCTGTGAAGCAATTTAATCGATGTGGATAATTTCAAATTTTTTGAATTTTGGTACAGTGGCTGCTCGAAATCTCTCCATAGGCGATAAAATTTCTTTGCTTCAGCATTCAGTTCCTCTTTATATAAATTGTCAAAATCAGCATCTGCAATGCTCCCATCAAGATTAGGATATAAATCTGTCAAAAGCTCTTGTATTTCATCCTCACTCTCACAGTCATTGACTTCATTATCATCTTCATCTTCATATTCAGACTCTGACTCACCTAAAACTTCCCTATGGTGATACCAAAAAGTATAGTTTTTAATTATTCCAAATACTTTAAAATGTGACTCGACTAAATCACATGTTTCTGAGTTTGAGTTGCAGCATTTAACACATGGACATCGCATTTCATGCACTCTCTTGTTCTTCTAAAAGCATAATCCAAAAACTTTTTCACCCAGTTGTGTACGCTTCATCGAGTTGATGATCATCAATGAGTTGCATCCATTGTTTACAGGGTTCCATAACCTTGGAAAGTACATTAAAAATCAAATATAGGAAAGATATATGATAACAAAAGTACTACGATGCACATACCTTTTATGAATCTTATAAACTATCAAGTTATTCAAAACCTATATATAGTTCTGATAATTGAGTTGAGTTAAGATCATAACTTTTTTATTAGAGTTATGCACATATTTTTTTATACAATGCTTCTGTTATCTATAGACATGTCCTACCACTCGAGATATAGATGTTGTTCCAAAATCCTGACAAGAATTTTACTTCGATTTTTGTTTTGCTTAACTTGATTATTATAAGAGTCTACATAATAATGAACCTACTGGTAATCACGTCACTTTTTTTCCTCATGTAGTTAATTAAAAAAAAATAGTTAATTTATGCTGAAACTCAGTTAAAGTTGTTTTGGGTATAATATAGTTAGGAAATATACAACCTTCACATTAACATGGAATGCAAGAGTCCAGTGCCCATCTTGCTTCCTGGGATTGAGTTGATTGGCTTTCGACCAGTTGTAGATTAAGATGACTAATAAGAAAAGAAAGGAAGCGATGCTGGTAAAAGGTTATCAGGCTCCTAAGATAAGAAAATAGCTGCTTGAGTAGAAAAAATTGTGTTTAAGAAGAGAATTGCTGGATCTCAGGCAATAGCTTGCTTCTTGTTTGGTCTTAACCATTAAGCGCATAAACTTATCGCTCTGGTTAGATCCAAGTTAACCATGAGACATGTGTTGTTCTATACTTGGTTGGTATTGAACTAGTTAATCTGTATCATTTAACTAGGCTTGAAAGATTTAGGTGACAAACTACTGCTAGAGCTGGTGACAAACCTCAACTACTGAAATTTCTATGACCAGACACTCACGTTTTCGATAGCATAAAATAACTGATCAAAGTATGTTTACATTGTGAAATATATATATACATCTCCTTTCCCGCATCGGATCCAAATCAGCAGTAGTTTGACCTCTTTGAGTAATCAACTATTTACCTTTTTTACTAAGGTAATTAACTTTATTGAATGAGAACTACCCACCTAAAAAAGTATAAAGACATGACTCTCTAATAAAATAAATCACTTATCAATGCTGCCAAGACTGGTAATATTTAACCTCTTACAGAATCCACTCTTTAATATTTGACATAAATCTGTTCATTTACACTGTACATAGCAATTAGAACTGACTAATGGAAAACATACATGAGCTCTTTGCAAATCAAGCACAGTAGGAAAGTAAAAATTATACGTGAAATCGATATTTTGCTGAACTTAGACTAGGTGACTTAATAATGCAGCAAAGGGGATACCAGAAGTGACTTGACTTAAAAGAACAAATCGGGTGATAAGCCAACCCAAGATTGTATAGCAAGAGCTTATCTATTTCATCACTTTACAACGTGTGCATCATTTCGCTTACTCTAAATATCTATTAGAGCATGTTTAAAAGCAACAGATCAATGTGCATCACTGCATAAACTGATAGCTTGTCGGATTTTCCTTTGCTATTGATGGATTTCATCCAAAGTTAAATATTTTCAGTAGTAGATTAATTTTTCAATACAAGATATGCTCAACTTCAATTCCCAATACTTTGAAAAAATGAAACTGAGGTGAACGAAGACGATATATAAAAAGAATAAAAGGTCATAAATCATATTTTAAACTGAAAACAATGAGAAACAATTTGAAGAAGCTTATGAGACGAAAAAAAGTCATAAATCGAAATAGTGAAATTTACCCAAGCTGAACATATCCAGGAATCTAAATATCATAAATACCAAAACTCATCAAAGTTACTTACCGACAGTGATGTGGGTTGTCTTCCCATTCCCAATATCTTCTCCTCCAAACCGTCAATTTCTAGTACTTTGTTGACAAAACCTTCGATTCACTCTTGCCAGAGATCAATAGAAAAAGTTACTTTAAGAAAACAGAGCGAATAAACCTTTAGAAGAGAAACAAACTCAAGACTAGAGCAAAAGCGCGTTTGATTTTTGGGCTAAAGCAAAAGCGCGTTTGATTTTTGGGCTAAAGCAAAAGCGCGTTTGATTTTTGGGCTAAAGAATATTTACCTGGACTTGAGAAGTTGAGACGGATCAAAAGTTGAGCTCCAATTTTAGGCTACCTTCCGAAGTTGAGCGGGACTTGAAAAGTTCTATTTTGAGTTGTGGAGAGTTAAAATCGGTAGTTTTTGGGCAAAAGTGAGTTTGATTTTTTGAAAAAATAGTTTTTTAATTTTTTACTTTTGGTTTGGCGCCTCTTGCTAGCGCTCAATTCTATAATTTAGGACGAGTTTTTTATTTTTTTTTAAGGCTAGAAAGATTTCTCTTAGCTAATTTGAAAAAAATATAAGAAATTAAAAAACCAGATAAAATACTAGTTCTTTTAAGTAACATTTAAGGACCAGAATTTTAACTAGTTGCAAAACGGTGGTCCCTATTGCCCCTTTTTCTTGTAGTGAATGATGCCTTCATATTTGACACAAGTTCAAACCAAATCCAAACTTTTTGGTTTGAAGTTGAGAAAAGTAGAAAAAAAAAGAAGAAGAAGAAGAAGAAGAAATAGTAGATTTTAACTTGGCTTAAACTTCATCTCAATGGCCTTAAGATAGGCCAAATTGCCAGCCTCTACAAAAGTGCACCCATAAATCATTGAAACTGTAGAGCACGCACAAAACATACTATTTGTGCACTTTACTCGGAGAGTGACACGACCCGGAATCCGGTTAGGCCGTGCGGGCACCCGACATCCTTCCCTAGATCCGTCGGCCGAACCCTTACCAATTAAATCAGGAAAATAAATATAACAATTCACAAATAAGGACAAGACTTAAAAAAAACACAGACATACTAATACCTCTAAGCTGTAAAAAAGAAATTACAGCTGACTACCCAACATGCTAGGTTTAGGGCTATCAAGACCAGACATCTAAGAGTACAAAAGAAGACAGATACCTCCTGAAGGGAGCAAAATACAACTGAAATAATGAACAATAAACTGGTGGCCATCCGGAATAAAAGCTGGCTCACCCTGACAGCTGAAGTCATCTTCGCTCCTTCACAACGTGGCGAACTCAATCCTGGAGCGAACCTGTCGAAATGAAATAGATAGAAAAGAAATAAACAACAAACAAGGGTGAGTCAAAAGGACTCAATAAGTGGGGCAGACTAGCCACCTCAAAGAATAGGATAGCTAGCCAGGAAGAAGAAACAGATAAACCAAATTCCTCTTATTTAAATTATAAAAAGCAGAGCCTGATAACAACCGGAAACACGTATGAAACCATAAACTCAACTAGGGATACGAGCCAGAAACATATCAACAAATAAGCAATGCACATATAAGCAGGACAGTAGTCATGTACCGTAAGTCTACACAATGGTATGAAATGAGATGAAATGAAATGAAATGTGATGCAAAGGGTCACATGTGTCAAATGAATGGAGCTGAATCCTCCTACTCTAGGGCGGAATCCTCCTACCCTCAATATGATGCAATGGAGCGAAATCCTCCTGCTCCTAGATCGGAATCCTCCTACCCTCAATATGATGCAAGTGAGCGGAATCCTCTTGCTCCTGGGGCGGAATCCTCCTACCCCTCAATATATGCAATGGAGTGGAATCCTCCTGCTTCTGGGGCGGAATCCTCCTACCCCTCAATATATGCAATGGAGCGGAATCCTCCTGCTCCTAGGGCGGAATCCTCCTACCCTCAATATGATAGAATGGAGCGAAATCCTCCTGCTCCTGGGGCGGAATCCTCCTACCCCCTCAATATGTGCAATGGAATGCATATGAATGCAATATGATGTCATGCAGTCACATATGCCTGATACCTATCTCCGGCGCGGGACTCTCATCGTCTACCAGGAGATATATGCAATAATGACCCTTCACCGGCTCGGGACTCTCATCGATTACCGGGAAGTATATGTAATAATGACCCTTCACCGGCTCGGGACTCTCATCGATTACCGTGAAGTATATGCAATAATGACCCTTCACCGGTGCGGGACTCTCATGCCCAACCGGAAAATATATGCAATAATGACCCTTCACCGGCTCGGGACTCTCATCGATTACCGGGAAGTATATGCAATGCTCAAAACCAGAGTGCAATGCTCATATGCTCAATGCAATACCAACAACATGGCTTAACATATAATATACAATGTAAATTCAAAGCTAAGGCGTAATGAGTACGCCTATCGGCAGCTACACACGTAAGGAACACGTGGTAGAAAATCCATGAGGCCAAGTGCATTCAAAGAAATGGATATAAATACTTACCTCTTCCAAAAGTTGGCATTGCTAATCAACAACCGCTTTATCCTTTGGTTTCATTGCCAAACGATCCCACTCTATTCAATAAGCAGAAAAATATATCAAATTAGGCTAAAGGCTTCATTCCTCACATCTTAGGGCAATGCGGTTAGGAACCTGATACCCACGCGACCGGTCTGTGTGTTCAGTGGGAGCCTCTATGGGGGACTCCAAATCACACATAACATGATCACAATATAAGCATAAGCGTGTATGAGGCATAACACATGTGGCAACAATAGATATGGACTCAAAAGAATGAGAAGAAACCTCTGGATAGAATTATAGACACAACCTAGAACTCAGAATTTGTCAAACTCTTTGAATTTCCATAAATATTTCGGCAGAGTTTTCCCTGAAACTGGATGATCCACAAAAACAGAACCAGCACTATACTACACACGTGAATGGATACCTGGATAAACTGATAATATAAACATGTTAAATGGATAACAAGATGAGACGACTGGATGACACAATAAATCCGCTGATAGAATGTCTAGACAACACCACTGTCCTTCCTTTCGACCTAATTTTCAGAGTGTAGATCAAAGATATAGACTTCATGGTCTTCATAAAAGTTGTAGATATATACCTTAGGATTCTGGGAATTCTTAAAGCATATTAATATCAATTTTTTACAAGGAGTTATGATCAATATACTAACAGCTGTTCAAAGATCAAAATGATTTTCCAGATTTTGAAACATTTTGACTTGCTGATTCGAACGTCTTTCACCTTGAATTTTAGTACCAAATTAAGTATATACAAAGTTTCCTTGATACCATATAAGTTTCTCACAAGAAACACTAAGTTTAGAACTAAGAAAAGCTTCAAAAGCTAAAAGATACATGCATTGCCAAAAGAAAGGTTTAGTCTTACATACCTTTGATGCTTCTTGCTTCTAAACCTTGTTTCCCTTGAATTCAACACCTTCTAAAACTTAAACAAGCTATAATTCAGCATTTGGGTACTTTACTTAGCCATGAAGTAATTCTAAAACTCAAGCTATAGACGAAATTGAAGGTAGCATAACGTTACCTTAATCGCGTAGAGCGTTTTGACGCGATCTGTCTTCAATTTCGAGTTACGATTGGCGTCCTTCCTTCAAAATCATAAAAGTGGCTTAACCCTTCATTGAAGCACTATTTCTATCGTTGATTTTCTGGAAATAAGGAAAAGGAAGACATGTTTTCCTTTTATACTGGAAATATTTCAGTTTTAGTCCTCTTTTGCGTTTATGTCCCTTTTTCTAGCCTGACTTCTGATGCTCATATCTTCTTATCCAAATATTGTATGAACAAACCGTCAAAAGTTTTGGAAACTACACTCCAAGACCTTCAATTTGGTATATGATATGTCCCCAAAAGACCTCATATAATACACGAAATTAATTGCTGAAAAGGCTCCGTTACAAGGCAATTCCTTAGTCGGTTTTTCCGAAACTTAAATCTGATTTTTCCCAAACTTTGTATTCAATATATAAACATCTTATATGGTAATATTATGACTTTAAACTCACTTAAATAATTCTTAACATGTCATTAGAATGATATACGTCACTTTGGACATATGGGGTGTAACAATCTTCCCCCGTTAGGAACATTCGTCCTCGAATGTTAAATGAAGTACGTAGAAGCATTAAGCAACGATCTGTTACATACTTGTAGTAGTGAAGAGATGTGAAAAGTCAAATTATTTAACTTTCGGTATTGTAGCGGAAGCTAGCCGAACAACCTCAAAATTCACTTTCGAAAAAGCACAAAAGTCACAAATAATCATACGAACCTAACGGCCCTTTCGGATTTTGAATCGGAGCTCGTTCACCAAAACCGAGCTCGAAAATCTCTTTTTAGTATTTATCGACAATAAAAACTGAAATCTTCTTCCGATGCCTAACAAACGAGGTCTGATTTAGCTCAAATTTTACAGACAGGTCCTAATGGACATTACAAAGTTTTTAAAATTATCGGCACGCCAATCGGAGTCCTAACTTCTGAAACGACTAACCGAGGACATTTCATTCTCCTCCACTTAAACTCTCGTTCGTCCTCGAACGAGCCTAAGTTTAAAGAAAATTCCACACAGATAACAAAAGAACTTTCACGACCTTCATAAGCTATTCCACGGACATTATCTCATGATTGCAGAATCAGAATTATAACACGAATACCGAACTCTTGGAATAAAACATATCTGGATAATATGATAACATCATTGCCATACTTATTTGGACTAAGCTGACCCTTTCTCGATCATGAGAGAAGAGTTCTATATTTTCGAAATGAAGATACACGCAACTCTTGATGGGCTAACATGATTCCACCAACGAATCACCTCGTCGATATACTTTCGATATAGAACGGGTCGATGAAACAAAGAATTAGCTTACGCTTCAGCAACGCCTTAGAGATTTAATATTATAGTTCGGCATCAATTGGAGGAAGACTTCTCCACTTAGAGCATAAACTCATACAAATAATTTGAATAGAAATAGTCATCCTCGCACAACCTGCTGGATTAAGAAAGACTTAGCTGAAGAGAGAACGCGGCTCAGACCTGAGCTACCAGATTACTCTCTCGAGTTGCCAAACAGCTGCAACTCTCGAGTTCACAACTCCATATATTTTCTATAAGCACCACCGCCTGATAGATCAAATCAAAGGTCAAATGACGCCTCTCATTACCCTTAGTAGCCTTGAAAAACAACCATGTGCTTACCCTGCCACCTTGACACGCACTCTGGTTCAACAAAGGAAACATCACAAGAGGCTACTGACCGCCTAAGCTTACCAGTGCCGAACAAAGAAGAGATGGAAACAGACTGAGGATAGAAATAATTAGAGCTATAGGAAGCTCTTCTTCTTATTTATTTGGCTACCAGAGCTAGACTATTTATGAGTCAGGCTAACCGAAGAATCGCAATTGAAGAAATAGACATTGAATGAGCTTTATGGAACAAAATCTATGTCAATTTAACCTTCCTATAAAAAGGAAACTTCGACAATTTACCAGAAAACCCTTTTATACCGAGACAAACTTGTAGAATAACATGACTCTACTAGCGTCTCGAACCAAGAGGAGACACATAGATCGAGTATTACTTACTAACCACTTTACACCGGAAGAAACAATGACACTTTCTGATGGTGACAAATAAGAATCCCATCATCTTACCGACACTGAGTTCCAAAGAGAGGTAGACTGACTTGAAATTATAACAGAAGGAGGCACAACAAAATGCCAAGCAAACAATACCGATACTCACTCACAAATCTCTCTCATTTAAACCAGATAATCTAGTAAGGTCATCATAAATGCAACGAATAAATCGTATCAGAAGCTCACCCTCTACCGCAACCAATTCTTAATAGAAACGACATCAAAAGAAACCATGGAAACATGATAGGACACCACATTTCTAGATCGTCCGGAAGAATCAAATCTTACTCACATTTAAGAGAAGAAGAAATACTTGGGTCTGCTACATCGGATGCCTCCGCATCCTGCCAGACTAGCAGTTCATAGATCTGCCTCTGCAGCTGAGTTGAGCCACTACCCTGATAATCACCTTCTGAAGAACCACTGCCACCACGTTCTCAACCCCTACTGGATGGTGGCATTTCTCCGGCTGATTGAGATCTAAATAAAATCGCATGCGACTGCGCAAGTGCCTGATGACAAGAGAAAGGACGACTGCCTACTTGCCGGAGTAAGGGAGAACTCCACCAAAGATGACATGCTCGCGACAATGATAATACCTTCTCAGTGAAAATGGAAGCTGGACAAATTGTTGATAGCTACAAAGAGAAAAATTGGGTCTGATATTGACGAGCTACTGGCGCACTCTAAGAATCGCGTGACACAAGGTGAGATAACCTGGCAGGTGACCTCCCAAAATAATCAAAACTCTTACCTCCAAATGAGGTACCATATTTTCCCATTAGGGCCACAGGATCTCTTGTTCTCCCGGTCTAACTCTTCCCGCTCTAACTTATGGTATGCCTAATATCTTTGAGCAATATCAACAACGACATCAAATGAAGTCCCAACCTCAATTTTTCGAGCCATCTGGGATCTCAAGGAAGGGGAAAGGTCACCAATAAATCTTTGAATCTCTCGAAAGGCTCATGGACTAGTTCTAATGCATATTCAGCCATTCTATAGAATTCAATCTCATATTCTGAAACCAACAGGCTACTTGACAGGCTACCCTGTCCAATCCACTCGAACTGGCAACACTTTTCATCTCGTTCGCTACTCGAAAGGAACTTTTCCACGAATCTAGAAGAAAAATGGAACCAAGTTGGCTAATAAAGAGCGGTCCACCAATTCAACGCTGGACCCCTGAAACTGGAAAATAGAATAATCGACACCATACCGCTCGATAAAACAAGAACCTGAAGGATATGCTGACATCATTTTATTTTAAAAAGAATCACGAGGTTTATCTGATGCATGGCTTAAGAATATCGGAAGATTCGATTGGGTAAAATAATGCAGCCTTTTTAGATACTCAGACCGAGCCATTACTCGGGCTAGCTAACTAGCCAGAATAACTAGAGGCACAACACATGCTGCCTCCGGAACATACTTTACTGCGGCAATATTAAGAACTGGAATAGAAGCTCCCTGAGACTGAACGTCTGCACATGCGGCAACCTTTTAAGCTGCCTAGTGAATAATAGGTTCTTGCGGTATCTGCGCCGCAAAGATTCTCATAAAAACATCGTATAGAGCCAAGGGAACCACAAGGCCCTCCTCCATTGCCCATCGCGAGCTCGTACAGCTGGGACCTGCGCAACTAGATCGTCAGCACGATCAAAACACTCGGAGCTTGAGTAGCTCTAGCCCCCGGCTAGACTGCTTCGTCTTGAACTCATACCGTCTGCTGATTGTCGCACGAGGGTTCACAATTATCACGAAGGAATTAACGGATTAACGAAAATACTTTTGAATCTTAGACCGACGCACGATCAGAAATGAAGGAAGTGAAACTTCCTAAAAACCATCATAGCCTCTCGTAGATAAGTACGGACGTCTACGTACCCACCAGCGAGACTCTACTAGACACTGTCTTAGTCTGGATAGACTCTAAACCAGGCTCTGATACCAACTGACACGACCCAGAATCCGGTTAGGCCGTGCGGGCACCCGACATCCTTCCCTAGACCCGTCGGGCGAACCCTTACCAATTAAATCAGGAAAATAAATAAAATAATTCACAAATAAGGACAAGACTTAAAAAAAAACACAGACATACTGATACCTCTAAGCTGTACAAAAGAAATTACAGCTGACTACCCAACATGCTAGGTTTAGGGCTATCCAGACGAGACAACTAAGAGTACAAAAGAAGACAGATACCTCCTGAAGGGAGCAAAATGCAACTGAAATAATGAACAATAAACTGGTGGCCATCCGGAATAAAAGCTGGCTCACCCTGACAGCTGAAGTCCTCTTCGCTCCTTCACAACGTGGCGAACTCAATCCTGGAGCGAACCTGCCGAAACGAAATATATAGACAAGAAACAAACAACAAACAAGGGTGAGTAAAAAGGACTCAATAAGTGGGGCAGACTAGCCACCTTAAAGAATAGGATAGCTAGCCAGGGAGAAGAAACAGATAAACCAAATTTCTCTTATTTAAATTATAAAAAGCAGAGCCAGATAACAACCGGAAACACGTATGAAACCATAAACTCAACTAGGGATACGAGCCAGAAACATATCAACAAATAAGCAATGCACATACAAGAAGGACAGTAGTCATGTACCGTAAGTCTACACAATGGTATGAAATGAGATGAAATGAAATGAAATGTGATGCAAAGGGTCACATGTGTCAAATGAATGGAGCTGAATCCTCCTACTCTAGGGCGGAATCCTCCTACCCTCAATATGATGCAATGGAGCGGAATCCTCCTGCTCCTAGGGCGGAATCCTCCAACCCTCAATATGATGCAATGGAGCGGAATCTTCTTGCTCCTGGGGCGGAATCCTCCTACCCCTCAATATATGCAATGGAGCGGAATCCTCCTGCTCCTGGGGCGGAATCCTCCTACCCCTCAATATATGCAATGGAGCGGAATCCTCCTGCTCCTAGAGCGGAATCCTCCTACCCTCAATATGATAGAATGGAGCGGAATCCTCCTGCTCCTGGGGCGGAATCCTCCTACCCCCTCAATATGTGCAATGGAATGCATATGAATGCAATATGATGTCATGCAGTCACATATGCCTAATACCTATCTGCGGCGCGGGACTCTCATCGTCTACCAGGAGATATATGCAATAATGACCCTTCACCGGCTCGGGACTCTCATCGATTACCGGGAAGTATATGTAATAATGACCCTTCACCGGCTCGGGACTCTCATCGATTACCGTGAAGTATATGCAATAATGACCCTTCACCGGTGCGGGACTCTCATGGCCAACCGGAAAATATATGCAATAATGACCCTTCACCGGCTCGGGACTCTTATCGATTACCGGGAAGTATATGCAATGCTCAAAACCAGAGTGCAATGCTCATATGCTCAATGCAATACCAACAACATGGCTTAACATATAATATACAATGTAAATTCAAAGCTAAGGCGTAATGAGTACGCCTATCGGCAGCTACACACGTAAGGAACACGTGGTAGAAAATCCATGAGGCCAAGTGCATTCAAAGAAATGGATATAAACACTTACCTCTTCCAAAAGTTGGCATTGCTAATCAACAACCGCTTTATCCTTTGGTTTCATTGCCAAACGATCCCACTCTATTCAATAAGCAGAAAAATATATCAAATTAGGCTAAAGGCTTCATTCCTCACATCTTAGGGCAATCCGGTTAGGAACCTGATACCCACGCGACTGGTCTGTGTGTTCAGTGGGAGCCTCTATGGGGGACTCCAAATCACACATAACATGATCACAATACAAGCATAAGCGTGTATGAGGCATAACACATGTGGCAACAATAGATATGGACTCAAAAGAATGAGAAGAAAACTCTGGATAGAATTATAGACACAACCTAGAACTCAGAATTTGTCAAATTCTTTGAATTTCCATAAATGTTTCGGCAGAGTTTCCCCTGAAACTGGATGATCCGCAAAAATAGAACCAGCACTATATTACACACGTGAATGGATACCTGGATAAACTGATAATATAAACATGTTAAATGGATAACAAGATGAGACGACTGGATGACACAATAAATCCGCTGATAGAATGTCTAGACAACACCACTGTCCTTCCTTTCGACCTAATTTTCAGAGTGTAGATCAAAGATATAGACTTCATGGTCTTCATGAAAGTTGTAGATATATACCTTAGGATTCTGGGAATTCTTAAAGCATCTTAATATCAATTTTTTACAAGGAGTTATGATCAATATACTAACAGCTGTTCAAAGATCAAAATGATTTTCCAGATTTTGAAACATTTTGACTTGCTGATTCGAACGTCTTTCACCTTGAATTTTAGTACCAAATTAAGTATATACAAGGTTTCCTTGATACCATATAAGTTTCTCACAAGAAACACTAAGTTTAGAACTAAGAAAAGCTTCAAAAGCTAAAAGATACATGCATTGCCAAAAGAAAGGTTTAGTCTTACATACCTTTGATGCTTCTTGCTTCTAAACCTTGTTTCCCTTGAATTCAACACCTTCTAAAACTTAAACAAGCTATAATTCAGCATTTGGGTACTTTACTTAGCCATGAAGTAATTCTAACACTCAAGCTATAGACGAAATTGAAGGTAGCATAACGTTACCTTAATCGCGTAGAGCGTTTTGACGCGATCTGTCTTCAATTTCGAGTTACGATTGGTGTCCTTCCTTCAAAATCATAAAAGTGGCTTAACCCTTCATTGAAGCACTATTTCTATCGTTGATTTTCTGGAAATAACGAAAAGGAAGACATGTTTTCCTTTTATACTGGAAATATTTCAGTTTTAGTCCTCTTTTGCGTTTATGTCCCTTTTTCTGGCCTAACTTCTGATGCTCATATCTTCTTATCCAAATATTGTATGAACAAACCGTCAAATATTTTGGAAACTACACTCCAAGAAATTTAATTTGGTATATGATATGTCCCCAAAAGACCTCATATAATACACAAAATTAATTGCTGAAAAGGCTCTGTTACAAGTCAATTCCTTAGTCGGTTTTTCCGAAACTTAAATCCGATTTTTCCCAAACTTTGTATTCAATATATAAACATCTTATATGGTAATATTATGACTTTAAACTCACTTAAATCATTCTTAACATGTTATTATAATGATATACGTCACTTTGGATATACGGGGTGTAACAGAGAGACCCAAGCAACCCAATGCATATTGGTAGATTATGATCACTAGCCACTTTTTATGGGAGCTAAAAAAGGTATGACCACTGAGATTAGAATTGCAAACTGCGACGCCTTGACTCTGAATTTGTCTCTTTTGAAAGATACTGAACGTTTTTATTTGAATAAATTAATGATTAAATCAATGATTCAAATTGTATAGGAATCAAACGTCGTTAAAAGAAGGAAGTCATAGACTTAAATGAATAATGTCATGGACTTTAAAGGAAAAAATATGAAAGTTGAAGTTATAAGGAATTTTGAAATTCGGTACTTCTTCTGTTCCAATTTAGGTGACAGTATTTTCATATTAATTTGTTCCAAAAAGTAGGAGTGTTAATGGTTCGGTTTGGTCGTTATCTTAAAAGTTTTGTAAACATACCAATTTTCCGGTTATTATAGTATGTATAACCAAAATTTGAAATTTTAAAACTGTCCCAATCATATCAGTTTCTCTTCAATTTCAATTTCGGTACGGTTCAGCTAATTTTTGATATCTTCTTTAAATACTTGTCTAAAACTATTCAACAAATAAACTATAGCATATGAAACAAACAATATTAAAAAATAAGCACATTACTTTATTCCAAAACTTATATGATTTAGTGACTAGCCAAAATATAACTTTCATTGTACTTAAATAAATAATATTAGAGACACCAATAATATCCTACTTAACTGAATTTTTTTGCAATAGATGCCTGAAATGATTCATTAGTAATATGTGGTAGTAAAAAGTTTCAAAATACCAAATCTGGGTAAGAATGAATAAATAAAAATTTAGACAATTATTTACATTGTTATTGTTAAACTCACGTTTGTTTACTTTTTAAAAAAAAAAAAAACTTAATTATAATATATTATTGTTCTATATTAAAACAAAGTTCAAGCTAAACAAAAGTCGAGATGAATCTAAACAAAGATTAATATATACAAACACAGAGACACATATACACATACAATTCTCACATATAAAGTAGTTTTATGCATATAAATACATTCGGTTCGGTTCAATATGTTTTCGGTTTATTTTCATAGAATAAAAAACCTAACTTAATGATCGATCTGGTTATGACCTTGCTTAAAAACCTAGGATGTCATTTGGTACACAACATAAGAAACTAATACCCGCATGAAAACCAACGTTGGATTAGTACATTATTTGGTTTCTTAATTTTTCCCTGCATAGAAATCCACATTAGCTATACCATGTTTGGTAGTTATTTTACTTGCTGGCATAAATAATACCTGCATTAGTTATATGGAATCTGTGTATTATTTTGTGCGAGATAGAAGTTGAAATAAGAATGTCGATATTAGCAATAGACGTATTAAAATTTTAAAATAACAAAACTAACCCTCATATTAGTAGGATATTTTTTTTAAATTGTTTAATGAATAAAATATATATTATATTTTACAGTATATATTAATTTGTTATATACCACCGATTTAATAAGAAATAATTCATATATTAAAATTCATGTATTACTTATTCTATATTATAATCCCCATATAGGAAATACCCGCAATACTAATAACTGCATTACTAGTACCCGTATTGTTAACGTCCGCATTACTAATACCTACATTGCTAATCCTACATAAATTGTATTCCAAGCAGACGACCCGCTACAATTTTATTTTGAAAAACCTAAAAGTCGGTACGGTACGGTTTTGTTCGGTCGGTTATAGTAGATTTTTTTTAAAAAAATCATTGATACCCCTACCGAAAGAATGACAGCATTCTAAATTTGGTAAGAATTTAATTTCAAAATTACTACTTTTTTCTTAATGAAATGATTTACAACCACACAAACAGATTCTTATATTAGACCACAAGTTTCAAAAATCTTTCTTTATTTTCTAAACTCCATGCCGATTCAAACTTATGACAAATAAAGTGAAATGAGGGGGTATTTTTTATGAAAATCAATATTTTTAGTGATTGAATTTATGTTTTACTACTAGATTTTGAACTGCGGAATCAAAAACAATAAGTTTAGCTCAAAGCTCGGGTTTTTCTCAAAATTTATAGTTTTAAACTACAAATCATAGGTTCTCTTATTGAGAATTTGACCTCACTTAAAAAATATGTTCAATCTCATATAATTTTTCTTAAACTTCACTATAAAACACGAACTTTAATTAAAAGCTCAAGTTTGGGAAATTTTGATCAGTAGCCATTTTTGGACGCGCTTAATGGGGACTATCCAGCGTTTCAAAATTCTTTGAACAATAGCCAAAAATTCGCGCGCACACTTAAGCTCCATTAGCGTTGGAAAACACCCCAGACTAGTCCCATAACAAAATACTGGGGCTTCAGTCCCATAACAAAATAATCTCATAACAAAATAATGGGACCTTGAACTAACCTGTTCAAAGGCCCCATTATTTTGTTATGGGATAACAAAATAATGGGATTTATTCCCATAACAAAGGTCCCATCAAAGGGATAAATCCCATTATTTTGTTATGAGACTTTATATATAAAGCTTCAGTCCCCATAACAAAATGCTGGGGCTTTGAACAAGTTTTGTTCACAGCCCCAGCATTTTGTTATGGGACTGAAGCTTGATACAAAGTCCCATAACAAAATGCTGGGGCTTTGAACAAGTTTTGTTCAAAGCCCCAGTATAAATACTGGGACTAGTTTACTGAAGCTTCCCCCAGTATAAATACTGGGGCTTTGAACAAAACTTGTTCAAAGCCCCAGTATTTATACTGGGATTTGTCCGGAGGTGGCTATTTCTCAGCGAATTTATTTTTGACGGCTACAAATCAATTAGCGCGCGCCAAACAGGCCCCTACGCGAAATTTTTACCTCAAGTTTTTTGTTAAAACTCAGCATTTTATACATTTGGCTCCAGAAAACAAAAAATAAAAAGTGGATTTTATTTTAAATTCGGGCCTTTTCTATTAAAATCAGAAGAAAAATATGAACATTAGCTCAACATTCAAATTTTTTTAAAAAAATTTAGTATTTTTAACTATGAAACTCAGCATTTTATATTGCCGTTTGATGATTTCCAGTATAAAAACAAGAACTTTAGCTCTAAACTCATTTTTTCTTGAAATTTAGCTTTTTTAACGACGAAATTCAGCATTTTTAATGACAAAATTCAGCATTTTATACTGAGGTTTTATTTCTAGCATTAAGAAAACAAGAACATTAGCTCAAAACTTAGTTTTTTCTTAAAATTCAACGTTTTTAACTACAAAACTCAGCATGTTATACTGTGACCGAAGTGGCAATATTTCAAAATATAATCCGCATTTTAAAGACTATTCATCTAATACATTGCAAACACAATATATACCTCTTTTAGCGCTCCAAAAAGGTGGCCATGGGGCACAAATTTTATATGCATATTCGGGATGCACAAATAATCTATTTGCAGTGTTATTTATGGTGCAATCACTTTTTTTGGGAAGCTTTGCAAGTGCAACCACTTTAAACAAATCAGTCACATAGATTGAAGTTGGTATCGATTTTAATCTTAGTTTAATCTCTCAGATTTAAAGATTTTTTTTTTTCTGAGTTGTCCTCACCTTTAGCTACTTTGGTATAAATTGAGCCTAACTTAAGACCATGCAATGAGAAGTCTAGTGGCTATGCTTGAAAAATATTAAAAGATGGCCGCTTTTGATTGATTTGCAAGAGTAGGCAGATTCAGACTGGGTCGGAGAGTTTGCCAACACATTTGGAATCACTACAGAAATACCCTTCTTTTTAACGTACCGCATTTAAGGGTTTTAGCATTTGAGTATTTCAACACTTTCTGTCATTCATCATGGCCGCACCTATTTATATTATGGTATATTACTTGCGAAGTTTTCATCGAAGCTTTCAAAGTGCAATACTTCCATCAACTTCTTAATTTTTATTCTCTTTTTATCTTGAATTGTGGTTTAGTCTTCCGATACTACACTTTTATGTTTAGCCATGTATTTATATGTTTTTAAGCATTTTGTTCTAAAACTTTATCTTATATGATATAGCCAAAAATCAAATCAACAAAACCAACCCAAAAAAAAAAAAGCTGAATCTTATTTTGATTTAGCTTGGATTGTAATTTTTCAAAAATTGGAAAAATCAAAACATGAATAGTGAAAAATCAAATCGAAAAATTGAATGCACACACCTACTCAGACATTCCTCCTAGTTGTTGTTTATTTTGTTTTATTTTTCTCTAATTAGTAGTATTATTTTTTTTTTTTAACGGGCAAAAAAGGCTCATATTAAGAAAGTAGTATTATTTTTTGATAAGTTTCTCTTGAAGTTTTTTTTTTTCTTCGAATCATGAAATTTAAGAACATATGGAACTAACTAGGGCAAAGCCACCTCTCTAGGTGGCAACTTTCTTCTCCCCTAAGGCAGCCTCTTTCTCGCCCTTTCATGACCAATTTGGCCGCTGGGCAGCCTCCTCATGAGGTTGTCATGCGCTCCCCCAACTCCCTCGCGTTACCATATGCTTATATCTTGAAACTTTCTTCTTCCCTAAGGCAGCCTCTTTCTCGCCCTTTCATGACCAATTTGGCCGCCGGGCAGCCTCCTCATGAGGTTGTCATGCGCTCCCCCAACTTCCTCGCGTTACCATATGCTTATATCTTGAAGCCTACGGCATGTATTGCGCAAACCCTACCTGTTCCAGCAAAAATTGTGGCAATAATCAGTAGTTATCCAACATATGTTTGGACTAAAAAAGAGATAGAACATTTAATGGTTCAAGAACACCTTCAATTAGCGTTGATGGGTAAGTTTTTCTTGAATTGAAGAAAGTAATACCATCACAATGTGAGATTAAAGGTCCATGCAATAGTGGTTATTTGGGTAGCCGACTACTCAAGTATGATCCTTGGTTTAATCCTAATGCCGAAACATCAATTGCATTGGCTTGGGCCTCCTTTCTAAATCTCTCTCCATGTTTTTTTGCTGAGGAAGCTTTGTTTTCTTTAGCATCTTTTGTGGTTAAGCCACTTCAAGTTGATGTTGCTAGAAGGAACAAAACTAGACCTAGGTTTGCTAAGGTTAAGATTGAAGTTGATCTTCTATGAGATTTTCCTCAAAAGGTAAAAGTTATGGAAGTTAATAAGGATACAGGCAAGGTGAAGGAGAAGTGGATTCATATTTGATATGAATACTTGCCTAAGTACTGCAAGACTTGTGTTCTTCACGGGCACAATGATGAGGAATGTCATGTAGCTCATCCTAATTTGAAACCATCCGATCAACATGTTGAAGAAGGAAAGGAAGCGCCTATGAAGACCTTGAAAAGTGGGAGAATTCTTGGTAATGTTTCCAAGGATTTAAATGTTATTCCAGTTCATAATACCCCTAAAAAAATAATTTGAGAACTAGGCAACGAACCCTATGAGGGATCCCAATGTTTTGTAAACAAGGCGATCAAAGGGTAGCAAACAATCAGTGGCTAAGGAAGATAGTAGTGTGGTGATCAAGAATTCTTTTGATTTACCGAGTAATGGTCAAAAAGGAGTTCCAGATCATCAACAAATTGTTAGTCACAAGGGAAACAATCAAGTGGATGGAACTCCCAAAAAAGATGAAGAAATAGGTGCAATGACGAAGCAAATTGATGATAAAGCTGATGCGGTATGGTCTCGTGTTGAATCTGCTTGCTTGGATAGCAAAGAAGTTTCCTTGCTGTAGCAATCATGTGAATAGCAGCCACGATAAAGCTCCTGATCGTGTTCAAGTAGAAGAAAGAAATGATGATGATCTTTGAAGTACGATGGGAGCCAAGCTGAAAAGGGTCTGCTCGCTGAAACCCCTACCCATGAGCAATCTACTCCGTCTACTAAAGGGTGGGTATTGGCTTCTTTTATGGAACCTGTTGTACCAGTTGAAGAGAAGGAGAACGCCGCAACAAAGCTGACTAGGCATGACAGTTTGATACACACTGGGAGAACTAAAGGAGATGAGGAGAAAAATATTGCACTTGTGTAAGACAGGTCTGCCAGTTAAATGATTCTGGGAATTCTTCTTCAAACCAAATTGGGAGGCTTAATGATGCAGCTTTGAAAAAATATTGGTGGTACACAAGTACAATTGAGAAAGCTGCATGTGTTAATTCAAACAGTAGGAAGTGTGACAATTTAGTGGAAACATACAAAAATGCTGATGTCTCGAGCGTTATTGATGCAGCTATGTCTATAAATCCTACTGGAAAAAGAAAATTAACGCTCCTGATTATATTGGGAAACAAGTTGATCCTTGTTATGAAATCACGTGTACACAGGTTAAAAATTCACATGATGCAACAACTATGGGGGCTGTTATTCCTAGTAGCGAGGGGTCTTCTCTAAGTCTTGTTGCAAACGTTAAAAATTCAGAGCTGGTCCTTGCAAACCAGACTGATGTTACAATTGATGGGGAAAAAGAAGTTGAGGCTCTTATAGATGCATCACTTCGGAATTTAAAAATTGCAGCATCTAAGGGAAAGCAACAAGTTTAAACTTCTCCAACCAGTATTCCTGTAATTAAACATTTAGACCAAGTTGGAACAGGCGTTCACACTATTTCAAGTGTTGGTGCAGATCAGGTTGGTGATTATAATGCAGATTCTAATGCAACAGCTTTAGCATGGATTATAGAAGCTAGAAGGGGAATTTGTGAGGTTAACATGCAGGATCAAAGTATTCCTTCAATAGTAGACAGTATGGACTTTCAAGCTGAAAATTTGGCTTTGTCATACTACTCGTGGAATGACCTCATACTAACGGTTCAACTTTAAAGGTGGTGTAAAAATGCATCCCCCAATTTTGGTAATCCTTATTTGAATGTAGCCCAAGTCGTTAATGCAGGTTTTTTCTCATTCAAATAAGCTATTCTCAGACAAGGAGCTCATTCCCCAAATGGATTTACATGATACCAAGGGCCTTCTTGAGCGACAAAGTTCTTCGCCTATTGTTCTGCCCTTGGCAATTGAAGGCAATATAGTTATTCCAGATAATTTCTTTAAAGATGACAAAGACTTGTGTTATTAGTAAGAGGTCGAAGAATCTACGGCTCACAATTTTCTTCAAGTAGCTTGTGAAGGTGATTTGTCACCAAGGATTAAGGAAAATCTATAAAACGAGTAAAGAGGCAGAGACTTCCGCTTGAGTCTACTAGAGTTCAACCTATCAAAATCAAAATGGTCAAAAATATGATCAAGATATAGAGCCACAAGTATCATTTTATCAAAATAGAATTTTAGGGCCTTTTTACATATTTAGTTAGATCACTTGTAAAAGGAAGTGTGGATATCATTATTCTAGTTTCTTTCTAGCTTTTATATTTTTTCATTATATTAGCATCATCACATGTAATATCATCAGAAAGTGTGTTATAAATTCTATGATGATCATAAAGTATTTGGTACTAGCGAGTTCTTATTTTTTGCATTTGTACTAGGCGTGAGGTCTTCCTCCTCGATAGGATGATATAAGGTATGGTTTCATCTTTCTTACATTGTATCGTCCTCATCGAGGTATTTTAATTTTATTATTTATAAAATTGGTCGCTAGGTGCTCTGCCTGGTTGACTCTTTAATTTAAAAAAAAAGAAAGAACATATGGAACTTCCTATTTAACAAAACGAGAAGCCTAAATCGTGTTAATTCACCGTAACCACAATAACATAAACCAAAATTATGGTTTAACTATTCTATTTGTCAAACATCACTACTCATTAAAAAAAATAAAAAAGCTCTCGGTGCAGGTTAACGTGAGTTAATAACGTGCACCTTTGGCCGGAAGGATGACATGGAGATATGGAAGAAAGATCGGAAAGCACCAAACGACTGTAGAAGACAAATCAGTGAGGAATGAAGTAACATTAAGATAAATTTTACTACAGAGAACCAAAAAAAATATAGCTCAGATGACCGCAAGTGGAGATGGAACCTCTCAGCTAAAGGCGGTACTATTTAGCTCTAATCCGAGTACCCCTTACATGGCTACAACTACGAAAGACCCAGGATCCAGCTCTAAAACTGGTAATGTAAAAAGAGACGCATGAACGGGTGGTGGAGCTAGCTGAAAGTACACAACTGAAAAAAAAATAGTGGAAAATCAAACATGGGCTAATGTTGTGGCTGGTAATCGATTAGCAACGAAAGGTATGTCACTAAAATATATTGCACCAGTAATTTGTGAAGGTGAAATAGTAGTACAATTGGACGAAGTAGAGATAGAACATGAAATGAAAAATGGGGATCTGCACTTATACTGTATGTATTGGGTAATTCACCCAAAATAGCTGCAGTTAGACGGTTCCTAGCATCACATGGTCAATGGAAATTTACTGGGAAACCTCAGATTTTCTATTACAATGATGATTACTTTGTCATTAGATTCAATGATGGAAAGAAACGAAGTTCTTTATTTAGACCCTCATACGATTAATTTTAGGCATGTAGTGATGAAACCATGGGCAAGTAATTTCAATTTTCATGAGGAAGTTTTGAGCACAATTCCTCTGTGGATAATATTGCCTAACCTTTCATTATATTGCTGGGGAGAGAAATCATTAAGTAGAATAAGTAGTGCATTGGGGAAGCCTATCTGTGCTGATATGTGTACTTGAAAACTGCTAGAATTTCCTATGCATGTTTGCTTATTGCAATGGATATCACTAAACCCTTGCCTAAAGTGATCAAGCTCATGGACCCCTATGGGGGTATGTTTGAACAGCCAGTGCAATACGATTGGGAGTCACAATATTGTGGTATATGTTTGCATATAGAGCATAAGTGTAAGCCAGAGGAGCCTAAGAGGAAAGTAATTCCGCAGCAACCACCAGCTGCTCCTAAACAGGTGAACCAAGCACCCAAAGGGAAAGTAGTAAGAGCTAAGCTAGTATTGACACCACATGTTGTTGATCAAGGGGACACAAGCAAGCAGCAAGTAAATGCAGGGGAAAATTAGGGTCAAGTCAACCAACAAATAGATCAGTCTAGGGGAAAATTAGGGTCAAGTCAACCAACAAATAGCTATAGTTGCATGTGATGTGCGGAAGCTTCGTTTGAAGTAGATTTTGATGGATCGAGTGCGATGGCACAATCTTCCTCAAGAAGAGGACACTTGGGAGCTTGAGTCCAGTACGTGTAAGAGGTATCCTCACCTCTTCGACGATTCAGGTTCGATCTTGATCTTTAATGCCTAAAAGGACTTATCGTTATTTATGATTCTGGTTCCGCAGTGGTGTAGCAATATTTGATAAAATGTCATTAAAAATATGTGTAAGCGTTCTAATTAATTGTGTGAAATCTACTCTAGACTCTAGCTTGTTCGAGAAGGAACGAGAATCTAAGTGGAAGAGTATGAAACGACCTTAGGTAGTTGTTTTCTGAGTTAGGACTCCAATTAGCGTGCCGACCATCTTAAAAGCTCTGTAAGGTTCATTAGGACCTGTCTGTAAAATTTAAGCTAAATCGGACCTCATTTGGTTGGTATCGAAAGAAGGTTTCAGTTTCCGTTGTCGGCAAATCTTAAAAGAGGTTTTCGAGCTTGATTTTTGTCGAATGACCTCCAATTCAAAATCCAAAAGCATCATTTGGTTCGTATGGTAATTTGTGACCATTTCCAACTTTCGAAAGTAAATTCCAAGGTTTTTTGAATTGTTTATGCTATAGGCCTGAAAGTTATGAATTGATCTTTTCCGTATAATTCGTATCTCGAGTTTCGGGAATCGGATTCAAGTTCCGTCTTCGTGAGCATATCATACAATTTTTGTATAACTTGTATGCAAAATTTGTGGTCATTCTAAGATTTGTAGGGTTCTATTTTATTTCTCGTCGCGGTAGCAAGTTTTCAAAAGTTGAGTGTCGGGTTCTTGACCAGATTGCTCTAAGACGTAAGGAAGGAAGCCTTTAGCCTTATTTGATATATTTTTCTTCTTATTGAATATAATGGGATCGTTTGGCAGTGAAATCAAAGGATAAAGCGGTTGTTGAGTAGCAGTGCTAACTTTGGAACAAGGTAA
The DNA here is from genome assembly GCA_037355625.1 of Petunia x hybrida. NCBI lineage: Eukaryota > Viridiplantae > Streptophyta > Magnoliopsida > Solanales > Solanaceae > Petunia > Petunia x hybrida. The sequence goes on from JBBBVM010000475.1 coordinate 906,885, forward strand.
GTAAAAGTATTCATTTCTTTGATGGCCTTTTGCCTTGTTCATATTCTACCACATGTTTCTTATGTGTGTAGCTGCCGATAGGCATACTTATGACACCTTAGCTTTGGATTTATATTGTATATTATATGTTATGCCCTTTTGTTGGCATTGGATTGAGCATAGGAGCATTATACTCCAGCTATGAGGTTAATATGTTCTACATGACAAATAATGAGGGTCCTGCATCGGTGAAGGGTTATTACTGCATATACTTCTAGGCAATCGATTAGGGTCCCGTGCCGGTAAAGGGTTATTATTGCATATATCTCTTGGTAGCGATGGGGGTCCCACGCCGAAGATAAGTGTCGGGCACATATGATCGCATTGCATCATCATACATTCATTTCATACCTTTATATGTACTTCCTAAGGTATATGGATTTGTTGCATTGATTATCTGTGTATGATTTATCTAGTTGACTGCTATGGCTTTGTTTTTCCTGGCTAGCGTAGCTATTGTTTGAGTTCGCTAGTTACTCCTCACTTACTGGGTCTTTCTGACTCACTCCCTATCAGTTCTTGTGTTTTCTTTTTGTTTGGCAGATTCTGCTCCAAGACCTAGCCAGCCGCGTTGTGATTGAGAAGCAGTACATTCCAAGCTGTCTACGGTGAGCCATCTTATTTATTGAGGCCACCACCTGTAGATATTGTAGTTTATCTTATTTTTTCTCCCTTCGAGAGATGTGTATATCTTTTGGACTTCTGAGATGTCTGATCTGGAAACTTTCAAACCTGTGTATTTTGGGTAGTTAGCTGTATCATTCAGAAAACTTGTATATATGTGATCACGCCCAAAACTCTTCCTAAAAAGGATAAGCGGTCACTGCAAATATAATCTGGTTCTTAAGTCCGGAGTCGAATCCACAGGAGCAACGTCAAGTTCTAGTAATTTTAATAGCCAAAGATTCAAAGTTCAACAATAATGTTTCAAGTGATGAACAATTAATTTACCTAACAATTAACTAAGATCAACTAAGAATGATAAAAATTGAACTTGCAAATGTTAAAAAGCCTAAGATAATGAATTCCCTAGTTACTGATTTAGTCCTGAGTTCACTCCAAACTTGCACGAGATACTGCTCTATTGGCCTTGAACTTAAACTTGTTCGCTAGAGTTTTCCAACTACTAACAACATTGTTCTAGAACTATTTTTCCCAAAATAATAAAGATCATTAAAAACTGTCCAATTTTAGGCTACAGTCGAATCACGATATCCCTATAATGACTCTAAATCAGATTATGTAATCCTTTATTATAATCTGAAGTACTGTTATTTGACTGACCTTGACCCAAACGTCTTTCCCAAGATCATTCAAGCAAAAAGGGTACAAACAATTGCAGGCCTAACAATTGAATTCAATAAAAACACAGTCAAATAAGTAGAATATTGTATCATTCAATCCTGGAGTTACTCAAAACTACCCCAATAATGGGTTCATCAAAATCCTAGAGTAGAAATTTAGCTACTCATAATTGTATTAAACAACAATGAATTCATAGCCAAAATAACACCCATAGGAAAAGAGAATAAGAAAAGTTTAAGAAAAACTCATTTGATTCTTCAAATCCAAACGATTTGATGCGTTTCTGAAACGACCTTAGGTAGTCGTTTCGGAAGTTAGGACTCCGATTGGTGTGCCGATAATTTTATAATCTTCGTAAGGTCCATTAGGACCTGTTTGTAAAATTTGAGCCAAATCAGACCTCGTTTGATACGTATTGAAAGAAGATTTCATTTTTTTAATTGTCGATAAATATTAAAAAGAGGTTTTCGAGCTCAATTTTGGCGAATGAGATGCGAATCGAAATTTGAAAGCGCCGTTAGGTTCGTATGATTATTTGTGACATGTGTGATTTTTTGAACTGAATTTCGAGGTTGTTCGGCTAATTTGGGCTAAAGTTCTGAAAATTAATAATTTGATATTTTTCCATTTAATTAGCATGTTGAGTTTCGGGAATCCGATTTAAGATCCCCCTTAGCGAGTATTTTACATATATTTTGTATAACTTGTATACGAAATTTGGGATTATTTCGAATTTCGTACGGTTCCATTTTAATTGTCGCCACGAAAACGAAAAGAAAATAAAAAAAAAGAAAGAAAGAAAGATAAGAGGCGGTGGCTAAGGGATAAAAAATTGCTTCTGCTCCACGAACAGAGGACTGTGTTGGTTGTAAGAGATGTGAATCCGCCTGCCCAACGGATTTCTTGAGTGTCCGAGTTTATTTATAGCATGAAACAACTCGCAGTATGGGTCTAGCTTATTGATACGTTCGAGAAAACTCTACTTGAATCCATTTAATTTTTTTACCTACAAACCCGTGCTCGAAAATCAAAATATTTTGAGCACGGGTTTTTGTTTAGCTTAAAGCAATTCGATTAGCAATAGAAAACAAAAGAAAAAAACACAGAGAAAGATACAAGCGAGAAAATAGAGAAAGGAAAAGAAACGGAGCAGGAAAAAATAGAATTTTCACCCCGAAACATTCAGGTGATGGTCTTAATTCATTATTTTGGTTTATTACGTGTGTTTGAATATATTTTAACGATAGAAATTGGGATATTAGACATCGTTCTAACGAGTTAAAGTGATAGTTTAAATAGTCAATTGGACCCCAATAATGGAATTGATTATATATTCGTACTCAGTGAGTTATGGGCAATATGTAAATGTAATTTATTTAGGATTTGATTATGTGACTTTGAACCCTGTACATAGGTCTGAATTGCGTATTGCGTATGCGAATACGGTATCAAGTTCCTAACCAGATTGCCCTAAGATGTAGGGAATGAAGCCTTTAACCTAATTTAATATATTTTCTGCTTACTGAATAGGCAGGATCGTTTGGGCAGTGAATCCAAAGGATAAAGCGGGTGTTGAGTGGCACTTTGAAATAAGGTAAGTATTTATATCCATTTCTTTGGAGGCCCTTGGCCTTGTGGATATTCTACCACGTGTTCCTTACGTGTGTAGCTGCCGATAGGTATACTCATTACGCCTTAGCTGTGAATTTACATTGTATATTATATGTTATGCCCTGTTGTTGGTATTGCATTGAGCATATGAGTATTGCACTCTGGTTTTGAGCATTGCATATACTTCCCGATTGGCGATGAGAGTCCCGCACAGGTGAAGGGTCATTATTACATATACTTCCCGGTTGGCGATGAGAGTCCCACACCGGTGAAGGGTCATTATTGCGTATACTTCCCAGTTGGCGATGAGAATCCCGCACCCGTGAAGGGTCATTATTGCATATACTTCCCGGTTGGCGATGAGAGTCCCGCACCGGTGAAGGGTCATTATTGCATATACTTCCCGGTTGGCGATGAGAGTCGCGCACCGGTGAAGGGTCATTATTGCATATACTTCCCGGTTGGCGATGATAGTCCCACACCGGTGAAGGGTCATTCTCGCATATACTTTCCGGTTGGCGATTAGAGTCCCGCACCAGTGAAGGGTCATTATTGCATATACTTCCCGGTAATCGATGAGAGTCCCGAGCCGGTGAAGGTATCAGGCACATGTGACTGCATTGCATCATACCGCATTCATCCCATCTCATTGCACCGCATACTGACTAGTGTGTGACTATTGTGCTGTGTTTTGTGTATGCAGCCTGTATGCCATGTTGTGGACATACTTCAGTTTGCCTATACATTTCTGGCTATTTAGTGTCCTTAATTGGTTTATATGCTTTAGTTATATAGATCGGGTAGCACGCCGCGACAATATGAATATATGGATCGGGTTGCACGCCGCGACAGTATGAATATATGGATCGGGTTGCACGCCGCGACAGTATGAACGTGTGGATCGGGTTGCACGCTGTGACAGTATTATGTTCGAGATACTTAAAAACCTATATATTTTGTTTATCTTATGTCCCTGGTTGTTTATGAGTTTATGATCCCATACGTGTTTCCAGTTATTATCTGGCTCTGCGTTTTTATAATTTAAATAAGAGAAATTTGGTTTATTTGTTTTGCTTCTCCCTCGCTAGTTATCCTATTCTTTGAGGTGGCTAGTCTGCCCCACTTATTGAGTCCTTTTGACTCACCCTTGTTTGTTGTTTGTTCTTGTCTATTTATTTCGTTTCGGCAGGTTCGCTCCAGGATTGAGTTCGCCACGTTGTTCAGGAGCGAGGACGACTTCAGCTGTCAGGGTAGGCCAGCTTGTATTCCGGATGGCCACCAGCTTATTGTTTATTATTTCAGCTGCATTTTGCTCCCTTCAGGAGGTATCTGTCTTCTTTTGTACTCTTAGATATCTAGTCTGGATAGCCCTAAACCTAGTATGTTGGGTACTCAGCTGTAATTTCGTTTGAACAACTTAGAGGTATCAGTTTGTCTGTATTTTCTTTTTAAGTCTTGTCCTAATTTATGAGTTGGATTTATATTCATTTTCCTAATTTAATTGGTAAGGGCTCGCCTGACGGGTCTAGGGGAGGATGCCGGGTGCCCGCATGGCCTAGCCGAAAATTCGGGTTGTGTCAATTGGTATAAGAGCCTGGTTTAGAGTCTATCCAGACTAAGACCGTGTCTAGTAGAGTCTCGTTGATGGGTACGTACACGTCCGTACATATCTACAAGAGGCTATGATTGCATTTAGGAAGTTTCGCTTCCTTCTTTTTTGATCGTGCATCGGTCTAGGATGCAAAAGTATTTTCGTTAATTCCTTTGTGGTAATTGTGAACCCTCATGCGACAAATCAGCAAAGGGTAGGAGTTCAGGACGAAGTAGTCTAGCCTGGGACTAGCGCTGCTCAAGCCTCGAGAGTTGTCGTGCTGACGATCCAGTCGCACAGGCCCCAGCTGTACGAGCTCGCGATGGGCAAGGGAGCAGGGCCTTGTGGTTCCCTTGGCTCTCTACGATGCTTTTACGAGTATCTTGGCGACGCAGATACCGCAAGAACCTATTATTCGCTAGGCAGCTTATCAGGTTGCCGCAGATAGAGACATTCGGTCTCAGGGAGCTCCTGTTCCGATCCCTGATGTTGCCCCAGTAAATTATGTTCTAGAGAAAACATGTGTTGTGCCTCTAATTATTCTTGCTGGTTAGTTAGCCTGAGTAATGGCTCGGTCCGAGTGTCCGAAGAGATTGCATTATTTACCCAATTGAACCTTCTGATATTCTTAAGCCATGCATCAGATAATCCCTGTGTAAATTTTTAAAATAAAATGATGTCAGCGTATCCTTCAGGCTCTTGATTGTATCGAGCGGTATGGTGTTTATTATTCTTCTTTCCAGTTTCAGGGGTCCAGCCTTGAATTGATGGACCTCTCTCTTATTAGCTAACTTGGTTCGATCTTTCTTCTAGATTTGGGGAAAAGTTCCTTACGTTCAGCGAGCGAAATGAAAAAAAGCATCGCCAGTTTAAGTGGATTAGATAGGGTAGCCTGTCGGTTTCATAATATGAGATTGAAATTTTTCCAGGATGACTGGATATGCTCTATGGCTAGTCCATGAACCTTTCGAGAATGTTCAATGATTTATTGGTGACCTTTCTCCTTCCTTGAGATCTCAGATGGCTCGAAAAATTGAGGTTGGGACTTCATTTGATGTCGTTGTTGATATTGCTCAGAGGTATTAGGCATACCATAAGTTAGAGCGGGAAGAGTTAGAGCGGGAGAGCAAGAGATTCCACGGCCTTGGTGGGCACATACCTCATTTGGAGGTAAGAGTTCTGATTATTTTGGGAGGTTACTTGCCAAGTTATCTCAGCTTGTAGAGCGTGATTCTCAGAGTGCGTGAGTAGTTTATCATGATTAGACTCAGCTTTCTCTTGGTAGCTTTCAACAATTTGTCCAGCTTCCACTTTCAGTGAAAAGTTGTTATCATTGTCATGAGTCTGGTTATCCTTTGAAGAGCTTTCCCTTACTCTGGTAAATATGCAGTCGTCCTTTCTCTCGTCATCAGACACCTGCACAGTCGCAAGGGATTTCATTTAGATCTCAATCAGCCAGAGAAATGCCACCATCCAATAGAGGTCGAGAGCATGGTGGCAGTGGTTCTTCATAAGGTGATTATCAGGGTAGTGGCTCAACTCAGCTGCAGAGGCAGTTCTATGAACTGCCAGTGATGCCTCAGTAGTAGACCAGAGTATTTCTTCTTCCCATATATGTGAGTAAGATTTGATTCTTCTGATCGATCTTGAAATGGTGTGTCATATCATGATTTCATGGTTTCCCGGGATGTCGTTTCTAATAAGAATCGGCTGCGGTAAAGGGGTAAGCTTCTGGTATGACTTGTTCCTGGCATTTTGAGACTTTACTAGCTTATCTGGTTTAAATGTGAGAGATTTGGGAGTGAGAGTCGATATTTTCTGCTTTGCATCTTTTTGTGCCACCTTCTATTATTATATCAAATCAGTTTACCTCTCTCATCGGAATTCAATGTTGGTAGGATAATGGGATCCTAATTCGTCACAATAGAAAGTGTTATCGTTTCTTCCGGTGCAAAGTGATAAGTAAGTAATATTCGATCGATGTGTCTTTAGTGCAAGCTAAACTGGTAGCTTAGCATCCGAGGTCAAAAGCGGAAAAGAAAACACGATAAAAGCCAGACACAACTTTTCTTGCTTGAACGACACCGAGGAACTGGTCTCGGTCCGATTCAAGTAGAAGGAAAGAGCACCTAAACTATGCAACAATCCTCAAGAGAACATTGCCTCTTGCAAACTGAATGATCAAAGAGGAAATATTCAATCGGAGTTACCGAAAGTCACAAGTCCAAAAGCCCACGTCGGGGTTTGCTCACATCTGAGACAAAAGGAAATGCTCTCGGAAATTTCATTCATTCATCAATATCAAAAAACTAGCTACTTACAATGAAATGTAAAGGAGTATATATAGACTATGCTAGGGATAAAACAGTAAATGGTCACAGGTGACCAATAAAAACAAGCCACGCAGGGCTGAAAAAGTGTGTGTTCGGCAGCCTTGGCTTCGGTGCTTGGTTGCTTGCTCGAACATATTTAATGAGTGTTCGGCAGCCTTGACTTCGATGCCCGGTTTCTTGCTCGAACACATTCATTATCGGGCGCTTACTTGACTTCGGACACAACAATTGTAGTGTCTGGCTCTGTGCCGCTCAGCGCCAAGAGTTGGTGTTCGGTTACTTTGTCCTCGGGCGCAAATCTTAGGATGCAGCCTTCGGTGCTAGCATTTTGCTATTCTTTTTCCGAACACAAGCTACCTCCCGACCAAGCCAGCTGAATGTGCATGTCATGTAGCAATTTGGCTTGGCTTCGTGTCATTGGCCTCAGTGGATCATTCATTGACTTCGGTGGATTATCGAGCACTTGATTAGCACTTCGGGCTGCATCATCCTCCCTTTCTTGAGAAGATTTCGTCCTCGAAATCGCTTCAGCATCTGTCCCCGGTACTTGGCCTACAACACAAGCAGTTAAGTCAGCAACATTGAAAGTGTTGGATACGTTATACTCACCTGGGAGATCGATCACATAAGCATTGTTGTTAATCTTGCTCAGTACTTGAAATGGACCTTCCCCTCGAGGTGCCAACTTTCCTTTCCTTTGGTTCGGGAATCGCTCTCTTCGGAAGTGAACCCAAACCCAATCTCCCTTCTTTAACTCCAGCTTCTTTCGCCCCTTGTTCTTTTTCAATGCCACTTTGGCATAAGTTTCCTCAAGATTCTTTTTTGCCTTGGCGTGCAACTCGAGCAAAGCTTTGGCTCGGTGAGTACCTTCAAAATCAATAATAATATCTCGAGGCATTAGGGTTAGATCAAGTAGAATTAAAGGATTAAAACCGTACACATATTCGAACAGGGTCATATTTATCATTCGATGCGCCGTTCGATTGTATGCAAACTCCATCATGGGCAAATGATCAGCCCAGTTTCCGACCTTGCCTTTGGTCATTGCTCGAAGCAAAGACCCCAAGGTTCGGTTAACCCCCTCGGTCTGTCCATCAGTCTAAGGATGGTGAGACGTCGAGAATAGTAGTTTGGTGCCGAGGGCACCCCACAAACATTTCCAGAAATGACTCAAAAACTTCGAGTTTGGATCACTCACAATTGTACGTGGCACACCATGCAATTTTAACACATGATTAATAAACAAGGAAGCAACATGTTGTGCACAATCACATTTCTTGCAAGGAATAAAGTGAGCCATTTTGGAAAATCGGTCCACGACAACGAAGATGCTATCATTCCTCCCCCCGACCTCGGTAACCCCAACACAAAGTCCATGGATATATCAATCCAAGGTCGATCAGGCACAGGAAACGGGGTGTACAAACCATGAGGGTTGGACTTCGATTTAGCTTTCTTGAAACGAGACAAGTGTTGAAAAGCTTTTCCACATCTCGTCGCATTTTTGGCCAATGAAACTGCTCGGTTAAAATACCAAGAGTTTTTTCGACACCGAAGTGTCCCATTAAGCCTTTAGAGTGAGCTTCTCGGACCAAGAGCTCTCTCCACGATGACAATGGCACACAAACCCTCCCATTCTTGAAAAGGTAGCCATCGTGCCACTGATATTTCTCAACCCTTCGGCCACTCAAGATTGCGTCACGAACGCATTTTAGTTTGGGATCATCTTCGTACATCGACTTGATGCTTTCGAATCCCATGAGCCTCGAGGCGAGAGTGGTTGCTAAGGCAAATTTCCTTGAAAGCGCATTGGCCACAACGTTATCTTTTCCCTTCTTGTAATGAATTACATAGGGAAAACTTTCAATGAATTCAACCCATTTGGCATGCCTTCGGTTCAATTTCTCCTGAGCTCGGAGATGCTTCAAAGATTCATGATCACTTTTAATCACAAACTCTCGAGGCCACAAATAATGCTGCCAATGGGCGAGTGCTCGAACGAGGGCATACAACTCCTTGTCATATGTCGAATAATTCAAGGTTGCACCCTTAAGCTTTTCGCTAAAGTAAACGATCGTCTTTCCTTCTTGCATCAGCACTCCACCGATCCCAACTCCAGATGCATCACATTCGATCTCGAATGCTTTATCGAAGTCAGGGAGTTGCAACAACGGGGCAGAACAAAGCCTCCGTTTCAAATCTTAGAAGGCCCCCTCTTGGGACTCTTCCCAAACAAATGGATTGTCTTTCTTTATCAGCTCGGTTAAAGGAGCTGCAATGATGCTAAAGTCTTTCACAAACCTTCGGTAGAAGCTAGCTAAACCATGGAAGCTTCGTACTTGTGTCACCGAAGTAGTAGTCGGCCAATCCTTGATGGCTTCGATTTTGGACTCATCGACTTCAACACCATTAGCACTCACAACAAATCCCAGAAAGACTACACGCTCAACACAAAAGGCACACTTCTTAAAGTTAGCATATAACTTTTCTTCTCTAAGTGTTTCAAGCACAAGAACTCGCACGACTGCTCAACAAGAGGCGAAGGAGCCTGAGGCAGCCCCTATGCCAGCTGTTTCGCTAGGAATAGGTGTTGGCCGTAGTAAAGGACATGGCAGAGGAGGGTTGATATGGGGAGCAGGGTTTGTTTGTTCCCTCAGCACTTTATGATGCTTTTATGAGATTCTTGGCTGCGCTGATTCCCCAGGGACCTCCTAGTCCTCAAGCAGCCCTCAGGCCGCTGTAGATGTTTCTATCCCTCAGACAGCTCCTCATGCTGCTGTAGATATTGGTGCTTAGGCTCAGGGATCCCCTATTCAAGCTCCAGATGTAGCTCCAGGTGGTTATGTTCCAGAGGCAGCGAGTGTTGTGTCTCCGGTTGTTCAGACTGGTCAGCTAGCCCGGGTAGCAGGTCAAGTCAATGATCCGGCAAGACTGCATTATTTTAGTACTTATTCCTCCGACATTCTCTGGTCATGCATTAGATAAGCTTAAGCCCGTGAGTTCTTGATCGATGCCACCGTATTCTTAAGGCCCTCGGGTATCTTGAGCAGTATGAAGTTGTGTATACTACCTTCCAATTTGAGGGTCCAGCTTTAGCCTGGAGGATCGCACTCGATCAGCTAGGCAGGTCTTGCCTTAGTTGACTTGGAGTGAGTTCTCCCACCAATTCATATAGAAGTTTCTTCCTCATGGTCAGATGGATGAGAAGAGGAGACGTTTTGAGAAGATTGAAAAGGGTAAACTGTCAGTCTCAAAGTATGAGCTTTTGTTCTTTGATATGTCTGCATATGCTCTAGATTTTGTACAGGAGCCCTCGAGAGGGTTAGACATTTTATTAATAGGCTTTCTCCTTTTTTGCGGTCCCAGATGGCTCGTGAGATTGAGGCTAGGACTCAATTTGCTGTCGCCGTTGATATTGCTAGGTGGTTAGAGGCGTATCACAAATTGGAGATGGAGGAGTTAGAGCGGGAAAGTAAGAGATGTCGTGTTCCAGGGCATTCTAGTACCTCATATGCACGTAGGACTTATCAGCAGCAGAGTAGGCCTCATGTGAGGCAAGTCCAACCCTCAGCGCATGGTTTTGAAGATGTATTGTTTCTTCTCAGGGTCGGTTTCCAACCCAGTCTCGTCCTCGTGATCAATTCCAGCTTGAGCACAGCAGGTCTTCTTCTGGGTAGTTTATCTGTAAGGATTTAGGTCTTCATAAAAAGGATTGCCCTTATCTTCATCAGCAAGGTAGTAGCCATCTTTTTTCTCACCCTTCGGCACCTATGCATTAGCAGCCTCACGGAGTCCCTTTAGGGTCTTAGCCAGCTCGAGGTATACCACCACCTGGTAGAGGCTATGGGCGTGGTTCTGGTTGTCCCTCTTGAGGTGGATCTCAGAGTGGTGGCTCATCTCTGCCGCAGAGACAGCTTTATGCATTGCCAGCTAGGCAGGATGCTGAGGCATCTCAAACTGTTGTTATAGGTACCCTATTTTTTTTGGTCAAGATGCATATTATTTGGTGTATGCAGGATCTACCTATTCATATGTCTCTTCTTATTTTTCTTTGGGTTCCCATGTTGATTATATGCGTCTCTATGATCATTCTATGCTTCTACTCCTATCGGAGACACTATTATTTTCGATTGAGTTTTTCCTGCTTGTACCTGTATCTTTTGGGGGTCGTGAGACCTTGGTAGACCTTCTGGTTTTGGATATAGCCGATTTTTATGTCATTATCGACATGGATTGGTTGGAGTCATATTACGCCACTCTAGATTGTCATGCCAAGTATATTCGATTATCTCTTCCTGGCTTAGCGCCAGTTGTGTGGCAGGGTTCTCAATTGCCACCTACATGGAGTGTCATCTCTTTTTTGCAGACGAGGCGAATGATGAATAAAGGGTATTCAACGTATCTTTCCATGGTTCGAGATACCACTATGGAGATTTCATCCCTTAATTCTGTTCCTGTTTTGAGGGAGTTCTCTGATGTGTTTGCATATGATCTCTCAGGACTTCTTCCTAATTGGGAGATTGAGTTTGGCATTGATATAGTGCTAGGGACTCAACCTATTTCCATCCCTCCTTATCGCATGGCTCTGTCTGAGTTGAAGAAACTGAAGGAGCAGTTGCAGGCTTTTCTAAATAAGGGATTTATTAGGCAATGTATTTCTCTTAGGGTGCTCCTATTATGTTTGTGAAAAACAAGGATGAGACCATGCAGATGTGTATTGATTATCGGCATCAAAATAAGGTCACCATCAAGAACAAGTACCCATTGCCTTGTATTGATGATTTATTTGATCATTTGAAGGATGCCAGCTTCTTTTCTATGATTGATTTGCGGTCTGGTTATCATCAGTTGAAGATTCAGGAGTTAGATACCCCAAAGACTGCTTTCAGGACTCGTTACGACCATTACAAGTTCCTAGTTATGTCTTTTGGGCTGACTAATGCCTCGTGCAGCTTTTACGGATCTCTTGAATTGGATATTCAAGTCGTTCCTTCATTCGTTTGTCATAGTCTTCACCAATGACATTATTATCTATTCTCGCAATCGCGAGAAGCATGATTATCATTTGAGGGTGGTTCTTGAGACCCTCCGTGATCGTAAGTTGTATGCCAAGTTCTCAAAATACAAACTCTGGCTTGATTCTATGGTATTTTTTAGTCACGTGGTATCTTGTGAGGGTATCAAGGTTGATCCGAAAAAGATTGAAGCGGTGCAAAATTGGCCTCGTCCTACCTCGCAACAGAGATTTGCAGCTTTCTTGGTCTGACAGGTTATTATCATAGCTTTGTGGAGAAGTTTTCCACTATTACAGCTCCTTTGACTCGCCTGACCCAGAAGGCGGCTCAGTTCTGATGGTTCGATGGGTGTGAGGCGAGATTCTAGAAGCTGAAGGCTTTATTGACTTCAGCTTCGGTGGTGTCTCTTCCTTCTGGCACTGGTGGATTTGGAATCTATTGTGATGCATCCCGTGTGGGTCTTGGATGTATTCTTATGCAGCACAGGAATGTAATCGCTTATTCTTCCAGACAGCTAAAGCTGAATTAGAAGAATTATCCGACTCATGATCTAGAGTTTGCAGTTGCTGTCTTTGCTCTGATGATTTGGAGGCACTACCTTTATGGCGAGCCTTGCGAGGTATATACCGATCATAAGAGCAGAGGTGGCTTGAATTAATTAAAGATTATGATCTCAACATTCGCTATCATCTTGGAAGGCGAATGTTGTAGCAGATGCTTTGAGCAGGAAGTCCATGGGTAGTATGGCTTTTCTTTATACTGACATGCGACCTTTGGCCCAAGAGTTGCAGTCCTTTGGTGACTCTGGAGTCAGATTTCTTTGCCCAGACTCAATCGAGTCTTGGCATATATTGCAGCTCAGTCTTCCTTAGTTAGTTAGATTAAGGAAAGACAGTTCGAGGATTCTCATTTGCATGAGTTGCGTGTTCTTATTTTGATTCAGATGGTGTTCTTCGATTTAGTGGCCGACTATGTGTCCCTAATGTTGGAGATCTGAAGCAGTCAGTGCTCCACGAGGCTTAGAACTCGCGTTATTCTATTCATCCTGGAATTACTAAGATGTACGGGGACCTTCGAGAGCTATATTGGTGGAAGGGATGAAGAGGGATGTGTTTGACTATGTGTCTCTTTTCTTGAACTGTCACCAGGTTGAGTTTGAGCACCAGGAGACCGGCAGGGTTAGCTCAGGCATTGCCCATTCGGAGTTGAAGCAGGGAGAAGATCACTATGGATTTTGTAGTTTGTTTTCTAAAGACCCTGCGGCTCCATGATTCGGTCTAGGTCATTGTTGACATACTGACTAAACCCGCGCACTTCATCTTTGTGAAAACTACTGATTCAGCTCAGAGACGGGCTCAGTATTTCATTGATCAAGTGGTTAGGATGTATGGCACTCCTGTATCCATCCTCTCAGATTGGGGTTCCCAGTTTACTTCCCCATTCTTGCTGTTTTTTTAGAGTGAGTTCGGGACCTAGGTGCAGCTTAGCACGCATTCCATCCTCATACTGATGGCCAGTCCGAATGGGTTATTCATATTCTAGGAGATATACTGAGAAATTGTGCATTAGACTTCGGAGGCCATTAGGATTATCATTTGGCCTTAGCAGAGTTTTCTTATAATAACAACTATCAGTCCTCCATTCAGATGGCTCTATTTGAGGCCTTGTATGGCTGTAGATGTAGTTCTTCGATTGGTTGGTTTGAGTCTCGAGAAGTCGAGGTCATGCGTTCATAGATGGTTCGTCAGACTCTTGATGTTGTTCGAGTTATCCGGGATCATTTGTGGACGGTGCAAAGCATGCAGATTTCATACTTGAACCGAAGGAGCGGAGAGTTAGAATTTGAGGTCGGCAACATTATATTATTGGAAGTTTCGTCGATGCAGGGTGTAAAGTGATTTGGGAGGAAAGGGAAGCTCATTCCAAGGTTCACTAGCCCCTTTCGTATCTAGAAGCATATTGGTAAGGTGGCTTATCGGCTCGATTTGCTAGAATATATGCCAGCTCATCCGGTGTTTTATGTGTTGATACTTCAGAAGTGTATCCAGGATCCTTCCAAAGTGATTGAGTTAGATCCTGCTCAGCTAGATGTGAATCTAGCATCTGAGGAGTCCCAGTTGCCATTGTTCCTAGATAGGTCAAGAAGCTTCATTCGAAGCAAATTCCAATGGTTCAAGTGTGATGGCATAATCGTCCTCACGAGGAGGATACTTGGGAGCTTGAATCCAGTATGCATAAGAGGTATCCCCACCTCCTTGATGATTCAGGTTTGATCTTGGTTACTAAAGCTCAAGAATTATTATCATTGTTTATGATTCTAGTTCTGTAATGGTGTAGTAATATCTGAACATAAGTCATTGAGAGTTGGTGTAAGTGTTCTCATTAATTGTGTGAAATCTACTCTAGACTCTGGCTCGTTCGAGGACAAACGAGAGTCTAAGTAGAGGAGAATAAAATGATCTTATGTAGTCATTTAAGGAGTTAACCTCCAATTGGCATTCCGGCAGTCTTAAAAGCTCGTAAGGTCCATTAGGACATTGTCTATAAATTTTGAGCTGATTTAGACCTTGTTTGGTAGGATTTTTGAGAAGGTTTTAGTTTCAGTTGTCGGTAAAGCTTAGGTTTTCGAGCTCAATTTGAGTAAATAAGCTTTGATTCAATGTTTTGAAAGTTGCATTAGGTTTGTATGGTCATTTTTGACCTGTACGAACTTTCAGAAGTGAATTCCAAGGTTGTTCGGTCAATTTCGCTAAAATCCCAAAAGTTATGAAATCGACCTCTTTCTATGGGAGTTGTATCTTGAGTTCTGAGATTGGATTCGAGTTCTGTCTTCGCGAACATGTCAACAGAGTCTTGTATGATTTTTGTGAAAAAATTGGTGTCATTCTGAGCTTTTTAGAGTCTCGTTTGGACCCAAACTGCAGACCAACAGTTGTAGGTGCAATTTTCTGGTTCTTTTTACAGAGGGTATACAATGTCTTTCTTAACCTCATTTCACTCAAAACACAACTCTACCCATTTCCAATCATCTCCTAGTCAAAACAGTGATACCAAATCACCTAAGATGAGTTAATGTTATTTAATCCTTAAATTTTGGTGAATTTTTGAATTGTAAGCTAGAATTTCTTGAATTGGAAAATTGAGTTAGAACCCTAAAATTATGAAATTGAGGAATTTGATTAAATTGGATTCGAATATGAAAACTAATGATGTTGTTGGAATCCTTGAATTCTGAGGATTCCAAAAATATATATTTTATGGATTTTCGGCTATGCCCGGCTCAGAGGTATTTTGGTAATTTTTCTCTTTCTCTATAAATATTAAATAATCATCTTTCGGGCACTTATATGTGCGACTGAACTTATTTGGCTCTGAGAGGGATATTTTCAAGGGACGTCAAGCAGGAAAGGAGGTTGCAGAGTAGCATTATCATCCCAGGACTTGAGGTAGGTGATTTTATCCGCTTCTTTGACGAAAGGCCTTTTGAATGATCTATTCACGCGTTCTTTAGGTGAATAGCTGCCGATAGGGCGTACTTACTACACCACAGCCTTGTTATGTACTTTCTGGTTATGGTTTTTGATTTCTAGGCTATTATGTCATCTGAGGATAGGAGGATTCTGCCCTAGGAATAGGAGGACTCCGCTCCTTGCATCATATTGAGGGTAGGAGGATTCTGCCCCGGAGTAGGAGGACTCCGCTCAATTCATTGGGCACATGTGAACCCATTTCCATATGATTTCATACATGACGTACCCTTATGTATGTTGTATATGACTTCTAGTTGCCTATTTATACATTTTTATTTATTATATGCCGTTACTTACCATTGTCCTGGTTAATTTAACTATTCTCAGGTTAAGTAGTTATTCCTCACCTACAAAATCCTTATGATTCACTCCCTTTCTATTTCTTTTGTGGTATATTCGTTTTGAGAATTTTCGCTCCCGGACCCAGTTAGCCGCAGCGTGATCGAGGAGCAGGACCCTTTCTAGCTGTCTACGGTGAGCCAGCTTGTTCATTGAGGATAGATATTCTAGTTTTATCTCATTTTCTGCCTTCAAAAGATGTACTTATATTTTGGACTTCTTAGATGTCATATTGGCAACCTCTAGACTTATGTATTTTGGGCAGTAGTTGTATGTGTTCAGGCAGCTTGTAAATTTGTCAGTTTATATATAATATGCATCTCACACGTATTTTTATGTTATTTAAATTGATTCTCTAATATTTTCAAGTAAAGTTTGTATTATCTAAGTCGTTACAAATTGTATGTCTTGGCTCAAGCCTACAGGGTTCGCCCGACGGGTCTAGAGAGGTAGTTGGGTGCCCGGGCGACCTAGTCAAAATACTGGGTCATGTCATTGATAACCTAAGCAATGTCTTTTTATAGGTTGAAATACTGCTATGTGTTTAACCCTAACTCATCAAATTATTCTTAATATTCACAAGAATAAAGAGAACAATTAATTGGGGATCCTACCAAATAATTAGCATGAAATTCGTAAACAGCATATATAGGAAGAATTAACAAGGTGTTGAACCCCAAAAAATCACCCGCTTAAGGTTATATTCGAAATATCAACGGAATGGACTAACTCTATTGGAGTTTTTGAAGTCGTGATGTGCGGCTAAAATGCCACACATTACATACTTATACTTGAACTTTTATTGTGTTAAATTGATGAAATAAATACACTTATTATGGTTTAATTGCATATTATAGGTGGATTGAATTTTGGAAGAGATTGAAAGAAAAAAAGTCAAAAGGAAGGCCAAAATTGAGAAAAGAGTAAAAAGTGGCTAGCGGTTAAATTTTCAGTACCAGGGTGGCTATATGACAAAAAATCAGTCATTTCTTTGTTTTAACCTAGGGATACTTTTGGAAAAAATATTGTAATTACTTTGGGACTACAAATAGATAGTTTTATCATATTTTACATCATCTTTGGCTACATTTCAAGCTTACGGAGCAAGAATCACCAACAATCCTTTGAGATTTAAGATTAGATGCACTTTAATAAGCAATTCTTTATCCATTTCTTTATTTCTTTGATTTGTATTGATACATTTGGATAGTTGATGTAACGTTGGATATAATTATATGAATAATTCATGACTAGAAATTTATATATGTGGGTTTTGATTATCTAGCTTCTATTGCTTTGATTGCTTAACTTTAATGCTCATGACACTAAAGTTACATGTCTACTTTGTCTAATTAAAGACTCGAGAGAGATTAGTTAGCATAGAATAGTGAAGCTAGCGAGGATTTAGGTTGATAGGATATTTCATAGACTAACCCATCTAAAAGAAGTTACGCTCGGAAGAGGTCTTCTTTTCTCGGGTTATGGGCAGTGCTTTATACGCTCAACTATGGCTTTGACGAGCGCCGTTGAGGTAACTTCCTTCTAGGCCAGGAGGATTCTAGGGATTACATTAGAACGATTCAGCCATAATACATAACCCCGTGTTATAATTTCATCCTAGCCTCAATGTCTTCCTTGGTTGTGAGAAGGCCATTGATTACCTTTACTTGCTTTCCTAGTGTAGTTAGTAGTTGTTAATATCATTTCATCACCTTGTTATCCTAGTTTGGATTAGTCAAATAGGTTTAGTTCCTCCATTACTTTGATCGCATCACATTGTTCCTTGTGGATTCGACCCCGATTCCTAGTTGGGTAAATTATATTGCGATGATCAGTCATACCTCAATTTGAGGTGTGTGTTTTTTAGCGTTGTCAAAATTGGAACCGTTTTGATGAACAATGGGCGTATTAGAGTTGTTTGAGGAGTTGAGCTAGTTGGCTTAGACCCAAAGTTTGTGAATTCTTGTCTTGTGAATTGTGAATATTTGTTGTGTTCTTTATGAATTATAAATATTTGTTTGTGTGTAGTGTTTACTTATGTTAGTTAGTTTAGCTTTGGGGTAATTACCTTGAAATTGCATCATGGAACCAAAATTGGCCAAATGTTGAAAATCCATATATGAGAGATCCTTGTCCTTATTGTGGTGGACCTCACTATTGGAAAGATTGTCAAATTGTTTCCGGGGGCGAGTTATGTGGACCTTCTCAATCCTTTGAGTGGAACATATGTCATGAGTATGGGGGGCCAAAATGGTCATTGGGATGGTTGTCCTAATATTTTTTATTCGTCTCCTAATGATTTTTATGATGGTAGGCTAATGAGTTTGATAGGTCTAATGGAATCATGAATATGGAACTTGAACCCAAATGGTAAGGAATTCAAAAGAAGTTTAAAGAAGAGATGGACTTATCCATTTCACAAGAAGAATGTGCTAAAAAATGAGAGATGTGAATATTTGATGCAACAAATACTTGAACTGCCATTGTGAGGATATTAAAACCATCAAAGGGATGAAAAAGATGATCCACCAACATGGCTTAGCAATTCACAACTTGGATGTTCAATTGAGCCAGTTGGTTGACACTTTTAATGATCAACAAGCAAAGGATGTTACCAAGGTTCAACAAAGACTTGATATGGAAGATAAGCTTGAGTTCCAAGAAAAAAGTCGGGAAGAAGAGAAAATTCTTGATGAAGATGATGCCCAAGAGGAAGAAAATGCACTAGAGCCTTGTGTGGAGTTGCAAAATATTATTTGTGAGGAATCTAGTACAATGGGATATGAGGATGTTAAAAGTGAGGAGATCTTGGAGTTAAAGCGTGTTAGACCTCATTCCTTGTATTTTTCAGCATTGTCTTTGGATGGTGAAATGAAAAGTGAGCCATCCGAACCCTTGAAGGAATGTAGCAATGATGAACAAGGTATTTACATTGTTGAATTTGTCATGCCAAGAAAGCAAAATGGCATTCCTCACTTGAAGGCTAAAAAAGTAAAAAATGAAGAAACAATTATTTGAATCTTGGCCATTCGTACTACCACCCCGGAAGCACAATGAAAACTTGATTCAAAATTAGGGAGGCAATTCACATTTAGCAAATAGAGAGAAAAGGTGTGATATTGGGACTCGTCGTGCTACGATATTAAAAGCGGGCTTCTCGGGAAGGCAACCGAACATTTTAATTTTTTTTTTATTATTTTACTGTAGATAAGTTTCATTTATTTTTTCTGATCATTCTACCAAGTTTCAGGATTCTTGGACTTCAATTGGATTGAATTTGAGAAGTTGGACAGACACAGCAGTGTACAAAACTGCTTCAGATCACTCTCTGTATTTCAATTGGGCGACCCGCCTCACAAAAAGGGCGCTCCGCCCATATTTTGGTTCAGCATACTTCTCTTATTTTGGTTAATAAGTCACACACGCTCCCTCACAAGGCTCAAACCACAACCATCCGCACACCATCACCTCCGATCATAGCAGCCATCAGCTCCGACCACTGTCCACCCCACACCGGCGACTCAGGTAAGCTATGTCTCTTGTCTTTTCTCTCTCCTCTATTCTTCATTTTGTTCATATCAATTTCCACCCGTCCCCAATTCACAATTCCTTCAGCGTCCCCACTACTTTCTGCCACTGAGCAACCACCGTCAATCACAACTGCTGAGACACCGTAGGCGACCACAGGAAGTCAGGTACGGATCTTTTCTCCTCTCCTCTGAATTCAGTTTATCCCCTGCCCAAATCCCTTCAATTTTCACCATCGATTCTCTTCCCCTCGCTGCTACTGTATAATTACCGTCGTAGCCTACTAGTCAGGTCGTCGCTCATGTAAATCAATGTTCCCTTTCTCATCTCTCCTCGCTCTAGCTAAATTTCTGCCCCTGTCATCAATTCCCATACCCCAAATCCCTCGTGCCCCACTTATAATTTAATCTTGGTGAGATTGGTTGAGAGTATATATGTGAATGCTGGTTCTGTTCAGAAAAATTGGGGAAGTCTCATGTACCCATTATTTGTGGAACCTGTTCATTCTCATTCGTGCCCTCTATGTATTCGATAAAATATTTCAATAGAGATCCTTCACCTGAATTCTGTAGTGGTAGCAATTTCCTGACTTTACTTGGTTATGTAATCTTGAATACACTAAAGATATGAACAATAATTTCTGTTGGTTTGATTGAAATCATTTGTCGAGCGAGTGAGTTGTATTTATGCATGGAAGTTGGCAGTGTGCTTAAGGTTCTTGCATATAATTGCTTATGTGATCTTAAATTCATAAAATGAGCTTTAGAAGTCCATGGTGAGTCATTGTATTGTTTGTATCAAGAGCGACTGAATTATGTGTTCGGGGTTAATTCTTTGGAGAATATACCAACTGATGAAACTAGGAAGCAACTTTGAAATTGTGTCTTGTCATTGTACTGTCCTTGGCCACTCGCTAATATGCTTGCGTAAGCTGAATTCTGTAGGATGGGAATAAATTGGTTCTCATTTAAGAGTGAATTGTCTATGCTGCTGAAATTTTAGAAAAATTGTGTCAAATACTGAAACATGAACGTAAAGGTGGCTAATTGAGTTGTTAAGCTTCTGGCTGTTTGTTATTGTTTAAGTGTGGATTTTGTTTCAAAGAAATGAGGGAGTTGGCTTGCATGAATGAGATTTTTTGTGGTGTGATTACATTTGAAATTTGGTTTCAATTGAAGCAATGAGAAGTTTGGCCACTGTCTTGTCTTGAAAACACTTTTACACCCAATCTTTCTTTGGTTTGGATATCGAAGCTAGACCTTCTTGTGTGAAGTAAACTGTTAACTTAAATTGGAGTGTGCTTTAGTGAATATCTTTCTGTGTCATTTGTTGTTGTAGTGTTTGTTCTGCCTCGTCTAAGGGTGTGCTTATGTGCTTGTTGAATCTAAATTCAGAATGTAGGCTTGTGTTTGAAATTGAATTTTATTATTGTTATGCTGTCACTATGTATGGAATTTGATTTAAAATGAAGTTAAAAGGCTTCTTCCTCTCTTGGCTTTAATGAAATAAAAAAAATGGAATTATAGACCTAAAATACTCCAGGACTTTGTGACTTGGTATTTTGCTCATGAATGAGTTAATAATTGGAGTTTGTGGTGTAATCGGTGAGGTGGAAGGTATTACATAGAATTAGAATGTGTTCTTGTCCCTAATGAGTTTCAGAATGTTTTGTATTGAGCTTAGGCTTGTACTTTTGTTCTTGAGCTTACTATTCTTTACCCTTGAGTCAAATTATAAGTGCTTTGTAGTCTAATGAAGTAGAATCTGGAATAGTGAAGTGACTAGCCTATGTGTTCGGTAACAAATGTCTTTAGGCTAAACCTGAGAATTGTTTAAGGAAATCATGAGTTGTCTGCTAGTTGTGGGGATTAATCAAGAGAGAAGTCTGAGTACCCACATGTCTCATGAATTAAAAGAAGCTTCCTGATTCACTTCATTATGTTTCAATTCTGAAATAGAAAAGCTGTGAGTTGGACTTGTGGATAATCTTTATGAAGTTTTGTGATAATGAACAATCTTAGATGGGAAATGAGATTTGTATCAATTTGTGAGCTTGAATATAAATGAGGCTGAATGATTCTTATAGGCATCACTTTATTTGACTGCTCAGTTTTACTATTGGTATCTTTGCAGGAGTCTGAGATGTGAGAATATGTTGGTTCTGCTAAATTGATAATGATGCTGGTTTTGCAATAAAAATTCATTCCATCTTGTGCATCTTAATTCGAGAAGAGCATGTCCAGTCATAAAAAAATAGGGGATTCGATGAAGAAAGGATTCAATTGAAGAGCAAGGTTTGGAACTTTGAAGTTTCGCAAGCAAAATGGGGCAGTTATGATAAGGGGCAAATCGAGCCAAGACCCCAACCATCAAGAGCCAAGCTAGAAGGATGCGAGGATGAAAGGGCAAGAGCTTAGGAGATGATTTGAAGGCCATACATTTGAGCTCAATTGAAGGAAGGAAACCTACACATCAGCGCCAGGCAGAGCGCCTAGAAACCAGGCAAAGCGCCCAGCTTCAAGGCAACCAGGCAGAGCATCTAGGCGGAGCGCCCAAGCCTGGGGCCTTTTTTGATCAGAAGCTCATCCAGGCAGAGCGCCTAGAACGCTGAAGGCTTCTACTTTTGGCTTGAACTTCATATTTTGCCCTTAAGTGGCTTGTATGTCTTAACCCAACCCATGGGAATTTTAGTCATTTCACATTGCCTTAGGAAATACTATAAATAGGAACACTTAGCATGTCATTTCATTAGCCAGACATTGTTGAATATTGTAGAGAGAAGAATTGGAAGAGAGGCTTTGCCTTCTTTGTTAAAGCCCGAGGCTTCATGTATCTCGTTAACTTGGAATCTATGGGATCGTCCTAGTATGATCCTTGAATGGTTTGAGTCTCTTTTCCCCCCTTGAATCAACTAACGTACGTGAGTTTGATTCTTTCTTTCTTCTCATTTCTTGTCTTCCCAATCTACATTTCTTGTATCTTGTGTGTTTATTGCTTCCGCTCGTTTAGATTATTGCTTCGGCTACTTTTATCACTTCCGTTAGTTTGCCCCTTATCAGTTGGTATCAGAGCAAGACTCGGGTTATATTCTTACAAACCCCCGTTCCTTGTTCATCGTGTTAGTATCGTGTTCATGTTGTTCTTGAAAAAGAAGAAAACAAAAAAGTTGAAAACTTGAAAAAAAATTTGTAGATCGGGTTGGATTCGAATACCCAAGTGTTTAAAAGTATTGGAGTTTATTCTATATTGAATTCCCTTCGTTTTGATACCCATATATCACAATTCGGTGTTACGAATCAAAATTTCGAAAATCAAAATCTCAGAGTTTAAAAATTTCTTGAAAATGCTTCAATCTTGAATCAAAGCTTCTTGTTGTTGTTTGGGGTTGAAAAACCATTGGGGATTGTTGATAATAGTTGAGTACACTTTTGGGTATCGTTGGTTTTGTGTATCGGGTTGAAATCATTCGAAAATCACCAAAAACCCGTTCTCGGAAGTGTCTGAAACGTGCTTCAGGCCGAGCGCCTAAAGCTAGGCGGACCGCCCAACTTTTGGGCAGCAACCCAGCTAGGTGGAGCGCCTGCCCGCACTGGGCGTAGCGCCCACCCTTGTTTTGGGTCCGGTTTGTTCAGTTTCGTGTGTTTTTGTATTCTGTTTGTTTCCTAACTTCTTGGTTAGTGTTTCTAGGGTAATTGGCCTACTCAAAAGACACTAACTCTTGAGCGTATTAGGGCACTCGTGCGTAGAGGATATTAGAATTCAAAGAGGAGTCGTAGAACTTTCTTTGGCCTCAAGTGCGCACTTTAAATAGCCATCTGTACATCGAGTCTCATTAACTCCATTCCGAACTTTTACTTTGACATACTAGTTGTGGTCACCTTGGTTTTTAAGTTAATAAGGTCTCGCCCTTGAGTGTTCATATATTGAGTAATACACGTGAGGGAGTGACTTTTGTGAGGATTTTCTTTTGGTGTTGCAACTATGTCGGATGAAGATTATGGAGGGTATGTCTCATGTGGAGATGAGGGAGACTATGGTTCTTACGAGGGTGATGATGGACATTGCTATGATGATTCGGGGAACTATGGCTCGTATAATGATGAAGCGGGTCACTATGATGATCGTGAGGTTGATAATGACTATGAAGCTTGTGAAGATGAATTTGTTGATCCTTATGCTTCTAGTCAAGAATATTAAGATGGTGACGCTTCAAGGTACATTGATCCTACTTACTCTACTTGTGATGAATATGAACATGTTGATAGTGACATAGAGGGAATTGATGGTGAAATTGATTATATGCATTATTCATTTGCATCTTCTCTTGGTGTTGCTAATGGTGTACAAGGGAGTAGTAGAGGTCCTTCCATTAGTATGGGAGGAGGTGGTGGTTGTTCCATGGGAAAGAAGAAGCTTGCATCTTCTAGATATGCTAAGCGATCAAATTCCCATCTGGAGGGTGGTACGAGAGATAGTGTTCCTCTTGCTACAAAAGGCTTGTATTGTTCTATCAATGCCGTGAAGGGTAGTAGTAGTAGGAGTAGTACTATGGGCTATGGAACCAAGGCGAGAGGCACTTATGGGTTCCATGGCAAGGATCCTTTCTCGACTTCCAACAACACTTCTAATGTTGGAAGAGTGACGGGAAGTGGAAGTGGCTGTAGAAATCTTGCTAGGAGAGGAGGGATAAGGGAGACCCAAGTTGTTGGTGTTGACACTCGTGGGCGTCCAACTTCTCATTTGGATGCCAATCTATAAAACTTGGGTAGGCGAAGGTTCGTTATTGAGGTAAATGGCATTGGAGGATACTTGCTTAAGATTGGTGATACCGATGCCAATTGCATTAGCACCTCTTTGGTTGATAGGGTAAGGATACCATGCCATACACTAGAGCATCCTTATGAGTATGATGGAGTGTGGGTTTCCAAGGAGGCTCGAGTACTCATATCTCATAGGAATTATAAATATTATGTGTGGTGTGATGTGTATCCCATGCGTCATATTGATGTGTGGATAGGAGAGCCATGGTTGGAAGACAAGAGGGTGCAATATAGTACTATGAAGGATGTGTATCTTGTGGGCATAGGGTGAAGAGTCTATGACTTTGTACCTTATCGGACGAGAGGCCAATTGTCTACTAGTGCACCTTCTTTTGGCTATGCAAAGGAGCAAGGAGCGAGCACTTCATTCCATGGTTGAAAACGTGCAATCAAGGAGTCCTACAATTACAAGAAATGGTGGAACTAGTACAAATGAAGGGTTGACAAGTGTCAACAAGGTGAACCCGAAACCACAAGTTTCAAAGCCAAGTGGTTCACCAACGAAGAAGAAGGAGACATCAAGTGATGAGTCTCCAAGTCCTAGATTCCGGGTTGATGTTAAAAGTCCACCTACTCCGGCTATGGGTATTCTTGGGCTTCGTCCCAACTCGCCCGAATATGAAAGATAAAAGATAGAGAGGAGTAAGGGAGCGATCGGTGACAACTCTCGAGAGGAAAAAGGAGAGGATGTGACGTGAGTGGGTTGTCACCACCTGAATCTACACGTAACCTTGAAAAGAAAATGAGGGAAAAGAAAGAGGGAAAACGAATCATTGAGAGTGAGGACACCCATTATTCTAACCTTAACCCTTTATCTTTTTTTACTATTTGTTTGAATTCTTGTGTAGGAATTCTTGGAGGCAAACTGATGGAGCCTCAATTATGTTCCAAAGAGGAAAGGCAAGGTGAAGGAGATTCCAAATGTGAGCTACAAGGTAGAGAAGCTAGCATGATATTTCAAATACATTGAGTGAGTAAGATGGCAACTCAAGTGTAAGTGTTAGTTCTTCTATCCTTAAGCATGATACTTCCTTGGCTTATGGAATTGTTTGTGAAAACTCTATGCTAGTTGATGATTAGTATGATTAAAATGTGTTTGCCACTAGTGTAGAGTCGAATGGTCAACTTGTGTGTGCAAATGAACCACTAGTTGAGAGGGTTGAAAAGCCACATCATGATGTGAGCTTGGTTTTCGTTTAACCTCTCTTTAGTGAAAATATTGAAGTTGACCTTTTTTGTGAACCTTGTTATGACACCCCACCCATATTTGATAAAGGAGAAGATAATTTGCATGAATATCCCATTCTTCCCTTTGATTGCTTACTTGATAGTGGTGGTCTCTTGTGTCGTAGTGAGGATGGTTGTGGCCTTGAGGAGTCTCTAGTATATGAGATGGATCGAATTGTGTACGATGACTCCTCAAGTGTAGATGTTGTCTCTAGTTTGAGAACATCACCTTTGCTTGCTAATGAACTTGAGAAGTGTGCCTATACTAATCCTTTCTATAAGGGCAACTTTCTGGTGAATTGTATAAAACTAGAGTAGAGTGTGAGTTTGGACCTCCATGGTTTGAGAAGCTTAACTCTATAGATAATCCATTATTTGAGACCTCTCTTGGGAGCTTGTCTAGCGAGGAGGGTTGTCGTGGAGGTAAATTTGGAGGTGAGGAGGTACCTCTCGGTGTGTGTAAGAGTGCTTCTAAGAAGGGGAATGGAGTATTTGATGTTAGTTGTGAATTGAACTATTTAACTTACTCCATCCCATATGTTGATCACACCTTGAGTGTTGGGCATGCCAAATCCATTGTGTCACCTTGTGATAAAAATGCATTGAAGGCTTGGTATGCTAGTCATGAGCTTAGGGGTCATAGGGAATTTAATTGCTATGTCTTGTATGTTCCATGTCCTATTGATCTCTTTGCTTGTTCTTGTGATAAATGAACTTAAATGAACTTTCTTATTGAGTCAAGTACTACTTGTTTCCTTGAGAGACATAAGCTTTTTACTTGTTATTGATGCTTGGCTCTATCATAAGAGTGTGTTTTCCACACTGTTGGCACTAACCTACTCTTGTAGTAGGAGATTTTTGTTGTGTTTGTCCTTGGACGTAGGCTTTGATGGTTTGATTTTGAGGACGAAATCCTTTCAAGAAGGGGAGGATGATAAAGGGCAAATCGAGCCAAGACCCCAACCATCAAGAGTCAAGCTAGGAGGATGCGAGTATGTAAGGGCAAGAGCTTAGGAGATGATTTGATGGCCATGCATTTGAGCTCAATCGAATGAAGGAAAACCTATGCATCAGGGCCAGGCAGAGCGCCCACATCCAGGTGGAGCGCCCAAGCCTGGGGCCTCTTTTGATCAGAAGCTCATCCAGGTGGAGCGCCCACATCCAGGCGGAGTGTCTAGAACGCTGAAGGCTTCTACTTTTGGCTTGAACTTCCTATTTTTTCCTTAAGTGGCTTGTATGTCTTAACCCAACCCATGGGCATTTTAGTCATTTCACATTGCCTTAGGAAAGACTATAAATAGGAGCACTTAGCATTTCATTTCATTAGCCAGACATTATTGTATATTGTAGAGAGAAGAATTGGAAGAGAGGCTTTACCTTTTTTATTGAAGCCCGAGGCTTCATGTATCTCGTTAATTTGGAATCTATGGGATCATTCTAGTATGATCCTTGAATGGTTCGACTCTCTTTTCCCCTTTGAATCAACTAACGTACGTGAGTTTGATTATTTCTTTCTTCTCATTTCTTGTCTTCCCAATCTACATTTCTTGTATCTTGTGTGTTTATTGCTTCTGCTCATTTAGATTATTGCTTCCGCTACTTTTATCGCTTCCTCTAGTTTGCCCCTTATCAAGTTAACTGAAATGGTACAAGGTGGAGCAAAAACAAAGGCAATTCCTCAGAGACACATATTTCCATGAAGCCCCTCAAACTTTATCTTTATTATTTAGTTCCCTTGAGGGCAAGGCAACATTTTAAGTTTGGGGGAGGAGCTTAATTGTGTGGGTTGATATGATGTTGTTTGACTTGATGAATATGGTAGAATTGATATTTCTTGAGTTTTTTTTCATTCTACATTAGTACGTTATTGATAGTAATCTTTAATTCTTGTTTCTTAGTTTATTTGTGTTCCTAGATAGGATTCTATTTAAAACAAATGAAAAAATAAAAAGCTCTCAAAAACAAAAAGTACTCCTATGAACTACGCTTGGGATGTTGCTTCTTTTTATCTGATTCACCTTTGTATGATACGTAGGCATCCCACTTGGGTGCGAAAGCCCCATTTGGGTCCGAACAATCATTTTCATTGTAAATACCATTTTTGTATAAAATTTTTGAAATAACTTCCTTGGTTTTTCTTTGCCATGGTTCTTTTCCAACGAAGTAATTATTTTGAACCGGGCATCTTTAGGACTAGTTTAGTAGTTAGTTGTAAATAATGAGGATTAGTTATAGATTTTTGCTCCTTAGCCAACTTTTGGCATGTTTGGTACCACCACTGTTTGATCCTTGCCATGTGAATGTTATTTTAAAAAAAAAATTGAAAAGCAAAGTAAATTGGTAGATTGTGTTATGATCTTTAAATTCCACTTTTGGCTCTTGTGTTCACTACTTAGTTCTTATTAGACTATGAGTGAGCTTTATAGTTCAATTGCTTCTAATTGGGGCTTGAATATAATTGTCTTCCTCTCTTTGCTTGTGTCATGTGTGGTAAGGTGTTGGTGTGTTCATTTGTGCGCTTTAGATCTAGAACTTGTCCTAAGTATGCTTTAAAGCGAAATCCTAGGTTGTGCTTGGCTCGAAAAATGATCTTAGGTTTTCCTTGGCCCGCTAGTGACCTAAAAAACCTACCTTTGCATAATGATCCTAGTCAACCCCTTTGTGCCTTATATCCTTTCTTTTGATAACCGTATTATTAGCCCGGACCAATTCTAAATGCTAAAAGCACTAATCCTCTTTTGGTCGAACCTCCTTGTGTGCATTGAAATACGTGCAACATAGGCAAAAGCCTAAGTTTGGGGGTGGTATGAGTTAGAAGGTGAAAGTGTGAAAGTTAGATGATCAATATCAAAAGAAAAGAAAGAGCAACAAAAGTGAGTTTGAAAAGAAAATCTTGAAAGAAAAAAAAGAAAAGAAAGAGAAAAGAAACAAAAAGAAGGAAGTGGAAAAAGAAAGAAAAAGAAGAAAAAATAGAATTGATGAATAAAGAGGGGAAAGACTAGTGTATAATCCTCAATTTAGCAAGGTGTAAGTGCAAGAAAAAGGAAGTGTGCTTTTAATTTTTGTATGGTGTAATGCTCAAGGAGGTGTATAGTCACTATTTGCCCAAATTTTATCTCACCTTTGACCAAAAGCCTACATTACAACCTTAATTAAGTCCTAATTTACTTTGAGCCAAGCATTCCTACATTAGTGGAGATGTACATGAAGGGAAAGCTTATGGTATCTCTAGTGTGCATGTTGAACTTCGTTTGAGAGAGTGAGTGGAATTTTTCCAATCTTATATCCCATTTTTGTTTGATGTGCATTATAGTGTATTTGGGATACTCTTTTGTGTGGTGAGGTGATCACGCCCAAAACTCGTCCTAAAAAGGATAAGCGGTCACTGCAAAAATACTCAGTTTAACAAGTCTGGGGTCGAATCCCTCAAGGAGAAACGTCAAGTTCTAGTAACTTTAATAGCCAAAGATTCAAAGTTCAACAATAATGTTTCAAGTAATGAACCATTAATTTAATTAACAATTAACTAAGATCAACTAAGAATGATAAAAATTGAACTTTTAGATGTTAAAAAGCCTAGGATAATGAATTCCCCAGTTACTGGTTTAGTCCTGAGTTCACCCCAAATTTGCATAAGATACTATTCTATTGGCGTTGAACTTAAACTTGTTCGCTAGAGTTTCCCAACTACTAACAACACCGTTCTTGAACTATTTTCTCAAAATAATCAAGACCATTAAGAACTGTCCAATTTCAGGCCACAATCGAATCATGATATCCTTGTAATGACTCTAAATCAACATATATAATCCCTTATCATAACCTGAAGTACTATTATATGACTGACCCTGACTCAAACATCTTTTCCAAGATCATTCAAGCAAAAAAGGGAACAAACAATTGCAGGCCTAACAATTGAATTCAATAAAAACACGGCCAAATAAATAGAATATTGTATCAATCTATCTTGGAGTTACTCAAAACTACCCCAATAACGGGTTCATCAAAATTCTAGAGTAAGAATTTAGCTACTCATAATTGTATTAAACAACAATGAATTCATAGTCAAAACAACACCCATAAGGAAACAAAATAACAAAAGTTAAGAAAAACTCTTTGATTCTTTAGTTCCAATGGATTTGATGTGTTTCCAAGCTCCAAAGTGCATCAGCAATGGTGGTCTAGCCTTCCCAGGTCAAGATAGGGGCTGAAAATAGGTTAGAAAACCTTATAATTCTCGTGTCAAACTTGTGGGCAAGTTTGCCCCTCGCCACTTTTCGCCAGAAATTTTGCCTCATGGCTGGATCACGGCCTTACGATGCCTGGGCCATGAACTTGCAAAATTCTGCTTTCAACTTCATGGTTGCATCATGGTTTTACGATGGCTGGGTCGTGACCTCTTGTCTTCATATTTCATTTACAACTAATCCAAGGCCTTGGCAACTAATGGCCTGGCTCCTCGTTGGTTGATTTCATCATCAATTCACTTCATATTACTCCAAATCATCAACCTTTAACAGTTCTTCATGTTGTTTAAGTCCTGCACAGTCAAAAACCCAATATAAGCACAAAATACTAATATTAATGCTAAAACCGTCCACAAGAGCACCCAAAACGTGAAGAATCTACTATTAAAATACACATTTTGTGGCCAAATATCACTACCCCACACTTAGGATTTTGCTAGTCCTCGAGCAAAGAAGAAGAATACATAGAAGCAGGCAAGGCGTCAAGATCATATAAGAACTCATGACAGACAACTTAACCGAACTCACCCATGAAATTCAAACACCCTTTCTTTTGGTCATAAACAAGTATTGGAAGTAGAAACCTATAGACCCTCACAACAAGAAGATGCCACCAAACACACACTATATGATTTTAAGAAACTTTGTGGCATATCAAATATCAAACACTCTCACACTTACAAAGAAATTTCTCATGTCTCATAGAAAAGTGTCATAGGCTTGCCCATTTTGTTGCTCTCCACTAATGTAGGAGTCCAGATCAAAAGTCAAGTAGGGTTTTTCATAGCTTGTAATGTTGGCTTGGGGTAAGGTGGGATACACTTTTGGGTATATAGTGACTAGTTCTTCCCCTAAACACTTTAAGCATCACTCACTACTAATTTCCTCACCTATTCATACAATTGTAGCACTTCCCATGATTCTTATCCATATCCACTTTCCAAGCTCAAGAGTCCCTTCTTTTATACCGTTCTTTCTCCTTATTTATTCATCAATTTACTCATCTTTTTTTTTATTTTTTTTTTCATTGCTTTTTGATTTTTTTCTTTCTTTTCTTTTCTTTCTCTTTTTCACTTTTCATATTTTTTTATATGAGGAGAATATCAAGTATTTCTACCTTCACTCTTTTGCAACTTTCCTCTCAAGTACACAACTCTTATGAAATACCCACCATCTTACCAATCACACAACTTAATGTAGTTAAGAGAAAGATGGGTAACAAGAGAGGTAAATAGCCAAAAAAAAAAAAAAAAAAGGATAGAGCTTGTAACTCTGGTTGCCAAAGAAAAGGTCAATAGGCTCAAATTGGGACACTGAGGAATTCATTCATTAGGTAGGCTTATTTAGTCACTGGCGGGCCAAAGAAGGCCTACTTTCATTTTAAAGATCAAGACTACCTATGATTTTTCCTCAAATAAAAAGCAAGGCAAGTTCTAGAATTAACATGAAACAATGAGAAGTAGAAAAGATAAGCTCACAACACACTGTACATGGAACTCAAGGATCATTTCAGTTTCATCTCGCAGTACCTAATTATGAACTAAAAAAGGAAGTTCAAAAATATGTAGGTAGTACTAGTTAAAGGTTGTCTTTAGAAGTTCTCCCTTCTCTCTTTTTTCTGCCTCCTTCCCATTTTTCCTCCTTCTGAACTCTTTCTTCTCACTTTTTATTTTTTTTTATTTTTTAAATTTTATATCTAACCTACACAATGCCTGGTTCAGCAAAAATAACTCAATGGGAAAGAACCAAGGCAAAGAAAACCCAAAGAGATTATTGATATGCTACAAATTAACTAAGCTAAAGATTTACTTAAGACTAATGAACTGCTGAATATTAAAAATACTAATCTATTACAGGCCATTAATATTCCGGATATTACAGACCTCAAAAATAGAAAGCAGGAAAGAAATAAAAAATACTCATGTGACTAAAAGCAAACAAACAAACTAAATCAGTAGCATATATATACAATCATCCAAAAATATACTCCCACCCCACACTTAAGACTGTGCATTGTCCTCAATGCATAAGAAAAATAAAAACAAGGGGCTGAGAAGAACTCCTTGTTGACACCCAATTTTGTCTCAAAATTATTAAAATTAATAACTTGGTATGGAAATGTTATAATTAAGGCTAAATTTAAAATAGGAAAATGAAGTCAATTGAATTTTGGTTGAAATAGGCTGAAATCGCAATTTATGCCCTAAATTATAGTCTACCCGTGCAAGACCCCCTATATCATTATACATTACATCTCCCCCCTAATCAGAATACCCAATCCCCTTTACCCTGTAACCCTAATCCTCTCCCCACGCCGTCACCTCTCCATTTCCATTTCCAGCCACTCTCAAGCTTGGTCCCCACTTCCCTTGTCACTCCCAAACATGGCAAAAATCCCATTCAACCCGACCCCTTCTCGTTTCCCCCAAAACCGCGACCCCACTGTGATAAAACCCAATCCAAACCGTATGTTTCTACTCCTTTTCATCATCAACGGTTGGGATCGAATAGAAACAAGTATTTTGAATTCAAAATCTGAGGAAAAAGGGAAGATTCAATTTTTCCTTTTCTTTTCTGATTTTTTATTCAAAAGTCTTGTACAAAAGTTAAAATCAGAACGTTGTAAAGGTACGTTAGAGGTCATTTTAGTCTTTTCATTTGTAGGTCAAAACCCTAGAATTTTCCCCTATATATATGTATATGTTATGCTCGGGAAGGAGGGTTTTTTTGGAGAGGAGGGAGATAAAAACGGCACAGCATAAATCGTATAGATAAGTTTTTTTTTTAAAAGTTTTAAGAATTCAGAAATAGTGCTACTGTTCTGGTTGATTTTGATTCTGCATTTTGTATCGTCACTTTGCTTTTCAAGTCGTCGATTCCATTCGAGTCGCTTAGTCGAGTTATTTCCTTCAGATCCGTGCCCCTCGTTCACTGCACCGCAGCAGGTAATAACTTCATTTTAACTCCTCTTTGTTTAAAATAAGACATGTTATAATGATTTTTGGATGTTCTGGTTAGTAAAGGTTGGACATTACGTTAACCTTATTAATGGCATGTCTACTTCATTTACACTCTGGTTTTGTTCTGTCTGAGTTATGATTAGCCATTCTAGTTGCTAAAAAATCACGAGTTGATGTTCAATTTAATGTTGTGATTAGTTAATGAAAGCTCAGCTTGTTTCCTCATGAAAGTGGCCTGTAGTAGCTGTAGTTCCATTTCCCTGTTTTCTGTTAAGTGAGTGTGAAGGAGTTTTGATGGAGTGGAGTTTAGTGTAGTCTGTTAAGGGGCTGTGATGGTTCAGGGGTTTGAGAAAGAGGATGCAGGCAGTTGTTGTTTTGTTCTGGTTCAGTTGATGTGCAGGTGTGTGAGTAAGGAGTTTTCCAGGGTGTTTTGAATAGCTGGAGATGCTGCAGTTAGGCAGTTTAGTGGTGCAGGTGTGCGGGCTTGTCAAGCCATATAGTTAGTCTGTTTTAGGAGGAGGCTGGAGTTTTATTTTTGAGGTGGTTTTAGTGGTTTGTAGGCAGTGTGAGAGTGGTGCTTGAAGTTGGTATGTGTGTAAAGAGTCCAGGAGTAGTAGCAGGCAGCTGGTTTGAGTTTGAAGTGGTTCAGGTTGTCTGGTAGTTAATTAGAGGAGGTAGGAGGGCTGCAGGTTAATCTTTGGTTGTTTGCAGAAGTTCAGAGGTGATTCGGGGAGTTTGTTTGGTTGTTGTGACGGTGTATAGGTAATATAGTTAGTGTGAGATGTTCCTGGTTTTCTATGGTGATGGGAGTTGAGTTCTAGTAGTTTTTTTGTGGGATTGAGGATTGTATAAGTAGGTGCAGGCTTGATATGGTAGCTGTTCAGGTTGTTTTGCAGAGTCAAGAGGAGTGTATGTGTTGGTTTCTGGTAGTTTGCAGGTTACAGTTAGTGAGGGAGTTTGCATATGTCCAGCTTTTTGTTTGGTTCTGTGAGAAGTTTTTTTGAGAGAGGTGGTGAGGGGCTGTTTTGGGTGCCAGTTCATCATTTGTATGTGTTTGGAGATGGGCTAGTAAGCTGCTAGTATCTGATGGTCCTCAGGGGAGTATGGGAGGTCTGTTTTGGTAAGTTGTTCAGGTGTGTATGTGTATAGTGGATTAAGGGATAATAAAGATTTTTTTTTGTTGTGTGAAGCTTAGGGTGTAGCAGATAGTAGTTAGTTGGCGCGTGAATGTTTGAGAGTTGTCAAGGATGGGTCTGTCCTGGTGATTTTCAGGTAGTATAGTGCATGTAGTTGCCTGGTGGCTTAAGGGTATAAAGCTGTCTCTTTAGTGATTTAAAAGATACTATTGTAATCCTTTTTAGAGTGGTAAATTCTGGAGCATAAAGTTTGTTTCTGAAGTTAAAACTTGAAGATAAAAGATGGCTAGTAGGCTGGAAATTGTGTGGGTCTTTCTGTCATCCTATGAAAGGCGTTTCCCCTTCTTAAGTTTGAGTTTGTGCAGTTTAAGTGATTAGTGTATAAGTCGTAAGTATTATGCACTATTCTCCAAGCTATGCTCTCCACTTTTCAAGTCTAATATTTCAAGTTAAGAAATTTGTTTCATTGATTAGCATTGTTCCTGCTCCTTTTAATAATTAAGATACTTCGGAAAATAGTACAAGTTTCTGTTAAAATGTATACTTTTATGATTTATGGTGAGTATTCTGCTTATTCTGACACTTAAAGTCAAAGTTTGAAATCATAGTTGCCTAATTACTCCTTGAGTTATTTGTCTGGACCATGAAATTTATTAGTTTCAAATTGATATTTTAAAAGCTTAGTTGACTGATAATTCCATGAAAAGGTTTGTCTGGTTATGTTCTGAATAATACTTTGGTTCTAAATATGCTACCCCTTTAGGTGGAAACAATGCATTTGACCTCTAAAAGAGAAAGAAAGAAAACTTTTGTAATACGGTCAAAGAGTTAGGCCTGGAATTTTGTTTCTGAGTTCATAAATTGTGCTTGATTTTGAATAAAGAAGTTGCTTTATTTAGGTGCATTTAGGTGTAGATCATATAGTTTGGCCTTGAAGAAAATAGTAATTTACACTAGTTTGTCCATCAACAGTAATTCTAGCTAAATACTCTTTATATTCTTTTGTAAAAGTTGGTGTCCTTTGGTCCTCTTCTGCTAGTCGCATGTTTCCTTTGCACTTTCGTCATTTGTAATATGAATTTTAGTTAGTTTAGTCGTTTCTGTTTATTGCATTCCTTTTATATTCACTATTACTAATGTTTATCCTTTATTCCTTTGCATATACTGTCTGGGTGAGTTCCAAATTGGGGACCATAATTTGTCAAGTCCAATTGGACTGGAGTGGACTGCTGATTCTATATGTCCTTGGTGCCGCCACTTCCTTCGGCCTTAATTATGAGGAAATTGCAGTGTTGGCCAATATTTTGCATCTTCGGCTTCCGGGTTCCATCTTTTAAACTCCATCCTTCCCCGCTCCCTTAGAAAATGCATGTTTTAGGAAGCCCTGAACCGGACTAGGATTTGCATGTTAGAAACTTGGTAGGATAGTCGCTTTATTGAACTGTTAACTTATCGCATGTTTAAAATGATTATATAATTGCTTATCCCGTTTTTTTTGGACTCGCCAATTAGTTTAAGTTAATAGTAATCTATGGTTAATTATCGAGTGCAAAGAAATTAAAATTTAATTAAATTATACATCTCCATCTATTATTTATATTTATTTATCCATTTATCAAATATTTATTTATCTATCTACTCATTTATCCATTAATCGGATTAATTATGCGATATTTATTTATTAAATTATTTTATTTATTATTTTATTTAATTTAATTAATCCTTTATTTATTTAATTAATTAATAATAATTATTTATTCATCTACTTATTTAATCAATTACTATTCATTTAATCTTTTACTTAGTTAAATTAATATATTAATTGTTTAATTAGGTCATCTATTTATTTATTTATCCATTTACCTAAGTGATCAATTAATCAATTATTATTATTTATCTAATTATTTACTAAGTGTATTTATTTTATCTATTTATTTATTTATTTAATGTATTTATCCTTTATTTACTTAACTCACTAATCAATTGAGCCTGTTGTAATTCACCCATTTATTTAACCTTAAGATTTCATCATTTATTTATCTAAGTATCCGGCATAACTCAAACCCTTAGCTTATCTATATTATCCTTAGTTAAAATTAATTCTATTATCTTCAACAAATTCGTGAAAACCGCCGGATTAACCGCTTTTAGCGGATTTTCGAAAGTGCTCCCGCAAGGGACCTTCTTTCGAATTTAATAGAACCACTTACCTAGAATCTCTGATTTTAATTTAATTTTATTTAATTAAAGAATAAATTGCACTCATTAGTTAACTTAGGTTCCTAATAATCCTTAAATTAGGTGGCGACTCCAAAGAAACCCTTTGGAATCCCATATTGTTGAACATTATACCCGGAACTTATCTTTTCCTAAAGAAAGGGTATATTTTTTGGGGTTCAACAGCGTGTCGACTCCGCTGGGGATACGCAAATGGTTCTAACCAAAAGGCTTTCACGAATTTGTTTGTTTGTATTGTTTGAGTTGTATGCAGATATTAGTATGCGTAGCTTATTTAATAATTGTTGAAACTAGCATGATTATGTCTATTGTTTATTTGCAAGCATGTTTAGATTAATTTAATTGATTGCTGTGTGTCACGGAAGCATGTCACTACACCCTTATTTGTGCACATATATAAACTGGCATTCCGTTCATATTTCCCCCACTCCTGGGAACCTCTTGCATTCTCACTCAAATATCCGTGAGGTACGCTCATGCGTACCCGCACTTTCTTCCACTAAAGAACCCTTGTGACGAGTTGGTACACCGGCGGTTGCCGTGGGAGTAATTCGACTGCGAGGCCGCTTGCCACTCACCTGTTAGCCTCAACCGTTAACTCACTCTTAGACGGAGCTTTTAGGAGCATGCATGCATTTACACCTTAGTCTGGACCCGGTCCTTGGTACCGCCTCCATAATTAGGAAACCGCCCTTACGTCAGCGGGTTCTTGAAGCCCAATGACAATGCATATTATGTGTTGTGTGATAACGAGACCTCAGTCCTAGCCATGTTTTGAGCAAAATCAGATTTAGAATTTTGTCTCCCATTTTGTCTTTTAGGTTCGAAAGTGGAAGAATTTAGCAGAATCTGTGTGGTCATAGCAGTCCATGGAGTATTTGAGATCATAATGCAGATTTTTGTGAACAAGGTAGAATTGTAGTCGGGGGAAAGTTAGGCGGATTTGGTTGGCTTGTGCTTTTAGAGATGGTCTGGTATAGTGAGATCTATGAGGCGAAGCCCCTTGTGTCTTTAAAAGATCAGTGGGGTCCCTCTCGTGAATGGCTTTGCGTGTGTGCAGGCTCATGTTGACTAACCAGCTGCAAATTCTTATGGAATGAAGTATGCTTGTCGCATACTAGGAGAGTGAAGCCCCTATGTCTATAAACGACCAATGGGGTCCCTCCTTGAAGACCAGTGCGGTCTTGGCTACCTAGGAAACTGAGAGGCTTGATTAAAGCCGAGGACCAGTGAGGAGCCCTATGAACAAGGTCTGTGAGCCTTGCAAAACCTAGGAAGCTGAGAGGCTTGACTAAAGCCGAGGACCAGTGAGGTTTTATTTTTGAAAGGCCAATTGGCGCCTTTCATGATTTGCAGTCTGGTATTGTGAAGGCGGTTGGAAATCTCACTCCTGGATGTTGTAAAATAATTGGGAGTTGTGCTTGGAGGAGTGTGGATCTTTGCAAAAGCTATGGAGGATTGTTTCGGGTTTTAGGCATTTGGGTTTAGAATTTTGTGCAGATGTTGTGGAGAGCATGAGCTATGTTAGAATTTCGAGTGTACACCAACTTTTGGAAGTTAGTTGGGATAACGGAATTGCAGTGTCAAGGCGGAGAGATGATTGTTATCAATTATTGTTACTATTTATCGCTTACTCTAAATCTGAATTGCTCAAAACTGGCATGAACTATTTTTCGTTACCACTTGTTTGCGCGTCTTAGGCCCACCTCTGGCACAAAGAGGCACCTTACAGGGTAGGAAACGTTCGCATTTTTATCTACACTCAATTACTTGTGGTTGCCACATGTCAAATTATCTGTCTAATATGCGATTACTTGCTGAATATGTGCTGCTTGCTTGAAATTTGTTGGCACTGATTGCGCTATGATTGAATTTGTTTGGCGGTATGGTAAGATTAATGTTATGTTACTTCAACCTACCTTCTGTAAAAGTTAACCGCTTTATGAAGTTGTTTATTCACCTATCATCTGAATTCATGCATACCGTTATTTAAAATGCCTTTCAAATGTTATTTTGTTTATCTTAACCCCAGTCTTGTCATTTTGCAAAATATTGTTTAGCGTCAAACTTTAAAGTATTCGCAAGTGTTTTCCCCATTTTGAAAATAACTTTAGAGCTAAAAAAGCGTTTTCGCATCTGGCTGGCTTTAACAAAATGAGTGTCTTGCTCAAACTTTTGGGTCTTTTCAGTACGGTCTCAATTTTTTTCCATTTGGAATAAGTTGGCCCGTCAGTTTCATCTTTAATACATTTTATTTAATTTCGGTATGCGTTGCTAAAGGGTTAATTATTTTGAACATCAAGATTAGGACCTATGGCTCGCCAA
Organism: Petunia x hybrida; assembly: GCA_037355625.1. Taxonomy (NCBI): domain Eukaryota; kingdom Viridiplantae; phylum Streptophyta; class Magnoliopsida; order Solanales; family Solanaceae; genus Petunia; species Petunia x hybrida. Next base: position 945,129 of record JBBBVM010000475.1, read on the forward strand.
GCTGTTGTGATTGACTTGACTGAAAATGAGGAATCCCACCAAGACAAGGTTAACAAGCTTGAAGCAACCGTAGCAAGTTTGGAGAAGAAACTCAATAGCCTTACTGAATTGGTTGTCGCGCTCATGGATGCTCGCAACCCAGTGCGAAATATGCAAAGCCCAGGACCAAGTGCTCCTGTTGCTCCAATCCCTATTGTTGCACCTCCTACAAGTCAAGTAACTCCCGCATTCGAATGTGATGCTCAAGAATTCCCCCACCTGCATGCATTCTTGTTGGAGAACGGGTTCTGTGTCTCATCAAAAACTAGCAATGAGAAAAGCAACGGGAAAGGACTTCTCAATGCTAAAGCTAGCAATGGCACAATGATAGATGAGAATGCTCTACCATCTCAAGCAGGCTTAGGAGAGACAGAAAGTGAACATGTGAGTGTTCTTGACTCAGCTGATCCTCCAATGTATGATGGGATAGGAAATCCTCGTGATCACTTGAAGGCATACCTTGCTTGGGTCGCAAGGTATGGACCAGGCAATGAAACCAAGTTGAGGATGTTTTCTAGGACACTTAAGGAACCAACTTTGACATGGTTTGCAATACAAGGTCCTTGAAAATTGGACAGTTGGGATAATCTAGCCCGGGATTTTGTCGAGCATTATGAATTCTCGAACCCAATTCTTGCAAAGGGCAGTCCGTTGAAAAGAAAATCTGCAGAGCTTCAAGATGAGCCGGTTGCAATAATTGACAAGAGATGTGGCTTAGCTGAGGCGCAATCTAAAGACAAAGGAAAAGCTGTTATGCCAAACTCTTTGCCACCTATAGCAGAAAAATCTTATGACGTCGAGCAAATGATTGTCAATCCAGGTTTTCAGTCAAGCCGCCACAAAGCACCTGTTGTTGCATTCACACCAATACCAGGATCTTATGCAAACCTGTTTGAGAGGCTTCTGAGGATCGGTTTAGTATATCTTGCAAAATCAAAGCCGTATCTGTCACATAAGCCCGAAAATTTGAGGAAATTTTGTGTCTACCATTCAGGGATGCAGGGGCACACTATTGAAGAATGCACTTTATTTAAGAAGAAAGTTGAAAGCTTGATCAAATCTGGCCATGTCAAAATTCTGCCTACAAACGGCATTGGCGAACCTTTTGTCGCAATCTTACCATATGCAAAGGGAAATCCCTCGAGGAATGGCATTTAGGCGCTTATCAAATTTCAGAAAAGCAGTAGAGTTGCAGAAGCAGAAGTTAGTTTATTTGCATTATTAGGAAGTAATTATTGTAATTTCCTTTTGTTAGTTTTGTTGAAAGAAAAGAAAAGAAAGAATATCAAATTACGAATATTTTGACTCTATTTCTATGTAAGCAAACTACAGTAACCGGTTTCCCAAGGCGGGAAGCGTAGGCAACTCATATCGAGTTTCGATTACACCAGCATTCGAAAATTCTCTTCTATGTAAGCAGAACTACGCACGGTCTGATTCCCAAGGAGGGATACGTAGGCTCCTCCATCGGGCTCGACCCTTTAGTATTTAAATTTTAATTTTCCCAAAATAGAAACTGGGGCAATTTTTGCAAAGCGTTTTGAAGTATTGAAAGTCATAACTGGGGCAGTTTCGCAAAGCAAGATTGAAATGTTGAAGTCATAACTGGGGCAGAATTTTGCAAAAAGCAAGTTGAAGACATTGAGTTGGTTTGGTCATTATTAGAAGCAGTTTTCAAGGATTGGTGCAGATTTTTCATTCTACAAACAAGAATCGACAGTCGAGCAAATCATTGATGTTCAAAATAAACCGACCATTTTAGCAATTTGCGCCAAAATGGTCTAGCACGCATGCTGATTTAGTAAAAACTTTCAAAGTTGTTTTTCTCAACTCGCATCTTGAAAAATCAAATTTTATTGATCATTAAGTTTCAAGCTCTCAAATATTTTACTTTTCTATTGAGTCGGGAATTTGATCCCATCCATTCGGCCTAATGGCCTATTTTATACTTAAAATATTATGCATGCATTGTTATTTTACGTATTAACTTGCTTTTGTTCAATGTGTAGAATTCATTTGTTAAAGGTTGGCTAGCATTGAACACTGAAATGGCTGAGAATCTGCATCGAGGACGAAACAATTTGGCAAAGCAGCTTCAGGCAACCAGTTCTGGTATGGGTATCTTGCAAGCGCAGAATGATGATGTTGAAGAACATGTGGTCCAAAGGAATAGGATTATCAACTTTGTCAACATTAGCAAACCTTTGCCAAATACAAGCTTTACCTCCAATCCACCTTACTTAACAATGCCTAATTACCAAATGCCTATAAATACTATATATCCACAAATCCCACAAGGATATCTTATCAATCCAAAAGCTTGGCCAGCTGCAACTTTATACCCACCTTTTATCCCTATGCCTGCTGTAGGAGGTCAATCAAATCAGTTGATAGTGCGTTCACAAGAATTGCCGGAGAAAGAAGTTGAGACAGCTTATCCTCACAATATAGATGAACAGATTTTGAGAAAGATCATGCAAAAAGAATTGCGCTCTAGGAATATTCAAAGCTTATGCTATGAAGACTTATGCATTCACCCTGACATTGAGCTTCCAAGTGGGTACATGATACCAAAATTTAACACCTTCAATGGAAAAGGGAACCCCTATGCACATCTGAAAGATTATTGCAGCAGATTAATTGGAATTGGCAAGGATGAAGCTTTGCGCATGAGATTGTTTATTCAGAGTTTATCAGGAATGGCACTTGCATGGTACACTAAGCAAGATTTTACCAAATGGCACACATGGGAAGACATGGCTCGAGACTTTGTGGAACAATATAAGTTCAACATAGTAAGAGATCCTTATCTAATTGATATGCGCAAAATCAAGAAGATGCCGCATGAGTCTGTTGCAGAGTTTGCTGTGAGATGGAGGCTAGAGGCTTCTAAGATGCATCCTCCATTGCCTGAAGATGAGCTGATAACAACTTTCATTGACCTTCAAGAAGGCATATTTTATGAAAAGCTACTTTTTGCCAATTTAAAAGATTTTCCCAGTTTAATTCGATATGCAAAGATTTTGGAAGAAAAGTTTCAAACCGGAAGGTGGATTGACTATGACACTACAGTGCCAGTTTTCAATTGTTCTGATGCACCTGAAAATATTCAAGACTCCCAGCCTTCGCAAGTTCACTACAATCATGATATGCAGAATTCAAGTCGTCAGCATCGATCTCATCAGGCACCATCTGGTCTTCAAAGCACGAAGAAGTTTAGACCCCGTACTTTCACTCCTCTATATGAATCATTGTCAGACATATTCGAGAGATTGAAAGTAGAAGGGCTATTGCAAGCAAGGAAGGGATGGATCCCAGAAAATCCGCCTCAAGGATTTGATTTATCAAAGAGGTGCGCATATCACTCAAATATTCAAGGCCATGACACAGAAGAATGCTTGGCACTTAAGCACAAAATCCAGAATATGATTGAAAATGGCAAGATAAGTGTGAAGCAAGGGCAAACAAGCAATTGTGATCCTCCAGCAGCAAATGCAATTATCATCAGAGGTGATTCATCAAAATTGGCGCCAAGGCATTTGAAAAGGAAGCGTGAAGCTTAACAAGAAGATTAAATGACAACACTTTGTTTGTTAAAATGGCCTTATTGCCCGACTATCTTATGTTTTCCTACTCTTTTGAAGTTTTATGTAATGAACTATCTTGTACCCTTTATTGGGTTTTAATCCCGAAATCAATGAAAATCCATTTTTCCAAATAAGCCAAGCCAAATCAATCTTAGATGATATCTTTTGTACAAAAGAAGAATTTCAAGAGCATCAGACTCTCGCAGCAGCAATACATCTGATTTCCATATAAGAAGATGCAGATTTGAAGCCGCATTAGGTGTTCAATCAAGCCAGCCACTATTTGTTCAAAAACTAACAGCTTTTTCTTTGGAAGCTGGGGCAAATTCGTTTTGGTGTTACTGCAAAATTTGGCATAAAGACAGAAGGGGGCAAAACAAAATGTTGAGGCTTTTGGGCCCATCTTTCAGAACTCACGATTTTTCTTTGGACGCAGGAATTCCAAAAGCAGTAGAATGAGGGGAACTAGCAACCATCTATTTCTCAAAGATTATTCGTCTTGCTGCAGATGCAGAGCAAATATATTTCTTTTGTTTCCCATTATAGCTTTTGCTTTATTATTCACTCGTTTTCCAACGCATTTACTCTAATTTTGCAGGAACTGAACATTGGTTTCAATATGGACAGAAGGCAGCATTCAACGCTTTGCAACTCTATCAATACAAGCAACACGACCTAGCCTTGCTAATTTATTTTGCATTATCTTAATTAATCTAATTTGCAACTTTATTTTTTGCAGGTTGCTATCAAATTTAGGCTCGTTCACCTTATAATCGAACGTTTTAGGCTCGTTCGCCTTATAATTGAACGTTTTAGGCTCATTCGCCTTATAATTGAATGTTCGGGCTCGTTCGCCTTATAAACGAACGTTATGTTACCTGCGTAGGATATAGTTTAAGACAAGTCGGCTGGAACACCGCTTTCGGAGTGTTTCGCGATGTCGGTTGTCTTGCAATATTGGCATTAGTGATAGTTTAAGACAAGTCGGCTGGGACGCCGCTTTCGGAGTGTTTCGCGATGTCGGTTGTCTTGCAATATTGGCATTAGTGATAGTTTAAGACAAGTCGGCTGGGACACCGCTTTCGGAGTGTTTCGCGATGTCGGTTGTCTTGCAATGTTGGCATTAGTGATAGTTTAAGACAAGTCGGCTGGAACACCGCTTTCGGAGTGTTTCGCGATGTCGGTTGTCTTGCAATATTTGCATTAGTGATAGTTTAAGACAAGTCGGCTGGAACACCGCTTTCGGAGTGTTTCGAGATGTCGGTTGTCTTGCAATGATGGCATTAGTGATAGTTTAAGACAAGTCGGCTGGAACACCGCTTTCGGAGTGTTTCGCGATGTCGGTTGTCTTGCAATATTGGCATTAGTGATAGTTTAAGACAAGTCGGCTGGAACACCGCTCTCGGAGTGTTTCGCGATGTCGGTTGTCTTGCAATATTGGCATGTTATAATTGAAGTAGATGATAAAGATAGGCGATTCGACTTGAGACACCATGTCTCGTTAGTCAACTTATCTTATGAAAGCCTTGCATTTTACAAATTCGTTCCCACTTTACTTATTGTTTCACTTTATCATTTCAGAATAATGATCAGCCTAGAGGTTCCTCGGACGGAGTACCTCGTCAGTTGATCGAGAGAAGAACTTGTTGATAGCATCACAACCAGCATTTACAATTTTCTATTATCCCTTTATCTATTTCTTATTCCAATTATTATGGTTTATTAGCAGTTGCTTGCTTACCGTTTGTTAAGTCTTTACAGAATTTTGGCAATGCCGCAGCAGCATTTGGAGCATAACGTGGAACTTTTTCTTAGCAGTGAACTGGGGAAATTGTTGATATGAGCTAGACTCGTCAATAATGATCTGAAGAATCACACTCGAACAAGCAAAGTCTTACCTAATCTTTCATTCCAGATTAGGGTTCAGTTTGAATTCATTCCTATTCGTGCGTCTTTTTCAATCAATCGTGCAAGTTTTCGCGTCTGAGTGTCTTTGAACTACATATGGCCTGATTCTCTTTCAGCCCGAGATATGTAGGCAACTCGGAAACCAGAGTTCGGCCATATCCATAAGCCTCGCCTTTTGGTTCTTGGAATCAAAAGTCTTTGGCTTTATCGTGACAAAATTGGCTTTTCCGTCAACTTCTTTACCCTGAAAACTCTTTCATCCTTTTCGGGTAAAGAGGGGCAGCTGTTGACACCCAATTTTGTCTCAAAATTATTAAAATTAATAACTTGGTATGGAAATGTTATAATTAAGGCTAAATTTAAAATAGGAAAATGAAGTCAATTGAATTTTGGTTGAAATAGGCTGAAATCGCAATTTATGCCCTAAATTATAGTCTACCCGTGCAAGACCCCCTATATCATTATACATTACATCTCCCCCCTAATCAGAATACCCAATCCCCTTTACCCTGTAACCCTAATCCTCTCCCCACGCCGTCACCTCTCCATTTCCATTTCCAGCCACTCTCAAGCTTGGTCCCCACTTCCCTTGTCACTCCCAAACATGGCAAAAATCCCATTCAACCCGACCCCTTCTCGTTTCCCCCAAAACCGCGACCCCACTGTGATAAAACCCAATCCAAACCGTATGTTTCTACTCCTTTTCATCATCAACGGTTGGGATCGAATAGAAACAAGTATTTTGAATTCAAAATCTGAGGAAAAAGGGAAGATTCCATTTTTCCTTTTCTTTTCTGATTTTTTATTCAAAAGTCTTGTACAAAAGTTAAAATCAGAACGTTGTAAAGGTACGTTAGAGGTCATTTTAGTCTTTTCATTTGTAGGTCAAAACCCTAGAATTTTCCCCTATATATATGTATATGTTATGCTCGGGAAGGAGGGTTTTTTTGGAGAGGAGGGAGATAAAAACGGCACAGCATAAATCGTATAGATAAGTTTTTTTTTTAAAAGTTTTAAGAATTCAGAAATAGTGCTACTGTTCTGGTTGATTTTGATTCTGCATTTTGTATCGTCACTTTGCTTTTCAAGTCGTCGATTCCATTCGAGTCGCTTAGTCGAGTTATTTCCTTCAGATCCGTGCCCCTCGTTCACTGCACCGCAGCAGGTAATAACTTCATTTTAACTCCTCTTTGTTTAAAATAAGACATGTTATAATGATTTTTGGATGTTCTGGTTAGTAAAGGTTGGACATTACGTTAACCTTATTAATGGCATGTCTACTTCATTTACACTCTGGTTTTGTTCTGTCTGAGTTATGATTAGCCATTCTAGTTGCTAAAAAATCACGAGTTGATGTTCAATTTAATGTTGTGATTAGTTAATGAAAGCTCAGCTTGTTTCCTCATGAAAGTGGCCTGTAGTAGCTGTAGTTCCATTTCCCTGTTTTCTGTTAAGTGAGTGTGAAGGAGTTTTGATGGAGTGGAGTTTAGTGTAGTCTGTTAAGGGGCTGTGATGGTTCAGGGGTTTGAGAAAGAGGATGCAGGCAGTTGTTGTTTTGTTCTGGTTCAGTTGATGTGCAGGTGTGTGAGTAAGGAGTTTTCCAGGGTGTTTTGAATAGCTGGAGATGCTGCAGTTAGGCAGTTTAGTGGTGCAGGTGTGCGGGCTTGTCAAGCCATATAGTTAGTCTGTTTTAGGAGGAGGCTGGAGTTTTATTTTTGAGGTGGTTTTAGTGGTTTGTAGGCAGTGTGAGAGTGGTGCTTGAAGTTGGTATGTGTGTAAAGAGTCCAGGAGTAGTAGCAGGCAGCTGGTTTGAGTTTGAAGTGGTTCAGGTTGTCTGGTAGTTAATTAGAGGAGGTAGGAGGGCTGCAGGTTAATCTTTGGTTGTTTGCAGAAGTTCAGAGGTGATTCGGGGAGTTTGTTTGGTTGTTGTGACGGTGTATAGGTAATATAGTTAGTGTGAGATGTTCCTGGTTTTCTATAGTGATGGGAGTTGAGTTCTAGTAGTTTTTTTGTGGGATTGAGGATTGTATAAGTAGGTGCAGGCTTGATATGGTAGCTGTTCAGGTTGTTTTGCAGAGTCAAGAGGAGTGTATGTGTTGGTTTCTGGTAGTTTGCAGGTTACAGTTAGTGAGGGAGTTTACATATGTCCAGCTTTTTGTTTGGTTCTGTGAGAAGTTTTTTTGAGAGAGGTGGTGAGGGGCTGTTTTGGGTGCCAGTTCATCATTTGTATGTGTTTGGAGATGGGCTAGTAAGCTGCTAGTATCTGATGGTCCTCAGGGGAGTATGGGAGGTCTGTTTTGGTAAGTTGTTCAGGTGTGTATGTGTATAGTGGATTAGGGGATAATAAAGATTTTTTTTTTGTTGTGTGAAGCTTAGGGTGTAGCAGATAGTAGTTAGTTGGCGCGTGAATGTTTGAGAGTTGTCAAGGATGGGTCTGTCCTGGTGAGTTTCAGGTAGTATAGTGCATGTAGTTGCCTGGTGGCTTAAGGGTATAAAGCTGTCTCTTTAGTGATTTAAAAGATACTATTGTAATCCTTTTTAGAGTGGTAAATTCTGGAGCATAAAGTTTGTTTCTGAAGTTAAAACTTGAAGATAAAAGATGGCTAGTAGGCTGGAAATTGTGTGGGTCTTTCTGTCATCCTATGAAAGGCGTTTCCCCTTCTTAAGTTTGAGTTTGTGCAGTTTAAGTGATTAGTGTATAAGTCGTAAGTATTATGCACTATTCTCCAAGCTATGCTCTCCACTTTTCAAGTCTAATATTTCAAGTTAAGAAATTTGTTTCATTGATTAGCATTGTTCCTGCTCCTTTTAATAATTAAGATACTTCGGAAAATAGTACAAGTTTCTGTTAAAATGTATACTTTTATGATTTATGGTGAGTATTCTGCTTATTCTGACACTTAAAGTCAAAGTTTGAAATCATAGTTGCCTAATTACTCCTTGAGTTATTTGTCTGGACCATGAAATTTATTAGTTTCAAATTGATATTTTAAAAGCTTAGTTGACTGATAATTCCATGAAAAGGTTTGTCTGGTTATGTTCTGAATAATACTTTGGTTCTAAATATGCTACCCCTTTAGGTGGAAACAATGCATTTGACCTCTAAAAGAGAAAGAAAGAAAACTTTTGTAATACGGTCAAAGAGTTAGGCCTGGAATTTTGTTTCTGAGTTCATAAATTGTGCTTGATTTTGAATAAAGAAGTTGCTTTATTTAGGTGCATTTAGGTGTAGATCATATAGTTTGGCCTTGAAGAAAATAGTAATTTACACTAGTTTGTCCATCAACAGTAATTCTAGCTAAATACTCTTTATATTCTTTTGTAAAAGTTGGTGTCCTTTGGTCCTCTTCTGCTAGTCGCATGTTTCCTTTGCACTTTCGTCATTTGTAATATGAATTTTAGTTAGTTTAGTCGTTTCTGTTTATTGCATTCCTTTTATATTCACTATTACTAATGTTTATCCTTTATTCCTTTGCATATACTGTCTGGGTGAGTTCCAAATTGGGGACCATAATTTGTCAAGTCCAATTGGACTGGAGTGGACTGCTGATTCTATATGTCCTTGGTGCCGCCACTTCCTTCGGCCTTAATTATGAGGAAATTGCAGTGTTGGCCAATATTTTGCATCTTCGGCTTCCGGGTTCCATCTTTTAAACTCCATCCTTCCCCGCTCCCTTAGAAAATGCATGTTTTAGGAAGCCCTGAACCGGACTAGGATTTGCATGTTAGAAACTTGGTAGGATAGTCGCTTTATTGAACTGTTAACTTATCGCATGTTTAAAATGATTATATAATTGCTTATCCCGTTTTTTTTGGACTCGCCAATTAGTTTAAGTTAATAGTAATCTATGGTTAATTATCGAGTGCAAAGAAATTAAAATTTAATTAAATTATACATCTCCATCTATTATTTATATTTATTTATCCATTTATCAAATATTTATTTATCTATCTACTCATTTATCCATTAATCGGATTAATTATGCGATATTTATTTATTAAATTATTTTATTTATTATTTTATTTAATTTAATTAATCCTTTATTTATTTAATTAATTAATAATAATTATTTATTCATCTACTTATTTAATCAATTACTATTCATTTAATCTTTTACTTAGTTAAATTAATATATTAATTGTTTAATTAGGTCATCTATTTATTTATTTATCCATTTACCTAAGTGATCAATTAATCAATTATTATTATTTATCTAATTATTTACTAAGTGTATTTATTTTATCTATTTATTTATTTATTTAATGTATTTATCCTTTATTTACTTAACTCACTAATCAATTGAGCCTGTTGTAATTCACCCATTTATTTAACCTTAAGATTTCATCATTTATTTATCTAAGTATCCGGCATAACTCAAACCCTTAGCTTATCTATATTATCCTTAGTTAAAATTAATTCTATTATCTTCAACAAATTCGTGAAAACCGCCGGATTAACCGCTTTTAGCGGATTTTCGAAAGTGCTCCCGCAAGGGACCTTCTTTCGAATTTAATAGAACCACTTACCTAGAATCTCTGATTTTAATTTAATTTTATTTAATTAAAGAATAAATTGCACTCATTAGTTAACTTAGGTTCCTAATAATCCTTAAATTAGGTGGCGACTCCAAAGAAACCCTTTGGAATCCCATATTGTTGAACATTATACCCGGAACTTATCTTTTCCTAAAGAAAGGGTATATTTTTTGGGGTTCAACACTCCTTGTCAAGCCTCAAGCTCATCCTCGACACCATCAGTGGTGCCGGTCTCATCCATATCAGCATCTCCGCCAGACTCATCATCCGCGTCTGCTCCATCATCATCATCATCTACAATAAAGTCGGATAGATCGTCCTCACTGGAATCTGAGAGATCTGGCTGCTCCTCTTGCAAATAATCAGATTCATCCTCTGAATTATCAGCAATGTCCAGCATCTGTGGAGGCACAGCATCAGTGTTCTCATCTTCAGAAGGGTGCATCTCACTACTAGATTCATGTCCCAAAAGCATCTTTTCCAGTCCAGACATGGGGTGTTTCTCAAAATAATCCTTGACATCTATGTTCAAGGCCTAGCAATATTTCTCTTGCATCATATGGGTACGAGCTAGCAGTCGAACAATCAGCGCATCCTTTTCTGCAGTAGGTACCTTGAAGGTCTTCTCATCCTCCAGGTTCTTGACATTAGTGATGTCAAATTTATTAAAAGAAGCTCTCTCTACGTGATCCCTGTTGTACTCTGGCACACCTTTATCATACAGATATTTGGTCAATGTGTTCGCAAAGAACAAACGCCTATGAGTCTTGAGACGGGTCCGTTTCATTTCCCCAATCATAATCTCACAAAAATTAATAGGTTCACCTTTCATCAGAAAATAGATGAGACATACCCGCTCTTAGGTCACATCAAACAAGTGAGTACAAGGCATCAACCTTTAGTGAGAAAGAGATGCCAAACCTTTGTGTTCTTCAGAAAGAACCGCTTAGGTAACTAATTATGCCTCCTCAGAGTAGACGCTTTCCACTTAGCTAGCTTATTGCCTCCAGACAGTTCTATGCGAATGTCCTCATAGTTAGGCCGTAGTAAAAGCGCCTCAAACGGCTCCTTGGGATGGTTGTCAACCCCCAGATATTCACACAAAGCAGCAAAGGAGATGTCAACAATTACACCCCGAATCCAGATTAAGTGACCCCTTGTTGCCGGGTTCCAATTTGTATACAACTCTTGAATCATAGTCATGTTGGCCTTCCCAGTTGCTTTTAACAGCTTGCCCCATTTCCTAGCCCGTATAGCTTCCAAGATTTCAGGGTGTTTGGCTTGGCAAGCTTCAACTTTAATTGATTTTTTCTGGAAAATTAGGCTTAGGACGAAACTTTTTGTACCAAGCCTTTGCATCTTCATCAATAAGTTCTAGTTCATGGCAGGGGACCTTAGCAAGAAGTTGCTCTTGCTCGACCTCAGGTAAAGCAAACTGCTTCCCTTTCTTTTTGCTGCTAGATGGGGCTTGATGTTTAGCAGGAGGTACAATGGATTTTTTTCCAGCTTTGATTGTCTTTGTAGTCTTTGCCATTTGTACCTAGGCCTGGAGTCGCCGGCGTGGAGGTGAGCCGCTGGAGCTCATGGGGGAGAGGTGATGGGTTGGAGATCGTGGGGATGGGGAAAGGGTTTTGTGATGTTCTATTATTCTGAAGTATGTACTGGTATTGTATATGCCTTAGAGCCATTTTGTGCCTTAGAAAAAATTTGAACGTATTTTACCTTACCCATCACTATACCCATCGCTTTTTTGCCTTAAAACACTGTAAAAAAATTTCTTGTCCTTTTGTCAGCTGATTTTTTTTCAAGTCCTCATGGCTAAACCATCGTAAGGCCATGCCTGGGCTATGACTCTATTTTCCTCCTTCTTTGCAAATTATAAGTCATCCATTTCGCATAATTCAAATTATCTTCCAACCTGCAAAACACCTCCAAAAACAAGTATTAACACATTAAATGTGCTAAAATCAAACTCTTATATATTTTTTTTCTTATTATTTATTTTTTAGTATTATTTATTTTTTAATTTAGATTAAAACAAAATAGAAAGCAATAAAATTTGGGTTGTCTCCCAAACAGCGCATTATTTAACGTCGTGGCACGATGCTGCTTCTTCTTCAACGTTCAATAAGACCAATGACAGACACGAGCCTGTTCTCATCAACTACATTGTGGTAGTGTTTCAATCTTTGCCCATTAACTTGAAACTTTCGGGTTCTATCTTTAGACTCAACTTCTACGGCTCCGTGCGGATGAACAGTTACCACTCTAAATGGTCCGACCATCTTGTCTTTAACTTGCTTGGAAATAGTTTCAACCTTGAATTTTATAACAATACACTATCTCCGGGCAAAAAATATCTCTCTACTATCCTATCATGCACCGCCTTCATTCTCTCTTTATAGATTCGAGCACTCTCAAAAGCATGGTAGCGGAGCTCATCAAGCTGATGTAACTCATTCACTCTACTGGTTCCTGCAGCTTTCATGTCAAGGTTTAGTGTCCTATTTGATTCAAGTTTCTCTTCTCCCATTTGAATTCAATCTACGTATGTGAGTTTGATTCGTTTCTTTCTTCTCATTTCTTGCCTTCCTAATCCTTATTTCTTGTTATTTCGTTTTACTTGCTTCCGCGTATCGTTTAGTTTGCTTCTGCTAGTTTAGATTACATCAGTTGGTATCAGAGCAAGGCTCGGGTTATGTTCTTGCAAACCCCCGTTCCTTATTCATCGTGTTAGTTAGTGTTCTTGTTGTTCTTGTTTGGAAAAAGAAAACAAAATTGAAAAAGTTGAAAATTAAAAAAAAAATTGCTAGATGTTTTTGGTTATGGTGATTCCTCCGATGTTTGATATCGGGGATTGTTTGTTATTGTATTCCCGTTGATTGGGTACCCTCAAAATACGTTTTGGAGTTGAGAATCAAAAGCTTGAAAATCAAAAACTCCAAAGTTTAAAAAACCATTGAATTTGATTGAAATTTCTTGCTTTGGATTTGCTATTGTTTGGGTGTTGATATAAATCATTGGGGATTGTTTGTAGTAGTTGAAAACACATTGGGGCACCTTTGTATTGGGAAAACACCTTGAAAATATTGGATATTGGGAGCCAAAAGACCAAGAAACACGATTTTGGACTGTGCTGAAGAACACAGTAGGCGGACCGCCCACTTTCGTGGCTGCTCTCTAGATTTTGCTAGGGCGGACCGCCCCTTTATAGAGGCGGGGCGCCTCTTTTCCTGAGGGTTGCCCGGATAGTTTTTTCGTAGATTTTCACTTGTCGTTCGCCTCCGGGCTTCTTGGTTAGTGTTTCTAGGGTAATTGGCCTACTCGACACTAACTTTCTAGCGTATTAGGACATTCGTGCGTAGAGGAGATTAGAATTCAAAGAGGAGTCATAGAACTTTCTTTGGCCTCAAGTGCGCACTCTAAATAATCGTCCATACATCGAGTCCCATTAACTCCATTCCGAACTAATACTTGGACATATTAGTTGTGATCACCGTGGTTTCTAAGAAACTAAGGCCTTGCCCTTGAGTGTTCATATATTGAGTGATACACGTGAGGGAGTGATTTTGTGAGGTTCTTTCTTTTGGTGTTGCAACTATGTCGGATGATGATTGTGGAGATTATGGCTCATGTGAGGATGATGCGAGTTGCTATGACTCGTATGGGGATGATGGAGACTATGGTTCCTACAATGATGTTGAAGGGGATTACTATGAAGACTCGGGAAACCATGGCTCCTATGGTGATGAAGCGGCTCACTATGATGATCATGAGGTTGATGAAGACTATGAAGCTTATGAAGATGAATGCGTTGATCCTTATGCTTCTAGTCAAGAATACGAAGATGGTGACGCTTCAAGGTACAATGATCCTACTTACTCTTCTTGTGATGAATTTGAACATGTTGATAATGACATAGAGAGAATTGATGATGAGGTTGATTATATGAATTATTCATTTGCATCTTCCCTTGGTGTTTCTAATGGTCAACAAGGGAGTAGTAGAGGTCCTTCCATTAGTATAGAAGGAGGTGGTGGTTGTTCCATAGGAAAGAATAAGCTTGCATCTTCTAGGTATGCTAAGCGACCTAATGCTTCTAATTCCCATATGGATGGTGGTTTGAGAGATGCTGTTGCTCTTTGATGCGGGGCATACTACCTCAAGGCCTTTCACTAGAAGTCAAGCTAAATTGATTCAAGACATTCATCTCTACTTGACTTGGAAGGACATGGGAAGAAGACTCCAGAAGAGAATTGAAGATCATACATTGGAGTGCCATGGAAGGAGGACCGCCTAGGCTACTTGGAGAGGCATCCGGGACACATTTTGAGGCATTCCAAGACGCCACAGGAGGAGGCAGACCTCCCACTTTACTAGGCGGACCGCCCCCTCAACTCTCTGAAGTTTGATGGGCGGACCGCCCCTGTGCAGAGGCGGGGCGCCTACTCTCCACTAAAATCCTGCATTTGGCAACTAGGCGGGGCGCCTAATTTTCAAGCGGGGCGCCTACTTACTGGAACATATGACGGGAATTCTATTTAATTTGCTATGAAATTCCTAGTCTAGCCCTACGTGGCATATATCATTTAAGCCCACTTTAGGGGCCTTTTAGACTTTATATCTTTGGTATTTGGCACCTATAAAAGGGCCATTATCATTTGAACCTTAGCTTATTTTGATGATTGATGAATATTGTGAAGAGTTGAACTCTTGAGTTAATGAAAGTTACCCTTGTTGGCTTGAATTCTTCTAGCGCATCCTAGTTGATTGTCGAACCAACACCTGATCATTCTACTTGCGGGTCCCGAGTGTGACTCGAGGGTAGTTGCTTAGCGTTAGGTGAATCTTGACACGATACGGGGGTTTCACGGAACAAGTTCTTCGTGGATACCCCGTAGGGAGTTTGAGACGAGGCTCGCTCCTATCGTCTTTTCTTGTTTCTATTTCGATCCTTATCATCTTAGTATCAGAGCAAGGCTCGGGTTTTGTTTCTACAAACCCCCGACCCTTGATTCTTCGTGCCTAGGTTGGTTTCTAACTTAGTTTCTTGTTTGTTATTGTTGAAAAGAAGAAAATACAAAAAATAGAAAAAGTTGAAAAACCTCAAAAATTTAATCATGTGTTCTTGGATTGATGGACCCGTTTTGTGATTGATATCGAGGTTTGTTCCTTATTGGAAACCCATCGATTTGGTACCCACAACTCTCGATTTGGAGTTGTAAAACAAGATTTGAAAATTTAAAACCCTTGTTCTTGAAACCCTAGCTATGAACATGATGAACATGGTGATTTGATTGTTTTTTATTGGGGTTTGATTATTATAGTTGGAAACACATTTGGGTACCTTCAGATTGCTAAAACATTTTGAGATTTGTTGGATTTTTGGGTGCTTGAACCAAGAAACACGAACTTGAACTGTGCTGAAGAACACAGTAGGCGGAGTGCCTATACACAGAGGCGGACCGCCTCAATTTTTGGGGAGTCTCTGAAGCTTGAAGAGGCAGGGCGCCTGTCCTCAGGGGCGGACCGCCTACTCCCCTCTCCAGGATTTCAGGCGGACCTCCCACTCTGAAAGGGTGGGGCGCCTGTTTTGCTGAGTTGGTGTTTTGGGTAGTTTTTCCTAGGATCTCTTGTTTCATTGTTTGCATACCCTCTAACTAGTACTTTTCTAAGTAACTTTCCTACTTAGTTGGTACTAGTCTTTAAAGCTTTTAGGCAACTCATGCCTAGCTAGGAGAGTAGAATTCGAAGAAGATCCGTAGTATCATTTGACTCAAGTCCTCACTTTAAAGAGCTTATTGTCCTATAGAGTCACATAAACTCCACTCACCCTGGAGTACACTTGACTTGTGGATTGAGTGATTGAGTTGAGGTTTGTTGACCAACTTCGTGAAGCTTCTAGTTTCAAGCTTGAGTGAAATATCCACAACCACTAAACGAGTGAACCGAGTGAAGCACAAGTGAGGGAGTGAGTGAGGTGATTTCACTAACGTTTGCTCATTTTGTAGGTACAATGGCCAACGAAGGCGATGATTTCGTAAAGAATACCTTGGCTACTATCCTTGCTAAAATGGATATTATGAGCCAAAGGATTGAAACTCTTGAAAGAGTGACCTCGAGTGTCCAAGTTGAGAAAGGGACCTCTAGTGTCCCAGTTGAGAAAGGGACCCCGAGTGTCCAAGTTGAAGCCGGAGAAGGCACAAGTAGTTCAACCTTTACCCCAAAACAAGTTGTTGAATTGCTTAGACAACAACGGGTAAAGGAAGATCGTGATAGAAATGAACAAGTATTGGGCAATCCCCAACGAGTGGGCATTCCCCACCTTGTGGGCAATCCCCACCTTTTGGGCAATCCCCAAAGAAATATTCTACTTCCACAACCCATTCGAAATGTTCTACCTCTTGAGCAAGTAGAGGAAGCTCAGGAAGGGGAGGAGGAAGAGTATGGTGGTAGTGACTATGGGGCTTCTAATCCGAATGGGAGAGCCATGGATTAGGGTCGTGATTTGAATAGGGGTAGAGACCGAGATCGAGGTCAACCCATGGGGAATGTTGGGAGGAATGCTAGGAGGGATTATGGTGGTTATGGAGACAACTTTGGAGGCCAACCGGAGCCTTACCAAGGGGGTCGTGATAACAATAATATCAATAGTATGAAGCTTACTATTCCTATCTTCAAAGGGAGTAGTGACCCGGTTAAGTACATTGATTGGAAGTTGACTATGGAGAGAGTGTTTGACACCAATGATATGACCGAGGAGAATAAGGCCAAATATGCTATATCTTCTTTTGAATCCTTGGCTTCTACTTGGTGGGAATCGGCCAAGAGAAATAGGAGGAGAAATGCTATGGCCATCAATGTTACTTGGGCTGAATTGATCCGTGTGATGGATGAGAAGTACTTGACTCCACAATATCGTCAAGACCAATACAAACGTCTTTATGAGTTGAAGCAAGGTTACCAGATGGTTGGGGAGTACTTCAATGAGTTTGAGCAAATCCGGATGACCCTAGACATAGATGGGGAGGAAAATGAACCGGCTGTGATTAGATTTAGAAGTGGTTTGAATCGAGAGTCTCTCAATTGAAGTTTCATAAGTATGAAAACCACTATGATCTCTATGATGATGCGGTCGAAGCGGAGAAATGGCTCAAGGAAGAGAAATCCACTCACTACAAGAGTAGCACTCCTACTCCAATGAGTAAACCAAAGGAGTGGAAGCCTCCAAATGCAAGTGGTGCAAGTGTGCAAGTGCTAGCAAAGATTAGAGGAAGCCATATGAGAAGTCTACGCCATATGTGGGAGGTAATTCTAAAACTTACTTGAGCAATCCTACTTCTACTTCTACTCAATGCTATAAGTGTAAGGGGTATGGTCATATTGCTAAACATTGCCCTACTCGAAAGACCATGGTTGTGGTAGGAGAATTGGTGTATGAACAAGATAGTGAACCCGAGGAAGAGGGAGTAGAGGGAGATGAAGAGGTTGGTGTGGAGGAGGATGCAATTGAGGATGATGACCCTCATGCCTTCCTTGTTGTGAGGAGGAGTTTAGGTGCCATGTTTGTGGAGGATAGTAAGAACTTGCAAAGAGAAAACCTTTTCCATGCCCGAGTCAGGGGTATTGTTTGTTCTATGATCATTGACTCGGGAAGTTATGCTAACGTTATTAGCCAAACACTAGTTCCCCAATTGAAATTACGCACTTTGAAACATCCCAATCCTTATCATTTACAATGGCTTAGTGAGTGTGGTGAATTGAAAGTGGTGAAGCAAGTGATGATTAAATTCAAGATTGGAAACTATGTGGATGAACACATGTTTGTTTGATGTGGTACCTATGCAAGCTTGCCATCTTCTATTTGGTAGGCCATGGCAATTTGATCGTAATGTTGTACATGATGGTCGTGCCAATACATATACGGTCAAACATGAAGGGAAAAAGTTTGTACTCAAACCCTTGTCGCCCAAGCAAGTAAGTGATGATTATAGGCAAATGAGGGAATTGATGAAAGCGGCAATGGCTAAGTCGGTTGTTGAGACTAGTCCTATGGCCGAGAGCTTGGTGGTGACTCCACCATCTTCTACCAGAAGCATTTGTGCCATGATGCAACCGGGTGAGCTTTTGAAAGGGAATGATGGCAACAAACTACTCATTTGCCTAGTGCACAAAGGTATGATTCTTACTTCCGAATTTGATTATTTTCTAACCCTTTGCCTAGTGCTCTTGAAAGTGTTTTTAAGATTTTTGGAGACATGTTCCCGGATGAGATGCCAATTGGTTTACCTCCCTTGAGGGGTATTGAACATCAAATTGACTTTGTGCCGGGATCCTAAATTCCAATCAAGCCGGTCTATAGGAGCAATCCCGAAGATACAAAGGAGTTGCAAAGACAGGTGGATGAATTGCTTACTAAGGGCTTGGTGAGAGAGAGCTTGAGTCCGTGTGCCGTGCCCGTGATCCTTTTTCTAAAGAAGGATGGCACATAGAGGATGTGTGTAGATTGTCGAGCGGTCAACAAGATCACGGTAAAGTATCGACATCCCATACCTCGTTTAGATGATATGCTTGATGAGCTAAGTGGTTCTAGCATCTTTTCAAAGATAGACCTTAGGTACGGTTACCATCAAATCCTGATGAAACCCGGGGATGAATGGAAAACCGCATTCAAGACCAAGTTTGGTCTATATGAATGGTTGGTGATGTCCTTTGGCCTCTCTAACGCACCTACTACTTTCATGAGGCTAATGAATCATGTGCTGAAGCCATTCATCAATAAATATGTGGTCGTTTACTTTGATGATATTTTGATATATAGCAAGTCATTAAACGACCATGTTGATAATTTAAGGCAAGTGCTTGAAGTGTTGAGAGCCGAAACGCTCTATGCTAATTATAAGAAATGTGCCTTGGGTGTTGAAAGGGTAGTCTTTCTTGGGTTTGTTGTGAGTTCCCAAGGAGTGGAAGTGGATGAGTCCAAGGTAGAGGCCATTCGCGATTGGCCTAATCCCAGTACCGTATCTCAAGTTAGAAGCTTTCATGGTCTTGCTAGCTTCTATAGGAGATTTGTGAGGGACTTTAGTGCTATTGCCGCTCAACTCACCGAATTGGTAAAGAAAGACAAACCTTTTGTGTGGGGAGAGCCTCAAGAGAAGGCCTTCCAAGAATTGGAAAGTAGGTTGAGTACCGCCCCTCTATTGCAATTGCCCGACTTCGGAAAGGCATTTGAGGTTGAATGTGATGCCTCGGGGGTGGGAATTGGTGGTGTTTTAATGGAAGATGGAAAACCCATAGCCTACTTTAGCGAGAAATTGAAGGGTGCAACCTTGAACTACTCTACGTATGACAAAGAGTTGTATGCCCTAGTGAGAACTCTTGCTCATTGGTAACACTATCTTTGGCCTAGGGAAGTTGTGATTAAGAGTGATCATGAGTCACTCAAATATCTTAGGGGCCAAGAGAAGTTGAACAAGAGGCATGCAAAGTGGGTAGAGTTCATTGAGTCTTTTCCCTATGTCATTCAATATAAAAAAGGGAAAGAAAATGTTGTGGCGGATGCACTTTCTAGGAAGTTTTCTCTAGCCACCACTCTTGCCTCCAAGCTCATCGGTTTTGAGACCATTAAGTTGATGTATGCTCAAGACCCTAAGCTAAAGAGCATACATGAAGCTCTTGAGAAGGGAGAAAGAGTTGAGAAGTACCAATGGGTTGATGGCTATATCATTAAAAATGGTAGAGTTTTTGTTCCCTAGTCCTCTTGGAGAGAATTGCTTATTCGTGAAGCACATTATGGAGGCTTGATGGGACACATTGGGAGAAACAAGACCTTGGCCATTCTCATGGAACAATTTCATTGGCAAAAAATGGGGGTGTACATTGAGAAGCTTTGCAAAAATTGCCTTGAGTGCAAGCATGCTTAATCCAAAGCAAACCCCCATAGTTTGTATACTCCTCTCCTCGTACCTACTAGCCCGTGGATAGATATTTCTATGGATTTTGTTATGGGATTGCCATAGTCTAGAGGGGACATGATAGCATTTATGTTGTCGTGGATAGGTTTTCCAAAATGGCTCACTTCATTTCATGTAAAAAGTGTGATGATGCACAACATGTTGCTTCTTTATTCATTGATAATGTGTTAAAGTTGCATGGTATGCCTCAAACCATTGTGAGTGATAGGGACACCAAGTTCCTTAGCCATTTTTGGAGGAGCTTGTGGGGTGCTCTTGGCACCAAGCTATTGTTCTCTATGTCCCACCACCCTCAAACGGATGGGCAAACCAAGGTGGTGAACCAAACTTTGGGTGCTCTTCTTAGAGCTATGATCCGAGGTAAGGCCGGGACTTGGGTTGATAAATTGCCTCTTATGGAGTTTGCATATAACCATACTTTGCATAGTTTGATTGGTATGAATCCATTTGAGTGTGTCTGTGGCTTTAATCCTTTAATTCCACTTGATCTAACCCCATTGCCCAAAGATTTGGTTGTGAGTTTTGAAGGAAAAAGCCGAGCAAAGGCTATGGTTGAGCTTCATGCTAAAGCAAAGAAGAACTTGGAGGAAGCCTATGCAAAGGTGGCCTCCAAAAAGAACAAGGGAAGGAAGAAGCTAGAGCTCAAGAAGGGAGATTGGGTGTGGGTGCACTTCCGCAAAGAAAGGTTTCCAAACCTTAGGAAAGGGAAGTTGGCACCCTGAGGAGATGGACCCTTCCAAGTGCTTTCCAAGATCAACAACAACGTCTATGTGATTGATCTACCCGGTAAGTATAATATCTTAAATACTTTTAATGTGACTGACTTGACCCCTTTTGATGTAGGGGATGGTGATGCCGGAGAGGAGGAGGCCATGGTTTCGAGGACGAAACCTTCCCAAGAAGGGGAGGATGATGCGGGGCATACTACCTCAAGGCCTTTTTCTTGAAGTCAAGCTAAATTGATTCAAGACATTCATCTCCACTTAACTTGGAAGGACATGGGAGAAGACTCCGGAAGAGAATTGAAGATCATACATTGGAGTGCCATGGAAGCAGGATCGCCTAGGCTACTTGGAGAGGCATCCGAGACACATTTTGAGGCATTCCAAGACGCCACAGGAGGAGGCGGACCGCCCACTTTACTAGGTGGACCGCCCCCTCAACTCTCTGAAGTTTGATGGGCGGACCGCGCCTGTGCAGAGGCGGGGCGCCTACTCTCCACTGAAATCCAGCATTTGGCAACTAGGCGGGGCGCCTACTTACTGGAACATATGACGGGAATTCTATTTTGTTTGCTATGAAATTCCTAGTCTAGCCCTACGTGGCATATATCATTTAAGCCCACTTTAGAGGTCTTTTAGACTTTATATCTTTGGTATTTGGCACCTATAAAAGGGCCATTAGTCTTCATTTGAACCTTATCTTATTTTGATGATTGATGAATATTGTGAAGAGTTGAACTCTTGAGTTAATGAAAGTTACCCTTGTTGGCTTGATTGTTCTAGCGGATCCTAATTGATTGTCGAACCAACACCCGATCATTCTACTTGCAGGTCTCGAGTGTGACTCGAGGGTAGTTGCTTAGCGTTAGGCGAATCTTGACACGATACGGGAGTTTCACAGAACAAGTTCTTCGTGGATACCCCGTAGGGAGTTCGAGACGAGTCTCGCTACTATCGTGTTTTCTTGTTTCTATTTCGATCCTTATCACTCTTGTTACAAGGGGCTTGTATTATTCTATCAATTTCGTGAAGGGTACGGGTAGTTGTAGTAGGAGTAGTGCTATGGCCAATGGGACCAAGGCGAGGGGTTTTTATGGGTTCCATAGCAAGGTTCCTTCCTCGACTTTCAACAACACTTCTAATATTGGAAGAGTGACGGGAAGTGGATGTGACCCTAGTAATGTTGCTAGGAGAGGAGGGATAAAGGGAGACCCAAATTGTTGGTGTTGATACTTGCGGGCATTCAAGTTCTTTCTTGGATGCATTTCTACGAAACTTGGGTAGAAGTACATTCATTGTTGAGGTGAATTGTTATGGAGGAAACTTGCTCAAAATTGAAGAGACCGATGCCAATTGTATTAGCACATCTTTGGTTGATAGGCTAAGGATACCATGTCGTAAGCTAAAGAATCCTTATGAGTATAATGGAGTGTGGGTATCCAAGAAAGCTCGGGTACTTTTAACTCATAGGAATTACAAATGTTATGTGTGGTGTGATGTGTATCCCATGTAACATGTTGAGGTGTGGCTGGGTGAGCCATGGATGGAAGACAAGAGGTCGCAATATAGTACTATGAACGGTGCGTATCTTGTGGGCATAGGGCCAAGAGTTTATGACTTTGTGCCTTATCGGGCAAGAGGCCAATTGCCTACTAGTGCCTCTTCTTTGGCTATGCAAAGGAGCAAGGAGCGAGAACTTCATTCCATGGGTGAAAATATGCAATCAAGGAGTCTACAATTACAAGAAGTGGTGGGACAAGTGCTAGAAAAGAGTTAGGTGAGCCCGAAGCCACAAGATCCAAAGCCGAGTGGTTCACCAACAAAGAAGAAGAAGACATCAAGTGATGAGTCTCCAAGTCCTAGATTCCGAGTTGATGTAAAGAGTCCACCTACTCCAGCTATGGGAAATCTCGGGCCTCGTCCCAACTCACCCGAATATGAGACACAAAAGATTGAGAGGAGTAAGGGAGTGACCGATGACATTCCTCGAGTAGAAAAAGGAGATGATGTGATGAGTGATGTGAGTGGGATGTCACCACCCGAATCTTCACCCGACCTTGAAAAGAAAATGAGGGAAAAGAGAGATGGAAAAAAGAATCATTGAGAGTGAGGGCACCCCTTATTCTAACCTTAACCCTTTATCTTTTTCTTCTACTTGTGTGAGTACTTGTGTATGTATTCTTATAGGCAAATCGATGGAGCCTTAATCATGTTCCGAAGTGGAAAGACAAGGTGAAGATGACGCCAAATGTGAGCTACAAGGTGGAGAAACTATTCATGACATTCAAGTGCATTGAGTGAGCAAGATGGAAACTCAAAAGTATGTGTTAGTTCTTCTTCCGTTGAGCATGTTACTTCCTTGTCTTGTGATAGTGCTTGTGATAACTCCACACTAGTTGATGATATGTATGATTACAATCTGTTTGCAACTAGTGTATATTCAGCATCTTGTCAAGGTAGACGTCCTCTTGTATGCAGATGAAAGTCGTCACTATCTCTGTGTCTTCCATAGGAGGTTGGACCTTAGCAGCTTCGGCTTTCCACCTAGTTGAAAACTCCCTAAAGGTTTTAGTAGGCTTCTTCTTTAGCTTTTCCAGATAGAAACGATCAGGCATGGCATCAACGTTATGCCTAAAACTGTCAACAAAGTCTCCAACCATTGCTCTCTAGCTTGTCCACTTCTTTGTTTGTTGTTTTGAGTACCACACTAGTGCATCGCCTGTCAAGCTGCGTTTGAATAATTACATTCAAATCTTCTCATTATGTCCAACCCCAACCAACTTGTCACAGTAAGACCTCAAATGAGCCATCAGATCACCACTGCCATCGAACATGTTAAATTTGGGTGTCTTGCAACCATGGCAGCTTCAAGTTAGGATACATGCAGAGGTCTTCATAAGCAAAGCCCTTAGTTTCTTTGGTGCCTTGGAATTGCTTGAACTTTTCCACCAGCCAGTTGACTTGCTCTTTATTTCCATCTAAGTCTTCCCCTATCCATGCATGCATGTCGTGATCTTTGGTGGGTGAGAAAATGGTCTTGGTTTCGACAGTGAAGGTAGGGAGATTGTTTTTTGGTGCTTTTGGTGGTGCGATGTAGGTGGTGTATGGGATGTCTTTCTCAGGGAACAGTGGATCTTTGCCGTGAGGGTTGGAAGATTTGTTTGGATCAGTGGTTCCATCA
Organism: Petunia x hybrida; assembly: GCA_037355625.1. Lineage (NCBI taxonomy): Eukaryota > Viridiplantae > Streptophyta > Magnoliopsida > Solanales > Solanaceae > Petunia > Petunia x hybrida. The sequence continues at coordinate 969,076 of JBBBVM010000475.1, forward strand.
ACATGGAGAGGAGAAACTCTATTCTCCAATTCAAACATACTTTGTTCCAGCTTAGCATATTCCTCGTATGTGACAAAACCTTGCTTTCTAGGAGTTCCTCCAGCATTATCAACTTTGTCAAACTTAGCCATGATATTTCGTCTCGTCCTTGTCCTTGTGGCCATGATATTTCGTCTCGTCCTTGTCCTTGTAGATAAAGGGTGAGGTGCTGGAATTGATCCTCTGGATCTCAACCGATACTGCGACGCGGCCAGAATGCACAAACCAAACTTCAGAGATTTGGGACTAAAATAACCTTTAAAACAAGCAAAGAAAACAATTTGAGTAAGGCATTAGAGAATTAATATCGTAAATTCACGTTCTACTATGCATGGGACCTCTTTTATGCCAGAGGTAAGCCTATCGATGATTCGAAGTAATGTTTGCACCAAATACGTCATTTCATTTGCTCGAGCATAATCAACACAAGTCTAAAGACCCAAAATAACAAAATTTAATTTCATTTGCTTGGCTTTATTACAATCACTAGTTTGAAAAGGAAAAGACAAAAACTCGACTAAACAAAAGGGTCAACTTGAAAAGAAAAATGGCTCGACTAAGGACGACTGGACTATGTTCCAAGCAAAGAGGCTCTCGAATTAAGCATCAACTCTGACGTCTTCTTCCTCCTCCTCTTCCTCAGTCTCTTCCTTGGGTCCATTTGCAAAGTTTGCTGGTGGAGGGGAAACAAATATATCCATAAGATCCTTCCCAGCCTGCATGTCACCAAACGCTTTTGCGAAGAACTCGCAGATTTCCACTCACATTGTCTCTTTCTCTGCTAATGGTACTTCTTTGAAGTACCCTCCCCAACTTTTCACCAGATCTTGCAAACTTCTAGCGACTTGTCTGGCTGCCATTGTCTTGCTTATCCAGTACTTGAGTTCATCTCCTTTGATTTTTTTTCCTTATATTGCCTTCTCATGTCCCTTTCTTGTGTTATTTTGAACTTCTTCCTCTTTTGGTCAAACTTGTGTCGCATTCTCTTATACTTCTCAACAATACTTGGAGCTTCAGCTTTCCTTTTCAATGTGGTCTTTGATCGGAATTTCTCTCGATCTTCATTGAGCCATTGATGATAGGTCAATGTAGCACCAGGTTTCACCCTGTTGTCTCGGCCGCAGCAAAATTGCATAGGTACCCTTGCTTCCCACATTGTCAATATTGTACTAATCAGGAGGTGTTCAATGTCTTTTATGTCAACATTAAAACTCCTTCTTTTTGTCAACTGGAGGGTTTGCTACATCATTCCTACTTGCCGAAGGATCCTTAGGGGAACGTAGTGATGACTTCCTCGAAATCCAATCAATGTCAAGAAGGTAGTGTCTTGACCTTGCGCAGAAACGGTGAAGCAAGCACAATCTTCTATTACCCATTGCAGATCTTATAACTCTTCGAACTGGGCGTACCAACCTCGCACATTTGCAGGGTCTTCCCACACGGCCGTGCCAGCCATGCGAGTGCTATGTGAGAGGATTCCACCAATACTTGTCACCCTTGGTGCTACCGAACTAATTGTGACGTAAGTGTTCTATCAACCACATTTGCAGCAAAAGATTGCACCCTTCAAAGTAATCAGCTCCTTTTCTACACTTGGTCAGAGCCCTGTAGATTTCTCCCATAATCATCGAAACCAAACTCACTTGGCGCTCGTGGGCACCTTTACGCAATCCTTCAACTCCCTTCCCAGCCTAATATTGATCTTTCCCTCTCTTTCGGGGAAGACCACGCATCCTAGAAAAGCAATGATGAAAGCAGTAGACTCGGTCTATTCCCAATCTTGAATTTCCCATGCCCCTGTCAAATTGTATCTAAGAGTTGGATCTCCAAATCTAGAGCATAAGAATTCCAAGGTAACCTTTCCATCACGTACTCCCTCGACATACGGGTCATAGGGAGCTTGCCGTAATTCAATGAACTCCTTGGGCTCCGCTTCCCGGGGGTAAATCATGGTCTAGGGCCCAGGTAATAACCCTGCCAAACCTCCAACTTTTTCTAACATTGGTGCCAACTCCAAACCATTAAAATGAAACACCGTCCTTTTGTAATCCCAGAAATATGTAGCAGCTTCGACCAGACCAGGCATAGCAGTGTAAGCCTTGAGAGCTACCAATTCTCCCAACATTTTTTGAACATGAATTCTGCTGACTGCTGCCAAATCTTCCCACCAAAGCCTGATCAAGTGAGGAGCTTGGAAGACGGTTTAAAAGTGAAGTGTATCTCTTGCAGCCATAGTCTGAAAACAAAACAGAAAAAGGATCAAAATAGTCATACGGTCTTGATCACGCTCAAGCAAACGGTCAGTATTTTGCGCAAACATTCCTTTGAATCTACGCGAGGATGCAGTTCTTGTCGTTTTCAGGTCAAGGACTCTTTCGACATTTGCACGAGGTTTATTAATGGACTATGACGTGCTAAGGACATCTAGCCTTCCTAGGTTCATCATGATGCAAAAGAAAATAAGTACGCATTTTGTTGCCAATTATTCTCATAATTTCCCAAAATAATTTTTAAAATTCAATACATGACGACTCTTTTGGAAACATAAAAAATATAAAAGAAATGAAAATGACACTAGACTAAGCAACACGCTCCTCCTCCAGCCTGGCTTTCTTTGCTTCTCGAGCAACCTCCTTGACTTCCTCCATAGCTTTAGTTAAGTATCCCTTAGCCGCAACTAGGTGCAAGATGTCTACTTCAGCACATTCCGAATTCATTGTTCAAGTTTTGTTTCCAATGCCTCTATTTTTCCTTCCAAGTCCAATATATGTTTCCTCTACATTTCGATCTCTTCTTTGTTTTGTTTGTCCATTTTAACAGCTTTCAACATGAATTCACGGTATCAAACTTGAGCCTCCACTTCTTGGTCTCTTATGTTATTTCCTCGACCCGGCCCTACTACCACATTCCCCTTCATGCTAGAACACAACCAACTGATGTAATTTGATTTGCATTTGGCATTGTATCTGTCTAGCGCTAATGACTTTTCCCTCATGACTTGTCTACCTACCCTGGATTTCATAATGCTTTTGACTCTTGGGACAATGTCTTCAGTGTAGTCGACCTGATAGGTCTTCGTGTTCGGTATAAGTGGGACGATTTGCTTTCTCCCTGCCTGCCTCATCACCCTTAGTGGTTGATAGGGTTGGAGTTCGCAATCCCATAAGTATCACAAAAGATGCCTTCTCAGAGCTGATGATAGAGTCTGATGCAGGGAACCAGGTGAACATCCATTGAATCGAATCCTCTGTTATGTTTTCAAACAACCTTACCCATTTCTCTGTGCTGCTTGGCTGCTTGAATTTTGGAACCTCGTACCGTTCTCCAGTTAAGTAATTTGAACCAGTTGGCTTGGATATTTCTTGTTCACCTTTCACCTTTCTCAAATGCTCCTTGAACCACGCTTATAATAGAAGATTACACCCTTGAAAATATTTCGCTCCTCTATTGCAACAACCCAAAGCCTGATAAATGTCTGGCACAATCATAGGGACTATAGTGTAGCGATAACCATCAATCCCGTTGAATACCGCATCAGTAACCATGATAAGCCTCGAACATATATTGTGATACGAGCTTTTAGGAAACATCATTATTCCTAGGAAACAAATGGCAAATGCAAATGGTCTAGCTCTCCTCCAGCCACTATGGGATTTGAATTCTTTTTTACGATCACCGAAAGTGCCCAAATACCCGAACCTGTTGTAGCGATAGAAAAAGGGTATTTTCTTTTGTTGTAAAAATTCTACGTTCACACCTGCTACCATCCCCAATTCGTCATGAAACTCTTCGGGTGTAGGGACACTAGGAGCCAAAATGCGACTCCCTTGCCACCGATGCTTGTCTAGCCCCGAATGTGATATGAATCCCCCTATCTCTTCTAGCAAAGGTGTTAACTCGACGTCTCCAAATCTAAACACATTTAGTTTTTCGTCCCAAAATGATACTGACGCTTCAATCATTTCCCTAAATGGTTCCATTTCTAACAGAGAAACCAAATGCCCCGAATGTTGGCGTACTTCTGTTTGTTCGCCCAACGACAAATTATTCCACTAGTTAGTCAACACAGGAGGTGCACCCATAGTCATTCCAAAACGATGAAACTTTTGACACATGATGATCTAAAAGAAAAAAATAAATGATTAAAATCCACATCCCCTTTTGAGAACAATTGGACAATCAAAATGCGTATTTATTTTTGTCTCAGTTTTCTTCTCTCTTTTTTTTCAAATGCATATAAGCATGTCCAAACGTTATTTCGTGGTTAGAAACCCGTCGAGTTGTGTGGACAAGTTGAAGACTCGTCGGCTTACGGAAGCCCTTCCTACGGCATGATGCATGCATATTACATTCGAAGAGTGGTTTAATTCTAGACGCAGTTCCACAAGGTGGACGACCAAGGGGTGGGATCGTTTGAAATTATTGGTTGTACCACGGACCAACTATATTCTAAACGTCCCTCCTAAAGGTTTTTCTTTTAGGTGGAACGACCGTGAGATCCACGTAATCGCCCGTGTGTGTGCAAAGTATCATTTTTCAGGAGTGAAGGAGTATGAGTAAAGAATGCCAATAAATATCACAAATTTTCAAAAGGTACGTAATAATAAATAAGAAAACAAAAAAGAAAACAAGTTAGTAAACAACAACAACAACAACAACAACAACAACAACAATAATAATAATAATAATAATAATAATAATAATAATAATAATAATAATAATAAGCAAGATAATAGACAATAAAATCAAAAAAATAAAACTCGTTGTGGTTAGGACTTTGAGGGTCCCCAGCAGAGTCGCCATTCTGTCGCACCTACCTTTTTACCTAACTCGGAGCGAGTCAAGGCACAGGTGTGACTAGGTAACTCGGTTGAGTTTGAGATTGGAGTCGCCACCTAATATAAGTCTTCTAAGGTGTATTAGGTCCTAAATGTCTAAGGTCGAGTCCTTTTCAATAAAGGCATATTTTTAGAGATTCGAGGGTAAGAAGTGTAAGTGACTCGGGGAAAAAGGTGTTAGGCACTTTTCCAAGTCCCACAAAAAGTGGTTTCCGCCCCAGCTTTTACTTTTGGAATATCAAAAATTTCATAGGCAAGTATTGATTATATCTACAAATTTTATTACTAATTTGAGGGTTAAAATTTCAATCAATCATGCAATCAGGTCTATTTGTGTAAAATAATGTATGTTCAGCAAGAGTATGGTATTGGACTTTAAAATTTGCAGAAACGGCCTAAGTCCTATGCCTAATCGCACATTTAGCCATGGATTTTGTAAGATATTGAAACATTATGCCAACTTCACAATAAATATTTTAAAACAGTTTAATTATGCAAATTCTACACTTGGGCCATTTTATAAAAACAGACAAATTTGAAAAATGGCTTTGACTTTCGACACTTAGCCAAATAGTGATTGTTTTATAAAGAAAATATTAGCCATTCCGGGTCGGTGTGACTTGACATTAATTGTCGAGCTCTAACCTTAATAGCTATTTGCTTTTTGGGGTCAGTTTTGAAAGCATAAGTGTTTGGGCTTTTTTTTTTTAACAGGAGACACAAAGCACACAAATGCACAGAAGGGGCTGTCACGCATAAATATATATATATATATATATATATATATATATATATATATATATATATATATATATATATATTTATAAACATGCAATCACATGACTAGGTGATAATAACTTTAGAAAATACGTACAATAATATGTATAATGGACTCGAAGACTTATACTCCTATACACTATTAGATTAGTGTATAGGAGATTAAAGCAGGTTAAAAAAATCAGTTTATCACATAAAAGTCCATGTTTTAAAACATGTTTTGGGCATGTCTTGTTTTAGTAAAGAAAAGGGGCGGTTTCTGTTTTGAAAAAATAGTCCAGATTGTAGCAGTCGTTGCACATATAGCCCTTATTGAAAAAATTTCTAGATTTCACATAGAATACCTTATTTTAACATTGTAACCTAAGATTTACGTTGGCATACATTGTAATCATGCTGACTTTCATGCTGTCACTAAAATAATTAAGCATTATTAATGTCGAGGCTTCAATTTAACATGTAAATCATGTTTTAGCATAGTGATGATGCAAACACATAGAGGAGAGGGTTAGGAAAGGCCCCTGTGCAGCCTGAGACATGGTCTATTGCCATGTAACCTGTTTTAGAATAATTTACACACAGGAAGTCCTAAAAAATACATATCAGATAGAGGGAGTCTACATGATAAAGAGACTATAAAATTAGATTAAGGCAGTGTCTAATATCATCAGAATAGGTCATTATTTTAGCGCAACATATGAGCCTATTGAGCTCCTTCCCTGCATGAGACTAGTTAGTACTATGAGACTTTTTGTGCCTCTTTTTTCAGCATCTGGAATCCCTGTAATACAAACTAGGGTATAGTTGCTAGAACTATCCCAAAAAGAACCTGCAGATAAGTGTTAATGGCCAAAGAAGGACCCAGACAAGTAGCACATAGTATAGCATCACAGACCATGCTTCACATGTTATAAGATACATAAAAGAAGGATTACCTTTTGATAGGTATTATGAACAAACAAACAGGATAACAGTAGTGAGGGTGCAGCAACTAGGGGGCCTTTACAGATTATACCAAGGTCTCTCTTTTCAGCAATCAAACCAACAGAAACAGTGAGCTTTTTTAGAGTGATTAAATGAGGAAGATTGTTCTATAGCTATGTGTATGTTCCTATGTATCTCAGTGTGAGAATGTCTGTAAACTGTGTCCTGAGGACTAGAGAGGACTAATTTAAATAGTTGTGAGGAGTACGAATTCTAATTCAAACAGGTAAGGCATACAAGGCAAGGAAATATTGTTTTCCAGAATAAAAAAGAGTCAATTAATTGCCCCTTCTAAATGTAGGTCAATCAGTCCCCAAAATTTTAGGAGAACAGGATCCTAACCAAGTATAATTTTCCCTCTTTTCCTTACCAAAGTCTAGGTTCAAAATCAACTACACAAGCATGTTTTAGGCTCGAAAATAATCTCAACAGATTTAGGGGATCCTAATTAACATTGGATCAATCATATAACCAATTTCTATTCCAGTTTCCAATTAGAATTTCAAATTGACACTAATTGGGATCCTTTTAATCATGCCAAATCAGATTACCATTTTAGCTTCAGGCATACAATCATAGAGATCATGTATTCCGATAGAATGTGAGGCTAAATACTCTATAACAAATAAAGATGAGCACAATCAACTCAAAAAGGTCTGGGCTTTTAAATTTACATGTTAACAGAGGTAATACTAGATACAAGTCATGATTATACTAAACTTAGGCATGCGAAAAATCAAGTCAGTGATTAAACTGATGAAACAAGCAAAGGTTAACAATTCATGAATCTCACCTTAACTAATTAACAGGTAGCACATAAACACATTGATACACAGAAAATGCTAAGGCAAGTTTAAGCATAATATCACATAGATTCAGAAACGTCAGAAGGGATAAGAATTACTCATTTTTAAAATTGGAAGCGAGTCAATTTTTAATCCGTTTCGACTATGCATGCACAAATATTCCCTTCCTTTCCTTACAATTGTGTCATTCATAGTTTCAACAACGAGACCGCCGGAATGTCTTTTTCGGTGACAAAAATAGAGGTCGTGGTGAGGTTAGATTTCGACCTTGTCAAACGGGCAAACCATTGTAGGGGTTTTGTAGCAGAGAGTGAGAGGAGTGTGATGGTGTAATTTTCTTTGAATTTGGCCGGTGATGTTGACCGAAAAATGGAAAGACAGTGGCGCTATTCAGGTTTCGAATAAGAGGGTGTGGAAAGAGAGGGGTGGCTGAGTGTGTGGGGTTCTAAGGTTTTCGAGGGTGATTGGATATATTAAAAAAGAAAATTAAGTTTTGGCCGTTGGATCAAACGAATGGAGGGCTAGGATTAAGCCACGTAGGCGTGAGGTGGAGATGACGTGTTTAAGTGAGGGTGTGAGGTGCATAAGTGTATATATTGTATAAAAAAATATGTATAAGTGTGTATAAAATACTTATAAATTTGTAGAAAATTGCAAAATTAATTTTTTTAAAAATGCCATAATGACTTGGGAAATGTAAAAACATTATTATGAGATTTAAAATAATTTGACCAATTTATTGAAAATAACGTAATTAAAAAAATTCGTAATTAAACGTGCTAATTTTGTAAATAGCCGTAGTTTGTGTCGGTGTCTTTAAAATAGCCTAATTGGCGTGCTTGTGTGAAATAATAATTTTGAATAGGGGTCAGAGTGAAGATAATTATATGGTTATCAGTGCGATTTTGTCTAAAAAAATGGCTATTGAAACAGGAGGGATAAAATTGGGTGTCAACATGACCCATAAGTAGATCAACCAATTCCAACTCTTGGTTTGGTTTCACTAACTCCATTTCATGTTCCATTATTTTAGGTACTTATCCTTAGCAGGGTATTTAAAAGCCTCATTATCTTTCGTTGCTCTTATTCATCTTATGGAGCAACTATAAATGATTTCCCTTCGATCTCAAATCAACGATTGGGGAATATGTAGACGACTCATTCATCGAGATTGAGATTGATAATATTGATTTATCAATTGATAGTTACTCCCACAGGGACCAACAATATTAAATGGATTCACTTTTGGATAAAATATTGGTGTTAACCGGAACATATCCATTATCACCAAATATGACTCTGACTCGTATCCCTTTAGCCTTAATAGCGGAAGCAATCTGGTCTACAGTTTATAATGAGACAAGTCTTGACCTATTTCATCCTACTTAGGAAAAATATTCGCTAAGAATATGACATCGTGTGATTCAAATACAGTTACAGTGCCAACGTTGTCTTGTTCACTTATGAACAACAAACCTTGGACATAGAGTATCATCGAATGATACATATCCTTTATCTTGGAACTAGTTTTCCATGTGGGAAAAAAATAAGCCGAAAGCAGCATAAACTCAAAAAAAATTTGGTTTTCATCTATCCATAACTTATATGGAATATAAGTAACTGACTTAGAATAATTTCATAATTTGGATCACAGATGCCATAATGTAGTAGCTACAAATGGAATTTATTTTCACTTTCAGGAGACATCATAAATACATCTAGAGTCTCAAGAGCCTCTTGCTCTTTTAGGATATACTGGATTTTATTTCCCCCGTTAACACTTTTGTTAAGCTTAGGACAATATTCTCATAGCAGTTGAAATATTGATATAAACTAGTATAAACTTATCGAGAAAACTATGTACTTTCTTACAGCCTAAAATTTGTATACATACTAATCCTTAAAATAATTTAACTATGTTAAAATTTATTTCACATTAGACTTGGAATCGAAAGTTCACTATGTTCCCAATCATCATCCAAATTCTAATATTCGATAAATCTAGCATAATCAGTTATCTAAGGAACACTCGTCTTAAATTACTTATATTCAAGAGTAATAATTAAAAGTTTCATAATAAATATAGAAATATAGAACAAGAAAAATAGCACAGAGTATTATAAACTTCATATAAGTACACATACTCATATGAAAATAATGCCCCACAAAACAACTAACAAACTGAAGAACTTGCAAGTCATAGAGACATCTCTTTATGTAGATAAATTGTTCTCTCCACAAGGAGAAATTATAGAAGGATTTACTCATTAAATTTCCTTCACTACAACCACAATGCAGCCTAAAAAACGCATGTTTTTGGTTCCAAGATTGTGAAGAGTAACCACTTTCATAAATCTGGATGCAGTGGTTTATTAACATTTAAAAAATGCTAAGGACAGGACAAAAAACAAGTGCTTTCTACAAGAACATGTCAAGTTATTTTCTTTTAGCACTTATATGGTATGGCTATAGACTATATGAAGCCAGTATGCAAATTGGTGTTCTCATACTCCATGCAACCTTATTAAAAAACAACTAATAAATTGTGACAATATCTTCTTTTGCCATTTTTTATATAGACTGAAAGTCTACATGACCAAAAATTAATCCTCTTTGAGTTCTTATCTTATGAGAGAAATTTTCTATTTCATCACATCGTAGCTACATGGCCAAGCAATAAATTTTCCTTTAAAAGATATGACTTTCATCCTTTTTATTATTTTCTAAATTGTATAATTCTTTGTAACATATACAAAAGAGTATATTTACAAAAAAAAAAAAAAAATTCACAGATACCAGAATGTTCTGACACTTCAAATAAGTGTCAAAATATGAAGAAAGTGCCAGAAACAAAAGACGCTTGGAATGGAGACAATGGTTGGAATCATCCGAACTTGGCTATCATATAGTCTTTTCCACATTATCAGGAGGAAGAGTTTAAAAAAAAAAACAAAGGATTGTTGGACACCCCCAACTGCCATCAACTTATTTGGGAGACTAGCCTGTCACACAATGTTCTCCAACCGTTTTCTGGTGATTTATTTTCCTATCAAATGCAGAGTTGGTGTTCACCAAAAAAATAAAAAAACAGTGAAGAAGTTATCTTCAGAATAGGACTTTACCTATAAGTATCTTCCCAAGAGTGAAGAATTATGGATCCATTCTTTTGTTCTCAAAATATGAATGGGAGCAAACATCAAGACTCACAAAAACTAATTTTCTTTTGACACAGTAGAATGGAGAAGAAAACAACCAACCCACCACTTTATCAATTGCAGAAAATTGAATATTTGAAAGCATAAGGGGCAGCGCCGAATGAGTGGACTTGATCGAATAAGAAGGAATCCTATTAGTAATATATTTCTCTATTCGTTATTAGAGAGTGATTGCTTTATGGAGAACAATATAAAACCAGGATTCTAGATTTTTAAAGCAAGATCACAGTGTCAAAACAGTCCAATTTATCACGGGATGCCATATGCAAAAACTCGTAATTTTTCTTTTCACACCAACAGTAAGCAGACATATTTTTTCAATGGGAAAAAATTAGGAAACAAATAACTCGGACTTTGATACCAATGAAAGATTACACATAATCCAAGAATATACAATTCGCCCAGGGTCTAACCGTATTTTTTCACTAGTCTACAATACAATTACATGTAAAATACACGAACTATAAAGATTACTTCACAGTCTATGATGTACCCGGTTATAAAAGAAATTTCAGTATTCGTAGAATACCGCTTATCATCTTCATAGGAATCTTCTATAGAAGTTCTTCATAGAAAGAAGAATAGAGTTGTTTTTGGGAAGAGAGAAAAAACTTCCGACTTTTTAGAGAGGGAAAAAAAACAGCAGGAATATTTTTAGTTCCTAACTATTGGGACATCTTTTATTGTTTATAAGAGAAACAGCTCTTCAAAAACAAGTTCCCTAATAGTTGTGTCTTTTTCTCATTTTTTTTTATATAATATAATAAATATATAATCTAGTATATTTGGACATGGATTCGGGTTGACCCACATGAATGTCCGTATCCATTTTCCAACATTCAGAATATAAAATAAGGATTTAATATATAAACTTATAGTGTAGGGTTTAGAATTGATAGCAAGTTATTTATGTACTCTATTATATTAGCAATTAATTTTTATTATAAAGTCTTATCTATTATTATCTTTTTCCTGACCTGATTATGTAAATATTGTCACACGTAAAGGCATAGAACTTGAACTTTTAAGAATAAATGCCCAAATTTAACAATTCCAAACCCAATATATAACATCATGTTCATGTGACTGTCTTGCGAATCATAATTTTTATATATGATTAACATTAGTCCATTTTTACTGCCCAAAAATACACACAAAAATATACATTGTCGACAAGTAATAATGTGATTGAGAATTGAGCATCGTCTCTCAGAGACTTATGATTAATTATTAACTAAATCAAACAATTTCTATTTATCTAAACAAGAAAATATTGTGATAGTTTATTGAGATTTAATCTAACTAATATAGATAAAAACTTAAAGATTTAACTGATTAAATTAGATGCAAGAGATTGGATTCAATGAGAGAAATATTCCAGGATTAGGGGTATCTACCAATCATATTGAACTCTTCAGTGAATTTAATTTATTTATTTATTTAGGCTATTAATCGACAAGGTTAATTTTACTTGTATGTATCTTCTAACTACTACCAGCCCATTTAAATTAATCTAATGTCTGTATTCCTATGGAATCAAAATTAAGAAGAGTGCATTAATAATTCATGTAAAAGTAATTAAGTAAGTGATGCGGGGCAAACCACCACAAGACCCTTTACTAGAAGCCAAGCCAAAGCAATCCATGATGCTCACCTTCACTTGGTATGGAAAGGCTTGGACGTGGAAGATGGGAGCTCCGGAGCCACCTTGAAGATCATACATTGGAGCACCATGGAAGGAGGACCATCTAGACCACACGAAGAGGCTCAAGAGATACAAATTGAGGCCCTCAAGAGGCTTCAGGAAGAGGCAGACCGCCTACTCAAATGGGCGGACTGCCTGAAAATTGTTAGCTCTCTGGATCTTGAGGGGGCGGACCGCCTATCTGCAGAGGCGGACCGCCTACTCTACTGAAGACTGAAAGGGGCGGGCGCCTAGAGGGGGTGGGTGGACCGCCTACCCCTGATGCGAGCCAATTCGAGTTTTTGAGTTATTTTTGTGTGTAATTCCAACTATGACCCTAAGTGACTTCTATTGTTTAAACCCACTTAGGGATATTTTAGACACTTGATTTTATGTATGTAGAAGACTATAAGAGTCTTCCTTAGATCTTGAACTCATTTACCTATCTTTGAATACACAAAACATATGAGAATTCTCTCTATTGAAATCCTTGATTTTGGCATGATTTCAACTGGACGACTCCAAGTTGAACTTCAATCCGCTCCGATCATCCTATTTGCAAGAACCTCGTGATTCTTGACAATCGTTCGGGGTGTAACGAAACATCGCTCTTCGTTGCTACTTGGACATTCGTGTGAGTCTCGTCTCGTTTTTATCTCTTTTTCCACTTTCGTAGTTTACCCTACATCAGTTGGTATCAGAGCAAGGCTCGGGTGTTGTTCTTACAAACCCTCATTCCTTGTTCATCGTATCTTTTATCCTTGTTATTGTGTTCTTGTTGTTTGATGTTCTTATTTGGAAGAAAAACAAAAAAATTCAAAAATTTGAAAACTACAAAAAAATTGGTGAAACTTGTTGGATTTGAACACCCAAACATTGAAAATCATTAAAGTTTGTTCTATATTTGATTCACGTTCTTTTGGTACCAAAATATCGTGATTTGGTGTTGTGATTCGAAGTTTGGAGAATCAAATCTCAAAGTTTTCAAAAACCCTAGAAATTCTTGCCTGAAGATCAAAATCGACTTGTAGTGGTTTGTTGGGGGTTAAAAACTATTGGGGTTCGTTGGTAATCATCCTATACACCTTTGGGTATCATTAGATTGGAGAAACAACTTATTTTTGTTGGATTTTTGGGTGCTATTGAGCTTGTTGAAGGAGCTGCGGGACTCCAGTAGGCGGACCGCCTACTTACAAAGGCGGACCGCCCACTTTGGTGCAAGTCTCTGGATCTCACTAGGCGGACCGCCCACTTTTCTAGGCGGACCGCCTACTACACACTGTGAAAAATCAGGCGGACCGCCTGTTTACAGAGGCAGGGGGCCTGTTTATGGAAGTTGACCGGGTAGTTGTTTCTCGTAGGTTTTCGCTTTTTGTTGGCTTGTATCACTTCCGGCTAGTACTTTTCAAGTAACACTTCTACTTTACTAGTATTAGTTCATTGAGCAATTAGGACCTTCGTGCTTAGAGGAGAGTAGAAATCAAAGAAGACTCGTAGTACGTTATTTGCTTCAAGTGCTCACTTAAATAGTCTAGCGTTTATCGAGTCCCATCAATTCTACTCTTCCCGGAGAGTATTTGGTTCTTGTGAACTTGAATGGTTATTGAGGAGGTTTTTCAACTAAGAGGAAGCTTTTGAAATCAAGCTTGCGTGATAAATCCCTTCACCACTAAACGAGTGTACCCGAGTAACATTCAAAAGTGTGGGAGCGTGTGAGGTTTTTACTCTAACCTCTTCTTTTAGTCTTGTTATTTTTGTAGGTACATGGCCGGAGACGTGGATGATACCATTAAGGTCCCGGTAAGCCTCTTGGCCGCTCTATTGGCCGAGGTGAGATCAATAAATGCGAGGCTTGAGAGCCTTGAAAGAGAAGAGACCCCGAGTGTCTCAAAAGATGCCGGGGAAGGCACTTGTGATAGTGTGTTGGGCATTCCCCACAACTTGGGCAATCCCCAAGGTGATGATTTGAAATAAGTGAAGGGTCACCCTTCTCCAAATGAAGACAATCTTGAGTCTCATTCCATTGTACTTGAACATGAGAGACAAAAGTAAGAGAGGAGTGAGAAAGTGACCGGTGACAATCCTAGAGAGGAAAAAGGAGAGGAAGTGAGGAGTGATGTGAGTGGATTGTCACCCGAATCTACACTTGGCCTTGAGAGAAAAATAAGAGAATGGAGAGGAGAGGAAAGACAAAATGAGAGTGAGGATACCCTTTGTTCTAACCATGTTTTATCTTCTTCTTCTTCTACTTGTTTTGGCTTATGTGTAGGTGCTCTTGGAGGCAAGCTAGTGGAGCCTCAACCGTTTGGTAAGGAAGGAAGACAAGGTGATGAAGATCCTTATTGCGAGCTTCATGATGAGGAAGTTGAACTCGATACTTCACGTGCTATGAGTGCTCAAGGAAGCAACTCAATTGTAAGTGTTTCTTCACCTTTTCATGAACATGATAGTTCCTCGTCTTGTGAGGACTCAATGGTAGTTGGTGCTTGTAATGTATCTATTGATCTTGCAAATAGTGAAGAGTCAAATTGTTAACTTGTGTGTGCATGTGAACCGCTAGTTGAGAGGATTGAAAAGCCACATCTTAATGTGAGCCAGATATTCAAAGAACCTCTCTTTAGTGAAAAAGTGGTAGTTGACCTTGCTTGTGACCCTTGATATGACACCCCACCCATATTTGATAAAGGGGAAGATGAGTTATGTGACTTTGCCCTTGTTGATATAATTGATTTTGGTGGATTTGTGTGTCGTAGTAAGGATGATAGTGACCTTGAGGAGTCCAAATTGCATGAGTTGGACAAGGTTGTCTATGAAGACTCCTCAAGTGTGAGTGATGAACTTAGTTTTGATACTTCACCTATGTTTAAAAATGAATTTGAGATATCTACTTTCACTATCCTTTGTTTGAGGGCATCTTTATTTGTGGAGGTGATTTGTATCGGACTAGATTTGAGAATGAGCTAGAACCTCCGTGGTGTAAAGAGTTTGAACCCATAGCCAACTCCTTGTTTGAGACTTTGAGTGAAGTGGGTGATTCTTCTATTGGCCCTACTATTGATTATTGGGTTTATGACGAGGAAGAAGCCATTATCAATGCGTTTCTTAAGAACTTGTCTTGTGAGGAGGGCTGTCTAGATGATGGATTTGGAGGTGAGGAGGTATCTCTTGGTGTGGATATGAGTGCTTTTAAGAAGGGAAGTGGAGTAATTGATGCTAGTTATAGGTTGGGCTATTCGACTTACTCCATTCCATATGTTGATCACACATTAAGTGTTAGACATGCCAAAGCCATTGTGCCACAATGTGGTGAAAATGCATTGAAGGCTTGGTATGTTGGATATGGGCTTAGGAGTCATAGGGAATTTGATTGCTACATATTGCATGACCTTGATCTCTTTGCTTGTGATGATTGTGAGAGCTTGTTCTTGTTGAGCCAAGACTATTGTTTCCTGTGGGAACATACACTTTTTGATGGGTATTGATGCTTGGCTCTATCGCAAGAGTGTGTTTTCCACACCATTTGCACTTATTCTTGTTAAGCTAACCTACTTGTGAAGTAGGAAACTTTGGTTGTGCTTGTTTTGAATGTAGGTTTTGATGGTTTGATTTCGAGGACGAAATCCTTTCAAGAAGGAGAGGATGAAGCGGGGCAAATTGGAGCCAAAGCGCCAACCATCAAGAGAGCTCGAGAGCACAAAGAGGACAAGTCACGGGCTCTGAAAGCGACTTGAAGACCATGCATTGGAGCACCATGGAAGGAGGACCACTTAGGCTCCAAAGGAGAGGCTCGAGAGATACATTTTGAGGCGTTTCAAGAAGCTACAGGAAGAGGCGGACCGCCCACTTTTCTAGGTGGACCGCCCCCTCAAGTCTCTGTAGTTTACTAGGTGGACTGCCCCTTTACAGAGGCTGACCGCCCACTCTCCAACAACACTCAGCAAGCTGCACACTAGGCGAGGCGCCTAGTTTTATGGGCGGACCACCCATTTCTTTTGACAGTGTGTCGGGATTCCTTTTGGTTTTGTGTGTATTTCCTAGCATAGCACTATGTGGCCTTTAGTGTTTTAAACCCAACTTGTGGGCCTTTAGTCATTTCATAACATATAAAGGGAATGCTATAAATAGACCCCTTAGTCATTTATTTCATTTAGCCTACTTTGAATGATGAACATGAAACTTGAAAGCTTGAGAGCATTTTAATGAAAACCCCTTGCGCGGGCTTGATTTTACTTGGTGGATTCCAAGTTGAACTTCAATCCTTTGTTGATCATTCTATTTGCGAGAGCCGAGTGTCTCTCGAGGATAGTTGTTTAGTGTAGGTGTTCCTTGACAATCATCCGAGCTGTATCGAAACAAGTTCTTCGGTGCTACTTAGGTAATTCGTTCGAGCCACGTCTCGCTTTAATCTTTACTTTATCGCTTCCGTATTTTTTGCTACATCAGTAAGGCGAAGATGTATATTTCTATCATTATGTTCCCACCAATTCCTCGATGCCCAAGTTCAAGATCTTGCCCTATTTAATCTTATTGAACTCAAGAATTCTCTTTTCCAAGTTCAACTCAAGATTCATAGATAATATTAATTGGTGATCAAGTAATCAAATAAATTAAATTTTTGAGTAAGTAACATAATCTGATAAAATAAAAAAATCAAATTAACATCTGAATATCAACATTGAAGATCTCACAATCTTATAATTAACAAACTATAAAATAAAGCAAAAGAAACCTCTTATTGAAGACATCTCCGGATTCTACTACTCATGTTCTCTCTACCCGTCAAACACTCCTAAAAAACAAGTTATAATTTATTTAGAAAATATTAAGATAATATAACCCAAGTACTAAACTAGTTGAGAAAAGTTAGAGTCGCCTAGTGCGTGCTATAGAGGATGCGGCAGGGGACACACCACAACATGCACCATGCATGCTATTTTGGAAGCAGATCATACATCACAGCTTGCTCAAAATAGAAGCAGCACGCTATGCTTTATATGGCGCCTTTAGAATCGATTCAGGCATCCATGCCATCAATATGGCATCGACCCCCCAAGCCATTTAGCAAGTGGTACTTTCCTTATAACTTGCTCATACCAGATTGTTCCACTTCTTTTCTCAAACTTGATTAAGTCCCTTCTTTGATCCAAGCTATATGATGAGAGACTCTTATGGCATAGCTTCCGTGCACATATTTTATGTTCTCGTTAACCTTCCACACACATATTTCATGTTCTTGATTTTGAATAATTCTTGCTTCGTCTTGCATTCGAATATTTCTATAAGCACAAATGCATAAGATGAGCACAAAATAACAATTAAGTATAGAAAGAACAATTAAAATTCTAAAAGTGTGAGGAAATATTAAGGGAATATAGATGATTAACGTCACACATTACCGACCAACACTTATATCTTGCTTGCCCTCAAGCAATCATCGAAAGCCAACTTAAACAACTCAACTCAAGAACGACCTCCAATAGGACAAGTGTCAACACATGAACGATCAACTCAAGATATCCCATCTCAAAATTCAACTCAGTTACACCTAATTTTCACAAAAGCAACACCCATTCACTGAACCAAGATGTTCACTGAACCAAGATGTCTAATAAATTTTTCTATCTCTCGTGAACCATGTGCCCTTACCTAAAAATAATGAACAAGCGAGCGTCCCAAACACACAAAGAAAATAATTCAAGACTAATTTTGCGACGTAAGATGGAAAGAAGCCACTCGCTTTCATAAAGAAGTTCACGTGCCACATAAAGCACCACATGCTTGTTCGTGGTGTAGGCCTTGAACTATTGTAGGCTCGCTCTAATTTTTGAATTAAGTAGACTTTAAAGATGGTAAATGTAATAAAAAAAAAAGATTGTAAATGTAGGCTAAATGTTAGGTAGGATAGATATTGGTACGTAATGACTGCCTATCTAAGCACCTTAATGCATCACCATTTTTTTCTCACTCGATTCTTTTCAAAACCAACCAAGCACAACAATAACAACATATCCAACGTTATCCCACAAGTGGGGTCTAGAAAGGGTGAGATATACACATGCCTTACCACCATCAGAGTGGAAAGGTTGTTTCTTATAGAACCCCGGCTAAAGAAATATAATTTGAAAACATGCTTGAAAAGAAAGAAAAAGATAAAAATATCATTGTAAAGAAAATACTGACATTAAAACTAAAGATATTCGAGGTAAACATAAAACACCAATAACAATAAAGATAAATAATATATATATAATGCTACTGTAGTCACCTAATTTTGGCATAAGATTTTTTTTTTAAAAAAAAATTCTTAAATTAGCCGTGGTAATTTTCTCATAAGTTTTACGTAATTTTTCTAGGTTTTTAGCATTTTAGTCTAATTAATTAGTTTGAGGATTTAGAAAATTATCTCAAAAAACATGTGATTTATATGATTAGCGTTTCAATTATTGTTGTGACAATTATCGTAATGAAGATGATTTATCAATTGTGATTTTAATTAGGATTTGTTTGATTAAGAGTTAAACTTGAATTAACGTGCTATTGGGCTCAATAATTCAGTAAAGGAAAAGAAGGAAATTTAGCCCAACACTTTGAGCCCACCAGTCCATTCCCTCCTTGGCCCATCCAAAACTTGCTTTGTTCCCTACCGTTGGATCAATTCTAGTCCAATGGCCCTCAAGCCTCCACCCATTTAAGTATATAATTCCTTAATTTTCACATTTTTTCTCATTCTCCTTTAAGTCCCCTGAGACTTGGGGACGCTCTGTCCATATTCCCACCCCCCCACCGGAAAAATACAGCGCCACCATGCGCCGCCACGTCTCCCACCGCATTGCCGTCGCCAGACCACCACCATCTGATGGCTAAAAGTTACAATATTATACCTTTTCGGAAATCTCTCGACTCCCTCTTTCCATTTCTCTAACTCATTCTCCAAAATCTCAATCAATTTTCATAGATCGAAGTTCAAAGTTTCGGCTAAAACCTATCTCCGGCGAATTAGTTTTTCCAGTAAGTTTTGATTTTTCCTCTTTCTCTCGCGCTCCTTTATCATCTCCTACACCCCAATTACTCAAAATCCACTCTCTTTTTTCTTTTTTCATGTCCGTTTTCTTTCTTGTTGATAGGATGTTTACTTTGTTTCTTTTTCCTTTATTTTTTGTATTGTTGTGTGGACTTTGGGAGGCTATTTTGTTTGAAACTATGGCAACGATAATTTTGTGGCATCTATGGGGCTGCCATGGTGATGTGCAGGTTCTATTAAAGTTGTGTTGAAGTTGTGGCATTGTTTGGCGATACGAGGAAGCGGGGATGTAGCGGAGACAAGGCAGTGATATATTGGCATCAGAAAATCAATGGCGTGTAGGTGCTTTAGCATAGAAGTGGTATGAGGGCTGTTGAATGTTGTTGGATGTTGTTGCGATTTAGGGAAGGGCGTTACAATAGTGTTGGACTTAGCTATAGCACTAACGGGTCAGGTAAGGAAACCATTTTTCATTTTTTCTTCCTTTGATATTTTTGATTTTCATGTTAAGGATTAGAGTCATTTCTATTTGTATCCAATGCTAAACCTATTACTTAGTTCCCTGTTATAGTTGATATATTGGATGCTTAATCGGTTAGAAAATAACAATCATGTATAGTTTTAGTATGTAAAAACTCATTGGGAAATCTGGTCGCTTATGTAGTTTAAAGGAATATACATGTTGTTCTTGATTATACTTGGAATTTTGCATCAATGTTACTTGTGAAAGGTGTCCGAACCTTGTTAAAATTTCACTGGTTAAGTATGGAAATTACTCGAGGCTTGTAGGTTTGTTTAATGTCCAAATTATTTATTTAGCTATGTTGTAATGTGAATTCGCATGAATCTGATTGCTACCTCACTATCAAGAGCAATGCCTGAAGGTATGTCTATGATGTTCAGTCCAAGTTTTGAGCGTGAAACATATGGTGTGAGACTGAGTTCAAGGATGAAAGGTTTTCTGCTTCATCTGTTTTGAATAAAAGCATTTCTCGTCTTTGAGCAGATCAAGTGGGAACTTTGTCTTGATTTGCTTTTGTGGTATAACTCATGTATGTTCCGCTGTCTAGTTTCTAGTTGGTAAGAAATCTGCTTAAGTATGTCTTGTATTGGTAGCCTTTTAAGTTGAATCGGAAGCATGGAAAGTTTACTCTTTTGATACTGTAATTGTAAGTTTTCTTGTTAGTTAAGTTGTGGTTTCCTGTTAGTTTTTAAAGATAAACCTGGTTTTGTTAGCTAGAGTTTAAGAGTCCTAAAGGGTTCAATGTGACTATCTTTTGGGACTCAATGAGTTAGAACTCAACCATGGGATGGTGTGGGAGATTTTAGAGTGTTATGGGCTTTGGTTGGGATACCAAGATGCACAATAGTTGCCCCTTTTATGTTCTGATTGTTTGCCTTCAATTGGCCCATGTCTAGATTTAGTTTTAAATTATCTTTGGGTTGTTGATTGTTTAAAGTTTAGTAGCAGATTTTTAAGTAGGATTTTGGATTTTACTTGTATATTTGAGCCCATTAGACTCAACTAGCCCAGCCCATGGGCTGTCCTATTATTGGATAGCCTTACATTTCAGCCTTTTGAGACATAAAGGGTGGATGGGACAGTAAAAACGGTGTTTTTGGTGTGGAAAAAGGCCATAAAATAGGGGACTTGACAAGGGTACTCAAGTAGGGGCATGTGTTTGCCCAACTACCACCCCTTTTTACCTTATTTGTCTATAAATAGAAGCCTTTGGCTTCTCATTTAAAGGGAAGACACAAGAGAAAAACAACAATGGACAGATTTTAAAAAATATTGAGAGAAAAATACTAAAGTTTAGTAATGAGCAAAAGTGAGAAAAACTTTGAGAGAAAGAGAGTTGAGTGGGTGACGTTTCAGAAGTTAGGACTCCGATTGACGTGCCGATAATTTTAAATATTCGTAATATCTATTAGGACCTGTCTGTAAAATTTGAAGTAAATCAGACCTCGTTTGGTAGGCATCGGAAGAAGGTTTCAGTTTTTATTGTCGATAAATATTAAAAAGAGATTTTCGAGCTCGGTTTTTGGCGAATGAGCTCCAATTCAAAATCCGAAAGCGCCATTAGGTTCATATGATTATTTATGACTTTTGTGAACTTTCGAAAGTGAATTTTGATATTGTTCGGCTAGTTTTCGCTAAAATGCCGAAAGTTAAATAATTGACTTTTTCTATTTAAATTCGCATCTTGAGTTTCGGAAACCCGATTTGAGATTCGCCTTCGCGAGTATGTTACATATATTTTATATAACTTGTATGCAAAAGTTGGAATTATTTTGAATATCGTAGGGCACCGTTTTAATTTTTGTTAAGAAAATAAAATAAAATAAAATAAAATAAAACAAAAAAAATAAATAAATAAAAATATAACTACCTATGTCGGTTGCTAAGGTATTAACTCCCCTTAGCAAGTAGGTATGATACAGAGCGCAGAACATTCAATCAAATACAGAGACAGGAAAAATTAGAAAGAGAGGGAAAAAGGGAAAAAGAGGTGGAAAAAATAGTGGAATTTCTACCCCAAATCTCCAGGTAATGATGTTAACTCATTATCTTAGCTTATTATATGTGTTTGAATATATTTTTATGATAAAAATAGGGATATTAGACATCGCCCTAATGACGTAAATTGATAGTTTAAAGGGTCAATTGGACCCCGATGATGGAAATGATTATATATTCGTACTCAGTGAGTTATGGGCAACATATAAATATAATTTATTTAGGGTTTGGTTATGTGACCTTAAACCCTGTACATAAGCCTGACCTGCGTATTGCGTATGCGAGTAGGGTATCAGGTTTTAACCGGATTGCCCTAAGATGTAGGGAATGAAGCCTTTAGCCTAATGTGATATATTTTTCTGCTTATTGAATACAGTGGGATCGTTTGACAATGAATTCAAAGAATAAAGCGGTTGTTGAGTGGCAGTGCTAACCTTGTAACAAGGTAAGTGTTTATATCCATTTCTTTGGAGGCACCTGGCCTCGTGGATTTTCTACCACGTGTTCCTTACGTGTGTAGCTGCCGATAGGCGTACTCACTACGCCTTAGCTTTGAATTAACATTGTATATTATATATTATGCCCTGTGGTTGGTATTGCATTGAGCATATGAGCATTGCACTCTGGTTTTGAGCATTGCATATACTTCCCGATTGGCGATGAGAGTCCCGCACCGGTGAAGGGTCATTATTGCATACACTTCCCGGTTGGCTATGAGAGTCCCGCACCGGTGAAGGGTCATTATTGCATATACTTCCCGATTGGCGATGAGAGTCCCGCACCGGTGAAGGGTCATTATTGCATATACTTCCCGGTTGGCGATGAGAGTCCCGCACCGGTGAAGGGTCATCATTGCATATATTTCCCGGTAATCGATGAGAGTCCCGAGCCGGTGAAGGGTCATCATTGCATATACTTTCTGGTAATCGATGAGAGTCCCGAGCCGGTGAAGGGTCATCATTGCATATACTTCCCGGTAATCGATGAGAGTCCCGAGCCGGTGAAGGATCATCTTTGCATATATCTCCTGGTAGACGATGAGAGTCCCGCGCCGGAGATAGGTATCAGGCATATGTGACTGCATTGCATTGTACCGCATTCATCCCATCTCATTGCACCGCATAATGACTATTGTGTGTATTGTGTTGTGTTTTATGTATGCGGTTTGTACACTATGTCGTGGACATATCTCAGTTTACCTATATATTTCTGGCTCGTATTCTGGGTTGCGGGGATCGGGTTGCACGCTACAACAGGATGAATATATGGATCGGGTTGCACGCCGCAACGGTATAAATATATGGATACGGTTGCAAGCCGCGATGGTATAAATATATGGATCGGTTTGCACGCCGCGACGGTATGAATATATGGATCGGGTTGCATGCTGCAATAGGATAATTATATGGATCGGGTTGCACGCCGCAATAGGATGTATTTCTGATTGTTGATATGTTCGGGATACCTATATGTTCTGGCTATCTTACGTTACTGGTTGTTAATGAGTTTGTGATTCCATACGTGTTTCTAGTTATTATCTGGCTCTGCCTTTTTATAATTTAAATAAGAGGAATTTGGTTTATATGTTTCTTCTCCCTGGCTAGCTATCCTATTCCTTGGGGTGGCTAGTCTGCCCCACTTATTGAATCCTTTTGACTCACCCTTGTTTGTTGTTTGTTTCTTGTCTATCTATTTTGTTTCGGTAGGTTCGCTCCAGGATTGAGTTCCCGCGTTGTTCAGGAGTGAGGACGACTTCAGCTGTTAGGGTGAGCCAGCTTTTATTCCGGATGACCACCAATTTTATGTTTATTATTTCAGTTGCATTTTGCTCCCTTCAGGAGGTATCTGTCTTCTTTTTGTACTCTTAGATGTCTAGTCTGGATAGCCCTAAACCTAGTGTGTTGGGTAGTCAGCTGTAATTTCTTTTGTACAGCTTAGAGGTATCAGTATGTCTGTATTATTTTTAAGTCTTGTCCTTATTTGTGAATTGTTATATTTATTTTCCTGATTTAATTGGTATGGGTTCTTCCGATGGGTCTAGGGAAGGATGTCGGGTCCCCGCACGGCCTAACCGGATTCTGGGTCGTGTCAGTTGGTATCAGAGCCTGGTTTAGAGTCTATCCAGACAAAGATAGTGTCTAGTAGAGTCTCGCTGATGGGTACGTAGACGTCCGTACTTATCTACGAGAGGCTATGATGGCATTTAGGAAGTTTCACTTCCTTCATTTCTGATCGTGCGTCGGTCTACGATTCAAAAGTATTTTCGTTAATTCGTTAATTCCTTCGTGGTAATTGTGAACCCTCGTGCGACAAATCAGCAAACGGCATGAGTTCAAGATGAAGCAGTCTAGCCTAGGGCTAGCACTGACGAAGCCCCGAGAGTTTTTGATCGTGCTGACGATCTAGTTACGGAGGTCCCAGCTGTACGAGCTTGCGATGGGCAAGGGAGCAGGGCCTTGTAGTCCCCTTGGCTCTCTACGATGCTTTACGAGAATCTTGGCGACGCAGATACGTAAGAACCTATTATTCGCTGGGCAGCCTATCAGGTTGCCGCATGTGCAGACATTCGGTCTCAGGGAGCTCCTATTCCAGTTCTTAATATTGCCACAGTAAAATATGTTCCGGAGGCAGCATGTCTTTTGCCTCCAGTTGTTCTGGGTGGTTAGTTAGCCTGAGTAATGGCTCAGTCCGAGTATCCGAAAAGGCTGCATTATTTTACCTAATTGAACCTTCCGATATTCTTAAGCCACGCATCTGATAGTCCCTGCGTAAATTTTTAAAAATAAAATGACATCAGCGCATCCTTCAGGTTCTTGATCATATCGAGCGGTATGGTATTGATTATTCTTCTTTCCAGTTTCAGGGTCCAGCCTTGAATTGGTGGGCCGCTCTCTTATTAGCTAACTTGGTTCGGTTTTTCTTCTAGATTCGTGGAAAAGTTCCTTTCGAGTAGCCAGTGAAATGAAAAGTGTTTCCAATTTCAGTGGATTGGACAGGGTAGCCTATCGGTTAGCCTGTTGTTGTTTCAGAATATGAGATTGAATTCTATAGAATGGCTGGATATGTATTAGAACTAGTCCATGAGCCTTTCGAGAGATTCAAAGATTTATTGATGACCTTTCTCCTTCCTTGAGATCCCGGATGGCTCGAGAAATTGAGGTTGGGACTTCATTGATGTCGTTGTTGATATTATTCGAAGGTACGAGGCATACCATAAGTTAGAGCAGGAAAAGTTAGAGCGGGAGAGCAAGAGATCCCATGGCCCTAGTGGGCAACCATGGTACTTCATTTGGAGGTAAGAGTTCTGATTATTTTGGGAGGTCACCTGCCGGTTATCTCAGTTTGTAGAGCGTAATTCTCAAAGTGCGCTAGTAGTTCATCAAGATAGACTCAATTTTCTCTTCGTAGCTATCAATAATCTGTTCAGTTTTCATTTTCAGCAAAAAAGTGTTATCATTGTCGTGAGTCTGGTTATCCTTTGAGGAGTTTTTCCTTACTCCGGCAAGTAGGCAATCATCCGTTCTCTCGTCATCAGGCACCTGCACAGTCGTAGGAAATTTCATTTAGAATTTAATCAACCAGAGATACGCCCTCATTCGATAGAGGTCGAGAGTGTGGTGGTTGTGGTTCTTATGGAAATAATTATTAGGGTAGCGGCTCAGCTTAGCTACAGAGGCAGTTCTATGAACTGCCAGTCTGGCTGGATGCTGAGGCATCCGATGTATTAGGCCCAAGTATTTCTTCTTTCCTTAAATGTGAGTTAAGATTTGATTCTTCCGATCGATTCACAAATGGGGTGTCCTATCATGTTTCCATGGTTTCTTTTGATGTCGTTTCTATTAAAAATTGGTTGCAGTAGAGGGGCGAGCTTCTGATATGATTATTCCTGGCATTTATGATGACCCTACTAGTTGATCTGGTTTAAATGTGAGAAATTTGAGAGAGAGTGTCGGTATTGTCTGCTTGGCATCCTGTTGTACCACTTTCTCTTATTATGTCAAGTTAGTCTATCTCTCTTTGGAATTCAGTGTTGATAGGATGATGAGATCCTTATTCGTCACCATCAGAAAGTGTCATTATTTCTTCTGGTATAAAGTAATTAGTAAGTAATATTCGATCTACGTATCTCCTCATGGTTCGAGGCGCTAGAAGAGTCATGTTATTCTATGAGCTTGTCTGGGTTATAAAAAGGGTTTTCTGGTAAATTGTCGGAGTTTCCTTTTTATAGGAAGGTATTGACATAGATTTTGTTCCATAAAGCTCATTCAATGTCTATTTCTTCAATTGCGATTCTTCGGTTAGCCCGACTCATAAATAGTCTAGCTCTGGCAGCCAAATAAATAAGAAGAAGAGCTTCCTAAAGCTCTAATAATTTCTATCCTCAGTCCATTTCCATCTCTTCTTTGTTCGGTACTAGTGAGCTTAGGCGGTTAGTAGCCCTTGTGATGTTCCCTGTGTTGAGCCAGAGTGCATGTCAAGGTGGCCGGGTAAGCACATTGTTATTTTTCAAGGCTACTAACGGTAATGAGAGGCGTCATTTGACCTTTGATTTGATCCATCAGGCGGTGGTGCTTATAGAAAATGTATGGAGTTGTGAACTCGAGAGTTGCAGCTGTTTGGAAACTCGAAAGGGTAATTTGGTAGCTCAGGTCGGAGCCGCATTCTATTTTTAGCTATGTCTTCCTTAGTCCAGTAGACTGTGCGAGGATGACTATTTCTATTAAAGTTAGCGGTATGAGTTAATGCTCTAAGTGGAGGAGTCTTCCTCCAATTGATACCGAATCATAATATTAAATCTCTAAGGCGTTGCTGAAGCGTGAGCTAATTCTTAGTTCCATCGATCTGTTCTAAATCGAAAGATATATCGAAGAGGTGATTATCGGCTGAATCATGTTATCCATCCAAAGTTCCGTGTATCTTTGTTTCGCAAATGTTGAACTCTCCTCTCGTGATCGAGGAAGGATCGTCTTAGTCAGAATAATCCGGGCAATGGTATTATCATATTATCCAGATATGTTTTATTCCAAGAGTTCGGTGTTCATATTATAATTCTGCTTCTGCGATCATGA
This sequence comes from Petunia x hybrida, assembly GCA_037355625.1. Taxonomy (NCBI): domain Eukaryota; kingdom Viridiplantae; phylum Streptophyta; class Magnoliopsida; order Solanales; family Solanaceae; genus Petunia; species Petunia x hybrida. The sequence goes on from JBBBVM010000475.1 coordinate 996,030, forward strand.
GATAATGTCGTGCAGTAGCTTATGAAGGTCGTGCAAGTTCTTTTGTTATCTGTGCGAATTTTTCGTTAGACTTAGGCTCGTTCGAGGACGAACGAGAGTTTAAGTGGAGGAGAATGAAACGACCTCGGTCAGTCGTTTCAGAAGTTAGGACTCTGATTGGCGTGCCGATAATTTTAAAATATTCGTAATATCCATTAGGACCTATCTGTAAAATTTGAGTTAAATCAAACCTCGTTTGGTAGGCATCGGAAGAAGGTTTCAGTTTTTATTGTCGATAAATATTAAAAAGAGATTTTCAAGCTCGGTTTTTGGCGAATGAGCTCCAATTCAAAATCCGAAAGCGCCATTAGGTTCATATGATTATTTATGACTTTTATGAACTTTCGAAAGTGAATTTTGATGTTGTTCGGCTAATTTCCGCTAAAATGCCGAAAGTTAAATAATTTGACTTTTTCTATTTAAATTTGCATCTTGAGTTTCGGGAACCCGATTTGAGATCCGCCTTCGCGAGTATGTTACATATATTTTGTATAACTTGTATGGTTGGAATTATTTCGAATATCGTAGGGCACTGTTTTAATTTTCGTTAAGAAAATAAAATAAAATAAAAGAAAACACAAAAAATAAATAAAAATATAACTACCTATGTCGGTTGCTAAGGGATTAACTCCCCTTAGCAAGTAGTTATGATACAAAGCGCAGAACATTCAATCAAATACAGAGACAGGAAAAATTAGAAAAGAGAGAGGGAAAAAGAGAAAAAGAGGTGGAAAAAATAGTGGAATTTCTACCCCAAATCTCCAGGTAATGATGTTAACTCATTATCTTAGCTTATTATATGTGTTTGAATATATTTTTACGGTAAAAATAGGGATATTAGACATCGCCCTAATGACGTAAATTGATAGTTTAAAGGGTCAATTGGACCCCGAAGATGGAAATGATTATATATTCGTACTCAGTGAGTTATGGGCAACATATAAATATAATTTATTTAGGGTTTGGTTATGTGACCTTAAACCCTGTACATAGGCCTGACCTGCGTATTGCGTATGCGAATAGGGTATCAGGTTCTTAACCGGATTGCCCTAAGATGTAGGGAATGAAGCCTTTAGCCTAATGTGATATATTTTTCTGCTTATTGAATACAGTGGGATCGTTTGACAATGAATTCAAAGAATAAAGCGGTTGTTGGATGGCAGTGCTAACCTTGTAACAAGGTAAGTGGTTATATCCATTTCTTTGGAGGCACCTGGCCACGTGGATTTTCTACCACGTGTTCCTTACGTGTGTAGCTGCCGATAGGCGTACTAATTACGCCTTAGCTTTGAATTTACATTGTATATTATATGTTATGCCCTGTGGTTAGTATTGCATTGAGCATATGAGCATTGCACTCTGGTTTTGAGCATTGCATATACTTCCCGGTTTGCGATGAGAGTCCCGCACCGGTGAAGGGTCATTATTGTATACACTTCCCGGTTGGCGATGAGAGCCCCGCACTGGTGAAGAGTCATTATTGCATATACTTCCCGGTTGGCGATGAGAGTCCCGCACCGGTGAAGGGTCATTATTGCATATACTTCCGGGTTGGCGATGAGAGTCCCGCACCGGTGAAGGGTCATCATTGCATATATTTCCCGGTAATCGATGAGAGTCCCGAGCCGGTGAAGGGTCATCATTGCATATACTTTCCGGTAATCGATGAGAGTCCCGAGCCGGTGAAGGGTCATCATTGCATATACTTCCCGGTAATCGATGAGAGTCCCGAGCCGGTGAAGGATCATCTTTGCATATATCTCCTGGTAGACGATGAGAGTCCCGCGCCGGAGATAGGTATCAGGCATATGTGACTGCATTGCATTGTACCGCATTCATCCCATCTCATTGCACCGCATAATGACTATTGTGTGTATTGTGTTGTGTTTTATGTATGCGGTTTGTACACTATGTCGTGGACATATCTCAGTTTACCTATATATTTCTGGCTCGTATTCTGGGTTGCGGGGATCGGGTTGCAAGCCGCAACAGGATGAATATATGGATCGGGTTGCACGCCGCAACGGTATAAATATATGGATAGGGTTGCAAGCCGCAACGGTATAAATATATGGATCGATTACGGTATGAATATATGGATCGAGTTGCATGCCGCAACAGGATAATTATATGGATCGGGTTGCACGCCGCAATAGGATGTATTTCTGATTGTTGATATGTTCGGGATACCTATATGTTCGGGCTATCTTACGTTACTGGTTGTTAATGAGTTTGTGATTCCATACGTGTTTCTAGTTATTATTTGGCTCTGCCTTTTCATAATTTAAATAAGAGGAATTTGGTTTATATGTTTCTTCTCCCTGGCTAGCTATCCTATTCCTTGAGGTGGCTAGTCTGCCTCACTTATTGAGGCTCCATTTATTTTTATTAAGATTAAGAGGCCTAAACCTGAATGCAGATCTGAATATTAAGATATTGTCTCTTCATCTGAATACTGTATTATTAAGACTGTTTATTTTTACAAGATCTGAATGAGTGTAATTTATTTATATATATATATTTAATATTATATAATTTGAATGAAATAATAATTAAATACTATGTTAATATATTATAATAGAAATTCTCATTATTCAAAAATAAAATTATTGTTTATTAAGAACTAAATATCAAATTAACGTCTAATTTGTACCAGAAAAATCAAATTCTAACATTCAGACACTAAAAAACTCTATCAAGTCACTAAAATATAAACTTTTCAATTTTTTTTCATCTTTGCATAAGTTGATTTGCAAGTTGCTCGAGTAAATTGTTCATCATTTGTGAATTTTCAGCTGTCCAACTTGGTCCATTTGTTTGATCTAATGTTTCTCCATGTTGTCCTTCGTCTTCAAATATTACTTGAGGCAAATCAAATTGATTAAATAAGTCATCATTTATACGCTCATTCCTGATGAAATTATGAACCGCAAAACAAGCAATAACAACATCTCTCTGAACATCAAGTGGATATGGAGCCATCTTGCCCAATATCGGAAATCGTGCTTTCAGAATTCCATAAGCACGTTCAATGACATTCATGAGTTGTGCATGATCATGATTAAACTTTTCTTCCTTATTTATGGCACGCCTACATTGATAATCTCCTAACCAATATCGAATATTACGATATGGTGATAGGAATCCTCGAGTGTTAGGATATGCCGCATCACATAAATAGTACTTACCTGACATTAAGATAAAAATATTTAACAATAATAATATAAAAAAAAATATTATTTCAGCAGTTTAAGTTGTATCACTTACTAGGTGGAGGAAATGGGAAGCCATTATGTGGATTAGATGATATCTCTGTTAGGACACGCGCATCGTGTGCTACCCCGTCCCATCCAGCAAAAACTCATATTGAAATCACATAACGCCAATACATTTTGATAACATTCACCCTTTCCCCTTCCTCTGTAAACAATTTGTTGATTAGCTGAAGCAACTGCACTTACTAATGTACCGTCAAGTGCACCTATTGCTCCCTACAAGAAAATACATAATTATGTTTAAAGTTTTAAAGACAAGAAATTTATTATGAAGGTCTATAATGATAGAATAGCAAAAGTACCTTAAAAACTCTTCGTAGCCTTTTGTGAGCGGAGAAAATATTTGAATTCGAATCAGATATTGTAGGTGCTATCATCTCTTTCGCAAACTGCATTAGGGGTGTTTATCGGTCGGCTCAGTTCGGTTTTGCACCTTATCGGTTTGGACTATCGGTTTTCGGTTTTTAAAAGTGCTAAACCAATAACCGAACCAATAAGCTATCGGTTATCTATTTTCGGGTTATCGGTTTTAGGTTCTTATCGGTTCGGTTTTCGGTTTAACCATTAAGAAACTTAGGCCTAACAAGTGTAAAAAAAACCTCTTAAACGATTGCATCCAATACAAAATCGGCTTTATTTTCACAGCGAATTCAAATGCCTCTTATAGCATTCGCCATATTCAAAAAAGCAACCAACAATAGATTCAAATATACTTCATTATTCTATAAACTAATGGAGGAGACAAAGAGTGAAATAGTAAATCGGTGGTTGAAATGGATGGGGAGACTTGAAAGTTACACAAGTAAAAGAAGACTAGAGTTTGAGGATTCCAAGTTCCAACTAATAGTAGTAATTAAGTATACTACTTTTATGCACATAAGCACAATATAGTAAATTTGAAAACCTTATTGGGTTATCGGTTTAACCAATAAGAAAATGTACAAAACCGACAACCGAACCGATAACCCAATAAAAAAAATTTGCAAACCGTTAAATAACCGATAACCCGATAACCCAATATTTATAAACCATTAATTTTTTATCGGTTCGGTTTATCGGTTTAAACCGAAAAATGAACAGCCCTAAACTGCATCATCGCTTCAAAAACCTCGTGAAAGTATTTATGAATAGTTTGTGAAGAATGTTGAAATCGTCTCTTGATAACCACGAAACACTCGTTATGTCCTATGATGGTTAAAAATATTGCTATCTTCTCTTCGACAGATATATGCTTGCTATCTGTGAGCCACCCATTCTTTCTAAAACGTAAACATAGGCGAGCATATGCATCACGAGGCATTCGCATTAACTCTACGCATTACCGATTAGGGCCATACAACAATTCTAATGTGTAGTTTTGTCCGGATAAAGATGACGTTAAATATTTATTTCTTTGAGCATACTTGAGTCTAAATCGATTTCTATACCAATATAAGAACAACAACCATACTTCTCGAGCTTTAGCGTCCATGTCAAAACTGTTTTAACAAATAGAATATTCAAGAAGCGATAGTAAGCATAGTATGATATATATTTGACAAACTAAACAGTTACACAACCACAATAAAAAGACATGAAAAAAGAGATTTTTCACAAATAGATAGTGTTCCACAAGCTCAATAATATTATCGGAAAATGGTCAATTTTACCCCTCAACTACAGGAAATGGGGCAATTATACCCTCAGTTTGGATTTGATCTCAAAAATACCCCTCCGTTAATCAGATAAGGTCACTTATACCCTCCAGTCTAACAGAACTTCATTAGATGGTCTAAAAATCCATCAAAATCTTTCTAATCTCCTTCAACATTTTAAAAACCAATTGACCTCCCCACGTCGCCTTCATCCTCAACAACCAATGGTGTCAAACACCATGACCGACCACCTTTATAAGTCTTTGTCTCGCCTTCCTCAACCAGACTCCAGAGGTAGTAAGACCTCCCAATTAGAGAACTAGAAATCCAATTCATTAAATCTTTGAACCAAACAGTAAGGGTAGGAATACACATAAAGGTTTGAATGATGTAAGTTTGATAGATTTCAAAATGTAAGAGGCTAAAACATTGTAAATTTTCAAGAGAACTCAAAAAATTGGGAGTAGCAAGTCGTTGGAGGTCATTGCTACCCAGGTCTAAATACTCCAAGTGTTGCAAGTTGAGTAAAATAGTTCTTATGATGATGATAATGTCATTAAGGATTTTCAGAGGACTGTTGGTTTGAAACCTGATCATGTTAATGCTTTTGTACAATTTGTGTGGACTTTATATAGATATGGGTAGACATCAGCGAGATCCAGAGATGTACACAAGGGTACTAGGCGTTTGGCCAATGACGAAAGAGCATAGCTCAATAAGGCTGTGGCTCTAAGAAAGCTTTGAATGAAGATGACAAATATAGTGGGATTGTATAATGCAACATTGGTTTGAAACAACTTTAGAAAAAGAGATTGAAAGAGAACGAGATTGGCTATGAGGGGAAACTTTCATCACTGTAGAATTCTCAATTTTTTAAGCTAATTAAGATAATGATAATTTATTCACTAATTAGGTTATTTAAAGTCTAATTAGTTTTTTTTAATGAAGTTCTGTTAGACTGGAGGGTATAAGTGACCTTATCTGGTTAACGGAGGGGTATTTTTGAGACCAAATCAAAACTAAGGGCATAATTGCCCCATTTCATGTAGTTGAGGGGTAAAATTGACCCTTTTCCGTAATTATTAAAAAGATCCACAAGCATAATCACTACTTATTGAAAAAAGATTTCACAGGATCAAAAACATCTAATGCATATCCAGCTAGTTAGCAAATTCAAATAAGTCCATTTTTTTCGCTATGCCTATAATCCAGCCCTCTAATTTGTCCTCTACCATTCTCATCCAGACTTTCTTATAACTTTCATTTTCACAAAGTATAGTAGCAGTCATGCTATATAGTGGTTCTTCCCATTCAAGACCATCTAGCTTTTCCATACATTCATCAATATCGGGCCGCTAGCTTGTTTAATCAGCAACTCTAATGCAGTACTCATCTTCTCATCAATTTCCAAATGAGATAATGAGGATTTCTTTTTCCTTCTCGAATCTTTCCTTTCTATTGGAACTGAAGATTGAGATGTATAATTGTTAGGAGCTTCATGATTTTTATCACCAAGTAATTCTTCAACACCATCAAGTGTATCTACATTTATGTTAGTAGATACAAAAGCAGCACTAGGTCGAGGGTATGTACAACTTGGACTCCAGCCATAAATCCCTGTTGCAGTAGAACCCTAAAAAAGTGCAGTACAAAGATCTGGAAAAGGTACAGGTGCAGTCTTCAATGTCTTTGCTTTTGGATGAGCCTATATCCAAATAAGATATAATAGTTTTTATATACACGTCAAACCTTTTTCTTTACATCATAAACTAAAAGAAACTTCAATGTAATGAACTAACCTTTATGTACTCATCCCACTCACTATTAGTCATTGAAATGGTATTGGTTACTGGATCATAAATATTGTCGGTTTTTTTAGTAATTGGCACCCAAGCTTGATATTTTTCTTTTAAATAATCATAGTGATTCTTCATCTGCTTTTGAGTAACTATAAAGCCATGAGATGTCTGCAAAGCTACTTTAACCTTGTTCCATGAATCGGGCTTCAAACTACTTCCAAGTCTTCCGTTTAAGGATACTTCTTGAATGCAAGTTTCTAAAAAGGTTCTAACAATATCCATATTTCTCCAACTCACTCTTGAATTTTCACTAGATTGTTCCATAGCTGAAATACCAAATTATGATAATTATAGCACATAGACTAGTTCACACAAAAGTAAAAGGAACAAAACAATAAAGAAACTAATATATAGAAACTTTCTTTAACTCCATCTAGTTACAGGACCAACAACCAAAGACCCCAAATCAGTAAGCAAATGAGTGACGAAAAACACATGAAAGAAAACAAGTGTATGAGTAGCTCCACAGTAAGCAAATGAGTGACGAAAAATACATGAAAGAAAACAAGTGTATGAGTAGCTCCACGAAATGTTGTAAGTCTGCAAGCAGCAATGAGCTAAAGCTAGTTTCTAATTTTGTATTCTTCTTTTTCCATTCATCCAATGTAAAAATTTATTTGATCAGAGATAGATTAAAGTGCATTCACATAAATCAAAGTACACCATTAACCAAGAAGCTAGCCTCAAAGTGCACCATTTTTTACTTTACTAAAAGCATAACCATTCAACAACTACTTTTGCTATTCTCTTTTACAAGTACTGCTTTCACTTACTTTTTCTTGTCTCACTTATGCTACAGTTATATGTCCATATTCTTCATGTTGGTATTGGAATAGCACTCACTTTGTAAGGAAGTGTTAACCACAATATATACTAGAGATACTATTTCAGGAGTAGTTCTCTTTTACTTCTAATTTTCGGATTGCACCTCACACACTCTTGAAGAACAGATGCAGGGAATTATTGTGCTCCTTTGTGTGCAACCTTTCGATAGATACATTCATCAAATTATACAGATAGATACCATCTTGTATCGCAAACTACCACACAAATTTATTGTAGAACAATTTTAACTTTTCAGAGCCATAACTTTCATAACTTTTCAGAGCCATAACTTTTCATCTTTAATATATATTAGAGTCATAACTTTGACAATTTCAGAGTTATAACTTTTCATCTTAATATAATTTCAACTTCAACTTTTTACATCAGAGTAATAAAAACTTAAAGAACGACTTGAATAATGGAAAAAAGAAGACAACCCATGAATTAGGATTACTAGGGAAAGAATCATATGGTCAAAATAAAATTATTCAATTCATCTACAATAGAAAAATTGAAGTAAAACCAATTTATATCTTTCAACTTAAAGTCAATCAGTCAAATTTTAAGAACAATACTCTAAAGGTTCTTTATAAACGCACCATGAAATTTATAAAGTCATATGCAAACATACGTACCTGCTCAGAGAAAGAGGCGTGAAGATCAGAGTTACTAATTTGGAGAAAATCTTTGATAGTTTGTGAAGATGGAGGGAGAGGGGAAGAGGGTGAATATAAAGAGAAGGTGAGAAAGTTGTTCCTTTTTTCGTGTAACTTTTTTCCTATAAAAGTGTCCTGTAATTTTTAAAGATCTGTATAGCCATACAGACTTGGCCACAGATATTATTGGGAAAGAGGCATTCAGTTTTATTAAGGGCTTTTCAAAATAAAAAAACAAATGGACTTAATGGGCCTAAATCTGTCCTATTCAGATTAAGAGGCTCATTAAGTGCAAACAAATGAGGCCTGAGTCCTTTTGACTCACCCTTATTTGTTGTTTGTTTTTTGTCTATCTATTTTGTTTCGGTAGGTTCGCTCCAGGATTGAGTTCGCCGCGTTGTTCAGGAGTGAGGACGACTTCAGCTGTCAGGGTGAGCCAGCTTTTATTCCGGATGGCCACCAATTTTATGTTTATTATTTCAGTTGTATTTTGCTCCCTTCAGGAGGTATCCGTCTTCTTTTGTACTCTTAGATGTCTAGTCTGGATAGCCCTAAACCTAGTGTGTTGGGTAGTCAGCTGTAATTTCTTTTGTTCAGCTTAGAGGTATTAGTATGTCTGTGTTTTTTTTTAAGTATTGTTCTTATTTATAAATTGAATTATATATATTTTCCTAATTTAATTGGTAAGGGTTCGCCCGACGGGTCTAAGGGAGGATGTTGGGTACCCGCACGGCCTAGCCGGATTTTGGGTCGTGTCAGTGGGTTTAAGATCTGGTTGTTGGGTTCTTGTCGTTGTTGTTGTGTTCATCTAGTTTAAGCTTGTGGATCATCTTTACTCTTCAACTCCAATAGAAATCTGCACTGTAAACTAGCTTTCAGTTTTATTGCTTTAATATTGTGTATATTCAGCCTGTCTTGAGGTCAGAAACATGAAAAAATATTCCATTTGGTCTAGATTTGAAAAAATGACTTAGCTACATGCCATGATAGATTTTTTTTTTTGTTGTCATATCTATATGTTTTCCATTTCCATTTAAAGTTTCTGTTGTGTTTTAAAAGGGAAACTTTCAAGTAATTTACACGTTGAAAGTGATAAGAAAACTTTTGGTAATTAAAGTTGGGCCATGAATTGAACTGTATGATAACATATCGCCGTATGAAGAAACATCTGAGGTGTAATGGGCTATTATCTAGTTTTTAAAAATTTTCCATGTGGTGATTTGTTAATAGTGGGACCGATTGTTAACATAGGCAAATGAAGGATTTCTTTTTGCAAATATCAGATTTGAAAGTGAAATAATTGTGAAAAAGGGATAATATGAAACATATAGGTAAACTAGGACTACCAAGTTCAAACTTTCAAAAAAGTAAAAAACTTGTGACTTGACATGGTAAAGAACTAATCTGCCACTAACTTAAATTGGAAGTATACTGTTACTTTGAGAAATAAAAGTTTTAAATACGGTTCAGCAAATGCTTAGTTTCGATTATTTTTTATTCATAATAATTGTTTAAATCTATAATGTGATATTCGGTTTGGACAGAGTCGATCCATGAATAAAGTTTGACTAATAGCCATCATTTTTTTTATAAAATTATTTGGCTTTCATATGGAACCTAATACGTTTAGGCAAATCAATAGGGACGAGAAGACTTTGATTAGCCATAAATTAATAAGTATGCTTCATGATCTGCTTATTAGGTTAAAAAAATTAACTTGAGAATACCAATTTGTTCTAAAGTATACCCTGCAGGTTACTTCGTACAAAGTTGTGTTAAGTTATACCCAGCGGGTGACTCAATATAATGTTTGGGTAAACAATCAAAGTGTGAATTTAATTAAATGGAAAAATATAACAACCATATTCAATAAGTCAAAACGCGACAGTAAAGTAGTTGTGCTTAGCACAGGATTCGAGGGTGCCTAATACCTTCCGGCGAGTCAATCGAGAACCTTACTAGCATTCTCTAATGCAGACTATTGACGAGTCATAGGTGTTCTAAAGGTACACCTACTAGTGACTTGACACACCTTTGAACTTGTCAAGTGGCGACTCCGAATCTCATAACTTTTGTACCTTTTAAGACACCAGTCACATCCTTTCAATTAAACGTTTCTTTAAATTTTTAGGGGCCTGACAGCTTAGCGACTCTGTTGGGGAAAAATAGTGAAAACTAGAAGCTCTGGCTTGATTTATCATTTTGTTTTGATTTATTAAATATTAGTTGTTGTTACTATTGCCCTATTCACATGAAAAGTTGAATGTTACTGCTTTTATATTATTTGGAATATACATATATATTGTCTTCTCTGCGAACAAATCTGAGTCTCTGAACACACGCACACGTGCACTTGTGAATATATCTAAGTGCTAGTGTCGGTAATTTTTTGGGTATCAATTTTTATGTCTTTATAATGATAAAAAAAAATTTAAGTGTTTTCAAATGCCCTGGTTGGCCAAAAATTCTTGTTTGGTTTAATTTTACGATGTTATAATGGTAAAATTTTTGTTGAAAATTCTAGTCTCAAATTGTGATGTCTGGTTTTAAGTATTTGTTTTGCTTTGTCTGTCAATATTTTAAGGTGTTTTCAGTCTTTCAAACTCCTGACACAAGTTTTCATTAGTTACCACGGTTGTGTCCTCTTCTCAGCCTAACAAGAGAAATTGCACGGGCATGCATTGTGATGCAGCCTAAATTGAGCTTAAGCACCAACCATCAAGAGCCAAGCTTGAATGGCGCAAAGGATGCACTTTCAAGAGCTTCGGGAGTGATTTGAAGATCATGCGCTTGAGCACATAAAAGGGCGGACAAGATGGAGCATCTCAACACTCCACAACCACTCAAAAAAAAAATCCAGCACAAGGCAGAGCGCCTCAGGAAGTGGGTGGACCGCCTACCCCCAAAATCACTCGAAAATCAGCTAAGTGTTGAAGTGCAAACTCTCTGAAGTTTGCTGAGGTAGTGACACGACCCGGAATCCGGTTAGGCCGTGCGGGCACCCGACATCTTCCCCTAGACCCGTCGGGCGAACCCTTACCAATTAAATTAGGAAAATAAATATAATAATTCATAAATAAGGACAAGACTTAAAATAAAAACACAGACATACTGAAACCTCTAAGTTGTACAAAAGAAATTACAGCTGACTACCCAACTTACTAGGTTTAGGGCTATCCAGACTAGACATCTAAGAGTACAGAAGAAGACAAATACCTACTGAAGGGAGCAAAATGCAACTAAAATAATAACAAATAAATTGGTGGCCGTCCGGAATAAAAGCTGGCTCACCCTGACAGCTGAAGTCGTCTACGCTCCTTCACAATGTGGCGAACTCAATCCTGGAGCGAACCTGCCGAAACGAAATAGATAGACAAGAAACAAACAACAAACAAGGGTGAGTCAAAAGGACTCAATAAGTGGGGCAGACTAGCCACCTCAAAGAATAGGATAGCTAGCCAGGGAGAAGAAACAGATAAACCAAATTCCTCTTATTTAAATTATAAAAAGGCAGAGCCAGATGACAACCGGAAACACGTATGAAACCATAAACTCAACTAGGGATACGAGCCAGAAACATATCAACAAATAAGCAATGCACATATAAGCAGGACAGTAGTCATGTATCGTAAGTCTACACAATGGTATGAAATGAGATGAAATGAAATGAAATGTGATACAATGGTATGAAATGAGATGAAATGAAATGAAATGTGATGCAAAAGGTCACATGTGCCAAATGAATGGAGCGGAATCCTCCTGCTCCGAGGGCGGAATCCTCCTACCCTCAATATAATGCAATAGAGCACAATCCTCCTGCTCCGAAGGCGGAATCCTCCTACCCTCAATATAATGCAATGGAGCGGAATCCTCCTGCTCCGAGGGCGGATTCCTCCTACCCTCAATATGATGCAATGGAGCGGAATCCTCCTGCTCCGAGGGCGGAATCCTCCTACCCTCAATATGATACAATGGAGCGGAATCCTCCTGCTCCTGAGGCGGAATACTCCTGCACCCAATATGATATGCAATGTAATGCATATGAATGACATATAATGCATGTGAATGCAATGTGATACAATAATAACCCTTCACCGGCGCGGGACTCTCATCGACAACCGGGAAGTAGATGCCAACTCACAGCCAGAGTACAATGCACAGATCCTTAATGCAATACTAACAACAGGACATAACATGTAATATACAATGTAAATTTAAAGCTAAGGCGTAATGAGTACGCCTATTGGCAGCTACACACGTAAGGAACACGTGGTAGAAAATCCACGAGGCCAGGTGCCTCCAAAGAAATGGATATAAACACTTACCTCTTCCAAAATTAACACCGCTGCCCAACAACCGCTTTATTCTTTTGGATTCATTGCCAAACGATCCCACTGTGTTCAATGAGTAGAAAAATATATCAAATAGGGATAAAGGCTTCATTCCTCACATGTTAGGGCAATCCGGTTAGGAGCCTGATACCCTATTCGCATACGCAATATGCAGGCCAGGCCTATATACAGGGTTTAAGGTCACATAACCAAATCCCAAATAATTTACATTTATATGTTGCCCATAAATCACTGAGTACGAATATATAATCAATTTCATTATCGGGGTCCATTTGACCCTTCAAACTATTAATTGAACTTGTTAAAACGATGTCTAATATTCCAAGTTTTAGCATTAAAATATATTTAAACACACGTAATAAACTCAAATAATATATTAGGATCATTACCTGAATATTTCAGGATGAAAATTCTACTTTTTCCCGGCCCCTTTTCTCATTTTCTGGCATTTTTCTTCCTCCCCGCGTTTCCCTCTGTTTCGTTTCTCGTTTTCTGCTTGTTTTGATTGTTTCTGTTCTATCTGGTCCTTAGCATATGCTAAGGATCCCCCACCGCCTCTTTCATTATTTTTTTTTTGTCTTTTTCCTTTTTCTTTTTTTTTATTTTCTTTTCGCGATGAAAATTAAAAGGGTACCCTACAATATTCGAAATAATTCCAACTTTTGCATACAAATAATACAAAATATATTTAACATACTCGCGAAGATGAATCTCAAATTGGACTCCCGAAACTCAAGATGCGAATTTAAATGAAAAAGGTCAAATTATTTAACTTTCGGCATTTTAGCGGAAACTAGCCGAACAACATAAAAATTTACTTTCGAAAGTTTACAAAAATCACAAATAATCATACGAACCTAACGGCACTTTCGGATTTCGAATCGGAGCTCATTCGGCAAAACCGAGCTCGAAAATTTCTTTTTAATATTTATTGCCAATAAAAATTGAAACCTTCTTCCGATGCCTACCAAACGAGGTCTGATTCAGCTCAAATTTTACAGATAGGTCCTAATGGACATTACGAATATTTTAAAATTATCGGCACGCCAATCGGAGTCCTAACTTCCGAAACGACTGACCGAGGTCGTTTCATTCTCCTCCACTTAAACTCTCGTTCGTCCTCGAACGAGCCTAAATCTAAAGCAAGATTTACACAGATAACAAGAGAACTTGCACAACCTTCATAAACTACTCCACGGACATTATCTCATAATTACAGAATCAGAGTTATAACACGCACATCAAACTCTTGGATAAAAACATAGCTGGATAATATGATAACGTCATTGCCCAGCTTATTCTGACTAAGCTGATCCTTCCTCGATCATGTGATGAGAGTTCTACATGTTTGAAATAAAAATACACGGAACTCTGGATGGATTAACATGATTCCACCGATAATTACTTCTTCGATATAACTTTCGATATAGAACAGGTCGATGGAACTAAGAATTAGCTCACGCTTGATACAATAGGGGAAGCTTTTGAAGTACCTTGTCACTACTCACTATAAAAGATGTGATGCAAGCTATCTTATTTTTACGAATGCACTAACATCTCAGTTGACTTTAGTGTTGTGCCGCAAGCTCCTTGTGGGAATGTAGATACTCATATCCTAATGTAAGTCAAAGGTTCATCTGAACAGGGTCTATCGTATAAGGATAAGGATCATGAAACTACTACTGGATAGTATGATGTCGACCAAGAATGATCTTCAGACTGAACATCTACCTCAGGATATTGTCTTTAAATTGGAATTGTTATGACTTGAAAAGTAAATATAAAAGAGACATGTAGTTGGACCATGAGCTGAGGCAGAATACCAGCAACAAAGTTGATTACATGAGCACTTACAACGCTAAAGTAACCTCTCAAGGAGTTGAGGTGTGAAGAAGGTATGCCAATGATGGATGGACGACAAGCTGCACTAGACCTTTAACTCTAAATTTTCATGAAGTAAAACAACGTCAGTATGAGGATCCAGTTCTAGTTGAATGCGGGCAGACGGTCAGAAGAAAACTGGAATCACCGTACAGGGTTACTACTAACGGCGTTATTATGTATAACGATAGACTTTGTGCTCCTGATATTGCAGATTTAGTTTATGATAGAGGCACATTATTCCAAATACATTGTTCACCCAGGTTCGACTAAGATGTACCATGATCTTAAGCAGATTTCTTAGTGGGACGGAATGAAGTGTGACATAGCAGAATTTGTGGCTCAATGTTCTAGTTGCCAGCAAGTTAAAGTCGTGTCATCTTTCCAGACTTTATGTTTTCAGTAGATAGGTACGTATATATGATCAGGTTGCCAGCTTATCTCTGTCATTAATAGATTATTAGTGGGTTTAACAATGATCGACACTCATTGTAGATTTCTGTTGTGGCCTTAATTTGGGTCGTGAGAAAAGTGGTATCAACACCTCAGAGATTTAATATTACCATTCAGTATTTGGAGGAAGACTCCTCCACTTAAAGCACAAACTCACGCAGCCATTTGAATAGGAATAACCATCGCACAGTCTGCTGGACTAAAGAAGATTTAGCTAAAAGCTGAACGTAGGCAGACCTAAGCTACCAACTACCCCTTTCGAGTTGCCAAACAGCTGTAACTCTCAAGTTCACAACTCCATACCTTTGTCGTAAACATCACCGCCTGATGGATGGTACTTCTATATAAAAATTTCGGCAGAGTTTCCCCTGAAACTGGATGATCCGCAAAAACAGAACCAACACTATACTATACATGGGAATGGATACCCGGATAAACTGATATCTGAAACAATAATATGCTTACCCGGCTACAATAACATATGCTCTGGCTCAACACAGGGAACGTCACGAGCGGCTACCAATCGCCCAAGCTCACTAGTGCCGGACGAAGAAGAAATGGAAATGGATCGAGGATAGAAATAATTAGAGCTTCAGGAAGTTCATCTTCTTATTTGCTTGGCTCCCAGAGCTACACTATTTCCGAGTCAGGCTAACCAAAGAATCGCAATTGAAGAGATAGACATTAAATAAGCTTTATGGAATGACATCTATGCCAATTTAACCTCTCAATAAAAAGGAAACGCTGACAATTTACCAGAAAACCCTTTTATAATCCAGATAAGCTCATAGGATAAAATGACTTTACAAGCGTTTTGAACCAAGAGGAGATACGTAGATCGAATATTACTTAATAATCACTTTGCACCGGAAGAAATAACATAACTTTCTGATAGGGGCGAATTAGGATCCCATTATCCTACCAACATGGAATTTCGAGGAGAGGTAAACTGAATTGACAAAATAAGAGAAAGTGGTACAACAGGATGCCAAGCAGACAATACCGATACTCACTCACAAATATCTCACATTTAAATTAGATAAACTAGTAGGGTCATCATAAATACCAAGAATAAATCATATCGGAAGCTCACCCCTCTACCGCAACCGATTCTTAATAGAAATGACATCCAAAGAAACCGAAACATGATAAGACACACCATTTCCAGATCGATCGAAAGAATCAAATCTTATTCACATTTAAGAGAAGAAAAAATCTCAGGGTCTACTATATCGGACAGCTCAGCATCCCGCCAGACAAGCAGTTCATAAAACTGCCTCTGCGGCTGAACTAAGCAACTACTCTGATAATCACCTTCTGAAGAACCACTGCCACCACACTCGCAACCTTTACCGGATGGTGGCATTTCTTTTGCTGATTGAGGTCTAAATAAAATCCCATGCGACTGCGCAGATACCTGATGACGAGAGAAAGGACGACTGCTAACTTGTCGGAGTAAGGGAAAACTCCTCAAAGGATAGCCAGACTCACAACAATGATAACAGGAAAACTTCTCAAAGGATAATCAGACTCACGACAATGATAATATCTTTATGCTGAATATGGGAACTGGAAAGATTGTTGATAGCTGTAAAGAAAAGACTGAATCTGATCTTGACGAGCTACTGGCGCACTCTAAGAATCACGTGACACAAGCTGAGATAACCTGGAAGGTGACCTCCCAAAATAATCAGAACTCTTACCTCCAAATGAGGTACCATGGTTACCCACCAGGGCCACGGGATCTCTTACTTTCCCGCTCTAACTTATGGTATGCCTCGAACCTTCGGGCAATATTAACAACAACATCCAATAAAATCCAGACCTCAATTTCTCGAGCCATCTGGGAATTCAGGGAAAAATAAAGGTCATCAATAAATCTTTGAATCTCTCGAAAGGCTCATGGACTAGTTCTAATGCACATTCAACCATTCTATAGAATTCAACTCATATTTTGAAGCACCAACAGGCTAACCGACAGGCTACCCTGTCCAATCCACTCAAACTGGCAACACTTTTCATCTCGCTCGCTACTCGAAAGGAACTTTTACACGAATCTAGAAGAAAAATCGAACCAAGTTAGCTAATAAGAGTGCGGTCCATCAATCCAGGAATGGACCTTGAAACTAGAAAGCAGAATAATCAACACCATACCGCTCGATATAATCAAGAGCCTGAAGGATATGCTGACATCATTGTATTTTAAAAATTTACACAGGGATTAACTGATGTATGGCTTAAGAATATCGGAAGGTTCAGTTAAGTAAATAATGCGGCCTCTTCAGACACTCGGACCGAGCCATTACTCGGGCTAGCTAACCAGCCAGAATAACTAGAGGAACACAACAAATGCCGCTTCTGGAACATAATTTACTGAGGCAACATTAAGAATAGGAGCAGGAGCTCCCTGAGGCCGAACATCTCCATCTGCGTCAACCTAATAAGCTTCCTAGAGAATAATAGGTTCTTGCGGTATCTGCGTCGCCAAGATTCTCGTAAAAGCATCGTAGAGAGCAAAGGGAACCACAAGGCCCAACTCCCTTGCCCATCGCGAGCTCGTACAGCTGAGACCTCCATAACTAGATCGTCAGCACGATAAGAAAAAACTCTCGGGGCTTCGTCAGTGCTAGCCCCTGGCTAGACTGCTTCGTCTTGAACTCATACCGTTTGCTGATTTGTTGCACGAGGGTTCACAATTACCACGAAGGAATTAACAAATTAACAAAAATACTTTTGAATCCTAGACCGGCACACGATCAGAAAAGAAGGAAGTGAAACTTCCTAAATGCAATCATAGCCTCTCGTAGATAAGTACGGACGTCTACGTACCCATCAGCGAGACTCTACTAGACACTGTCTTAGTCTGGATAGACTCTAAACTGGGCTCCGATACCAACTGACACAACCCGGAATCCGGTTAGGCCGTGCGGGCACCCGACATCCTCCCCTAGACCCGTCGGGCGAACCCTTACCAATTAAATTAGGAAAATAAATATAATATTTCATAAATAAGGACAAGACTTAAAAAAAATACAGACATACTGAAACCTCTAAGTTGTACAAAAGAAATTACAGCTGACTACCCAACATACTAGGTTTAGGGCTATCCAGACTAGACATCTAAGAGTACAAAAGAAGACAAATACCTCCTGAATGGAGCAAAATGCAACTGAAATAATAACAAATAAATTGGTGGCCGTCCGGAATAAAAGCTGGCTCACCCTGACAGCTGAAGTCGTCTTCGCTCCTTCACAACGTGGCGAACTCAATCCTGGAGCGAACCTGCCGAAACGAAATAGATAGACAAGAAACAAACAACAAACAAGGGTGAGTCAAAAGGACTCAATAAGTGGGGCAGACTAGCCACCTCAAAGAATAGGATAGCTAGCCAGGGAGAAGAAACAGATAAACCAAATTCCTCTTATTTAAATTATAAAAAGGCAGAGCCAGATGACAACCGGAAACATGTATGAAACCTGATGCAATCTAAAACGAGCGGAAGCTAAAACACGACACAAACAATGCGGAAGCGATAAAGATAAAGATAAATGATATCAAAGATATCGGGAAACAAGGATTGGGGAGTCAAGAAACGAGAAGAAAGAATGGATTAATAAATTCAAGACATGAATTAATAATCCAAAGGGGAGAAAGTGAAACTCGAACCTTACAATGGACTCAACTAGGTGTCGCTCGCCATAGGTTCCAAGTTAACGAGATACATGAAGCCTCGGGCTTCGGACTAGAAGGGCTCGGCCTCTTCTCTAATTCTCTCTTCTCAATACTCAATTCAAGCTAAACTCCTGAAGAAAAATGACTAAGTGTCCTATTTATAGTCTTTCATAAGACATGGTGAAATGTCTAAAATGCCCCCCAAAGTGAAATAAGACATACAAGGTCACTTAAGGGCAAAATAGGAAAACTACACAAAATCCCGTGTGCAACCACCAGGGGAGGCGCTCTGCCTCATTGGGGGAGGCGCTCCGCCTCAGGGCCCTTCAGTGAGGGGCGGTCCGCCTAGTGTCTTGGGGCGGCCGCCTCTTGCTGTGTTGCTCTCTGGACTTTTGCTGGGCGGTCCGCCTCTTTGGGGAGGCGCTCCGCCTCTTCCTGGGAGGTATGGATACGGCTCAAAATGGACTCTAAGTGTTCCTCCTTGGTCCGTAGTCGGTCCTCCCTCTAGCGTGCTCAAGTCCATGGCTTTAAATCACTCCCGAACCCTCATCCGAAGGCCTTGACTTGCAACCTTTGTGCTCTTCAAGCTTGGTTCTTGATGGTTGTCGTTGAGGCCAATTTGCCCGGCATCATCCTCCCCTTCTTGAAAGGATTTCGTCCTCGAAATCACACCATCAAAACCTACAATCAAAGCAAGCACAACCAAAATTTCCTACTTCACAAGTAGGTTAGCTTAACAAGAAATAAGTGCAAGTAGTGTTGAAAACACACTCTTGTGATAGAGCCAAGCATCAATGCCAATTAAAAAGTGTATGTTCCCAAGGGAAACAATAAGGTCTTGGCTCGACAAGAACAAGCACCCATTTTTCAAACAAGCATAGAGATCAAGGATATGCATGAAGCAATTAAATTCCCCACGACCCCTAAGCCCATGACCAACACACCAGGCCTTCAACTCAATTTTATCACAATGTGACACATTGGCTTTGGTATGCCCAACACTCAAGGTGTGCTCAACATATGGGATGGAGTAGGTAAAATAGTTCAATTCACAACTAACATTGACTACTCCACTCCCCTTCTTAAAAGCATTCTTACACACACCAAGAGGTACCTCCTCACCTCCAAATACTCCTCCCAGACGACCCTCGTCACTAGACAAACTCCAAAGGAAAGTCTCCAAAATAGGTTCTTCATCATTATAGTCCATGCAACGAAGGCTAGGACCACTAGAAGAAAGGTCAACACGACCAATATCAAGACTACTCTCCTCACTTGGAGTCCCAAACAATGGATCATCCCTAGAGCCTATTTTTACAAACCATGGAGGTTCGATTCTACTACCGACCCTAGTCCGATACAATTCACCACCACAAACAAGATTGCCTTCAAACAATAGGAATGTAAAGGCATGCACCTCAAATTCATGGTTACACAAAAGCATAGAATCAAGACTAGGTCCTTCACTCTCACTCGAGGAGTCATCGAAAATAAATCGATCCATCTCACACTCTAGAGACTCCTCAAGATCAAACCCACCCTCACTACGACACAAGAGACCACCACTATCAATTAAGCAATCAAAGGGAAGAATAAGATTATCATGCAATTCATCTTCTCCTTTATCAAATATAGGTGGGGTGTCATAACAAGGTTCACAAACAAGGTCAACTTCAACATTTTCACTAAAGAGAGGTTCAAAGAAACTCGAGCTCACATCATGATGTGGCTTTTCAACCCTCTCAACTAGTGGTTCATTTTCATACACAAGTTGACCCAAAGGCTCTACACTAGTTGCAAACACATTGTAATCATACATATCATCAACTAGTGTGGAGTCATCACAAACACTAACACAAGACAAGGAAGTAATAGGCTCATGGGAAGAAGAACTAACACATACCTTTGAAGTGTCATGAACGTCTCCGCCTTGTAGCTCACATTCGGCATCTCCTTCACCTTGTCTTTCCATCACGGGACATGGTTGAGGCTCCATCGGCTTGCCTCCAAGAATACCTACACAAGTATTCACACAAGTAGAAGAAAAAGATAAAGGGTTAAGGTTAGAATAAGGGGTGTCCTCACTCTTTTTTTCCTCTTTCTTTTCCCTCATTTTTCTTTCAAGGCTAGGTGTAGATTCGGGTGGTGACATCCCGCTCACATCACTCAACACATCCTCTCCTTTTTCCACTCGAGGAATGTCACCGGTCACTCCCTTACTCCTCTCTATCTTTTGTCTCTCAAATTCGGGCGAATTGGGACGAGGCCCGAGAATTCCCATAGCCGGAGTAGGTGGACTTTTTACATCAACCCGGAATCTAGGACTTGGAGACTCATCACTTGATGTCTCCTTCTTCTTCATTGGTGAACCACTTGATTTTGCAACTTGTGGTTGGTTCACCTTGTTGACAATTGCCAACTCTTTTCTTGCACTAGTCCCACCATTATGTGTGATTGTAGGACTTCTTGTTTGCACTCTTTTAACCCTAGGATGAGGTTCTTGCTCCTTTTCTTCTTGCATAGGCCGAGAAGATGCACTAGGATGGAACTTAAACTTTGCCCGGCAAGGTTCAAAGTCATAAGTTCTTTGCCTCTTGCTCACTTGGTACATATCCTTCACGAGATCATACCGCACCCTCGTGCCTTGACACCACGGTTTTCCTAGCCATACACCATAATACTCCATGGGAAACACATCACACCAAACATATTCCTTGTAACTCCCATGAGATATGAGTATCCGAGCCTCACTAGTGACCCAAACACCTTGATACTCATAAGGATGTTTCAATTTATAGCATGGTATCTTTAGTCTACCAACCCAAGAGTCGTTAACAAAATTAGTGTAGACTTCACTAATCTTGAGCAAGCATCCCCCACTACCATTCACCTCAAAAATGAACCTACATTCACTCATGTCTTGTATGGTATCAAACCCAAGGAAGCCATCACCCCCGAGTTGGGTTCTCCTTATTCCTCCACTAGTGGCAACGCCACTAGAATAACCTCCACTTCCCGTCACTCTTCCAACATTAGAAGTGTTGTTGAAAGTCGAGGAAGGACCACCACTACGGAACCCATAATTGCCTCTCGCCTTGGTTCCATAGCCCATAGCACCACTCCTACCACCCTTACTAGAGCAATGTAGCCCCGTAACGGTAAGAGCAATACCATTTCTCATTCCACCCTTCACATGGGAACTAGAAGATGCAAATCTCCCATTTCCCATGGAACAACCACCACCTCCTCCCATACTAATGGAAGGACCTCTACTACTCCCTTGCACACCACAAGCAACACCAAGAGAAGATGCATATGCACAATTCGTATAATCAACCTCATCATCCACTCTATCTATGTCACTATCATGCTCAAGTTCATCACAAGTAGAGTAAGTAGGATCATCATACCTTAAAGCGTCACCATCCTCGGGTTCTTGACTAGAAGCATAAGGATCAACAAATTCATCATGAGCCTCATAGTCATCATCAATCTCTTGATCATCATAGTGAACCGCCTCATCAACATAGGAGCCATGGTTTCCATCATCATAGTAATGGCCATCATCACCCTCATAGGAACCATAGTCTCCCTCATCACCATACGAGTCATAGTAACTCGCATCATCGCCACATGAGCCACAATCTACTCCATCATCATTGTCCGACATTGTTGCAATCACCAAAGAACAAACCCTCCCGAAAGTCACTCCCTCACGTGTATCACTCAATATATGTACACTCAAGAGCGAGGCCTTCTTAACTTGGGAACCAAGGTAATCACAACTAGCATGTCCAAGTTAAAGTTCGGAGTGGAATTAATGAGACTCGATGTACGGACGGCTATTTAAGTGCGCACTTGAGGCCAAAGAAAGTTCTACGAATCTTCTTTGATTTCTAATCTCCTCTAAGCACGAATGTCCTAATACGCTAAAGAGTTAGTGTTAATAAAGTAGGCCAATTACCCTAGAAACACTAACCAAGAGGTACGGAAGCAAACGGAACACAAAAACGCACGAAACGAAGCCAAACGGAGTCACCCCAGGAGTGGGCGGTCCGCCTACTTAGGGTGGGCGCCCCGCCTACTCAAAATCCAGAGAGCAACATAAAAATGGGCGGACCGCCTACTATTTGGGCACCCCGCCTACTGGTGTTTTCAGCACAGCCCGAAAACGGGTTTTTGGCGATTTTAGCCAACTTTTTCGATCGTTTTCAACCCGATACACAAAATTAATGATACCCAAAGGTGTATACAACTATTATAACCAATCCCCAATGGTTTTAAACCTCCAACAAACAACAACAAGCTTCGGATCAAGATTGAAGCGTTTTCAAGAAATTTTCAAACTTTTGGGATTTTGATTTTCGAAATTTTGATTCGTAACACCAAAATGTGATATAGGGGTACCAAAACAACGGGAATACAATAAGGAACAAACCCCAATACCTTTTAACACTTGGGGATTAGATTCCAACCCGATCTACCAAATTTTTGTCAAGTTTTCTAGTTTTTCAATTTTTTTGTTTTCTTCCTTTTCAAGAACAACAAGAACAACACAACAACAATACTAACATATGGAACAAGGAACGGGGGTTTGTAAGAATATAACCCGAGCCTTGCTCTGATACCAACTGATGCAATCTAAAACGAGCGGAAGCTAAAACACGACACAAACAATGCGGAAGCGATAAAGATAAAGATAAATGATATCAAAGATATCGGGAAACAAGGATTGGGGAGTCAAGAAACGAGAAGAAAGAATGGATTAATAAATTCAAGACATGAATTAATAATCCAAAGGGGAGAAAGTGAAACTCGAACCTTACAATGGACTCAACTAGGTGTCGCTCGCCATAGGTTCCAAGTTAACGAGATACATGAAGCCTCGGGCTTCGGACTAGAAGGGCTCGGCCTCTTCTCTAATTCTCTCTTCTCAATACTCAATTCAAGCTAAACTCCTGAAGAAAAATGACTAAGTGTCCTATTTATAGTCTTTCATAAGACATGGTGAAATGTCTAAAATGCCCCCCAAAGTGAAATAAGACATACAAGGTCACTTAAGGGCAAAATAGGAAAACTACACAAAATCCCGTGTGCAACCACCAGGGGGAGGCGCTCCGCCTCATTGGGGGAGGCGCTCCGCCTCAGGGCCCTTCAGTGAGGAGCGGTCCACCTAGTGTCTTGGAGCGGCCGCCTCTTGCTGTGTTGCTCTCTGGACTTTTGCTGGGCGGTCCGCCTCTTTGGGGAGGCGCTCCGCCTCTTCCTGGGAGGTATGGATACGGCTCAAAATGGACTCTAAGTGTTCCTCCTTGGTCTGTAGTCGGTCCTCCCTCTAGCGTGCTCAAGTCCATGGCTTTAAATCACTCCCGAACCCTCATCCGAAGGCCTTGACTTGCAACCTTTGTGCTCTTCAAGCTTGGTTCTTGATGGTTGTCGTTGAGGCCAATTTGCCCGGCATCAAAACCATAAACTCAACTAGGGATACGAGCCAGAAACATATCAACAAATAAGCAATGCACATATAAGCAGGAAAGTAGTCATGTACCGTAAGTCTACACAATGGTATGAAATGAGATGAAATGAAATGAAATGAAATGTGATGCAAAGGTTCACATGTGCCAAATGAATGGAGCGGAATCCTCCTGCTCTGAGGGCGGAATCCTCCTACCCTCAATATAATGCAATGGAGCGGAATCCTCCTGCTCCGAGGGCGGAATCCTCCTACCCTCAATATAATGCAATGGAGCGGAATCCTCCTGCTCCGAGGGCGGAATCCTCCTACCCTCAATATGATGCAATGGAGCGGAATCCTCTTGCTCCGAGGGCGGAATCCTCCTACCCTCAATATGATACAATGGAGCGGAGTCCTCCTGCTCCTGAGACGGAATACTCCTGCACCCAATATGTTATGCAATGTAATGCATATGAATGACATATAATGCATGTGAATGCAATGTGATACAATAATAACCCTTCACCGGCGCGGGACTCTCATCGACAGCCGGGAAGTAGATGCCAACTCACAGCCAGAGTACAATGCTCAGATCCTTAATGCAATACCAACAACAGGACATAACATGTAACATACAATGTAAATTTAAAGCTAAGGCGTAATGAGTACGCCTATCGGCAGCTACACACGTAAGGAACACGTGGTAGAAAATCCACGAGGCCAGGTGCCTCCAAAGAAATGGATATAAACACTTACCTCTTCCAAAATTAACACCGCTGCCCAACAACCGCTTTATTCTTTTGGATTCATTGCCAAACGATCCCACTGTGTTCAATGAGTAGAAAAATATATCAAATAGGGATAAAGGCTTCATTCCTCACATGTTAGGGCAATCCGGTTAGGAGCCTGATACCCTATTCGCATACGCAATACGCAGGCCAGGCCTATATACAGGGTTTAAGGTCACATAACCAAACCCCAAATAATTTACATTTATATGTTGCCCATAACTCACTGAGTACGAATATATAATCCATTTGACCCTTCAAACTATTAATTGAACTTGTTAAAACGATGTCTAATATTCCAAGTTTTAGTATTAAAATATATTTAAACACACGTAATAAACTCAAATAATATATTAGGATCATTACCTGAATATTTCAGGATGAAAATTCTAGTTTTTCCCGGCCCCTTTTCTCATTTTCTGGCATTTTTCTTCCTCCCCGCGTTTCCCGCTGTTTCGTTTCTCGTTTTCTGCTTGTTTTGATTGTTTATGTTCACCAGATAGAACAGAAACAATCAAAACAAGCAGAAAATAAGAAAAGGACCCCCCACCGCCTCTTTCATTATTTTTTTTTTGTCTTTTTCCTTTTTCTTTTTTTTATTTTCTTTTCGCGATGAAAATTAAAAGGGTATCCTACAATATTTGAAATAATTCCAACTTTTGCATACAAGTTATACAAAATATATGTAACATACTCGCGAAGATGAATCTCCAATTGGACTCCCGAAACTCAAGATGCGAATTTAAATGAAAAAGGTCAAATTATTTAACTTTCGGCATTTTAGCGGAAACTAGCCGAACAACATAGAAATTCACTTTCGAAAGTTTACAAAAATCACAAATAATCATACGAACCTAACGGCGCTTTCGGATTTCGAATCGGAGCTCATTCGGCGAAACCGAGCTCGAAAATCTCTTTTTAATATTTATCGCCAATAAAAATTGAAACTTTTTTCCGATGCCTACCAAACGAGGTCTGATTTAGCTCAAATTTTATAGACAGGTCCTAATGGATATTATGAATATTTTAAAATTATCGGCACGCCAATTGGAGTCCTAACTTCCGAAACGACTGACCGAGGTCATTTCAGGTAGGGCGCCTCTGAGACCAGGCGGACCGCCTCTAATGGAAGCCATTCTCTGTACTACGCTGAGGCAGGGCGCCTCACCCTGTTCAAGGCTTGACGGGATTTTAGTGAATTTAATGACTATTTCCTATTTTGACCCAATGTGGTCTTTAATATTTTGACCCAACTTGTGGACTTTTATGATATTTCCTATTGTGTAAAGAGGTCCTATAAATACCTCCCTTAAGGTTTTTATTTCATTTAGTCTACCTTGAATATTGAACATGAAACTTGAGAATATCTCAATGAAGAAACCCTTATGGGCTTGATTTCACTTGGTGAATCCAAGTGAGCATCGATCCTCCTTGATCAAACTTGATTGCAAGAGTCGTGTACCTCTTGAGGTTAGTTTATTTAGTATAGGTGTCTTTTGACTACGTCCGAAGGTGTATCGAGACTAGTTCCTCGATGCTACTTTGAACATTTTTTAAATTACGTCTTGCTCCTATCTCATTTTCTATCTCTTCTTCCTTTGTTTCTATCATGTTTGCTTTCGCATGATTATCCCTGCATCAGTTGATATCAGAGCATGGCTAGGCTTTATTCTTACAAATCCGCGTCCTATTCATCTATCTCGTATCTTTAGATTCATTGTTATTACTGTTGTTGACCAAAAAAAGAAAAAAAAGAAAAAAAAATGAAAAAGTTGAAAAATACAAAAAAAATTAAAATTCAAGTATTGAAATGGATTCCCCAGTCATTGAAAGTTATTGGGGATTGTTATATGATGTATTTCCGTTCTTTTGGTACCCTCATATCATGTTTTGGTTTTGTGGAATGAAATTTAAAGAATCAAAACCCCAACTTTTAAACCCTTGCTTAAATTGCTTGAAATCGAGAATTGAAGCTTGTTGTTGATTAGTTAGGGTTAAAAATCATGGGGGATTGTTAGGTATCATTAACCTCATCTTTGGATACCATTGGGAGTTGAAAACAAGTGGAAATTGGTTGAAAATTTGGTGGAAAACGGGTCCAAACTGTAGTTGAAACGGGTTGAAACATTGCAAGAAATTGAAGTTGTTGAGTTCCCAGCTTTGGGCGGACCGCCTACCATTTTAGGCAGACTGCCTCTGCAGAACCACCCTCTCTGGACTTTGTCCAGGTGGAACGCCTCCTCCTGTTTGGGGGTCGGGGTAGTTTATTTCCTAGGTGTTCGTGTGTTCTTTGTTTGCGCTACTTCCGACTAGTACTTCTTGAGTAATCTTCCTACTTAATTAGTACTAGTTCCTTGAGCTTTTAGGATACTCGTGCATGATTAGAATAGAGATTCAAAGAAGACTCGTAGAAGTTCTTCGGCTTCAAGTACTCACTCAAAAAGACGTCCGTTCATAGAGTCACATTAACTTACTCTACCCGAGTGACATTCAAAAGTGAGGGAGCGTGTGAGGTTTTTACACTAACCTTTTTCTTTAGTCTTTGGTATTTGTAGGTACATGGTCGGGGACGTAGACAAGACCGTTGAAGTACCGGAATCTACTTTGGCCTATCTCTTGGCTGAGATGAAGGCATTGAGTCTTAGAATTGAAAACACTGAAAAGGAAAGGACCCCGAGTGTCCCAAAAGATGCTAGAGAAGGTACTAGTAATGGTTCCATTGTGATACCGGAATAATGTGCGAGATAGCTCATCAACAACGGTTGAAAGAAGAGTTAGCCCATGAAGATAGGGTGTTGGGAATTCCCCAACAAGTGGACATTCCCCAAAACTTGGGCATTCCCCAAGGTAATGTTCCACCACTTATTAGACCCCGAAGAAATGTGGAACCCGTTGAGCATGATTTTTAGCTCAAGAAGGGGAGCCACCCGAAAATGTTGATGATCATGATGACTATGAGCCACCTTATCCGAATAGAAGGCCGATACAAGGAGTTCGAGGTATGCATAGAGATCGTGGGCTAGGTCGAGGGCCCCGAGGGGGATATGTGGAGAGGAACTTGGAGCGTGAATATGATGGTTATGATAGCTACTATGGGGGTTATCCGAAACCACCCCGTGGGGGTCATGATGACAATTTGAATAGTGTGAAGATCACAATCCCATCATTTAAAGGGACTAGTGATCCGGAGTTGTTTTTGGATTGGATGGTGAGTTTGGAGCGGATCTTTGAAACTAATGACATATCGGATTAGAAGAAGTCCACTTATGCCATTGCCTCATTCGAAGCTTATACTTCCACTTGGTGGGAGTTGGTTAAGAGATCTAAAAGAAGAGTTGGATTGCCCGAGCACATTACTTGGGATGAACTGAAACAAGTGATGAATGAGAAGTATGTCACCCCAAAGCATAGGCAAGAACAACCCAAGAAGCTCTATGAATTGAAGCAAGGCCTCAAGTCGATTGAGGAATAATTTAATGAGTTTGAGAAGACTCGGATGTCCCTTGACATAGAGAGGAAAGATGAAGAGAAAGCTATAATCTGGTTCAAGAATAGCCTAAATCGGGATTTGGCTTTTCAATTAAGGTTGCACATATTTCATTCACTCCAAGATGCATTTGATGCCTCCATTGAAGCCAAGAATTGGAGTAAAGAAGAGAAAGTCACTCGCTCTAGAGGTAACACTACATCTACTCCTATGAGCCGACCCATGGATTGGAATAGCCCAAGTACCGGTGGTGCTAGTAGAGGCCGCGAAGTGAAGAAGCCCTTTGAGAAGGTACCACCAAGGAGTGACTCTAAGGAGTCGGGAGGTAACTCTAAAACTCAATTACATACTCCTAGTGCTTCTTCTTTTCAATGTCATAAATATAAAAACTATGGACACTTTTCTAAAGATTATCCCACCCGTAGAATAATGATGATCATGGATGATAGGAGGGTGTGTGAGCAAGAAAGTTAGCCCGAAGATGTGGGAGTTGGAGGAGTTGAGCGAATTGAGGGTGAAGAGGAAGTGGCAGAGGATGATGAGCTTAACATGACACTTGTGCTACGAAGGAGTTTGAGTGCCCTGAGTATAAAGGATGAGGAGAATGTGCAAATAGAGAACTTGTTCCATGCTAGGTGTAGAGTGGAGGGACAAGTGTGTTCTTTGATTGTTAACTTCGGGAGTTGTACTAATATGGTGAGCCAATCTTTGGTGTCACAATTGAAGTTGCCTACTCTTAAACATCCATAACCATATTGGTTGCAATGGTTGGGTGAATGTGGAGTATTGAGGGTGGCTAAGCAAGTTTTGATTATGTTCAAGAATGGGACTTATCAAGATGAGCTTATGTTTGATGTTGTGCCAATGCAAGCTTGTCATCTCTCGTTGGGTAGACCTTGGCAATATGATAGACATGTGATTCATAATGGCCGAGCCAATACTTACACGGATAAGCATGAGGGCAAGAGTTATATACTCAAGCCTTTATCACCCAAGCAAGTGAGTGATGATTATAGGCGTATGAGAGAGCTTAAAGAGGCGGCTAAAGCTAAGTCGCCCATGGAGATTGAGTCCAAAGTCCTAAACCTTATTGTTATGCCATCTCGGGTTGAAAGGAAAAGTCACTCTACTCCAAATGAGGGCATTCTTGGACCTCATTCCAGTGCACTTGAAAATGAAAGACAAAAGATTGAGAGGAGTAAGGGAGTGACCGGTGACAATCCTAGAGTGAAAAAAGGAGAGGATGTGTTGAGTGATCTGAGTGGGTTGTCACCACCCAAATCTACACCCGGCCTTAAAAGAAAAATAAGGGAGAAGAAAGAGGGAAAAGAAATCATTGAGAGTGAGGGCACCCCTTATTCTAACACTAACTCCTTAACTTCTTATTCTACTTGCTTGAGTTTTTGTGTAGGTACTAATGGAGGCAAGCTAATGGAGCCTCAACCATGTGCTATGGAAGGAAGACAAGGTGATGAAGACCTTCATTGTGAGCTTCATGAAGAGGGAGTTGATCATGATACTTCAAGTGCTATGAGTACTCAAGGAAGCTAACTCTAGTGTAAGTGTTAATTCTCCTTTTCATGAGCATGTTAGTTCCATGTCCTGTGAAGACTCAATGCTAGTTGGTGCTAGTAATGCATCTATTGGACTTGCAACTAGTGTCGAGTCTAGTGGTCAACTTGTTTGTGAATCTGAACCACTAGTTGAAAGAGTTGATAAGCCACATCATGATGTGAGCCTGGTGTTCAATGAACCTTTCTTTAGTGAAGAAGTTGTAGTTGACCTTACTTGTGAACCTTTTTATTACATACCACCCATATTTGATAAAGGGGAAGATGAGTTGTTTGACCCTACCCTTGTTGATATAATTGATTTTGGTGGATTTGTGTATCGTAGTGAGGATGGTATTGACTTTGAGAAGTCTCTAGTGAATGAGATGGATAGGGTTATCTATGATGAATCCTTAAGTGTGGGTGATGAACCTAGTTTTGATACTTCACCTTTGCTTGATAATGAAGTTGAAATGTCTACTTTCACTAATCCTTTTGAGGGCATCTTTATTAGTGGTTGTGATTTGTATCATACTAGAGTTGGGAGTGAGCTATAACCTCCATGGTGTAAACGATTTGATTCCATTGACAACTCTTTCTTTGAAATTTTAAGTGCAGTGGATGATTCTTCTAGTGACCATACTCTTGGTTGTTTGGGTTGTGATGATGAAGAAGCCATTATTAATTCCTTTCTTGAGAGCTTGTCTAGCGATGAGGGTTGTCATAAGGATGAAAATAAAGGTGAGGAGGTATCTGTTCGTGTGAGTAAGAGTGCTTTTAAAAAATAGAGTGGAGTAATTGATGCTAGTTGTAGGTTGAGCTATTTTGCTTACTCCATCCCATATGTTGACCATACCTTGAGTGTTGAGCATGCCAAAACCATGGTGCCACATTGTGAAAAGATTGCATTGAAGGTTTGGTGAGTTGGTTATGAGCTTAGGGATCATAGGAATTTTGATAGCTTGATCTTGCATATTCCATACCCTATTGATCTCTTTGTTTGTTCTTCTGTTGAGTGCACTTCTTTGTTGAGTCAAGTACTTGTTGTTTCCCTTGGAGACATGAGTTTTTTCATTGTTATTGATACTTGGCTATTCCATAAGAGTGTGTTTTCCACACAAGTTGCACTAACCTACTCTCGTAGTAAGAAGTTTTGGTTGTGTTTTTCATTTCTTGTAGGTCTTGATGGTGTAATTTTGAGGATGAAATCCTTTCAAGAAGGGGAGGATAATGCAGCCCAAATTGAGTCTAAGCACCAACCATCAAGAGCCAAGCTTGAAGGGCGCAAAGGATGCACTTTCAAGAGCTTTAGGAGTGATTTGAAGATCATGCGCTTGAGCACATGTAAGGGCGAATAAGGTGGAGCGTCTTAACACTCCACAACCACTCCAGAATAAAGCTCCAGTACAAGGCGGAGCACCTCAGGAAGTGGGCAGGGACCGCCTACTCCCAAAATCACTCAAAAATCGGCCAAGTGTTGAAGTGCAAACTTTCTGAAGTTTGCTGAGGTGGGGTGCCTCTGAGACCAGGAAGACTGCCTCTGATAGAAGCCATTCTCTGTACTTTCCTGAGGCGGGGCGCCTCCCCCTGTTTAAGGCTTGACGGGATTTTAGTGAATTTAATGACTATTTTCTATTTTGACCTTACGTGGTCTTTAATATTTTGACCCAACTTGTGGAGTTTTATGAAATTTCCTATTGCGTAAGGAGGTCCTATAAATACCTCCCTTAGGGCTTTTATTTCATTTCGTCTACCTTGAATATTAAATATGAAACTTGAGTGTATCTCAATGAAGAAACCCTTTTGGGCTTGATTTCACTTGGTGAATCCAATTGAACATCGATCCTCCTTGATCAAGCTTGATTGCAAGAGTCGGGTACCTCTTGAGGTTAGTTTGCTAAGTATACGTGTCTTTTGGCTACGTCTGAAGGTGTATCGAAACTAGTTCCTCGATTCTACTTTGAACATTGTTCAAATTACGTCTTTGCTCCTATCTTTTTTTCTATCTCTTCTTCCTTTGTTTCTATCGTGTTTGCTTCCGCGTGATTTTCCCTGCATCACATTGGCTATGAGTGGTCGGCACTCGATATGATAAGCCGGTTAACTCGCCTTTTGATGGCTAGGAATAGGGAGATACAGTTTATGCCTCGTTGGACATTTTACATGTACCACTTCATGTTGTTTTCAAATTCAGATGTTTTAATTTCTTTCTAATTCAGTCATATCTACTTTTTATTTTGGTCGTACTTTACGTCTTATTTGTATAAAGCATTGTCTAAGTTTATTTAGAAATGAAAAAAAAAGTTTTTGCTTATTTTTATATGTCATTTTGTTTCACCTCTGGCCTTTCTCAGAAAAAAGAAAAGGAGAAGCACTTGGGAATCCGATTCAAACCGCTTCAAGATGACGTATGATGACTTTTAGGCTTCTAGGCACACTTTGTTTGTTCAGTGTGTTATTTCCTAACCTGCTATGTTTGTGTACACTATCATTTGATTCACTAGTGTTTTGGTCGAGCATCTCTATTGGAAGACAACAATCACTATGGCCGAGGAAAGTGAGAACTCGGAGTTGGCTCGCTTGGGTGAGCAACAGGCCAAGATGGCTGATGATTTTGCATGTATGAAATAGATGATGACAGAAATATATCGTAACTTTACGGTAGCACAGACCACTACTATTCTAATTGGTATCAAAAGTTTCGTGCCAAACGCCCAGCCATCTGGGCAAGGAAAATCTACAGTTGTTGAGGGATCCCATTACCCTCCATTCTTTGCTCCACACCAAGCTACTAACAACAATGCAGCCGGACCATCTAATGTATAAATTGGGGCACAATTTGCACAACATGAACAACAGGTCCCACCCCAGGCTTCTGCCCCGGCATTAACAGTTCCTAGGGGACCCACTTTGCAATTATCAAATAGTGACCCACAATTAAGGACTCAGAATTAACAATTGGACCAATGTCAGGGGAATGTCTTCTATAAAACCGAGTCATATGATCAAGGGTGACACCCAGAATTACATGTTGATATCGATAGGCTGGGAAAGATAGAAGAAAATGATTTTTCTGAAAATTGAAAAGCCTGGAGAAAACTGTGAAAAGCATACAGGGACAGGGGGTAAAGCTAATGTTTCATATAAAGACTTGTGTTTTTTCCCTTATGTGACGTTACCTGAAGTTTTCATTGTGCCAGAATTTGATTTGTACATCAGGCAAGGTGACCCAAGAATCCACTTGAAGATTTACCTCAACAAGATGAGAGGCATTGAGAAAGATAAATTGTTGATGGCATATCTTGCCGATAGTTAGGGAGGACCAGCAATAGAATGGTTCATCCAACAAGATGTTTCAAAATGGGTCACTTTTGATGAGATGGCAACCGCCTTCTTGGATCATTTTGCTTTCAAAATAGAGGCTGCTCCTGATCGTTTTTCTTTTAAGAAGATCACAAAGAAACCAAGTGAAAGTCTTAGAGAGTCTGCTTATAGATGGCGTGAATAGGCAGCGCGTGTAAGCCTTCTTATACCTGCTGAGAAAATGGTTGAAGAGTTTGTTGAAATTCTTGATGAGACATATTACGAAGCAATGGCCTCTGCTATCGGGAAGCAATTCAGTGAAGCTGTGCGAACTAGGGAAATGATTGAAAGAGCGATCAAGGCTGGAAAGATTATCAATCCAGCAACTTTGAGAGACACTGCCCAAGCATTGCAAGTAGGATCCAATGGTCTTGTAAAAAAAAATGTATCCATGGTAGGTTCGTGTCCAAAAACATGGAGTAAGAAAGGAAACAATCAGACCCACTCAAACCAAGCTCTACAAATACACCCTTCACAATACTACTTCTCCCCACAAAATCCACAATACTCCATTCCTTCACCCCAATACTCAGTTCACATAGCACAACCATATGCTCCAACACTATTTTATCCGCAATGGCGTGATCCACCTCCACAACCTATACATAACACTCACCAAGCTCCATACAATAAATTTCAAGCTTCACCAAACCATGTTCATCGACCAAGAGGCACTCTTGGATTTTGCCCAAGAGCCATGAGAAAGGGCGTCAAGAGAAAAAGATTGAGTTCACACCAATTAGGGAATCATATGCCGATCTCTTTCAGAAATTGCAAGCCTTTGGCATAGTGAAACCCATCAATAGGGGAGTGCATACTAGGGATAGGGCAGACGACTCTCGTCAGTACGCTTATCATTCAGGTGCATCATAGCATGTCACAGAGGATTGTAATTTTCTGAAGAAGGACATCCAAGCTTTGATATATAATGGTCAGATCCAAGTCGAGAGGCCAGACATAGCGAATACCAACCAGAACCCATTGCCAGTCCATGATGACGCACATATGGTGGAGATGGTGTGTGGAGGAGAATTGGAAGCAGAGTCTGTAAGGCCAACAGTGGCAATTGATACTTTATCAGTTGGGGCGAAAAAGATACATATGATGGTGAATCCAGTTCCTCTAATTGTGCCAGAGATTGCAAAGAACCTCACTCAATTGAACAGGCCAAAGTTCTTTGCAAAGGGAGTTGTCAATGACAATGAAAAGAAGGGAGATCCAACCAAGATTGGTAGTCCTACAGATGCATACAGAAAAGAGATCGGGAAAATGAAAATGATAGGCAGGGCCCTCCAAAAGCCAGTTTCTGGTCTTGACCAGTCATTCATCAGTTCCAAAGAAAGCAAGTCTATCCTGAGGGGAGTTCAAATAAATGAGGCAGAGAAAACGATGATGTTGGGTCTGAGGCACATCTTGTCACCGAAATAGTACGATCGGAGGAAGGGCTCAATAGTGCATAAGTACAGTACATTGGCCCTGATTAGTGAAACTGAATACTTGAGAAGCAAGACCCCTTCCCACTAGGAGGGGAATCTTGTAGCGTGTTTTACTAATCTTTCTGTGTACTTGGTTATTTAAAGGTTGTAATTCAAGTGTATTATTTTACTCAGTTTGATGTATCAAACCCTTCTGTCCTTAATTAAATGAAAAGCGAGATCCACTTCTCATATCTACATTCCTTTTTTATTTTTCCTGATCTTGTATTCTTAATTTTTATGTTTTATGCTTTTCCGGCCATAATAACATGACATGTGTGCGGAATTCATATCTTAATCTTAACGCACGGTCAAACTTTGTACCAATGAACCATTTGGGGAATGAAAATGAATATGACAAGGGAGGTACGAGAAAAAGCTCAAAATCATCCACAATCATTTTAGATGAAGTTGAAACACCATTTTTAGGATCATCATGGGTGCAAAAATCGAGGACACCGAGTAGATTTAGTCTCGTCTCTACGTATGACTTTGGGTCGACTCATTTTGTTGTATATCCATGCGAGGCATTCTCCGGTCGGGATGACGAACGACTTTCATTTCTGCTACCCAAATGCTATATCATTTTATCAGCCATTTTTTAGCCTTTTAATTATTTTTTTTTTTGGCATACCGTGCCATTTAATTTTTATGTTTTATGTTTTGCCAGCCTTAATAACATGACATGTGTGCGGAATTCATATCTTAATCTTAACGCGCGGTCAAACTTTGTACCAATGAACCATTTGGGGAATGAAAATGAATATGACAAGGGAGG
Source organism: Petunia x hybrida (assembly GCA_037355625.1). Taxonomy (NCBI): domain Eukaryota; kingdom Viridiplantae; phylum Streptophyta; class Magnoliopsida; order Solanales; family Solanaceae; genus Petunia; species Petunia x hybrida. The sequence goes on from JBBBVM010000475.1 coordinate 1,031,569, forward strand.
TACGGGAAAAAGCTCAAAATCATCCACAATCATTTTAGATGAAGTTGAAACACCATTTTTAGGATCATCATGGGAGCAAAAATCGAGGACACTGAGTGGATTTAGTCTCGTCTCTACGTATGACTTTGGATCGACTCATTTTATTGTATATCCATGCGAGGCATTCTCCAGTCGGGATGACGAACGACTTTCATTTCTGCTACCCAAATACTATATCATTTTATCAGTCATTTTTTAGCTAGTGAAAAGTTCATTTTTTTCCTATTCCATATTGACACAAAACTTGCCTCCACCTTTGCTGTCTGTACAACAATAATCAAAGGCCCCAATTTATCCTAAACTGGGGCAGAAATTTTATTTTATTTTTTAAGAAAAAGGGAAAATTCAATATTCCGTTTGTTTCTTTGTGTTCATTTCACGTGGAAAACTCATTATCCTCATGTGTTTCTTTTTGTTCAATTCAGGAAAAAAAATCAATGATACTTTGCTTTTCAGTTTTACACTGAAGGAAAAATGCAATATCCCCCATGTTCTTCTTCAATTTCATTATCGGGACAAGCTTAATAGATCTCTGGTTTCACTTTGACACAAAACCTTACCTCCAAGTTTGTAGCTTGTACAAAGAAAATCGAAGGCGCAGAATGTTTATTTTATTTTTGCAAGGAAATGATTCTAAAGGTTGTAACATTTACCCAAATATCTCATGTGATGGTTTCATATCCTTTTTGTACCAAAGAGAAAAATTTGAAAATTCCCCAGTTTAGACTAAATTGAGGCAAAAGTCTATTTCATTTTTAAAAGGGGATGATTTCTAAGGTTGAAGTGTTAACCTAGTCGTCTCATGAGATGTTTTCTTTTTTGAGCTTTCATGCTGAACCTTTCTTTCTAGCCTAACCAAATCCCATACTATGGTCCAAATAAAGACCCTTCCAACCGATCTTTTAGAATATCACGCATCAGTGTATCATCAAAATACGAGTTTGCTTAGGGAAGCCACAGTTTATTTTGATCATCTCAACTAAAAGACATGAGTACGATGACCTTTAGGATGGAAACTTCTGTGAGAAGACAAAACATGGGATGACGAATTGACCAAAAAGAAAAGAGGAGAAAGACGAGATCAACTAAAAAAGGGAATAATAGGTCGAATGGAAAGAAAAGGAAAAACAATTGAAAAAAAAGAGAAAGAAAAAAAGAAATAAAAACGAGATGAAGTAATGTTGGTGAAAACTTGAAAAAGTGCCATAACACAACAAGGAGGAAAAACAAAAAAGAGAGAGGCTAATCGGTGAAAACCCCAAAAGGGCACTACTAGTCGAATGAGGGACGTCACATTTGTCATCAAGATTGGATACTGCAAGTGGTTGCCTCCATGATATTCAAAACAGGGGAAAGGTCAGGGTTAGACCGTTGTGAACGGATCAAGAGTTGATTCCAAAATGCATGTCATGTTTACTAAGGTCATCATTTCACCATCGATAATTTTCTTTTACTTTCTTGGGACATCTTTCGCCCGATGTCTCCACTTTGAAATCCTTAACTTCGCCTTCCATTTTATGTTTCTTCTCTTTTATTTCTTTTGATATCATTGAAACGAGCAAAGAAAGTTTTCCAAAGCTTGTTTACAGGTTTCTCAGTTGTACCAGATCATTGTCAGGATCCAAGGGTACTGGGTCACAGGGTACTTCACCAATATGCAATAACATATCGAGGGTTATATGCTGAAAGAAATCATCAAAAAAATAGAAAAGTCATTTGAGAAATGGTCAGAGTTTTCAACATTTCATCTAAGAAATGGGTTGAGTTTTCAGCTTTCGAGACAAGGTCGTTTGGGAAATGTTCAGAGTTTTTTCATTCAGTATCAGATGCTGTTTGAGAAATGGTTAGAGTTTTCAGCTTTCGAGACAAGGCCATTTGAGAAATGTTCAGAGTTTTCAAACTTCCATTTGCAAAATAGTTGGGGTTTTTCTATTTTCGAGACGACCATTTGATGAAATGGTCCAATTCTCAACGTTCAATAACAGATGCCATTTGAGAAATGGATGGAATTTTTAGCTTCCAAGACGACCATTTGTGAAATGGTCTAGTTTTCAACGTTCAGTACCAAATTCCATTTGACCAATGGTTGGAATTTTCAGCTTGCGAAGCAAGTCCATTTGAGAAATGTGTAAATTTTTCAATTTCAGTAAAAGATGCCATTTGGGAAATGGTTGGAGTTTTCAGCCTTCAGGACAAGACCTGATTGAGAACGGGGTAAATTTTCAATCTTCAAGGCAGAATTTGTTAGGGAAATTGATGGAGTTTTTAATTCAGAGACAAGAATCATTTGGGAAAATAGGATACAGTTACAAACTTTCAGAGCAACTCCCATCGGAGCTACGGTTTTAATTTTCAGACGGACCCTCCTATGATAATAGAAGAGTTTTCAAGTTTCAATGTAAGACCCACCGGAGCGGTGGTTGTTAATGTTCAATAGCAGTACCCATCAGAGTGATGGTTTTAATTTTTAGAAAAGAGCAAGACCCACCAAAGTGGTGGTTTTAATTTTCAACAAAGAGTAAGACCCATCGGAGCGATGGTTATTATTTTCAACAAGAAAGAAAAACCCATTGGAGCGATGATCTTTAATTTTCAACAAGACCAAGGCACACTAGAGTAGTGATTTCTTATTTTCCGCAGGAAGAAAACTCACCAGAGCGGTGACTTTTAGTTTTTAATAAGAACAAGATCCATCAGAGTGATGTTTTCAAGTTTCAGCAGTCAGACCCTCCCGTGATAATGCAGAAGGTTTAATTCCATGTCGGGCCCTCCCATGATAATGCAGAAAGTTTAATTTTAAGTGGGGCACTCCCCTTACAATGGAAATTAGTTTAGTTTCAACAATCAGTGCACACCATTGACAATGGAAGAGTTTATTTTTAGCAATTGGGGCACACCTTTTACAACGGAAGATGTTTATTTTCAGCAAGTGGGGCACTCCCCTTACAGTGGAAGTTAGTTTAGTTTCAGCAATCAAGGCACACCCTTTACAATGGAAGAGTTTGCTCTCAGTAATTGGGGTACTCCCCTTACAATGGAAGTTTGTTTAGTTTCAGCAATCATGGTATACCTTTTATTATGGAAGAGTTTTATTTTCAGTAATTGGGGCACACACCTTACAATGGAAGAGTTTGTTCTCAGCAATCGGGGCACTCCCCTTACAATGGAAGTTAGTTTTAGTTTCAGCAATCAGGGCACACCCTTTACAATTGAAGAGTTTGTTCTCAGCAATTGGGCCACTCCTCTTACAATGTAAGTTAGTTTAGTTTCAACAATCAGGGCACACCCTTTACAATGAAAGAGTTTGTTCTCAACAATTGGGGCACTCCCCTAACAATGGAAGTTTGTTTAGGTTTCAGCAATATGAGGCACACCCCTGACAATGGAAGAGTTTAATTTTAACAATTAGGACACTCCATTGATAATGGAAAAGTTCAACAACTTGGGGCACACCCCTGAGAATGGAAGAGGCTAATTTCGGCAATTAGGGCACTCCCTTGATAATGGAAAAGTCCAGCAATTTTTGGCACACCCCTGATAATAGAATAGTTTAATTTCAGCAATAAGGGCACTCCCTTGATAATGCATACCCATTACAATTGAAGAGTTTATTTTCAGGAAATAGGGCACTCCCCTGATAATGGAAAGGTTTTCCCTTGAAAATGGAGAAGCTCTGCAAGCTCGGGCCCACCCCTGATAATGGACGAGTTTTCAAGTTATAAGAAGACCCACTAGAGTTGTGGTTTTAATTTTTCATGTTTCAAGAAGAACACAAACCAGAGTGTAATTTTTTTTTTAAGTTTCAAGACAAGAGCCACCGGAGCGGTGATTTTAATTTTCAATCAAAGTATGAACAACCTTGGGAAGCGTGAAGACTTAGTCTAGAGATTATAATTATTATGTTCCAATATTGTACTTTTATTTTTTTGTAAAAGCAATGACCACCAGCCAACAACCAGCAACGACAGACCAATTGTCTATAAATGTTTAGTGTTAGTCCATGTTGTCTAGAAGTCTTTAGTGTCATTCAGTTGTCCAGAAGTGTCTAGTGTTCGTCTTAGTGAGTTTAGAAGTGTTTAGTTGTCTGTCTAAAGCGGTAGTCCTAGCTACCGCTCGTGAGGAACTACACTGACCTGATTCTTTAGTCCGAAGATATGTAGGTAGCCTTGAAATCATGGTACGGTCACCATTTTGGAAAATCTAGAACCAGAAATCCAAAATTAGTTGTTGATTACGTCTTTGTCCGAAAACTCTTCGTGTTCTTGAACAAAGAGGGGCAGCTGTAATCACCTAATTTTGGCATAAAAAAATGCTTAAATTAGCCGTGATAATTTTCACATAATTTTTACATAATTTTTCTAGGTTTTTAGTATGTTAGTCTAATTAATTAGTATGAAAATTTAGAAAATTATCTCAAAAAATATGTGATTTATGTAATTAGCGTTTCAATTATTGTTGTGATAATTATCGTAATAAAGATGATTTGCCAATTGTAATTATAATTAGGATTTGTTTGATTAAGAGTTAAACTTGAATTAACCTACTATTGGACGCAATAATTCAGTAAAGGAAAAGAAGGAAATTCAGCCCAACACTTTGAGCCCTCCAGTCCATTCCCTCTTTAGCCCATCAAATACTTGCTTTGATCTCTACTGGATCAATTCTAATCCAATGGCCCTCAAGCCTCCACCCATTTAAGTATATAATTCCATAATTTTCCCTTTTTTTCTCATTCTCCTTTAAGTCCCCTGAGACTTGGGGACACTCTGTCCATATTCCCACCCCCACATGAAAAATATAGTGCCACCAGACGCTTCTGCGTCTCCCACCATATCGCCGCTGCCGAACCACCGCCTTTCGGTGGCTAAAAATTATCATATTATACCTTTCCCAAAAGTCCTCGACTCCCTCTTTTCATTTATCAACTCCTTTTCTCCAAAATTTCAACCAATTTTTGTAGATCGAAGGTCAAAGTTTCGATTAAAGCCTATCTCCAGCGAAGTTTTGGTTTTTCCTCATCCTCTCGCGCTCCTTTATCATCTCCTACACCCCAATTACTCAAAATCCCCTTTCTCGTTTTCTTTTTTCATGCCCGTTTTCTTTCTTGTTGATAGAATATTTACTTTTTTTCTTTTTCCATTACTTTTTGTGTTGTTGTGTGGACTTTGGGAGGCTGTTTTGTGTGAAACTGTGGCGACGATAATTTGGTGGCATCGAGGGGGCTTCCATGGTGATGTGTGGGCTCCATTGAAGTTGTGCTGAAGCTATGGTATTTTTTGGCGATACGAGGCAGCAGGGATGTAGCGGAGACAAGGCAGTGATTTATTGGCATCGGAAAATCAATGACGTGTTGGTGTTTTGGAAAAGAAGTGGTATGAGGGCTGTTGAATGTTGTTTGATACTGCTGCAATTTATGGAAGGGCGTTACAATAGCGTTGCACTTGGCTATAGCAGTATCGGGTCAGGCAAGGAAACCATTTCAGGTTTCCTCTTCCTTTGATATTTCCATTTATATCCAATGCTAGACCTTTTACTTAGTTCCCTGTTATAGTTGCAATATTGGATGCTTAATCGGTTAGAAAATAACAATCATGTATTATTGTAGCATGTAAAAACTCATTGGGAAATCTAGTCACTTATGTAGTTTAAAGGAATATACATGTTGTTCTTGATTATACTTGCAATGTTGCATCAATGTTAGTTATGAAAGGTGTCTGAACCTTGTTAAAATTTCACTAGTTAAGTATGGAAATTACTCGATGCTTGTAGGTTGGTTTAATGTCCAAATTATTTGTTTTGCTATGTTTGAATGTGAATTCGCATGAATCTGCTTGTTAGCTCACTATCAAGAGCAATTTCTAAAGGTATGTCTGTGATGTTCAGTCCAAGTCTTCAGCGTGAACCATGTGGTGTGAGATTGAGTTCAAGGATGAAAGGTTTTCTGCTTCATCTGTTTAGAATAAAAGTGTTTCTCGTCTTTGAGCAGATCAAGTGGGAACCTTGTCTTGATTTGCTTTTACGGTATAACTCATGTATGTTCTGCTGTCTAGTTTCTTGTTGGTATGAAATCTACTTAAGTATGTCTTGTATAGGTAGTCTTGTAAGTTGAATCGGAAACATGGAAAGTTCACTCTTTTGATCCTATAATTGTAAGTTTTCCTGTTAGTTAAGTTGTGATTTTTTGTTAGTTTTTAAAGTTAAACCTAGTTTTGTTAGCTAGAGATTAAGAGTCCTAAAGGGTTCAATGTGACTATCTTTTGGGACTCAAAGAGTTAGAACTCAACCATGGGATGGTGTGGGGGAGTCTAGAGTGTTATGGACTTTGGTTGGGATACCAAGATGCACAATAGTTGCCCCTTTAATGTTCTGAATATTTGCCTTCAATTGGCCCATGTCTAGATTTAGTTTTAAGTTTTTGGCATTATTGATTGTTTAAAGTTTAGTAGAAGATTTTTAAGTAGGATTTTGGCTTTTACTTATAGTGTATTTGAGCCCATTAGACTCAATTAGCCTAGCCCATGGGCTGTCCTATTATTGGACAGCCTTTGTTTTCAGCTTTTTGAGACATAAAGGGTGGTTGGGACAGTAAAAAGGGTGGTTGTTGGTATGGAAAAAGGCCATAAAAAAACGGATTTGACAAGGGTACTCAAGTAGGGGTATGTGTTTGCCCAACTACCACCCATTTTTACCTTCTTTTGTCTACAAATAAAAGTCTTTGGCTTCTTATTTAAAGGGGAGACACAAGAGAAAAACAACACAGAACAGATCTGAAAAAATATTGAGAGTTTATACTAAAGTTTAGTAGAGAGAAAAAGTGAGAAAAACTTTGAAAGAAAGAGAGTTGAGTGGGTTTAAAGTCTGGTTGTTGGGTTATTGTCATTGTTGTTGTGTTCATCTGGTTTAAGCTTGTGGATCATCTATATTATTTAACTCAAGGAGAAATCAACACTAGGTAAACACAACTAAGCTTGCAGTTTTATTGCTTTAATATGGTGTATATTCAGAATGTCTTGAGGTCAGAAACATGAAAAAATATTCCGTTTAGTCCAGATTTAAAAAAATGACTTAGCTACATGCCATGATAGATTCTCTTTGTTGTCATATCTATATGCATTCCATTTCCATTAAAAGTTACTGTTGTTTTTTAAAAGGAAAACTTTCAAGTAATTTACACGTTCAAACTGATAATAAACTTTTTGGTAATTAAAGTTTGGGCCATGAATTGAACTGTATGATAACATGTGGCCTTATAAAAAGCATTGGAGGTGTAATAGGCTATTAACTAGTTTGCAAAATTTTCCCATGTGGTGATTTGTTAATCGTGGGACAAATTGTTAACATATGCAAATGTAGGATTTCATTTTGCAAATATTGCGAATATCATATTTGAAAGTGAAATAATTGTGAAAAAGAGATACGATGAAACATATAGGCAAACTAGGACTACCAAGTGGGAACTTTCAAAAAAGTAAAAAAGCTGTGACTTGACATGGTAAAGAACTAATCCGCCACTAACTTAAATTGGAAGTATACTGTTATTTTGAGAAATGAAAGTTTTAAATACGGTTAAGCAAATGCTTAGTTTCGATAATTTTTTATTCATAATACTTGTTTAAATCTGTAATGTGATATTCAGTATAGACAGAGTCGATCCATGAATAAAGTTTGACAAAAAGCCATCATTTCTTTTTATATAATTATTTCAGCTTTCATATGAAATCTAATACAATTAGGCAAATCAATAGGGACGAGAAGACTTCGATTAGCCATAAATTAATAAGTATGATTCGTGATCTGCTTATTGGGTAAAAAAAAAATTAACTTGAGAAAATTAATTTGTTCTAAAGTATATCCTGCAGGTTACTTGGTACAAAGTTGTATTAAGTAATACCCATCGGGTGACTCAATACAATGTTTGGGTAAACAATCAAAGCGTGACTTTAATTAAACGACAAAATATAACAACTATATTCAATAAGTTATAACGCGACAGTAAAGCAGATGTACTTAGCACAGGATTCAAGGGTGCCTAGTGCCTTCCCGCGAGTCAATCGAGATCTTCACTCAGATTCAATGACGCAAACCATTAACGAGTCATAGTTGTTCTAAAGGTACACCAACTGGTGACTTGACACACCTTTGAACTTATCAAGTGGCGACTCCGAATCTCATAACTTTTGTACCTTTTAAAATACCAGTCAGAACCTTTAAATTAAATGCTTCTTTAAATTTTTAAGGGGCGTGACAGCTATTGTGTTAGAAATTGCTCGACTACCAACTACCGTTCTACTCTAATCCTTGACCTTCACGCATTCTTATCTAGGGTCATGTCCTCGATAATATGGAGGTGAGTCATGTCCTGTCTAATCACCACACCCCAATTATTCTTCGGTCTACCTCTACCTCTCCATAGACCCAACACAGGCAACCCCTCGCACCTCCTCATTGGAGCATTGGTGCTCCTTTTATTCACATGTTCGACCTATTGCAGCCGCGTTTCTCGCATCTTGACCACAACTTAGGCCAGTCCTACCTTATAGCGTATGACCTTATTCTTAATCCTATCCATCCTAGTATTCCACACATCCTAAGCATCATCATCTCTGCTACGCTCATCTTCTGAATGTGTGTGTTCTTGATTGGCCAATACTCCACCCCATACAACGTAGCTTGTCTAACAGCCGCTTTATAGAACTTAACTTTAAGTATATGTGGCACCCTCTTATCGCATAGGACACCAGAAGTAGAGCTTCCATTTCATCTAACTCGCTCATATACGATGAGTGACATCCTCGTCAATTTCTCCATTTTCTTGGAGTATTGACCGTAGATACTTGTAGCTACCCTTCTTGGGAATGACTTGTGTATCAAGCATCACTTCCACATTAGACTCATGAGATAAACCATTAAACTTGCACTCCATGTACTCTATTTTTTGCTCAGCCTAAAACCTTTAGACTCGAGAGTCTGTCTCCAAAACTCCAGCTTATGATTAACTCCGCCACGAGACTCATCAACCAAAACTATATCATCTGCGAATAACATACACAAAGGTAACTCCCTTTTAATATTCTGCGTTAATTTATCTATCACCAGAGCAAATAAAAACGGGCTAAAAGTTGATCCCTGATGCAACCCCATTTCGACTAGGAAGTGTTCTGAATCTCCTCTGACTGTTCCCACTCGGGTCTTGACTCCATCATACATATCCTTAACTGCTCTAATGTAAGCTACATGTATGCTTTTAGATTCTAAGGATCACCACAATACCTCCCTTAGGACTTTGTCATAAGTTCTTTCAAGATCAATTAACATCATATGCAAGTCTATTTTATTTTTCCTATACTGCTCAATCGACCTCCTCAGAAGATGGATGGATTCTATGGTCGATCGCCCGGGCATGAATCCGAATTGGTTTTTGGAAATAGTTACATCCCTCCTCATACTCTTCTCTACCACCATCTCCCAAACTTTCATTATACGGCTTAGAAGTTGTATGCCTCTATAGTTGTTGCAACTTTGAATATGACCCTTGTTATTATACAACGCTACCATGGTACTACATGGAAATTTTGACGGTCTGAAGGATGACATTGAACAATCCATTTAGCCACTCCATACTTGCTCTGCCTACGCATTTCCAAAATTCTACTGGAATCTCGTCAGGCCCGGTCTCTCTTCCCTCTCTCATCTTATGAATCGCCTCCTTAACCTTTTTAAAATCTATACAGCTACAATATCCGAAATATTGGCGGTTCGCAAAGTGCTCTAAATGATCCAAGACAATATCCATGTCTCCCTCTTCAGTCAAGAGTTAAAGAAAGTACGCTCGCCATCTCTGCTTAATGTGAGCCTCTTTCACCAATAATGTGTCATCCTCATCTTTAATGTACTTCAATTGGTCAAGATCGCGCGACTGCCTCTCCCTCGCCGTGGCAAGCCTATATAGCTTTTTTCCCCACTTTTCTCTATTATCTCTTTATACAAGCATTCAAAAGTTGTTGTTTTAGCTTCCATAACCGCTAAGCAATCACCTAAAAATAAACCGCAAGAACTTTCTCTTGTTATTAAGCATTTTGTTTTGTTTTGCACAATACTAGCAAAGATTGAGAATTTTTCTGTTGTTTTCTTCTCTTTATATTTTCCCAATTTTTATTCTTGTTTTCTTTTTTTTCCTATATTTTAAACCCCTTGTCAATGAACTTGTTTAACAAAATTCACCTTATTTTTGCATAATTTGTTCTACTGAAAAGCTATCCAAATTTTTCATCTCTCAACTCTATAAGTTCAAGTTTTTAAATTAAAAGTTCTCTAAAGATTAGGGGTTCAGAAGATGATATTTAAGAATAAAATAGTTAAGGCTTGTAATGTGGATGCCAACAAAAAATTCTACAGGTTCAAAAGGGTTCACTATGATTAATTATAAGAGGGTAGGCTAATCAATTAATATGTTATCAACAGGATTTCACTTTCCAACACTTGGGGCAAGTTATTGAGCATGGAACACAAACTAATTTCCTCACACCACACATACAACTAGTGTACTCAAGATGCTTCTATTACAACTCTTGGTTTAAAGCATAAACAGTGCAGAAATAAAATAGAACATTTAAATACATTGGTTCAGATAAGAACCAATTTATTGAACTTAGGAGTCTCGAGAAAGGTCATCCAAATTTTATGGGTGATGCCGGGCAATCCGTCACGAGACCCTTCACTCGGAGTCAAGCCAAGAAGGTCCAAGAGGTGCATTTATACTTGGAGAGGAAAGGACTTGAAGATGGAAGCGATTGGAAGTCGTTCCAGATGATCAAGGCTCAGGCGCCCCACCTAGAAGGTCCAGGCGCCCCGCCCAAGAAGCACTGGGGCCAGGCACTCCACCCAAGGAGCAGGCGCTCCGCCTAGCCCACCCCACTGGTTAAAATTGCAGGCACTCCGCCCAGATTGCTGAAGGGCGAGAATTTAGTTATGCTTTTACCGTTTTGACTCTGTGTGGTCTATTTAATTAAAGCCTAACATGTGGGCATTTTAGACCTTTTACTTAAAGCTTGGAAAACCTTATAAATAGCCTAGCTTAGTCTATTTTCATTACTTAGCTTATTTTGATGAATGATGAAACTTGAGCAATGCTCTTTGTGTTGAATGAAAACCTTAGTTTGGGACTTGAAATCTTCTAGTGGATGCTAGTTGACCTTCGACCCCTCCCCGATCATTAAACTTGCGGGTTCCTCGTGTGATTTGAGGGTAGTTGCTTAGTGAAGGTGTTCCTTGACAATCACCCGAGGTGTATCGAAACAAGCTCTTCGGTGCTACTTGGGTCATTCGTTAGAGCCACGTCTCGCTTTTATCTTTACTTTATCGCTTTCGTGTTTTCCCTGCATTAGTTTGGTATCAGAGCAAGGCTCGGGTTTTGTTTCTACAAACCCTCGACCCTTGGTTCATCGTGCCTAGTAACTTTTCTTGTTAGTTTCTTGTGTTTGAAGTTATTAGAAAGAAGAAAAAAACAAAAAAAATTGAAAAAGTTGAAAATCCAAAAATTTGACATAACTTTTTGATATGCTTGATTCATGTTATGGGTGTTATTGGATGATCCTTGTTGAAAACCCGTTGTTTGGGTACCTAAATCTCATGGTTTTGATTGGTATTACGAAATTTGAAGATTTGAAAACCCCAATTTCTTAAACCCTTGTTCTTGATGTTCTTGGTTGATTCTTGGGTTGATTAGCTGTTTGATTATGGATTTAATATCGGGGTTTGATCTAGACTGAAAAACGAACAATTTGATACCAATTTTGTGAGATTTAGAGTTGTATAACATCAAAAGTGAAGAATCAAAACTCAATTTGAAACCCTTTTGAAAAACCCACTTTGAATCTTTGATTGATGATTGTGCTTTGATTGTTGGGTGTTTGGATGTGAAAATCATTGGGGTTTGAAGAGAATAACAATATACAACTTTGGGTACCTTGGAATTGTACAAAACATGGTGAAATCGATCCAAAATTTGGGTTGAAATTGAAGAAAAACATTGTTCGAAGAACAGAGGCCCGACATTCAAGCGCTCTGCCCAACCCTTGGGCGCTCTGCCTGGCCTTCCCCACTGGTAGTTTTGGAGGCGCTCCGCCTTGCTTGAGGCGCCCCGCCCTAGGCGCTCCGCCTGGTTCACTGAAGGTTAGTTTGGTTAGTTATTCCTAGGATCTCTTGTTTCTTTTGCTTGCATAGTATCTAACTAGTACTTCTCTAAGTAACTTTCCTACGTAATTGGTACTAGTCCTTGAAGCTTTTAGGTAATTCGTGCCTAGTTTGGAGAGTAGAACTCCAAAAAGATTCGTAGATCTTTTTGACTCAAGTCCTCACTTTAAAGAGCTTATCGTACATTGAGTCACATAAACTCCACTCACCCTGGAGTACACTTGACTTGTAGATTGAGTGATTGAGTTGAGGATTGTTGTTCAACTACGTGAAGCTTTTAGATTCAAGTCGAGTGAAATATCCACCACCACTATACGAGTGAACCGAGTGAAACACAAGTGAAGGTGTATGTGAGGTGATTTCACTAACGTTTGTTCTTTTTGTAGGTGAAATGGCTACCAAAGGAGATGATTCCGTTAAGAATGCCTTGGCTACCATCATGGCCAAGTTGGAGGACATAACCTTGAGGCTTGAGACCGTTGAAAGGAGGACCCCAAGCGTCCAAGTTGAGAAAGGGACCTCGAGTGTCCAAGTTGAGAAAGGGACCCCGATTGTCCAAGTTGAAGCCGATAAAGGCACAAGTAGTTCAACCTTTACCCCTGAACAAGTTGTTGAATTGCTTAATCAACAACGGGTAAAGGAAAATCGTGAAAGAAATGAACAAGTGTTGGGCAATCCCCAACGAGTGGGCATTACCCACCTATTGGGCAACCCTCACCTTTTGGGCAATCCCCAAAGGAATGTTATATTCCAAGACCCATTCGAAATGTTCTACCTCTTGAGCAAGTTGAAGAAGCTCAAGAAGGGGAGGAGGAAGAGTACGGTGGTAGTGACTATGGGGCTCCTAATCTGAATGGGAGAGCCATGAATTGGGGTCGTAATGTGGATAGGGGTAGAGGCCGAGGTCGAGGGCCACCCATGGGGTATGTTGGAGGGAATGCAAGGAGGGATTATGGTGGTTATGGAGACAACTTTGGAGGCCAACCGGAGCCTTACCAAGGGGGTCGTGATAACAACAATCTCAATAGTATGAAGCTTACTATTCCTTCCTTCAAAGGGAGTAGTGACCCGGTTGAGTACATTGATTAGAAGTTGTCCATGGAGAGAGTGTTTGACACCAATGACATGACCGAGGAGAAGAAAGCCAAATATGCTATATCTTCCTTTGAATCCTTTGCTTCTACTTAGTGGGAATCGGTCAAGAGGAATAGAAGGAGAAATGCTATGGCCATCAATGTGACTTTGGGTGAATTGATATGTGTAATGGATGAGAAGTATTTGACTCAACAATATCGTCAAGACCAATTCAAATGCTTCTATGAGTTGCAGCAAGGTTACAAGACGGTTGGGGAGTACTTCAATGAGTTTGAGCAAATCCGGATGACCTTAGATTTGGATGCGGATAAAGAAGAACCGGCCGTGATTCGATTTAGAAGTGGTTTGAACCGAGAGATAGCCTCTCAATTGAAGTTTCATAAGTATGATGACCACTATGAACTATACAATACCGCGGTTGAAGCCGAGAAATAGCTCAAGGAAGAGAAATCCACTCGTTACAAGAGTAGCACTCCTACTCCCATGAGTAAACCAAAAGAGTGGAAGCCTCCAAATGCAAGATTTCCAAGTGCAAGTGGTGCAAGTGGTAGCAAAGATTTGAAGAAGCCATATGAGAAGTCTACACCACATGTGGGAGGTAATTCTAAAACTCACTTGAACAATCCTACTTCTACTTCTACTCAATGCTATAAGTGTAAAGGGTATGGTCACATTGCCAAAGATTGTCCTACTCAAAAGACCATGGTTGTGGTAGGTGAATTGGTGTATGAACAAGATAGTGAACCGGAGGATGAGGGAGTAGAGAGGGATGAAGAGGTTGATGTGGAGGAGGATACGGTTGAGGATGATGATCCTCATGCATTCCTTGTTGTGAGAAGGAGTCTTGGTGCTATGTTTGTGGAGGATAGTGAGACCTTGCAAAGAGAAAACCTCTTCCATGCACGATGCCGAGTCATGGGTATTGTTTGTTCCATGATTATTGACTCGGGAAGTTGTGCCAATGTTGTTTGTCAAATACTAGTTTCCTAATTGAAATTACCCACTTTAAAACATCCCAATCCTTATCGTTTGCAATGGCTTAGTGAGTGTGGAGAACTAAAGGTGGTGAAGCAAGTAATGATTAAGTTCAAAATGGGGAACTATGTGGATGAACACATGTTTGATGTGGTACCTATGCAAGCTTGCCATCTCTTGTTTGGTAGGCCTTGGCAATTTGATCGACGTGTGATTCATGATGCTCGTGTCAACACTTATACGGTCAAGCATGAAGGGAAAAAGTTTCTGCTCAAACCCTTGTCGCCCAAGCAAGTAAGTGAAGACTATATGCGCATGAGGGAATTAAGGGAAGCAGCAAAGGCTAAGTCGGTTGTTGAGACTAGTCCTTTGGCCGAGAGCTTGGTGGTGACTCCACCATCTTCTACCGGTAGCATTTGTGCCATGATGCAACCGGGTGAGATTTTAAAAGGGAATGATGGCAACAAACTACTCATTTGCCTAGTGCACAAAGTTATGATTCTTACTTCCGAATTTGATTATTCTTCTAACCCTTTGCCTAGTGCTCTTGAAAGTGTTTCGAAGGTTTTTGGGGACATGTTCCCGGATGAGATGCCAAATGGTTTACCTCCCTTGAGGGGTGTTGAACATCAAATTGATTTTGTCCCGGGATCCCAAATCCCAAAATAGCCGGCCTATAGGAGCAACAAAGCAGTTGCAAAGGCAAGTGGATGAATTGCTTACCAAAGACTTCGTGAGAGAGAGCTTGAGTCCGTGTGCCGTGCCCGTCATTCTTGTCCCAAAGAAAAATGGCACATGGAGGATGTGTGTGGATTGCCGAGCAGTCAACAAGATCACGGTAAAGTATCGACATCCCATACCTCGTTTAGATGATATGCTTGATGAGCTAAGTGGTTCTAGCATCTTTTCAGAGATAGACCTTAGGTCCGGTTACCATCAAATCCGGATGAAACCCGGGGATGAATGGAAAACCGCATTCAAGATCAAGTTTGGTCTATATGAATGGTTGGTGATGCCCTTTGGCCTCTCCAACACACCTAGTACCTTTATGAGGCTAATGAATCATGTGTTGAAGCCATTCATCAACAAATTAGTGCTCGTCTACTTTGATGACATTTTGATATATAGCAAGTCATTAGACGACCATGTGAATCATTTAAGGCAAGTGCTTGAAGTGTTGAGAGCCGAAAAGCTCTATGCTAATTTTAAGAAATGTGCCTTTGGTGTTGAAAGGGTAGTGTTTCTTGGATTTTTTGTGAGTGCCCAAGGAGTAGAAGTGGATGAGTCCAAGGTAGAGGCCATTCGTGATTGGCCTACTCCTACTACCGTGACTCAAGTGAGGAGCTTTCATGGTCTTGCTAGTTTTTATAGACGATTTGTGAAAGACTTTAGCTCCATTGCCGCTCCACTCACCGAATTGGTGAAGAAAGACAAACCTTTTGTGTGGGGAGAGCCTCAAGAGAAGGCCTTCCAAGAACTGAAAAGTAGGTTGAGTACCGCCCCTCTATTGCAATTGCCCGACTTCAGAAAGGCATTTGAAGTTGAATGTGATGCCTCGGGGTGGGAATTGGTGGTGTTTTAATGCAAGATGGAAAACCCATAGCCTACTTTAGTGAAAAATTGAAAAGTGCCTCCTTGAACTACTCTACATATGACAAGGAGTTGTATGCCCTAGTGAGAGCTCTTGCTCATCTGCAACATTACCTTTGCCCTAGAGAATTTGTGATTAAGAGTGATCATGAGTCACTCAAACATCTTAGGGGCCAAGAGAAATTGAACAAGAGGCATGCCAAATGGGTAGAGTTCATTGAGTCTTTTACCTATGTCATTCAATATAAAAAAGGGAAAGACAATGTTGTGGCGGATGCACTTTCTAGGAAGTTTGCTCTTGCCACAACTCTTGCCTCCAAGCTCATGGGCTTTGATAGTATCAAGTTGATGTATGCTCATGACCCTAAGCTAAAGAGCATTCATGAAGCTCTTGAGAAAGGAGAAAGAGTTGAGAAGTACCAATGGGTTACTGGCTATATCTTTAAAAATGGTAGAGTTTGCATACCCGAGTCCTCATGGAGAGAATTGCTTGTGTAAGAAGCACATTGTGGAGGACTCATGGGTCACTTTGGTAGGGATAAAACCTTGGCCATTCTTATGGAGCAATTCCATTGGCCTAAAATGGGGACGCAAGTTGAGAGACTTTGCAATTCTTGCCTTGAGTGCAAGTATGCTAAGTCCAAATCGAACCCCCATGGTTTGTATACCCCTCTCCCTGTACCTACTAGCCCGTGGATGGATATATCTATGGATTTTGTTATGGGATTACCACGTACTGGGGGGGACATGATAGCATTTATGTTGTCGTAGATAGATTCTCCAAGATGGCTCACTTCATTCCATGTAAAAAAGTGTGATGATGCACAACATGTTGCTTCTTTGTTCATTGAAAATGTGTTAAAGTTGCATGGTGTGCCTCAAACCATTGTAAGTGATAGGGACACTAAGTTCCTTAGCCATTTTTGGAGGAGTTTGTGGGGTGCCCTTGGCACCAAGCTATTGTTCTCTACGTCCCACCACCCTCAAATCGATGGGCAAACCAAGGTGGTGAATCGAACTTTGGGTGCTCTTCTTAGAGCTATGACCCTAGGTAAGGGAGGGACTTGGATTGACAAGTTGCCTCTTATGGAGTTTGCATACAACCGCACTTTGCATAGAATGATTGGCATGACTCCATTCGAGTGTGTTTATGGTTTTAACCCCTTGATTCCCCTTGATCTAACCAGTTTGCCAAGGGAAATGGTTGGTAATTTTGAAGATAAAACCCGAGCCAAGGCTTTGGTTGAACTACATGCTAAGGCAAAGAAGAACTTGGAGGAAGCTTATGAAAAGGTGGCCTCCAAGAAAAACAAGGGACGAAAGAAGGTGGAACTCAAGAAGTGCGACTATGTGTGGGTACACTTCCGCAAAGAAAGGTTTCCAAACCTTAGGAAAGGGAAGTTGGCACCTCGAGGAGATGGACCCTTCCAAGTGCTTTCAAAGATCAACAACAACGCTTATGTGGTCGACTTGCCAAGTGAGTATAATGTCTCTAACACTTTTAATATTTCTGACTTAACTCTCTCTTGATGTAGGAGATGATAGAGCCGAGGGTGATGTTGCTTGGATTTCGAGGACAAAATCTTCCCAAGAAGGGGAGGATGATGCCGGGCAATCCGTCACGAGACCTTTCATTCGGAGTCAAGCCAAGAAGGTCCAAGAGGTGCATTTATACTTAGAGAGGAAAAGACTTGAAGATAGAAGCTATTGGAAGCCGTTTCGGATGATCAAGGCTCGGGCGCCCCGCCTAGAAGGTCCAGGTGCCCCGCCTGAGGTCTAGGCGCCCCGCCCAAGAAGCACAGGGGCCGGCACTCCGCCTAGCCCACCCCACTGGTCAAAATTGCAGGCGCTCCGCCTAAAAATGGGGCGCTCTGCCCGGATTGCTGAAGGGCGAGAATTTAGTTATGTTTTTACCGTTTTGACCCTGTGTGGTTTATTTAATTAAAGCCTAATATGTGGGCATTTTAGACCTTTTACTTAAAGCTTGGAAAACCTTATAAATAGCCTAGCTTAGTCTATTTTCATTACTTAGCTTATTTTGATGAATGATGAAACTTGAGCAATGCTCTTTGTGTTGAATGAAAACCTTAGTTTGGGACTTGAATTCTTCTAGTGGATGCTAATTGACCTTCGACCCCTCCCCGATTATTCTACTTGTGGGTTCCTCGTGTGACTCGAGGGTAGTTGCTTAGTGTAGGTGTTCCTTGACAATCACCCGAGGTGTATCGAAACAAGTTCTTCGGTGCTACTTATAAAGCATAAAACTACACTGATAATATTATGTGGTAGCATAAAAGCACATCAAAAAATAACTATACTGACACGACCCCAGTTTCTAGCTAGGACGTGCGGGCAACCGACTACCTCCCTTAGACCAGTCAGGTGAACCCTATCGACTGAATTGATATAAACAACGTAGAATTATTTTGAAAAAAATGAATCTAACTTCCACAACAAAAGATAAGTCACAAGGGCAGACATATATAAGATAGACATATATACAAGCTGCCTGAATAATACAGCTAACTTACCCAAAATACATAGGTCTAGAGGTTTCCAGATTAAATATCTATGAGGTCCAAAAATTTATACATCTCTTGAACGGAGCAAAAAAAAATAAGATACAACTATAAAAGCTATAGCTGGTAGCCTCAAAGAACAAGCTGGCTCACCACAAATAGCTGAACACGTCTTGCTCCTCACTCACGCTGCGTGCTGGTTCCTAGACCGGAATCTACCGAAATGAAAAGACAACAGAAGAAACAGATAGGGAGTGAGTCATAAGGACTCAGTAAGCGAGAAATAGCTAACTAACCCGAACGATAAGCAAGCTAGCTAGGGAAAGATAACCAAACAAAAAATAACAAATAAGTAATGCATAGGTAATCAGAGCAATAGTCATGTACAACAAGTCAACACACATAATGTCATGAAATGAAATGAAATATGATGCAATAGGGTCATGTATGTGACACGACCCGGAATCCGACTAGGCCGTGCGGGCACCCGACATCCTCCCCTAGACCCGTCGGGCGAACCCTTACCAATTAAATTAGGAAAATAGATATAATTCAATTCATAAATAAGAACAGGACCTTAAAAAAAACACAGACATACTGATACCTCTAAGCTGTACAAAAGAAATTACAGCTGACTACCCAACATACTAGGTTTAGGCTATCCAGACTAGACATCTAAGAGTACAAAAGAAGATAGATACCTCCTGAAGGGAGCAAAATGCAGCTGAAATAATAACCAATAAACTGGTGGCCATCCAGAATAAAAGCTGGCTCACCCTGACAGCAGAAGTCGTCTTACTCCTTCACAACGTGGCGAACTCAATCCTGGAGCGAACCTGTCGAAACGAAATAGATAGACAAGAAAAAAAAACAAACAAGGGTGAGTCAAAAGGACTCAATAAATGGGACAGACTAGCCACCTCAAAGAATAGGATGGCTAGCCAGGGAGAAAAGAAACAGATAAACCAAAATCTTATTTAAATTATGAAAAGGCAGAGCCAGATAATAACTAGAAACACGTATGGAATCACAAACTCATCAACAACCAGGAACGTAAGATAGCCAAAACATATAGGTATCCCGAACACATCAAAAATCAGAAATACATCCTGTTGCGGCGTGCAACCCGATCCATATATTCATACTGTCGCGGCGTGCAACCCGATCCATATATTTATACCGCTACGACGTGCAACCCGATCCATATATTTATACCGTTGCGGCGTGCAACTCGATCCATATATTTATACCGCTACGACGTGCAACCCGATCCATATATTTATACCGTTGCAGCGTGCAACCCGATCCATATATTTATACCATTGCGGCGTGCAACTCGATTCCCGCAACTCAGAATACGAGCCAGAAATATATAGGCAAACTGAGATATGTCCACGACATAGTATACATACCGCATACATAAAACACAACACAATATACATAATAGTCAGTATGCGGTGCAATGAGATGGAATGAATGTGGTACGATGCAATGCAGTCACATATGCCTGATACCTATCTCCGGCGCGGGACTTTCATCGTCTACCAGGAGATATATGTAATAATGACCCTTCACCGGCTCGGGACTCTCATCGATTACCGGGAAGTATATGCAATAATGACCCTTCACCGGCGCGGGACTCTCATCGTCAACCGGGAAGTATATGCAATGATGACCCTTCACCGGTGCGGGACTCTCATCGCCAACCAGGAAGTATATGCAATAATGAACCTTCACCGGCTCGGGACTCTCATCGATTACCGGGAAGTATATGCAATGCTCAAAACCAAAGTGCAATGCTCGTATGCTCAATGCAATACCAACAACAGGGCATAACATATAATATACAATGTAAATTCAAAGCTAAGGCGTAATGAGTACGCCTATCGGCAGCTACACACGCAAGGAATACGTGGTAGAATATCCACAAGGCCAAGTGCCTCAAAAGAAATGGATATAAACACTTACCTCTTCCAAAAGTTGGCATTGCTAATCAACAACCGCTTTATCCTTTGGTTTCATTGCCAAACGATCCCACTCTATTCAATAAGCAGAAAAATATATCAAATTAGGCTAAAGACTTCATTCCCCACATCTTAGGGTAATCCGGTTAGGAACCTGATACCCTATTCGCATGCGCAATACGCAGGCCAGGCCTATGTACAGGGTTTATGGTCACATAACCAAACCCCAAATAAATTATATTTATATGTTGCTCATAACTCACTGAGTACGAATATATTATCAATTCCATTATCGGGGTCCATTTTACCCTTTAAACTATTAATTGAACTTATTAAAACGATGTCTAATATTCCAAGTTTTACCGTTAAAACATATTCAAACACACGTAATAAACTCGAATAATGCATTAAGATCATTACCTGAATGTTTCGGGGTAAAAATTCTACTTTTCTCCGGTCCCTTTTCTCATTTTCTGGTATTTTTCTGATAATTTTCTCCGTCTCACGTTTCTGTTTCATTTTGTGTTGCTTTCTGTTCTAGCTTTGGACGAAGCTAAAGGATATGTATATCCCTTAGCACCACCGCATATGTCACTTCCTTTTCTTTCTTTTTTTTTTTGTCTTTTCTTGTTTTGTCTTTTCTTTTTCTTTTTTTTTTATTTTCTTTTCGCGACGAAAATTAAAACGGAACCCTACGATATTCGAAATAATTCCAAATTTTGCATACAAGTTATACAAAATATATGTAACATACTCGCGAAGGCGGATCTCAAATCGGACTCCCGAAACTCATGATGCGAATTTAAATGAAAAAAGTCAAATTATTTAACTTTCGGCATTTTAGCGGAAACTAGCTGAACCACATCGAAATTCACTTTCAAAAAATCACAAAAGTCACAAATAATCATACGAACCTAACGACGCTTTCGGATTTCGAATCGGAGTTCATTCGCCCAAAACCGAGCTCGAAAATCTCTTTTTAATATTTATCGATAATAAAAACTGAAAGCTTCTTCCGATGCGTACCAAACGAGGTCTGATTTAGCTCAAATTTTACAGAGAGGTCCTAATGGACATTATGAATATTTTAAAATTATCGGTACGCCAATCGAAATTCTAACTTCTGAAACGACTAACCGAAGTCGTTTTATTCTCCTCCACTTAAACTCTCGTTCGTCCTCGAACGAGCCTAAGTCTAAAGCAAGATTCACGCAGATAACAAGAGAACTTTGCACGACCTTTATGAGCTACTCCACGGGCATTATTTCCTGATTACAGGATCAGAATTATAACACGCATATCGAACTATCTGATAAAATATAGCTGGATAATATCATAACGCCATTGCCCAGCTTATTCTGACTACACTGATCCTTCCTCGACTACGAGAAGAGAGTTTTATATTTTTGAAGCAAAGATACACGGAACTCTGGATGGATTAACATGATTCTGCCGGTGAATCACCTCGTCGATATACTTTTTGATATAGAACAAGTCGATGAAACAAAGAATTAGGTTACGCTTCAGCAACGCCTTAGAGATTTAATATTAGCATTCAGTATTGCAAAAAGACTCCTCCACTTAGAGCATTAACTCATACAGTTAACTTGAATAGAAATAGCCACCCTCGCAAAGTCTACCGGACTAAGAAAGACATAGCTAAAACCAAAATGCGGCTCAGACCTGAGCTACTAAATTACCCTCTCGAGTTTCCAAACGACTGCAACTCCCGAGTTCACCACTCCATATCTTTGTCGTAAGCACCACCGCCTGATGGATCAAATCAGAGGTCAAATGATGCCCCTCATTACCTTTAGTAGTCCTAAACACAACAATGCGCTTACCCAGCTACCTTGACACGCACTCTGTCTCAATACAGGGAATACCACAAACGGCTACTAACCGCCCAAGCTCACTAGTACCGGATTTAAAAAAATGGCAATAGACTGAGGATAGGAATAATTAGAGCTTTAGGAATTTCATCTTCTTATTTACTTGGCTACCTGAGCTAGACTACTTACGAGTCAAGCTAGCCAAAAAATCGCAATTGAAGAAATAGATATTAAATGAGCTCTATGGAACAACTCCCATGCCAATTTAACCTCCCAATAAAAAGAAAACTCTGACAATTTACTAGAAAACCCTTTTATAATCCAGATATGCTCATGAGATAACATGACTTTACTAGCGTTTCGAACCAAGAGGAGACACGTAGATTGAATATTACTTACTAATCACTTTGCACCGGAAGAAAACGATAACACTTTCTGATGGTGATGAATTAGGATCCCATTATCCTATCAACATTGAATTTCGAGGAGAGAGGTAAACTAAATTGACATAATAACATAAGGTTGCGTAACAAGATGCCAAGAAGACAATACTGACACTCACTTCTAAATCTCTCACATTTAAACCAGATCAACTAGGAAGATCTCAGAAACGCCAGGAATAAATCATACAAGAAGCTCGCCCCTCTACCGCAATCGATTCTTAATAGAAACAATTTCCAATGAAACCATGGTTAGATAAACGAAGTCCAGACCGATCAGAAGAATCAAATCTTACTCACATATAATGGACCGATTCTTAATTGAATACCTCAGCATCCTGCCAGACTGGCAGTTCATTAAACTGCCTCTGCAGCTGAGCTGAGCCACTACCCTGCACCTTCTGAAGAACCACTGCCACCACGCTCTCGACCTCTACTAGATGGTGGCATTTCTCTTGCTGATTGAGATCTAAATGAAATCCCCTGCGACTGTCCAGGTGCCTAATGACGAGAGAAAAGACGACTACCTACTTGTCGGAGTAATGAAAAACTCATCAAAGGATAACCAGACTCACGATAATGATAACAGGAAAACTCCTCAAAGGATAATCAGACTCACGACAGTGATAACACCTTTTCATTGAAAATGGAAGCTGGACAGACTGTTAATAGCTATAAAGAAAAGACTGATTCTGATCTTGACGAGCTACTGGCGCACTCTAAGAATCACGTAACACAAGCTGAGATAACCTGAAAGGTGACCTCCCAAAATAATCAGAACTCTTACCTCCAAATGAGGTACCATGGTTACCCACTAGGGCCACGGGATCTCTTACTTTCCCGCTCTAACTTATGGTATGCCTCGAACCTTCGGGCAATATCAACAACAACATCAAATGAAATCCTGACCTCAATCTCTTGAGCCATCTGGGATCTCAAGGAAAAAAAAAGGTTATCAATAAATCTTTGAATCTCTCGAAAGGCTCATGAACTAGTTCTAATGCATATTCCGCCATTTTATAGAATTCAATCTCATATTCTGAAACACAAACGGGCTATCCGACAGGCTACCCTGTCCAATCCACTCAAACTGGCAACACTTTTCATCTCGTTCACTACTCGAAAGGAACTTTTCCACGAATCTAGAAGAAAAATCGAACAAAGTTAGCTAATAAGAGAGCAGTCCACCAATCCAGGGCTGGACCCCTGAAACTGGAAAGCAGAATAATCAACACCATATCGCTCGATATAATCAAGAACCTGAAGGGTACGCTGACATCATTTTATTCTAAAAAAAACTTACACAGGGATTATCTAATGCATTGCTTGGGAATATTGGAAAGTTCAACAGCGTAAAATAATGCAACCTCTTTGGGCACTCGTACCGAACTGTTACATCGGCTGGCTAACCAGCCAGAATAATTAGTGGCGCAACACATGCTGCCTGTAGAACATATTTTACTGGGGCAACATCAAGAACTGGAACAAGAGCTCTCTAAGTCCGAACATCTGCATCTGCGGTAGCCTGATAAGCTGCCTAGCGAATAATAGACTCTTGCGGTATCTGCGTCGCCAAGATTCTCGTAAAAGCATTGTAGAGAGCCAAGGGAACCACAAGGCCCTGCTCCCTTGCCCATCGCAAGCTCGTACAGCTGGGACCTCCGTAATTAGATCATCAACACGATTAAAAACTCTCGGGGCTTCGTCAGTACTAGCCCCAGGCTAGACTGCTTCGTCTTGAACTCATACCGTTTGCTGATTTGTCGCACGAGGGTTCGCAATTACCACGAAGGAATTAACGAAATTATGAAAATACTTTTGAATCCTAGACCGACGCACGATCAGAAATAAAGGAAGTGAAACTTCCTAAATGCCATCATAGCCTCTCGTAGATAAGTACGGACGTCTACGTACTCGTCAGCGAGACTCTACTAGACACTGTCTTCGTCTGGATAGACTCTAACTGGGCTCTGATACCAACTGACACGACCTGGAATCCGACTAGGCCGTGCGGGCACCCGACATCCTCTCCTAGACCCGTCGGGCGAACCCTTACCAATTAAATTAGGAAAATAGATATAATTCAATTCATAAATAAGAACAGGACCTTAAAAAAAACACAGACATACTGATACCTCTAAGCTGTACAAAAGAAATTACAGCTGACTACCCAACATACTAGGTTTAGGCTATCCAGACTAGACATCTAAGAGTACAAAAGAAGATAGATACCTCCTGAAGGGAGCAAAATGCAGCTGAAATAATAACCAATAAACTGGTGGCCATCCAGAATAAAAGCTGGCTCACCCTGACAGCAGAAGTCGTCTTACTCCTTCACAACGTGGCGAACTCAATCCTGGAGCGAACCTGCCGAAACGAAATAGATAGACAAGAAAAAAAAAACAAACAAGGGTGAGTCAAAAGGACTCAATAAATGGGACAGACTAGCCACCTCAAAGAATAGGATGGCTAGCCAGGGAGAAAAGAAACAGATAAACCAAAATCTTATTTAAATTATGAAAAGGCAGAGCCAGATAATAACTAGAAACACGTATGGAATCACAAACTCATCAACAACCAGGAACGTAAGATAGCCAAAACATATAGGTATCCCGAACACATCAACAATCAGAAATACATCCTGTTGCGGCGTGCAACCCGATCCATATATTCGTACTGTCGCGGCGTGCAACCCGATCCATATATTTATACCGCTACGACGTGCAACCCGATCCATATATTTATACCGTTGCGGCGTGCAACTCGATCCATATATTTATACCGCTACGACGTGCAACCCGATCCATATATTTATACCGTTGCAGCGTGCAACCCGATCCATATATTTATACCATTGCGGCGTGCAACTCGATTCCCGCAACTCAGAATACGAGCCAGAAATATATAGGCAAACTGAGATATGTCCACGACATAGTATACATACCGCATACATAAAACACAACACAATATACATAATAGTCAGTATGCGGTGCAATGAGATGGAATGAATGTGGTACGATGCAATGCAGTCACATATGCCTGATACCTATCTCCGGCGCGGGACTTTCATCGTCTACCAGGAGATATATGTAATAATGACCCTTCACCGGCTCGGGACTCTCATCGATTACCGGGAAGTATATGCAATAATGACCCTTCACCGGCGCGGGACTCTCATCGTCAACCGGGAAGTATATGCAATGATGACCCTTCACCGGTGCGGGACTCTCATCGCCAACCAGGAAGTATATGCAATAATGAACCTTCACCGGCTCGGGACTCTCATCGATTACCGGGAAGTATATGCAATGCTCAAAACCAAAGTGCAATGCTCGTATGCTCAATGCAATACCAACAACAGGGCATAACATATAATATACAATGTAAATTCAAAGCTAAGGCGTAATGAGTACGCCTATCGGCAGCTACACACGCAAGGAATACGTGGTAGAATATCCACAAGGCCAAGTGCCTCCAAAGAAATGGATATAAACACTTACCTCTTCCAAAAGTTGGCATTGCTAATCAACAACCGCTTTATCCTTTGGTTTCATTGCCAAACGATCCCACTCTATTCAATAAGCAGAAAAATATATCAAATTAGGCTAAAGACTTCATTTCCCACATCTTAGGGTAATCCGGTTAGGAACCTGATACCCTATTCGCATGCGCAATACGCAGGCCAGGCCTATGTACAGGGTTTATGGTCACATAACCAAACCCCAAATAAATTACATTTATATGTTGCTCATAACTCACTGAGTACGAATATATCATCAATTCCATTATCGGGGTCCATTTGACCCTTTAAACTATTAATTGAACTTATTAAAACGATGTCTAATATTCCAAGTTTTACCGTTAAAACATATTCAAACACACGTAATAAACTCGAATAATGCATTAAGATCATTACCTGAATGTTTCGGGGTAAAAATTCTACTTTTCTCCGGTCCCTTTTCTCATTTTCTTGTATTTTTCTGATAATTTTCTCCGTCTCACGTTTCTGTTTCATTTTGTGTTGCTTTCTGTTCTAGCTTTGGACGAAGCTAAGGGATATGTATATCCCTTAGCACCACCGCATATGTCACTTCCTTTACTTTCTTTTTTTTTTTGTCTTTTCTTGTTTTGTCTTTTATTTTTCTTTTTTTTTTATTTTCTTTTCGCGACGAAAATTAAAACGGAACCCTACGATATTCGAAATAATTCCAACTTTTGTATACAAGTTATACATAATATATGTAACATACTCGCGAAGGCGGATCTCAAATCGGACTCCCGAAACTCAAGATGCGAATTTAAATGAAAAAAGTCAAGTTATTTAACTTTCGGCATTTTAGCGGAAACTAGCTGAACCACATCGAAATTCACTTTCAAAAAATCACAAAAGTCACAAATAATCATACGAACCTAACGGCGCTTTCGGATTTCGAGTCGGAGCTCATTCGCCCAAAACCGAGCTCGAAAATCTCTTTTTAATATTTATCGATAATAAAAACTGAAAGCTTCTTCCGATGCCTATCAAACGAGGTCTGATTTAGCTCAAATTTTACAGAGAGGTCCTAATGGACATTATGAATATTTTAAAATTATCGGCACGCCAATCGAAATCCTAACTTCTGAAACGACTAACCGAGGTCGTTTTAGTATGTCTATAATCCCGTCCCGAAGCAGAATACTCATGCGTTCGAGGGAAATACAATCTAATAATCTAATAGAGCAGAATACTCTTACTCCTGGGATGAAATACTCCTGCACCCGATATAATATTAAGCTGAGGCGGAATACTCATGCGCTCAGTATAAGACATAACAACCCATAACTAGAAAAATTAACAAATGAATGTGTTTCAAGGTTGTGGCGTAGTAAGTACACCCTGTCGGAAGCTATTCACGTAAAGAATGCGTGATAAAAATATTCATAAGGCCAAAGACCGTCAAAGAAATGGATATAATCGTTTACCTTAAGTCCTAGATCAAAACAGCTATTGAACGGCTTCTTTTCCAGTCCGATGTCCCTCTGAATAATCTCTTTCTGAGCCAAAGAAATTTATTCGCACTTATAAGTGCCCGAAGAAAGAACATTTAACCTTTAGACGGTGAAATAAGAAATATTACCAAAATATCTCTAGGCCGGGCTTAGCCGAAAACTCATAAATTATACATTTTCAGACACTTTATAGTTCCACGAGTCCAATGATATCATTAGATTTCATATCCGAATTCAATTTCACAAAATTCCCCAATTTTATAAATTTTAGGGTTCTAATCACAATTTTCAATTCAATTTCAAGAAATTCTAGATAAGAATCATGAATTAACACACTTTAATAGATTGGAATCAACACCTATTGAATCTAGATGATTTGGTATCAAGAATTTGGCCTTACACTGTCGTGGAAGGACTAAAATTTGAGTTAGAAAACGAAATGGGCTGAAAAGAGCCCTTTTATACCCCTCTATTAAAAGAACTTACCACTTGAAAATGCTGAAAATTGCACCTGCAGCCGGGATCCCACGATGCTCAGAATGATCCCAAAGTTTGCACACAAGTCATACAAAACTTGTGTAACATGCTCACGAAGGTAAAAGTTGAATCGGATCTCTGGAACCGAAGATGGGTCCCACAGAAAGAGGTGAATTTCTTAACTTTTGGGATTTTAGCGAAAACAATCCGAACGACCTCAGAATTAGCTTTTGAAAGTTCTCACAAATTGCAAATGATCATAAGAAGCTAGCACAACTTTCGGATTTTAAATCGGAGCTCATTTACTCCAATTGAGCTCGAAAACCTCTTTTAAGCTTTACCCAACAACTCAAACAGAAACCTTCTCAAAGAACCTACCAAACGAGGTCCAAATCAGCTCAAATTTTACAGACATGTCCTAACAAAAGTTACATAACTTTTAAGGCTATCAACATGCCAATCGAGTCCTAATTCCCGAAACGACTAACTTAGGTTGTTTCATATATGTGAGCATAAATCTACACCAATCATTTCATAGCACGCAAGCCTCAGATTACTTAGTACTAAACATTTTAGATACCAATAGGATAAGAATGTATTCAAAGAAATAATACTAATAATGATAAAATACATCCAAAGGCAGAAACACAGTATTAAATGAATGGAAACATAAATTGGGTCAAATCTTCCAAGGGTGCATACGGCAATGTCATTCTTAATATTATCCAATCTAGATATCCCTCATGATATAATGTCTCAATTAAATCAATTATAAGCCTTGATAAACTATAACACTGCCCGCATGGAGGAAACGATCCCCAAATAGAGAGTTTGGCATATTATGCTCTTTTAATCAATTCAATGACAAAACATTGTTGACATGACCTAGTCTTCCGACTAGGCCGTACGGATACCCGACATCCTGCCCTAGACCCGTCGGATCAACTATTTTTACATATTTAAACAACAAGCGCTAAAACAAACTTGATGAACTCATAGCATCAGGTCTTTAGAAAAAAGATGACAAATTTTTTACGATTGTTCAAGACGATAATTGTGGTCGGTGGCTGAGAAACAGTGGAGGGATGGTGGCAGCTAAAGTTTGTGTAAAAGAGAAGATAAGAATCATTACTATGTTTTGATATTGCTATATTTTGAAAGTGCTATAATACTGCTATTTTTATGCAAACAATATCTAATTTTATTTATATATTTTTTAAAAGGGATATACATACATATATATGTTACCAGAATCCGACTCTATAACCCAAAATGTTGACTTGGGTCAATGTGTTTTGACTTTAGGGTTTATCTAGATGTATTACCTAAGCTTTCTATTTTTTTTACTTAAAGCCCTTTATTAATCCAAAATGGTTAATATATGATAAAACTTAAGATTGGGAGATTTATAGGAATAGGATATACCTTGCCACAAGTGTTTAATTTTCGGCCGCCATTAAAAGAACACGTTTAACTTTTAGTACTCAACACAAAACTTAACACCTTATGATGGGTATTTAGGAATTCCGTTTAGAAATATTCCTGGGAAATTCTAGCGGATAGATACAACGGAAAAAAACTAAACACTTTATTTTTTGCTAGAAAATAAATAGTAGAGGTCACAAGGGCACACAACGAAATTGTATGTTTAAGATGTTTCCCAAATTTTGTACCGATAGAAATTTAATGTCAACACTTATTTCATTAGCCAGTGGAAATTCAATCTCTCTTGCTCTTCTTTTGTGTTTGTTTTCAGGCTTAATTCATAAAATAATCATTGAACTTTACTCAAAATTCCTGTGACACACTTGATTTTCGCAGGCAACTTAAGACACTCCAAACTTTTCAAAAGTGTGTCTAATACACACCAATTTCATGCTGACCACTTATTCTCATAAACTTACTACACACCCCAATCAATATGCAACATGTGTCATAACTCAAGTGAAAAAATAAATAGACAAAATTAACAACATAAACAATGAAAAAGAAAAACAGAAAGTATTCCTTCCACCCCATCCCGCTCTAAAACGACCTCGGTCAGTCGTTTCGAGAGTTAAAACTTCGACTGGTATGGGGCAGTCAATTGATTGGGGTGTGTCAATTGATTAGGCAGTCATTTAAAGTTCTCTGTGGTGAGTGTAAAGTACTCTGGGAAGAAAAAACTCTAGCTCGTTTGAGGACAAACGAGAGTCTAAGAGGAGGAGAATGAAACAACCTCCGATCAGTTATTTCAGGAGTTAAGACTCCGATTGGCATGCAGACATCCTTAAAAGCTTCGTAAGTTCCATTAGGACCTATCTACAAAATTCGAGCTGATTCAGACCTCGTTTAGTAGGTTTTTAAGGAAAGATTCTTTTTTGATTATTGGTAACGCCTAAAAGAGATTTTCGAGATTGATTTGAGTAAATGAGCTCCGATTAAAAGCTCAAAAGTGTCGTTAGGTTTGTATGGTCATTTGTGACCTGCGGAAACTTCTGGATGTGAAATCCGAGGTCGTTTGGATAGATTTTACTAAAGTTTTAAAAGACAAGAAATCGACCTCTTACCGTGGGACCCCTATCTTGGGCTCTGGAGGTCTGATTGGTGCAAGCTCATCAGAGCTTAGCAACTGAACACAAACGATAGCGAAAAAGTACAACGAAAAAGTAAAGATAGAGGATAGACAGTTCTAAGCTTCAATCCAAACGAACCCAAGGGACAAGTCTTGGGGCCACTCGGTTTGAATAACAAAAAATCACCTAAAACTAGGCAACAATCCTCAAGAAGACTTTACAAGCTTCTTGTAAATTCAATGATCAAAGCAGAAGTAGGATCGAAGTAATGTGCTCGGGCGCTCTTCACTTGTGTTCGGTCTCTCAGCCTCGGCACAGTGAAAACTGACGCTCTCTTGCCTCGAGCGCATTGTAGCCTTTCGGTCACTTTATTGATCGGCGTCAATGATCAGCATTCGGTCACTTCCTCCAGCCTTGGGCTCGAGCTTGCTGATGTAGCTTTCGTGCCTCGAGCTCGGCCACTCAGCTTCCGAATGGTTGCTTTCTACCGGCCACGCCAGCTGAGTGTGCATATCATGCAGAAGCTTGGCTTGACTTCATGTAACTGGCCTCGATGGATGGAATACTTGATAAGCACAGAAACGGGCTGCATCATCCTCCCCTTATTGAGAAGTTTTCGTCCTCAAAATCGAGCCTTCGTAAGTCTCCGGTGCTTGGCCAACAACACAAGGAGTTAAGTCAGCAACATTAAAGGTGTTGGACACATTATACTCACTTGGGAGGTCGATCACATATGCATTGCTGTTGATCTTGTTCAGCACTTGAAATTGACCATCCCCTCTCACAACCAACTTCCCCTTTCTTTGGTTCGGAAATCTTTCCTTCCTGAAGTGAACCCAAACAAAATCTCCTTTCTTTAACTCCAACCTTTTACGCCCCTTGTTTTTCTTGGATGCCTCCTTGGAATAAGCTTCCTCAAAACTTATCTTTTACCTTGGCATGGAGCTCGAGCAAAGCAGTAGGTCTGCGTGTACCTTCAAAATCAACAACAACATCTCAAGGCAACGGGGTTAGATCAAGTGGAATCAAAGGGTTAAAACCATACACACACTCAAACAGAGTTACTCCAATCATTCGATGCACAGTACAGTTGTATGCAAATTCCATTACGGGCAAACAATCAGCCCAGTTTCCGACCCTGTTTCTGGTCATTGCTCGAAACAGAGCTCCCAAGGTTCGGTTAACTACTTCGGTCATTCCATCAGTCTGAGGATGGTGAGACTTCGAGAATAGTAATTTGGTGCCAAGGACTGTTGACACCCAATTTTGTCCCTTCTTTTTCTAAAATTGGCTATGTTTAACCTAAATATGCAATTTGACTATTTGTGCATAATTTGCATTACAAACTATGCATTTACGTGTGTTAACCTCTACTTATATATTACATACTTAATTGTTACTATATTACGTAATTTTGCATCATTTAGGCTATTTGTCAAAATATGGTTGTTTGTGCAATTTTAGTGCATTTATAACACTTAATAATTATTTGTAGTTATTTATACTTAATTAATTTAATTGACTCTAATTGTTTTGTGTTATTTTCTTTATATAATATATATACATTTATATTGCACCT
Source organism: Petunia x hybrida (assembly GCA_037355625.1). Lineage (NCBI taxonomy): Eukaryota > Viridiplantae > Streptophyta > Magnoliopsida > Solanales > Solanaceae > Petunia > Petunia x hybrida. The sequence goes on from JBBBVM010000475.1 coordinate 1,063,815, forward strand.
TTAGTTAAAATATGTCCAATTAAAATACCTCAATTCCCATTTTCAATATTCATATTTGAATTCTTTTTAAATGTTACAAATATTTTATTCCATCTTGAACCTAGACAAAGAACGGTCCGAGTATATTCTTTACATATCTCTTTTCCTTAAACCAGTCCAAGTTCATCACTCCCTATTCTCTTGTAATCTCCCAAAATCTCTCCCTAATCTCCCCTTAATCTTTTCCCAATCTCCTCCCTAAATTCCACACCCAAATTCCTTAGTCTCCTCTCAATTTCCAACAACTATTTTTCCCCAAATTTTGTATATATGCACTGGTACAAGACATACACATCAGTACATACAGTACAACACAAACTCCAAGACATGCACAGTACCCCACATCAGAATTACCCCCTCCATTGTCTTCTTCCCAAAACATACACTCCAATATACAGACCAGTACAGTACGTACGCAGCACCCAATTCCCTCTTGGTTTCCCCAAAAACACTCCATACACAGTACACCCCTCTCCTCTAACACACACCCACGTATATAGATATACACATACCCACGCCAAACATGCACGCAAACAATCACCACAGGAAAATACACACACACCAACATCTCTCATCATCTTCTTCGTCAATTCAAACCAGTGACAACAACGCATCATCACCACTACACATATACACACACATATCAAAAAGGAGATTGGAACAATAGGGAGACAGGGGTTTGACAAACAGAAACAGTGGAAAACACCACAACCATCGCCGAAGCTTTAACTAGGGAAACTCATCGCCGGTGAACTTTTCCATGCCGCCGTTCTTATCGTCAAATCAAGCTGAGAAAGAGAGCAAGGGGTAGTAGCGACGCCGTCGTTAACGCGTATGGGTTGTCGCTCCTCCTTTTCTCCTCTGGCTCGCAGCTTCTTTCGCTCACCGAAAATCAGGTCGGGATTCTGATCGTCGTCGTCTCGCCGTCGCGACCGAGTCCCCTGTTGACTCTTTGCGAATTTCGTTCCTTTGTCGTTAATCATATTTTTTGCAGGATTAAATTTTTTGATGGATTCTGTTTCAATTATCTTGGCCGGGTCCACTCGTTGAATTCTGCCTGTGTTTTACTGCTTGTATTCGATCTTTGCCTTACTTATGGTTCTAATGCTTTATTTAAATTCTGAGATGTTATGTTGACTGACGCTGCACCTTTACTAATCTTTGACTAGTTTTTTTGAGTTAATCTCTGAACAGATATTCCTCCGTGTGGACCTCTGACCAGATATTATATTTGTTACTAGCCTATGAAAATATTTAATTTGAGGCTTTACGGACTGATTTGAACATGTAAGGCCAATGACGTTTGGAGGCCAAATCAGTCCCGTCCAGTTACGCACTTGCTACCCCGTGTCCCTAAAAACAAATAGGTGATGATGGCATGTATGAACTTTATTGCAAAATAAGCCGTCAATAGAGTGGTGGGATTGATGCTTAGCATGGGAACCGGTGGGCCCCGTGTTTGCAGCCGTACCGACATCCCTAACCTCTACCCGATACACCATACAAACCTGAGCCTAAACTTTTACAAAATTCATTTTTCCTTTTTTATTATTATTATTATTATTATTATTATTATTATTAGTTTATATTATTATTACTATTACTATTATTATTAATATTGTTTTATATTACTATTCCTATTATTATTACTAATATTATTATTGATTACAATACTAACTCATTTTCTTTAATATTTTTTGTGAGGTAAATTTGGATGAAAGACGACCTTCTGAAAATGTTTCGAACCCAACTTATTATTACATGATTTTGCCTTGTCATTATTAATTTATTGGCATACTAACTAAATTGATTTATTTTGCATGGTCTATTCTCGAAGAAAGCAATTAATAGAAAAGAACTTTTATTATTATTATTATTATTATTACTAATATTTTTATTATTCTTATTATTTTATTACTATTATTATTACTAACATTGTTATTATTGTTATCATTACTAACACTTTTATTATTACTATTATTATTATTATTATTATTACTACTACTAACATTATTATTATTACTATTATTATTATTCCTAAAATTTTATTACTATTATTATTATTATTATTATTATTATTATTATTATTATTATTGTTTTCATGTTATTCACACCAATCAGTTTTTATTTTTGCGAGGTTCATTTGCATAAGTTGAGAACGGCGCTTCAGAAATGGAAGAAGCCAATTAGCGAGAACCTTTTTATCTTAATTACTACATGCATATTATAAATAGTCATTTAATTATTCGTCTATTTTTAGTTAGTTATTTCATTCGCTTTTAATTGCTTAAAATCCCAATTATTAGTCCGCTAAGTAACCATATTTGGTGGAGTCTGAGAGGTGTCTAACCCCTTCTTCTCGGGTTAACTTGAACCCTTACCTAGAATTTTTGGTTCGTAGACTAAGTTTCGAAATTAATTATAAAATTGACTAGAAACAAAAATAAGTGCTCTAATAGGTCTAGTTAAAAAATATGTTAAGTGGCGTTTGGTGTTTTGGGTTTTAATAATCATTTCCCCTTCCCGCCATCGAGACCCCCTCTTACTCTGATGAGTAGCCCCCAAAATGCGAGTACATACACGCATTAGTAGAAAAAAAGAAAATGGAGTTGACGCTGAGTGGAAATGCACTGAAGACATTCTCCCGATCTATCACGTGCCTTGCACGCATTGGCAACGAGCTTGCCATTCAAGCTTCTTCTTCGCAGGTTCTTTTGAAACTAATTTTCATTTGTTAACAATAAGGCTTACCATCAATTCATTGTTACTTTTTGCTAAAGAAAAGTATATGCTTCTTATTATTCCAAATAATTTATTTGACTGCTTTTGCTCCATACAAGTTAGCCTTCTCACAGTAATTAGGGTTTTGTTTTTCAGTAAAATTTAATTTTATAATTCCCATTAAAAAGACCTGTTTAGTGGGAGCATACTCCTACTTCCTGTAAATAGAATTTGTGTAAAAGTTTCTCAAGTGATATCTAATCACTTGAGCTACTCCACTCATTGTGTCTCAAGGCTTTTACCGGAAGGTAGGTTCTGCATTACAATTCAGAGTCTTGATTTTTTGGGATTCGTGATGTTTGTTAGTTTACATTGAATTGCATCTTTATTTGAAATAACAAGATACCTTCAATATAAACAACCACATAACCAGTGTGGTTCCACGAGTGGGGTCTGAGGAGGGTGAGGTGTACGCAGACCTTACCCCTACCTTGTGTGTGAGGTAGAGAGTCTGTTTCCAAAAGACCCTCGGATCAAGAATTACAAGATAACTTAACCTTGGGAAATTTGAATCAGAAGACACATGTCAACAACATTTGATAAGATACAAATTGGCTCTCTTTCTTTTATTTATTTTTTTTTTTTTTAATTTATGAAACTGGAAATCAGCTGCATTATTATGAATATCTTAATTTTCACTTGTGTTTTTCTGGCAGCTCACATTTCACGCTCTCAACTCCTCAAGGTCTGCCTATCAATCAATGATATTTAAGCCTGATTTTTTTGATGTCTATACTATTTTGGGTTCGCAGGTGCAATGTAGTGTGCTCTTGAAGGTATATATGCCTTTAACAATACAATGCTGGCTAAGTTTAAACTGTATTGGTTTCCTAGCTCCCTCATTTTCACTCACCTTGACTTTTGACAGGCTATTTGCTCTGTGTTGAGAACACCAATTGCCAGTATTGATCATTTGAGTGTGTCATTGCCTAATCCCGATGCATCAAAGGTGCAGTGGACATTGAACTGCCATAATGGTAAGACTTTCTGCAGCATTTGTCTTTCCTTTTTCTTTTCTTTTCCCCAACTTTTCAGGATTTCTCCAAACAGAAGGATATTTTATTTTCTCGTTAGGAGTAACAAATAGTGCGTATCATCTTTAGTTTTCAATGGATGGACCATTTGGAAGCATGCACAGCTAGAGTGTCGAAGGCTGGTTAGTACAGGGAATGATAGAAAAGGCGGAGAGGGGGGAAGAAAAAGAGATTTAATGAGGAACTTGATGGTCTTCATTAATCCATATAATATACACTATGTTAAATTTGAACAAATTAGAACTCTTAAGACAATTGAGACTTGATCTAACAAAAAGACAACATCAAAGTAAGTGAAGATGATAATATGAAATACATTTAAGATTTGTTTTAAGTAATAACAGTAAGGTATAAAATCATTTTAAGATCTAAGCTTAATCTTACATGGGTTTAACATTGTTTTATCAGCCATTTACACTATACAGGAATCAAAAATATACATTTGTGTTTGAGTGTAATTACAATATCTTGTTTGCTCTCAGAAAGCCTAGAGATCATTTCTTTCAATGTAACCCACCAGATGGAAGCAGGGATAGAGTTCCAAATTTTTGTATATGACTTGCTCATATTCCTTCTACACAAGCAGTATAGCAGTTCTAAAAGTGTCTTAGGGATAGATCATATAATCACTAGCACATTGAGCATAAAAAACCAGATTTGATATGTAATCTTACGATATAAAGCAGGTGATCAACGCCTTCAAGTTGCTCCTCACATAAGTTAGCACCAGTTGTTTGTAGATATCAAGTCCTCCTTTTGTTGGTTGATTTGTGTTAAGCAAGCTCCGTTTGTCGCAATCCACGAGAAACATTTAACCTTGTTTAGAGTTGATTTGTCTCCACGGTTAGCTGTTAGAAGATGCTGGGAACTGGCTAAGACAGTGTAACTAGACTTTAAAGTGAAGTTTCCTTTGAGACGGTCATTCCCTTAGGAGATAGATAACCACTCCTAGAAAGTGCTAATATGTCTAAAACATATGCTCAACTAATAGGTATAGCCTATATAGATCTTTTTCTTCCTTTGTGCTATGTCTTTCTTTAAGTCTGCATGGATCGCAAGAAATTGTAGGTCATTCAAGGCAACTTCTTTCCAAGCAATTTTAGGTCTACTTTGTTCTCTTTTATACCATCATTCTCATCATGGTTTCACACCTATGGACTGGTGCATCTGGAGGTTGACGCAGAACATGACCTAGCCATCTCAAGCAACCTTCTTATTATATCCTCATGTGTGCTACTTGATCCTTCTCGAGAATGTGATTGTCTCTAATCTTGTATGACTGCACATCCATCTTAACATCTGCATCTTTGCGACACTCATCTCGTGGATGTGTTTAACTTTAGCGGTTCAACATTCACTCTCATATGACAGTGATGGTCTTCTAATTGTTCCATAGAACTTACCATTGGCTTTTATAGGCATGCTTCTATCACATAACACCTGGTAGCAATTCTCCAATTTAACCATCCAATGTTTAAATCTATCTGTAACATATTCATCTTACATTCCATTCTCCTGGGACAATGACCCTAAATATCTGAATTGTCTGCATATTGGGCACTACAATCCCATCTAGAAGATGAAGAAAATAAGAGTTAAATTAATATGGAAATCAAACAGAAAATCTCCAAAATCTACAATAGTTTAGCTTCTTCTACTATAAAATCTTTTATATCTAGTAGGAGATTCTTCTACTAAACATTCTTTTATATCTAATAGGAGATACATCTTAAGTTAATCAGGCTAGCCAATCATGAAATTTGAAACAACTTAAAAATTATATACTATAAATACGTCTATTATAGCATGAGCGCTATTTTTTAGATATTGTAACTGTGTATTTTGTCTATTTGGTATCATGATGCCATGAATTGAGTTAAAAATGGAAAAACATGGTCAATGATGATTCATATATCCGACCCCATCTTGTTTGGGATTGAGGCTTAGTTGTTGATGTTGTTGTGGATCTCTCCCAGAAGTGTCATGCTTATCGTTCTTCATGTAGTAGTTTTCAACATTTTCTGTTTTAATCCTCCCTCTGCATTTATTAGTCTTTTAGTTGAGCCTTCACAATTGGTGCCTTGAACGAATGATTCTGAACACCACAAGATCTGCTTAATCTCTTTGATTACATGACCACTTAGATGATCGTGTTGATGTATTAGCACATCTCCTTACCATCTGCTTTTACAGGTATGAGGAAAGCCTATTGGATTACTTGCAATGTTGAACCTGACATACAACACCTATCCCTTGATAGGAGAAAGCTTCCGAGCAATTTTGTTGTCAGGCCTCGTGATTTAAACAGGTTATTATCCAATTTCCAAACAACTCTTCAGGAGATCACAATCATTGCTACCAATCCTACTTCCTTGCCTCCTGATGCTGCAACCGAAATTGGGGGTAAAGCTGTTGAGCTCAGAAGTTATATAGACCCAACAAAAGGTATGGTGGGATCAGCCTCTTTTCCTCTTTCTCTCTCTTGTTGGCAGGCAGTTTTTAAGCGTTAAATCTTCGTTTTCTTTTGTAGACAATGATTCATCACTGCACACTCAGTTGTGGATAGATCCTATGGAAGAGTTTCTGCAGTACAATCATATTGGCAACCCTGTGGATGTGACATTTGGAGTGAAGGAATCGAAGGTATTCTCGTTTCTCATTTCTGGTAGGAGCATTTTTATTCCTATTAGACCATTTTCAGTTCTGATAATCTTTTATCTTATGTCATTGATGACATACAATCAACAATCTTGATACTGTAAAACAGAGTAGTATCTTTGTGGTGTGTGTCTTTGTTTATGGATGTTTTTGTCATGTTTGCTGAACCTATTTTTCTTCCTTTTCCTTTTCCCTTCCCTAATTTTCTATTCAGGCTTTCCTTTCTTTCTGTGAGGGATGTGAAGTGGACATACAGTTCTATTTTGATAAAGCTGGCGAGTAAGATAATCTTACACTCTCTGCTTCTGCATTGACATCAGTTCCTTGTTGTACTCTTTACCCCTTCCTTTTCTTCAGTAGGAGGAACTTCACTTACTAAGAAGGTGAAAGAAAAGGTGGATGCAATCATGTCAAAAGATATGTTTGCTGCATTATCAAATTGGCTAGTATGTTTAAATTGATTGCAGTTGATATTATGCGAGATAAGGTTGGCATCTTCCCTGATTAGACTAGGAACAACTTTTGGGCCTTACCTCTTACTAGACTCAGTACAGTGTGCTAACTCAGAGTCTCATGGATACCGTGCTGGTCTTGTTAAACCACTAATGAATGTACTTCTGTGTGTGTTAGGTGTGAGGCTTAAACTTTAGGACCAACTATTTTAAAAATGGTTCCTTTTACTTCTTTAATAGATTCCTTATTTGCTTTTTTAGGCCCAACATATTTGCATTGATATAAGGCTTTCTTCTGATAAAACCTGAATTTGTGGACAGGCCAATTCTAATGGCTCCAAGATTTGGTTTAGACGACAGCTCCAACTCAAATTTTGATGCCACCTTGGTGCTTGCAACCATGCTTATGTCACAGCTCAACACTGGGAGCTTCTCGGAAAATCCCCAAGTTGCCACCGCTTCCTGTGATCATGATAATGATAGAAGACAGGCCCCAGCCCAGGAGAGGTCAAAAGGGAATTCTGGGCTTCCATCTGATCAGACCAGGATTTGGTCCGATCTTTCAGGTTATTATTCACTAAGCTCTTTTTTATAGATGGTACAGCATGTTTACTTAATTTTCATGAAACTCAACTATAAATAGGAAGCAGAACAAAAGGTGGTAATGGTGCTGAACATGGAGGGGACGGAAATGAGATTGAGAATGATCAAAGGGAAATTCAGAGAATAGGTGCAATACTCATATCTGAAGATGGAGCTGCTGAAAGAAATATATCTGAAATTCATAATGAGTATCCTGCATTTGTCTTTTCATTTTTGTTTCTGCTGTCAAAGTTATTAGCAATTCTTATGCTCCAGTTTAAAACCAATTATTGCCCGTAAATTTAAGCTGAAATGGTTAAAACTAATACAACAAAGCACCTATCTCCACTATTTCAAAATTCTTTGATTTTTTAATGCATTTTTCAGGTGATTGTTCCAGGCTGTAGTGGATAACATATTATACCGGCTAAGCATCTATTTATATAAAGGGCTTATTTGGTTGGCCTCATGAGGAAAATAGTCCCGGTATGAAAATTCCGTACACCTAATATCACGTTTCATTGGCAATATAAAATTCTGCATTACTAATGTAATCTTCTCAACAACCAACTCTTGATTTCAGGTGTAGAATATGCAGCTTTTGGTTTTTCTATGTTACTAATACATATATAATTTATACGACAATTTTGGTATTGCTTTTCGTTGCTTTGAATGTAGAATATAAATATAAGATTAGAAGTACCTGGATGGAAATATTTAAAAGATAAAAATTACCCTTACAGTAGGAAATCCCTACATAACAATCTACGTTTTATTATTTATCTATACCATTCCCTACATTATAGTTCACTGTATAACAATTCCTACATTATTAGACATTGCATTTTATTTTTTCTATTATTAATTCCATTAACCAATTGATCCCTAAGAGTATCTAGGATGGACATACTAGCCTAAGGAAACAAAACAACTACGCCTCAATTCAAACAACTTGGGGTTGGCTATATGAATCCTTATTGTCCATATTTCTCCATTAAAGCTCAACTCATGTTCTCAACGCCTAGATGATCTATGTGAGCGAGATAATGGATTTTGGTGGTGAATTTGGAAATAGGTGTGAAATCCTAAAGTACTATACTAGTGAGTACCGTGGCGTTCAGCTTGTGCGCACCTGGACAATTCCACTGGGTACCTACTTTTTGGCACCGTGACATGCGATTAGTTTCTGTACTTCATTGAAGTGAAACTTTTCTTGACTGCATCCATTAGCTTCCATTCCATGGACAGAAATCATTTGGAAGAACGTCAAGGTTAGTCAGAGAATCAGTCCAACTCTGGCTATTTAGTTTGTAGTGTGCTCAACTTAAGCTGATGCTATTTGTTTTTCAGGTATGACAAATATGAAAGGTCATGCTTCTCAACACCATCCTAGTAACTGGGTAGAAACAGATGACGATGATGATGAAGGAGACGAGTCAGAGTTGTGTGTCCAATCAACGCCTCCATATCATTAGGAATGAAGCAATTGTTTATTGATGATATCTGTTGTAAGTATGCACAATGTACTTCTGATGGTCTAATGGTACAGCTGGTTTCATCTTACCTAAGTAGCTCTCTGTAGCTAAATCATATCTGCCATGAATTATTATTGGCTTGCAAGCATATATTCTGATACAACATATTAGTTTGTCTTTGGAAAATTCACCTTTCTTTTTTTGCCATAAGAAAAGATACATAAAAAGATGCTAGTAAATCAATAGTATACAAATAGCACGGCAGCGCAATGCACAAAGCATCCCGCATTCACGCAGGGTTTGGGGAAGGGCCGCACCCCAAGAGGTGTGATGTACGTAGCCTACTCTGATGCAAGCATCAATGGTTGTTTCCACGGCTCAAACTCGTGACCTATAGGTCACACAAAAATATCTTTACCAGTTGCTCCTAGGCTCACCTTCCACTATACAAATAGCAGATCTTTTTCATCCTTAAATAACAGACTAACAGAGAATCTTTTGACTTAGCAAAAAGTTAGACAAGAACCAATCTCTTCTCGGAGAGGTTTGATGTATTGCATAATCTGAAAAGCAGCTCCAAAGTGATGTGAAGTGACGGCGGCTTCTCCATATAAATATTGGCTGACCACTCCTCTTAGGTTGCAAGTGTAAGCATTGGCTGCTGAGAAGTGTCAGGTAGCAAATTGCCCAGCAGGTCTCCTCATAAGCAGATGGATCCTCTTGAAATAAAAACCTTCTGTGACTTCGCCATTGAACAATCTAAAGCAATCAGTTCGTAACCAAAATCTGTTCTAGCGATTCATTTCTTGGCATGTAATATTTTGGATAATTCCTCGCAAAGGTAATATGGAAACATTTTTCTCTTGCGGAGAAAAATCACTTAGCTTTCAAGTAATGTCATCCCTGAATATTAGAAAATAGTTGCTGAGTTTGACAAGTTCAGCTTTACTGCTTTTAATCATTAATCATGTCCCTTGCATTGAAGAATAGTTAGCCTTTTGTGAAACCCCTTGTCTATTTGCATCTCACCACAATTTTGACCATAAAATGCTTATCAAAGGTTTTCAATTTGCAATTTCTTTTGAAGTAGTAGTTGTCTAGCTAGATTTTACAAGTCATTAAGGCTTTGAACTTGTGGATCAGGCACTTGAGAAGATTTTTACATGGTTTTATCTTTTATCTGTGGTTGACCATCACATTTAGCTGGAAAGATTACTTAAAGGGTGTGTTTGGTATGAAGGAAAATGTTTTCTGGAAAATGTTTTCCAATTTTCCTTTGTTTGGTTAGCCTAAATCTTTAGGAAAATGATTTCCATGGGAAAATATTTTCCTTCAAAAGCCGGAAAATGACTTACCTGAGATTTTGCCGGAAAACATTTTCCAGCGGCTGGCACTTAACATTTGTGCAGTGTTCCCAGCTTTAGATGTGTAAATTTAATACTTCTTAAGGTCTAATTGGTAAAATGCTACAACTATTTTTTAGTGCTTTGGGCCCTACTGAATTATTGAAAGGACTAAACCATGCCACGTGGACATTTTAAAACCTCTATCCGTAATTCCGTACCCCTTTTCCAACACACACACACACACATATATAAACTTAAAATACTGTATAATTTTTCTATTTAAGATATATAAAAGGTAAATGTTGTTTTTTTACAAATGTAATAGATAACTGATATATTGTTAACTTTTTAATTATATTTATATAAAACTTTATAAACTACGAGTGGTGCCAAACCAAAAATTAGGTATGTATTTACTATTCATAAAAGTACATATTCCAAATATCATTAATTATTTTTTTTGGGGGTATGAGGTTGGGTAGGAGAAGCATATGTAATTATTTTCTAGAAAATATTTTCTATTTTTAACCAAACACTAGAAAATATTTTCCGGAAAATATTTTCCACTCACCAACCAAACATGGAAAAACATTTTCTAGGAAAATATTTTCCAAGAAAACATTTTCCATGGAAAACATTTTCTATGGAAAACATTTTCCTCCATACCAAACACACCCAAAATTATGAAAAATAGTGTAGATATTTTTTGAAAATGTTTAAGAATGACGGGGAACCTGTGAAGTATAGCTTGTCTATCATCAATTGGACTTTTTTCTGTCATGCACTGCATTAGCATGATACAGAACAGTGCTGACATGCAGAATCTCACTCTTTTTCTTTGTCACTCCATTCTACGCTTTGTCTCTTGAGCAACCTACTCTCTCTGTTAAAAAAATGATGAACCTATTTCGTTTTTAATTCGAAAAGAATGATCTCTTTCTAAATTCAGAAGTAAACTTTCACTTTTTACTTTTAATGAGATGAGGTGTAGTCACACAAATATCTATGACTTATTTTAGACCACAAGTTTCAAAAGTCCACCATTTTTTATTAAACTCCGTGCAAAGTCAAATGAATTCATTCTTTTTGAAATAGGGGGAGTAATTTTTTTTCAAAAATTTGGCAATGGGAATTTTGGTTTAGCAAGGTAGGAGATGAGAAAAGGTCTTACTTTTGGACGTTGGCAAACAAGTTCTTGTTATAGTAGTTAAAATTTGGTGTACAGGCTAATTGTTTACTAATTCCATCTAGTTTATTCTATTATTCTGTGTATTATCAACAAATTAGTGTTTCATATGATTCTTTTTAAGGAACTTTTCAAAAATAGCACTCAAAACAAAGAAAATTATATATGAGGAGTTATATTTTTTGCTTACATGTATAACACGGTCCCATTATTTATATTTAGGCACTTATTCAAAATAAAAAGTCCTAGCTACAACTTGCGCCTCCCCCCTCTTCCCTGCCACTGACCCCCCCCGACAGACATCCTTCCTGCCGTCGGCACTGTTACTTTTTTTTTTTTTTTTTAAATTTCACTGAAGTTATTTTTGTTGATTTTGTCTATATCATTGCATTGGAAAAGTTTATACACACAAATAAAGCATACATGAATATACATATATAAATGTGTAGGCAAGGATAGAAATAAAAAAATATACACAAAAAAGCTGAAACTTTACCCAAAAAAAAAATAATAAAGCATACATGAATATACATATATAAATGTGTAGGCAATGATAGAAATAAAAAAATATACACAAAAAAACTGAAACTTTATATAAACATCCATAATACTACAGAAATCTGAAAATTTATAAACATTATTTCATTGTACATGCACACATATACAAATTTATACAAGTTTATACACATTTATAGAAGTATACAAATTTATATAAACTAGCGGCATGCTGCTATTTTGTGTAATTGCAGTCATCTCGCGTAAGAATCACAAATAAGGGTTCATTTCAGTAGTTTTTGTGTTTCTTGTCTCATAGTGTAAACATACTTCTTTTATCCGCGAGTTTCATTTGGTTGCTTCTGTTCTGGGATATCTTTTTCCTGACGTTTTCCCTCTATCCGTTTCATTTGCAACCAAACTTCCATTTTTTATTATAAAGACATCCATAAACTTTAAAGTTTAATCAAGAAAACAAGTATAGCAAGCTTTGGCCAGAATTAGGCCAAGTTTATGATCTGTTTATTAAAATCGGTCAAAGTATGCATTCATTTTCTTTTAGGTTTGGCTATGTAACAAAACAAGTTTAACCTCTTTACCCATCATAGACATTCAACACAACAGTCAATACAAACAACGTAAAAATTTCGCTCAGAGGCCAATTTTGCCACCGGTCTTTGCTTTGAAGCCACTTTTTTATTAGTTTTGCATGAGAGGCCACTTTTGGAACTTCAATCCTTGTGGGCTGAACTTCATACCACAAGAGTTGAAGTTCAACTTCAATGATGCGGGGCAAACCACCACAAGACCCTTTACTAGAAGTCAAGCCAAGGCAATCCATGATTCTCACCTTCACTTGGTATGGAAAGGCTTGGACATGGAAGATGGGAGCTCCGGAACCACCTTGATGATCATGCATTGGAGCACCATAGAAGGAGGACCGCTTAGGCTACAAGGGGAGCCACCCCAAGCTCATTTTGAAGCACCCCAACACATCCAGGAGGAGGCGGAGCGCCTACCTGAAGTGGGCGGAGCGGCTACCTGAAAAGGGCCAAAAATCGGCTAAGTATGAATTGTATGCTCTCTGGATTTTGAGCGGGCGGACCGCCCCTCTGCAGAGGCGGACCGCCTACTCTGCTGAAGAAGCCATGAGGCGGAGCGCCTAGAGGGGGTGGGCGGACCGCCTAACCCTGATACAAGCCAATCCGAGTTTTTGTGATATTTTGCGTGTAATTCCAACTTTAGCCCAAAGTGGCTTCTATTGTTTTTACTTACTTTAGGGATATTTTAGACCTTTCATTACATGTTGTAGAAGACTATAAGAGTCTTCATTAGGTCTTGAATTCATTTTACCTTACCTTTGAATACAAAAACACATGAGAATTCTCTCAATTGTAAACCATGATTTTGGCTTGATTTCAATTGGACAATTCCAAATTGAACTTCAATCCACTCCGATCATTCCATTTGCAAGGACCTCGTGATTCTTGAGGATAGTTGCATAGCTTAAGTGATTCTTGACCATCGTTCGGGGTGTAACGAAACATCGTTCTTCGTTGTTACTTGAACAATTGTGTGAGTCTCGTCTTATTTTTATCTTGTTTATCGCTTCCACAGTTTACCCTACATCAGTTGGTATCAGAGCAAGGCTAGGGTTTCGTTCCTACAAACCCTCGTCCTACTCTTCGTGCCTTTTATTTTTGTTTCCTGTTGTTTTTCATGTTCTTGTTCTTGTTAAATTGAAAAAGAAGAAAAAAAATACAAAAACAAAAAAATCACTAGATGTTCTTGGTTATGTTGTTTTCTTTGATGTTTGTTATTGGAGATTGTTTGTTATCATATTCCCGTTGATTAGTTACCCACAAAATACGTTTTAAAGTTGTAAATCGAAATCTTGAAAATCAAATCTCCAAAAGTTGAAAAACCCTAGAATTTGCTCAAAATTTCTTGATTTGAATTTGTTGTGATTGGATGTTGTTATAAATCATTGGGGTTTGATTTTAGTAGTTGAAAATACATTGGAGTACCATTGGATTGGGAAAACACCTTGAAAAACCTTGGAAAATTAGGTGCCAAAAGGCAAGAACACATTTTTGGATTGTGCATGAATACACAGTAGGCGGAGCATCTAGTATAGGAGGCGGACCGCCCAAATTTTTGCAACTCTCTGGATTTTTGAGTAGGCAGACCGCCCGCCCTGCAGAGGCGGACCACCCACTCCTGAAGGGGGTGTCCGGGTAGTCGTTTCGTAGGTTTTCGTATTTTGTTTGCTTCCATTACTTCCGGTTAGTACTTTGAGAGTAATTCTCCTACTCGATTAGTACTAATTCATTGAGCGCTTAGGATATTCGTACATGTTGGTGGTTGAAACTTCCAAGAAGACTCGAAGAATCTATTTGGCTCAAGTTCTCACTTATAAAGCTGAAATGACCTCGGTTAGTCGTTTTGGAAGTTAGGACTCCGATTGGCATGCCGGTAATTTTAAAATACTCGTAATGTCCATTAGGACCTGTCTGTAAAATTTGAGCTGAATCAGACCTCGTTTGGTAGGCATCGGAAGAAGGTTTCAGTTTTTATTGACGATAAATATTAAAAAGAGATTTTCGAGCTCGGTTTTTGCCGAACGAACTCCGATTCGAAATCCGAAAGCTCCGTTAGGCTCGTATGATTATTTATGACTTTTGTGATTTTTCGAAAGTGAATTTCGATGTTGTTCGGCTAGTTTCCGCTAAAATGCCAGAAAATAAGAAAAGGGACCGGAGAAAAGTAGAATTTTCACCCTGAAACATTCAGGTAATGATCTTAATATATTATTTGAGTTTATTACGTATGTTTGAATATATTTTTACGGTAAAAATAGGGATATTAGACATCGCCCTAATGACGTAAATTGATAGTTTAAAGGGTCAAATGGACCCCGATAATGAAATTGATTATATATTCGTACTCAGTGAGTTATGAGCAACTTATAAATATAATTTATTTGGAGTTTGGTTATGTGGCCTTAAACCCTGTATATAGGCCTGGCCTGCGTATTGCGTATGCCAATAGGGTATCAGGTTCCTAACCGAATTGCCCTAAGATGTGAGGAATGAAGCCTTTAGCCTAATTTGATATATTTTTCTACTTATTGAATAGAGTGGGATCGTTTGGCAATGAAACCAAAGGACAAAGCGGTTATTGAGTGGCTGTGCTAACTTTGTAACAAGGTAAGTGTTTATATCCATTTCTTTGGAGGCACCTGGCCTCGTGGATTTTCTACCACGTGTTCCTTACGTGTGTAGCTGCCGATAGGCGTACTTATTACGCCTTAGCTTTGGATTTATATTCTATATTATATGTTATGTCCTGTTATAGGTATTACATTGAGAATCTGAGTATTGTACTTTGGCTGTGAGTGGGTATATACTTTCCGGCTGTCGATGAGAGTCCCGCGCTGGTGATGGGTTATTATTGCATCATGTTGCATTCGTATGCACATTGCATCATATTGAGGGTAGGAGGATTCCGCCCTCGGAGCAGGAGGATTCCGCTCTATTGCATCATATTGAGGGTAGGAGGATTCCGCCCTCGGAGCAGGAGGATTCCGCTCCATTGCATCATATTGAGGGTAGGAGGATTCCGCCCTCGGAGCAGGAGGATTCCGCCCTCGGAGCAGGAGGATTCCGCTCCATTGCATTATATTGAGGGTAGGAGGATTCCGCCCTCGGAGCAGGAGGATTCCGCTCCATTGCATCATATTGAGGGTAGGAGGATTCCGCCCTCGGAGTAGGAGGATTCCGCTCCATCTATTTGACACATGTGACACCATTGCATCATACTGCATTCATCCCATTTCATTGCATCGCGTGCTGACTATTGTGTGACTATCATGCTGTGTTTTGTGTATGCGGTATGTATACCATATTATGGACATATTTCAGTTTGCCTATATATTTCTGGCTTGTATTCTGGGTTGCGGGGATCGAGTTGTACGCCGCAACGGTATAAATATATGGATCGGGTTGCACGCCGCGACAGGATGAATATATGGACCGGGTTGCACGCCGCAACAGGAAGTATTTCTGATTGTTGATATGTTCGGGATACCTATATGTTCTGGCTATCTTACGTTCCTGGTTTTAATGTGTTTGTGATCCCATACGTGTTTCTAGTTATTAATTGGCTCTGCCTTTTCATAAATTAAATAAGAGGAATTTTGTTTATCTGTTTCATCTCCCTGACTAGCTATCCTATTCTTTGAGGTGGCTAGTCTGCCCCACTTATTGAGTCCTTTTGACTCACCCTTGTTTGTTGTTTGTTTCTTGTCTATCTGTTTCATTTCGGCAGGTTCGCTCCAGGATTGAGTTCGCCACGTTGTGAAGGAGCGAAGACGACTTCAGCCATCAGGGTGAGCCAGCTTTTATTCCAGATGGCCACCAGTTTATTCGTTATTACTTCAGTTGCATTTTGCTCCCTTCAGGAGGTATTTGTCTTCCTTTGTACTCTTAGATGTCTGGTCTGGATAGCCCTAAACTTAGTATGTTGGGTAGTTAGCTGTAATTTCCTTTCGTACAGCTTAGAAGTGTCAATATGTCTGTGTGTTTTTTTAAGTCTTGTCCTTATTTATGAACTATTATATTTATTTTCCTAATTTAATTGGTAAGGGTTCGCCCGATGGGTCTAGGGGAGGATGTCGGGTTCCCGCACGGCCTAACCGGATTTCGGGTCGTGTCAAAAGCCGAACGCCCATAGAGTCCCATTAACTCCACTCTTCCCGAAGAACATTTGGAACTTATGAAATGGTTTGGTCGTTGAGGAGATTGTTCAACTCCGAGGAAGCCTCTTGAATCAAGCACGAGTGAACCTACCCCAAACTTGAGTGTACCCGAGTGATATTCAAAGGTGAGGGAGTGCGTGAGGACTTATACTCTAATCTCTTTTCTTGTTTTTGATTGGTTGTAGGTACATGGCGGCAGAGAAAGGAAAAGATACCATTGAGGTTCCAACAAACATCTTGGCTAATCTCTTGGCCGAGGGGAAGGCTCTAAACCTAAAAATGGAGACCTTCGAAAGAGAAAGGACCCCGAGTGTCCATAAATATGCTGAGGAAGGCACAAGTGATGGCTCAACCGTGAGATCGGATCAATTTGCAGAGCTAGCTCGTCAACAACGGTTGAAAAAAGAAGCTCTTGTTCGTGAAAGATTGTTGGGCAATCCCCAAGGTGAAGTTCCACTCATGAGGCCCCGAAGAACCATAGCACCCCTAGAGCAAGTTGTTGAGGCTCAAGAAGGGGAGGGCCCCGGACTTGGTGACAACTATGATGATTTTGATGCTCCCTATCCAAATAGGAGGGCAATGAATGGAGGTCGGGGAATTGATAGAGGTCGTGGGCAAGGTCGTGGACCTCCAAAGGCTTATGTGGGGAGGAACTTGAGGCGTGAGTATGATGAAGTTGATGACTACTACGGGAGTCAACCGGAACCAAACCGTGGGGGTTGAGACAACAACCTTAATAGTGTGAAGATCACTATCCCACCTTTCAAAGGGACTAGTGATCCGGAAAAGTTCATAGAGTGGAAGGTTCAATTGGAGCGGGTGTTTGATACAAATGACATATCCGAGGAAAGGAAAGCCACTTATGCCATTGCTTCATTTGAGTCATATTCTTCCACTTGGTGGGAATCTGTCAAGAGGTCAAGAAGAAGAGTTGGGATGCCATTGAACATTGCTTGGGAAGAGTTGAAAGAGGTGATGAACACCAAATATGTGACACCCAAGTACCGGCAAGAATAACTCAAGAGACTTTATGAGTTGAAACAAGGCTTCAAGTTGGTTGATGAGTATTTCAACGAATTTGAAAAAAACCGAATGGCCCTTGACATGGAAATGGAAGATGAGGAGCAAGCTATCATCCGATTCAAGAATGGTTTAAACTGGGAGATTGCTTGTCAATTGAGGCTACACATCTTTCATTCTCTTCAAGATGTTTGTGATGCCGCGGTTGAGGCCGAAAAGTGGCTCAAGAAAGAGAAGACTCCTCGCTAAAGGAGTACTACTTCTACTCCAATGACTCGACCCAAAGAATGGAAGAGCCCTAACACAAGTGGTGCAAGTGGGAGTCGTGATATGAAGAAGCTTTTTGAGAAGGCTACCCCTAGAAGCGACTTCAAAGAAGTGGGAGGTAACTCTAAACTAAATTAAATACTCCTTCTTCTTCTTTCCAATGCCACAAGTACAAGGGATATGGTCACTTTGCCAAAGAATGGCTCACCCGAAAAATAATGATAGTCATGGATGATGGGATGGTAAATGAGGAGGAAAGTGAGCCCGAGGGTGAGGTTGTTGAGGATATTGAGGTAGATGAGGGAGAAGAGAGAGCGGCGGAGGGTGATGATCTTAATATGATTCTAGCTGTACGTCGTAGTTTGAGTGCCATGGTGAGTGAGGAGAAAGAGGATGAGCAAAGGGAGAACTTGTTCCATGCTAGGTGTAGAGTAAGGGGACAAGTGTGCTCCATGATTATTGACTCGGGTAGTTGTGCAAATGTGGTGAGCCAATCTTTGGTCTCACTATTGAAATTGCCTACCCTTAAATACCCAAGCCCCTACCGTTTGCAGTCGTTGAGTGAGTGTAGGGAATTGAAGGTGGTAAAGCAAGTCTTGATAAAGTTCAAGATTGGGAACTATCAAGATGATCACATGTTTGATGTGGTGCCAATGCAAGCTTGCCACCTCTTGTTTGGTAGGCCTTGGCAATATGACAAGCATGTAGTTCATGATGGCCGAGCCAACACTTACACGGTCAATCATGAGGGCAAGAAGTATGTGCTTACGCCCTTGACGCCGAAGCAAGTGAGTGATGACTATAGGCGCATGAGGGAGTTGAAGGAAGCGGCTAAAGCTAAGTCCCCTGTGGTGACTAAGCCTATGGCCGAGACTCTACCATCTTCTACCGATTGCATTTGTGCCATGATTCAACCGGGTGAGTACTTGAGAGGTAATGATGGCACCAAAATGCTCATTTGCCTAGTGCACAAAGGTATGATTCTAAACACCGATTGTGATTATTCTTCTAACCCTAACCTTTTTCCTAGTACTATTGAGAATGTTTTGAAGGTATTTGAGGACATGTTCCCGGAAGAGATTCCGAGTGGTCTTCCTCCATTGAGGGGGATTGAACATCAAATAGACTTTATCTCGAGGTCCGAAATCCCAAACAAGCCGGCCTATATGAGCAATCCCAAGGATACCAAGGAGTTGCAAAAGCAAGTGGATGAGTTGCTCAACAAAGGCTTGGTTCATAAAAGCTTGAGTCTGTGTTCCGTACCGGTCATTCTTGTACCAAAGAATGACGGGACATGGAGGATATGTGTGGATTGTCGTGTGGTCAACAAAATCATGGTAAAGTATCGACATCCCATACCTCGTCTTGATGATATGTTAGATGAATTGAGTGGGTCAAGCATCTTCTCAAAGATAGACCTTAGGTCCGGTTACCACCAAATCCGGATCAAACCGGGTGATGAGTGGAAAACCGCATTCAAGACCAAGTTCGGTCTCTATGAATGGTTGGTTATGCCCTTTGGCCTATCCAATGCACCTAGTACTTTCATGAGGTTGATGAACCATGTCTTGAATCCGTTCATCAACAAATTTGTGGTTGTCTATTTTGATGACATTTTGATATATAGAAGATCAATAGACGATCATGTTGGCCACTTGAGTGCTAAGAGCCGAAAAGCTCTATGCCAATTTTAAGAAGTGTGCCTTTTGTGTTGAAAAGATTGTCTTTCTTAGTTTTGTTGTTAGTGCCAATGGTGTAGAGGTAGATGATTCCAAGGTTGAAGCTATTAGAGATTGGCGAACTCCTACTACCATTTCTCATGTTAGGAGTTTCCATGGCCTTGCTAGTTTCTATAGGTGCTTTGTTAGGGACTTTAGCACCATTGCCGCACCACTCACCGAGTTGGTGAAGAAAGACAAAGCCTTTGTGTGGGGAGAGCCTCAAGAGAAGAGTTTCCAAGAGTTGAAAAGTAGGTTGAGTATCGTCTCTTTGTTGCAATTTCCCGACTTTGGGAAGGCTTTTGAAGTTGAGTGTGATGCCTCAGGGGTGGAAATTAGGGGTGTTCTCATGCAAGAATGGAAACCCATTGCCTACATTAGTGAAAAGTTGAAGGGTGCAACCTTGAATTACTCTACGTATGACAAGGAGTTGTATGCCCGGATGAGAGCTCTAGCTCATTGGAAACATTATCTTTGGCCTAGAGAATTTGTGATTAAAAGTGATCATGAGTCACTCAAACATCTTAGAGGCCAAGAGAAGTTGAACAAGAGGCATGCCAAGTGGGTGGAGTTCATTGAGTCTTTTCCTTATGTAATTCATTATAAGAAGGGAAAGGACAATGTTGTAGCCGATGCACTTTCTAGGAAGTTCGCTCTTGCTACCACTCTTGCTTCTAGGCTTATGGGTTTTGAAAGTATAAAATCATTGTATGAACATGACCCAAAGCTCAAGAGCATTCATGATGCTCTAGTGAGTGGGAAGAGGGTGGAGAAATACCAATGGGTAGACGGCTACATTTTCAAGAATGGGAGAGTGTGTGTCCCCGAGTCCTCTTGGCGAGAATTGCTAGTGCGTGAAGCACATTGTGGAGGCTTGATGGGTCACTTTGGGAGGGATAAGACTTTGGCTATCCTTATGGAGCAATTCTATTGGCCTAAGATGGGGTTGCATGTTGAGCGGCTATGCAATGCTTGTTTAGATTGCAAGCACGCCAATTCTAAGTCGAATCCCTATGGCTTGTATACTCTTTTGCCTATTCCTACTAGCTCGTGGATGGATATTTCTATGGATTTCATTATGGGATTGCCACGGTCTAGAGGAGGACATGATAGCATTTATGTTGTCGTGGATAGGTTCTCCAAAATTACTCACTTTATTCCTTGCAAAAAGAGTAGTGATGCACAACATGTAGCTTCTTTGTTCATTAATAATATGTTAAAGTTACATGGAGTGGCTCAAATCATTGTGAGTGATAGGAACACTAAGTTCCTAAGCTATTTTTGGAGGTGCTTATGGGGTGCCCTTGGCACCAAGTTTTTGTTCTCTATGTCCCACCACCCCTCAAACGGATGGTCAAACCGAGGTGGTGAACCGAACCTTGGGGTCTCTTCTTAGAGCTACGACTCGAGGTAAGGCCGGGAATTGGGTGGAAAAATTACCTTTCATGGAGTTTGCATATAACCGTACTTTGCATAGAATGATTGGCATGACTCCATTTGAGTGCGTTTATGGTTTTAATCCTTTGATTCCACTTGATCTTACCCCTTTGCCAAGGGAGATGGTTGTTAATTTTGAAGGTAAAAGCCGAGCTAAGGCTTTGATTGAACTCCATGCTAAGGTGAAGAAGAATTTGGAGGAAGCTTATGGAAAGGTGGCCTCCTAGAAGAACAAGGGGAGAAAGAAGGTGGAACTCAAGAAGGGAGATTGGGTGTGGGTGCACTTCCGGAAGGAAAGATTTCCAAATCTTAGGGAGGGGAAGTTGGAACCCCGAGGAGATGGCCCATTCCAAGTGCTATCCAAGATCAACAAAAATGCCTATGTGATTGATTTACCCGGTGAGTACAATATTTTAAATACTTTCAATGTTAGTGACTTGGCTCCTCGTGATGTAGGTGATGATGCCGTGGAGGATGATGCCTTAATTTTGAGGACGAAATCTTCTCAAGAAAGGGAGGATGATGCCGGGAAAACCACCACAAGACTCTTTACTAGAAGTCAAGCCAAGGCAATCCATGATGCTCACCTTCACTTGGTATGGAAAGGCTTGGACGTGGAAGATAGAAGCTCCGGAACAACCTTGAAGATCATACATTGGAGAACCATAGAAGGAGGACTGCTTAGGCTACAAGGGGAGCCACCCCAAGCTCATTTTGAAGCACCCCAACACATCCTAGGAGGAGGCGGAGCACCTCTTGAAGTGGGCGGAGCGCCTACCTGAAAAAGGCAACAAATCGGCTAAGTATGAATTGCATGCTCTTTGGATTTTGAGTGGGCGGACCGCTCCTCTGCAGAGGCGGACCACCTACTCTGCTGAAGAAGCTATGAGGCGGAGCATCTAGAGATGGTGGGCAGACCGCCTACCTCTGATACAAGCCAATCCGAGTTTTTGTGATATTTTGTGTGTAATTCCAACTTTAGCCCTAGGTGGCTTCTATTGTTTTTACTTACTTTAGGGATATTTTAGACCTTGCATTACATGTTGTAGAAGACTATAAGAGTCTTCATTAGGTCTTAAATTTATTTTACCTTACCTTTGAATATAAAAACACATGAGAATTCTCTTAATTTTAAACCTTGATTTTGGCTTGATTTCAATTGGACGATTCCAAGTTGAACTTCAAGCCGCTCCGATCATTCTATTTGCAAGGACTTAGTGATTCTTGAGGATAGTTGCATAGCATAGGTGATTCTTGACCATCGTTCTTCGTTGCTACTTGAACAATCGCGTGAGTCTTGTCTCGTTTTATCTTGTTTATCGCTTCCGTAGTTTACCCTACATCATTCAGTCCACAAGGGTTGAAGTTTACGCATCTATGCCTAAAAGTCCAGTCCTTGCGGGTTGAAATTGAACTTTATACCTTAGGCATGAAGTTCAACCCACAGGGATTGAACTTCAGCCCACAAGGTTTGAACTTCAGCGCACAAGAATTAAATTTCTAAAAAGTAGCCTCTTATGTAAAACCACTAAAAAAAAGTGGCCTCAAATTCAAGACGACTGGCAAAAGTGGCTATTCGTGCACTTTGCCCACAAACAGCCCATAGGCAGGCCTAGCTCACTTCCCCCTAACGTTGTTCTCTTTCTTTCTTTCATTGATTTTCCAGCAAATAATATCAACAAACAATAATACAAAGGAAAATTAAGCGTACACAAATGAGTAGTTTAATGGGCCTTTTGACAAGCAGCACCTTCATTTTGACACTCAAGCTTAAACATGGATAAATACATACATGACAAATTGAGAAGTTAGAAGAAATACGTAGTGTAGATTTCTTTAGCAATAGCAAACTAGACCAAACAGCTTAAATAAAATCGAACATCAGTAAAAAAAAAAAAGAAACCTCCAGAGTGAGCAACTAACACCAGCACCAACAACGACTAGAAATAAACAACTGAACATACTTCTTAAGAGACCACTTTAAGACTCAAAACTCACTTTCTAGCTCTTTGTTTGCCTTTTTTTTCCTCTTGATCACTCTATTTTTCGAATCTGGTATTTTTAGAGTTCTTGAAGTTTTTCTAGATCTGTTATTATGTGTGTAGTTAGAGAGATGGTTGGTGTGTGCTGTCTTAAACAAGAAAGAAGGGTAGAGTGAAAAAGTGGGTAAAAAGACAAAGGCTTACATGTTAGCTAATTTACTCTTTTCAGAAAAAAGCACCGAAACTCATGTGAGAATCTCTTATTTTTTGCTGGTACTATGTACTCCTACTTGAATTTTGACTTCTTCTCTTCCAAGACAAAATATCACATTTTCTTGAATCTTACCTAAAACTCTAACTCCAAACTCAACTAAAAATTCAAATTTAACTAGATGGACTAAGTGAATTGGCTAAGTCCACTCCCAGCATAAACTTAAACCAAGAATACAAAATAGACAAGTCCAAAAACCTCAAATATTTCAAATCAATTTAATGCTAAATTAAATAGGCCAGCAGACAACAAAGCTCATACTTGGCAAACTCACACTCCTTGTTTTCATAAAACAAGAATCATGGTCAAACAGGTACTAACAACATTAAGTCATAACTAAACACTAAAACTTGACTAATTCTCACAGTTCAGAGGTTAACTCTTCACCTTTCATTTCCCTTAAACTCAACTGATAAGTCCAAACAAATTTTTAAGCTTGTTAAGACCAAACCAAAATACAGAACTAGGAAAGTCACGAATATTTCATGCTTAAGCCGTGACTAAATTAGTCAAAACCAAATCCACACTTTAAACAAAAGAAAAAAGAACATGAAACAATCAACCACGAGTTTAACAATGTACAATATTAATTCATACGAACAAGCAGCATACATATTATTGACACTTTATTTCATGACTAAACATTCACATACATGGTGATATTAATTTCATATGCCAAAACTAATCTAACACTGAGCATAAACTAGTAAGGGAAAAAATGACAAGGCGGGGGCTTTCTTCTAACTCGTTAAAGCAAACATAAACCACTCCTCTGCGACTAGTGTCAGCATCACTGTCGCCGTAGCTCTGAACTGCTCCGCCCGAGCCAAACGCTAGCATCAAGTTATTGCAGCACTACCACGGTAGCATTGCTTTTTTTTTTTTTTTTACTTTTTTTTAACCCAACCCTTTTCCCCTCTGTAGCAACTAGGGCTACTAAAATGTTAAATAAATGCTCAAAACAGAAAATAAGAGAAAAAGTTATATATTCATTTCACAATGATTAGAATCCCTTACAAATGTCATATATATACTACTGAATAAGACACCTAAGGCTAGCTGTCACCCAATAAGATTACTACAACTAGTAGTACTATTTTAACGGATAAAAAAGGACATCTGTCCATCTACTAAGGTTATTATTATACTAAGACTCATAAAGCTAAAATATAGATTGACTGGACTCAACTGCTCATTATCAAACTTATGGATTCCCTTTGCTAATTTGAGACTTCATTTCATTTGACTTGGTCAAAATTCCCAAAGTCGCAGCTTCTTCTTCATTTCGCAACATCCCTTTCCCCTTCAAAGAATCTTGATATTCAGGATTCAGAGAATCAAAGCCCGGAAATTGAGAGCAAAAGAAAGAGTAGTCTTCCCAAGTGGCATCTTCTGGTGGCAAATTTTCCCACTGTACAAGAACCCGCTCCACTGCTTTGTTGTGTTGCTTTATCATCCGGCGATCTAATATAGCCACTGGTTCAGCGATCAATTGCCCATCAGAAGCGGCTAAAGGTGATTCCTTTACCGGAAATTATTTGGATCCTAGCTACTTCTTCAATTGAGAAACATGGAATACCGGATGTATCCTAAATCCAGCCGGAAGTTTTAGCTCATATGCCACCTGTCCGATCTTCTTAATTTTCTGGAATGGCCCATAAAATTTTGATGCCAATTTCATGTTCCTCCTCACCGCCACAGTCGCCTGTCGATACGGTTGTAGCTTAATGAAAACCCAGTCGCCAATTTCGAAGTTCCGTTCACTTCTCATGCTGTCAGTGTACTGCTTCATTCGATTCTGAGCCTTGATTAAGTTTTCCTTCATTTGCTTGTTAATTAACTGTTTTTCCTTCAACATTTGATCCACAGATTCCAGTTTGGTCTGCGAGATTAATTCAAATGTCGGAAGAGGAGGATCATACCCATACAAGGTGTCATTCCAATGGCGGATTTGAAATTGGTGTTATACCAATATTCTGCCATCGGTAACCATTTGCACCAATCTTTTGGCTTGTGCCCTATTATGCATCTCAGGTAAACTTCCAAACAACGATTTAGTCTTTCCGTTTGTCCGTCGGTCTGTGGATGATAGGAGGAACTTAATTTGAGTTGTACTTGTAAACCTTTGAAAAGTTCCTGCCAAAAAAGACTCACAAAAATCGGATCACGATCGGACACAATAGAACAAGGAACTCCATATAGTTTGCAAACATTGTCTAGGAAGATCTGTGCAATTTGGGGGGCTGTATATGGGTGAGCAATTGCCAAGAAATGCCCATACTTTGTGTAGCGATCCACCACCACCAATACAACGTCTTTTCCTTGCGACTTAGGCAGACCCTCAATGAAATCCATAGAAATATGTTCCCAAGCCCGATTTGGAATTGGTAGTGGCTGCAAAAGTCCCGGGTAGGAAACACTCTCTGATTTATTTCTTTGGCAAGTCTCACACTCCCTTAAGATTTCCTTCACATCTCTGATCATGTTTGGCCAAAAGAAAATGGTCTTGATTCTATGGTAGGTTTCATATACCCCAGAATGACCACCCCAAACTGTAGTATGCATATCCTGAATAATTTTGGCTCTTAAGTCCCCATGGTTACTAATCCAGACCTTCCCTTCACATCTGGTTAACCCATTCTGTAGTGACATACCTGGTTTGGCATCTGGGTCAATTATCAACTTGGTTAAAATGTCCTGAGCTACTTGATCGTTAGTATAACTTTCCATTACTTTCAATGCCCACTTGGGCTGAATCACTGTTAGGCCTAAACAATTGGCTCTTTCAAATTCACCCTTTTCTTTTTCCCCTCTCCTTGACAAAGCGTCAACCACTATATTCTCTTTGCCCTTACGATAATGGATCTCGTAGCTCAGACCCATCAATTTAGTGATCCCTTTATGTTGCAACGAAGTTGTAACACGCTGGTCTTTCAAGAATTTTAAGCTGAAATGATCTGTCCAGATAATGAAGTGGGCTGTCTGGAGGTAATGCCTCCATTTCTCTACAGCCAAAAGAAGAGCTATGAGCTCTTTCTCATATGTAGAGAGGCCTAGATGCTTTGGGCTTTAAGCCTGGCTCATAAAAGTGATGGGCTTGTCCTGTTGCATTAGCACTGCACCAATCCCAAGCCCACTCGCATCAACTTCCACGATGAAAGGCATTGTAAAATCTCGCAAGGCAAGCACCAGGGCTGAAACCATGGCTCTTTTGAGTTCCTCAAAGGCTGCTGTGATAAAATCGGTCCCGACGGGCGCACACACACCCGGGCACAACAAACTCGGGTGCCCATCACACGGGCACCCACACATACACACGGGCGTCCACATAAGCTTAGACCTAACTCACACCCCAAAAGCTAGCTCAACGGGTGGAGGATTGTCCAAAGCTTATATGGGTATTGCCCCCTCTCTTTCACCGATGTGGGACTTTTTCCCACATTCCAACACCCCCCCGCACGGCCAGCCGTCTTGCCTTAGCCCTCATGCCTTAGCCTTGCCTTAGTCGTTTGACACCCATGCCGTACCATGACGTATCTTAACTCAGCTCACCCTTTGCCGTATTAATCAGCCACACACATAAGCCAAACAGTAACGTTGCCACCCGCACCGTTTCATGCTCAATGTCTCCCACGCTTAGGCCAATAGCAAGGCCATCGAGCCAAATCCTTGCCATTGCCATTTCATGCCGAGTTTCAAAATCAAAACCTCCCTTTTTCAACAGTGCTGTTAATGGTTTGCTTATAATTGCATAATTCTTAATGAATCGTCGGTAATATCCCCTCAATCCTAAGAATCCACGCAGCCCTTTCAAGCAAACAGGTTGGGCCCAATTGATCATTGCATCAATTTTCACTGCATCTGTACTAACACCTTCACCAGAGATCACATGTCCTAAGTATTCAACTTGTAATTGTGCAGAACTGCACTTGGAGAGTTTAGCAAATAGTTGATGTTCTCTGAGTAACTCAAAAACCTTCTTCAAATGACCCAAGTGGTCTTCCAATGACTTACTATAAACAAGAATGTCATCGAAAAATACTAATACAAACTGCCTCAAATATGAACTGAATATCCCATGCATCAATGCTTAGAAGGTTGCCGGGGCATTGGTTAACCCAAATGGCATGACATTAAATTCCCACAAGCCATGATGCGTTTTAAAGGCAGTTTTCTACTCATCTCCCACTCGTATACGGATCTGATGGTAACCTGACCTTAAGTCGAGTTTGGAAAACCATTGAGCACCATGTAGCTCATCTAGCAAATCTTAAACGACTGGAATCGGGTACTTATTTTTAACTGTAGCATCATTTAGCTTCCTGTAATCCACGCAAAACCTCCAAGAGGTGTCCTTCTTAACAAGAATGACCGGAGATGCAAACGGAGAGTACTAATTGAAATGAGCTTAGCATCTAGCATCTGTTGCACCATTGTTTCAATTGCATCTTTTTGGTCATGCGAATAGTGATAAGGTCGCTGATTAATTGGCTTAGTTCCAGGAATTAAATCAATGCCATGATCACAAGAATGTCTTAATTGGAACTGGTAGGTTCCTTAAAGATATCCTCATAACTCTCCAGCAATGTCTTAATTGGAACTGGAATGCTTTCATTGAACTGTTCCAAAGATTCCAGATGACATATCTGAGTGACCCAATTACATCCCCCTGCACTCATTTTTTTATTTTGGGCTTTTAAATCCTGGCAGCCCACTATAGTGACCCACTGGCCATTTCTTATGAAAGAGATGCTATGGGGCCTTGTGTTCAAAACTATTGGGGCAATAGTATCAATCTAGTCCATGCCTAATAAGATATCACATCCCCCTATCTCTAACAGTCTCATATTAAAAACAAACTCTTCTCCCTGCATATTCAATTTAACCATTGGGCTTAATTCAGTGCAGGTCATGATTCTACCATTAGCCACTCTGATGTTCATGGGCTTTTGCAAAGTTTGCTTCTCCAAGGCCAAGATTTCCACCAGTTGAGGGTCCATGAAACTATGTGTGGATCCACTATCCACCAAAACTACAAGGGGACGCTTTTGAGCCCATCCTGTAATTTTAATCGTAGTTGGATGTGAATCTGATCCCATCACCATGTTTACTACTGCTTTCTCCTCATTGGGGTCTGCAGTTTCTTCCACCACAGCAGTCTCACCCCTTCCTTCCTCCAATTCCTCCACTGCATCAAACATTTCTTCCTCCTCTGGTGCTTCAATAAGATTAATTGCTCTATCTCTGCACACATGGCCTGGGAAGTACCTCTCATTACACCGATAACACAACCTTCTATCACGCCCTCCTTCATTTATTTGGTTCCTTTGGGCCTGGTTACAAGTGGTAATATTTGGAAGGATCCTTGGTGCAGTATTGGGTAAAATGCGCGGTCCAGTTGGTGGAAGGGCTAGAAGGGCTCGATTGATGTTTGGATTATGAGCTCTTGGGCTTGGTGGAAAGGTGACTCTAGGCTGGGTGTTATAATTCCTAGGGTGGATATTTCTATAAATAGAAGCTAATGTCTTTTCATGTTGTTTGGCTATTTCTAATGCATCCATTAGTGTCAAAGGGTTTGAAGCTCGCACCATGGAATTTAAATCAGGTTTTAAGCCACCCACAAAGCAATAGATAAAATAAGCCTCGTCAAGTGTTGCATTCATTAATAACATATAAAAACGGAGTTCTTCAAATTTATTAAAATAATTTTCCACATCTGCAGTTTGCCTGAGCCTATTAAATTCAGCCACTATATCCATTGGACGTATGTTACCATAACGCCTACAGATATCCAAACAAAATTGTTCCCAAGTAACAATCCCTCCATGTTGTAGCACATAAACATCAAACCAAGGGTCATTTTTTTCCTTAATGTGGACTGCCACAATATCCATTCTTGATTCCGGAGCTACTTGATATAACTCAAAAAATCTATCACAACGTCTAATCCATCCTTGAGGATTTTGGGTATCAAATTCTGGAAATGGTAGTTTGATTTTAGGAGATTTAAACTGATGGTTTGTGTGATTTGTGTTTGCAGGTGTGGCTGAGTTGATTGGTGTTGTCGGGTGAAGGTTATTTTGGTTATGGGGCCTATAGTTGGTGGGGTTATTAGGCTGGTTTATGTGATATGTGTTTGGTGGTATAGTTGGGTTGTTTGGTGTCATGGGATGAATGTTATGTTGGTTAACGCGTCTGTAATTTGCAGGGTTATGAGACTGAAGAAAAGGGCTAGAAAAAAGGTTCGTATAAGCAATTGGTGTTACGAAGGAAGATTGGGAAGGGCCTGGTAATATATTTGGGTTGTTGGAGGCCCAGGTATAAGTGGCCATGGGTTGTGTTGAGGCACTTTGGGTAGTGGTGTACTGATTAGTGGTGGCCATCGGGGTGAGTAAGGAGGCAGGGGGTGGTGGGTAAAAAGAAGAAAATTGAGATGACGGTGTATAATGAGAAACGTTGAGGTAACAAAGTCAGCGCCAGATATTGAGACGACGCCGGAGTCAGCGGTGACCACGACTGGTGCCTGGAATCTCGTACAGAGGATTCACCATATTCCACCGAAGAACCTCCCAAAGCCAAAGTTGCTACGGAACGACCAGATGCAGCAGATTCTTGTTTCCTCTCCGCTTCTATTTGTGTTTTCATTATATTCAAACGGCGATCGTTTTTTGCATGGCGTTGCTGAGGCTCTTCATTTATCCTAGCTTGATTTAGCTCAAGAAGTTCTAATCTTTTCTGAGAATCTTCTATGTAAACTTGAAGCTGAGCTTCAATCTTTTTCCAACCATCATTTGTTTCAGTTTTTTTAGGCACGTCAGCCATTTTCACTACCAAGCCATCGATGGCCTGGCTCTGGATACCAAATGTAGCAACTAGGGCTACTAAAATGTTAGATAAATGCTGAAAATAGAAAATAAGGGAAAAAGTTATATATTCATTTCACAATGATTATAATCCCTTACAAATGCCATATATATACTACTGAATAAGACACCTAAGGCTAGCTGTCACCCAATAAGATTACTACAACTAGTAGTACTATTTTAACGGATAAAAAAGGACATCTGTCCATCTACTAAGGTTATTATTATACTAAGACTCATATAGCTAAAATATAAATTGTCCGGACTCAACTGCTCATTATCAAACTTATGGATTCCCTTTGCTAATTTGAGACTTCATTTCATTTGACTTGGTCAAAATTCCCAAAGTCGCAGCTTCTTCTTCATTTCGCAACACCCTCTCTCTGGCCCTCCCACTTTTTGCTCCTACGGTGACTCGAACCCACAACCTTTTGAATGTAGGTGGAAAGTGCTTACAATCTGAGCAACCCTCACTTGTAACGGTAGCATTGCTTTAAAACCAAATCAGAGACAAAAAACTGCTAACCATCACCCCAACATTGTCATCTCGTCACCACCAACACGATAGCAGCTTTGCCAAATCCGCTCCATCACTGTCCAAAGTTTGCCGTTACAACAACACCCCACTGCTTCATCATTACACGAAACCTTTTCCACCTAACACAAGACCAAACAAATCAAACACAAATAATCATCATGGAGGGGAAAATAGAAAATGAGCAAAGGTGTAAAAGAAAAAAGAATGAGAAATCTTTAGGAGGAAATAAGCCCAGAAAGGTGAAGAGGAGATCGAAACGAACTTGGTGATATATAGTTTAACAGAAAAATATGGAGTTTCGCCAGAGTTTTGGGTTGGCCGCCATTTTATATCTAGATCTACACCGATTGGTTGAGTAGTTGGGGAAATAGAGTTGAGAAATGGAAAGAGGAGTTCTTGACGGTCCTATTCATGTATTTTTTTCATTTTTTGGTGG
Source organism: Petunia x hybrida (assembly GCA_037355625.1). Classification (NCBI taxonomy): domain Eukaryota; kingdom Viridiplantae; phylum Streptophyta; class Magnoliopsida; order Solanales; family Solanaceae; genus Petunia; species Petunia x hybrida. The sequence goes on from JBBBVM010000475.1 coordinate 1,095,154, forward strand.
AGGCCGATGGCTGAGTAGAGGTGGCGGAGTGGCGGACTTGGGCAGCTGTGATGTTTTCCACTGTAAAGAAAATATTTGGCCAGCGTTTGTCCATTTCATCATAACTAAAGTCTATAATTAAAAAGGTGAACTGATTTTGGCTTATAAGAGTGAAAGAGATGGGAGATGAGAGCCATTAGATCAAAATCAATCTGATGGCTGAGAATGGATAGGCTAAACAGGTCAAGCTTTAGTTTTGGGCTTGGTTATTTTCTCTTTTTCTTTTCTAAATTTATGAATGGCCACTAAAAGATCCAAACTATTTAATCATACAGAATCAATTAAAATTAAAACCACACAAATTGTAATATTATCACAATTAAAACGTAAAATTCCAATTAAATGCAGAATAAATAACTTTTGGTAATTTTCACATTGTTCTTCCTAACTAAATAACCATAATGGCTAAAACAAAAGATAAAAACCAAGAAAAATTAGACAAATTCTAGGGAAATTTAACACTATATTTTGAGCAAATTTTTATATCTTCGTGCCAAAATAGGTGATTGCTTCCTCTCTTTGACCGAGAACTCGGAGAATTTTTAGACAAAGACATAATCAAATAGCTAATTTTGGCTTTTAATCAAAAGTCCGATTCAAAAAATGGCGACTGTACCTTGACTACAAGGCAACCTACATATCCTCGGACTAAGGAATCAGGTCGGCATAGTTCCTCACGTGTGGTAGTTGAGACTACCGCATTCAGGCAGACACCATACTATTTTAGACTCACAGGGACTTACACTTGACACTTCTAAACACACAAAGATTAACTGTAAACACTTTAAGAACTAACCGCACTGCCTCAAAACTACTTTTAGACACACTTCGAACTGATGTTGCTTGTTACTGGTTGCTTGCTGATGGTCATTGCTTTACTAGAAAAATGGAAAAATAATATGAAAATTGTAAAATTACAACTAGTCTAAATCTTCATGTTTCCCAAGGCGGGTCTTGCTTTTTGATGAAAAATTTAAAAAACACTGCTCTGGTGGGTATTGTCTTGAAACTTGAAGTTGCCGCTTATGTTTGGACGGTCTTGACTTGAATGTTTAAATTACCGCTTATATCTGGTCGGTCTGGATTTGAAAGCTGAAATTGGTGCTCATTGTTTAGGCGAGTCCTATTTGAAACTTGAAATGAACGCATATGTTTGAGCGGATCTTGACTTGAAAGGAAATGGTCGCTTATGTTTGAGCGGATCTTGACTTGAAAAGAAATGGCCGCTTATGTTTGAGCGAACCTTGACTTGAAATGAAAATGACCGCTTATATTTGAGTGTATCTTGACTTGAAAATGAAATAGCCGCTTATGTTTGAGCGGCTCTTGACTTGAAATTGAAATGACTACTTATGTTTGAGCGGATCTTGAATTGAAAAGAAAACGGCCGATTATGTTTGACTTGATCTTGACTTGCAAAGAAAATGGCCACCAATGTCTAAGCGGATCTTGACTTGAAAAGGGAATGACCGCTTATGTTTGAGCGAATCTTGACTTGAAATAGAAATGGCTGCTTATGTTCAAGCGTATTTGACTTGAAAAGGAAATGAATTCTTATGTTTGAGTGGATCTTGACTTGAAAAGGAATTGCTGCTTATGTTTGTGCGGAGCTTGACTTGAAAGCTGAAATGGCCACTTATGTTTGAAAGGATCTTGACTTGAAAATTTAAACTACATCTTGAAATCTGCATATTCATTGATGATGTCTTCATAATCCTTGGCGTGCCGATGTACGGTGCTGGGCTCCAATAATCAAGTTTGGTCTTGACTTGCTCTAGTATAACTATGAAAGCTGTAAATAAATTTTGCAAAACTTTCTTTGCTCGTTTCAATATTATCAAACTGAAGAAATGAGAAGAAACTAAAATCAAACGATGAATTGGAGTTCCAAAGATGAGATATCGAATGAAAGTTGTTTCTAAAAGGTAGAAGAAAACTATATGGAGGTGATATGTCGACCTTAACAAATATGAAATGCATATTGGAATCAACTCTTGATCTATTCGCACAGTCTATCCCTTGCCCCTAATTTGACAATCCTACTTAAATTGAACTTGATGGAAACTATTACGACCCTCATTTGACTAGTAGTTCCGTTCAGAGTTTTCACTAACTAGCCTCTCTCTTATTGATCTTTTACCTCACTATTGTCCTATGGCGACCTTTCCGGTTTTCACCGCAAAACTTCATCATTTTTTTTTCATTTTCATTTTTTTTGTTCTTTTCTTTTCTTTCCATCAACCTCTTATTATATTCTTTCCAGTCCATCTATCTTCTTTTCTCTTGACTTCTCTTAGAGGTTTCTATCCTTATGGCCATCCAACAAACTTCTACAGTGATCAAAGTAAGCTGTGACTTTCCTGAGCAAACTCGTCCTTTTATGGTACAACATTACGTGACATTCTCAAAGATTGGCCAGAAAGGTCTTTATTTGGAATGTTGGGATTTGGTTAGGCTAGAAGGAAAGGTTCAACATGAAAGCTCCAAAAACATCTCATGAGACAACTGGTTGAAACGGTAGAACCGCTGAAATCATCCTTTTAAAGAATAAAACAAACTTTTGCCATTATTTAGTAATTGGGATTTTTGAGTGTGTTTATTTGGTATGAAAATGATATGAAAACATCTCATGAGATGTTTAGGGTGACCGTACAATCTTTGGAATCAATTTCTTTGAAAATAACAATAAAAACTTGCCCTGATTTAGTTGAATCTGGGGACCTCAATTTTCTCTGATTTGGCTGCAAACTCGAAGGTAAGTTTTGCATTGATTTGTGACTAAGGGACTATTGAGTTTTTTCCCTGGATGAAACTGAAAAGGAGGGGAACATACAATTTTTTTCTTCTTCTTTTCTTTTCTTCTTCTTTTTTTTTCATAAGTATAATGACATTGATTCCAAAGGAGGGTAGCCAAAAGAAAAATACACAAGGCTCAAAGGGCTTGCAAATTGGCATAGTGTTTGGGCAGTGATAAATTGGTATTTTACCAACTTAAAGACTCCCTTTTACTTTTAGTTTTGGATCCGAAAGCATTGTTTTGTGTATATAATGCCAGATTATGCTTGGTTTCAGGTTACAAGTATTAATTGAGGAAGATTGGAACCAAAAAAGCTAAAAGTAGAGCCAAAGTGTTATATTCATGAAACGACCTCGGTTAGTCGTTTCGGAAGTTAGGATTTCGATTGGCATGCCGATAATTTTAAAATATATCGAAGAGGTGATTATCGGCTGAATCATGTTAAGTGTTAACCCATTCAAAGCTCCGTGTATCTTTGCTTCGAAAATGTAGAACTCTCTTCTCGTGATCGAGAAAGGATCAACTTAGTCAGAATAAGCTGGGTAATGGTGTTATCATATTATCAAGATATGTTTTATTCAAAGAGTTCGGTGCACGTGTTGTAATTCTGATCCTGTAATCAGGAAATAATGCCCGTGGAGTAGCTCATGAAGATCGTGCAAGTTCTCTTGTTATCCGTGCGAATTTTTCTTTAGACTTAGGCTCGTTCGAGGATGAACGAGAGTATAAGTGGAGGAGAATGAAACGACCTCGGTTAGTCGTTTCGGAAGTTAGGATTTCGATTGGCATGCCGATAATTTTAAAATATTCGTAAGGTCCATTGGGACTTATTTGTAAAATTTGAGCTAAATCATACCTTGTTTGGTAGGCATCGGAAGAAGGTTTCAGTTTTTATTGTCGATAAATATTAAAAAGAGATTTTCGAGCTCAGTTTTGGCGAATGAGCTCCGATTCGAAATCTGAAAGCGCCGTTAGGTTCGTATAATTATTTATGACTTTTGTGAACTTTCGAAAGTGAATTTTGATGTTGTTCGGCTAGTTTTCGCTAAAATGCCGAAAGTTAAATAATTTGATCTTTTTCCATTTAAATTCGCATTTTGAGTTTTGGGAATTCGATTTGAGATCCGCCTTAGCGAGTATGCTACATATATTTTGTATAACTTGCATGCAAAAGTTGAAATTATTTCGAATATCGTAGAGTGCAGTTTTAATTTTTACCGTAGCAGCAACTTTTAAAAGAAAAAGAAAAAAAAGGAAAAACGAAAAGAAATGAAAGGCGGTTAAGGTGAGCTTATAAGCTCAACGTGATTAGAAACATCAAAAAGAAACAGAGAAGTGAGAACAGAGAAGAGAAATGCGCAGTGAGATAAAAAATGCCAGAAAATGAGAGCCGGGAAAATGGTAGAATTTTCACCCCGAAACATTCAGGTAATGATCCTAATATATTATTTGAGTTTATTACGTGTGTTTGAATATATTTTAACGGTAAAACTTGGAATATTAGACATCGTTTTAATAAGTTCAATTAATAGTTTAAAGGGTCAAATGGACCCCGATAATGAAATTGATTATATATTCGTACTGAGTGAGTTATGGACAACATATAAATGTAATTTATTTTGGGTTTGGTTATGTGGCTTTGAACCCTGTACATAGGCTTGACCTGCATATTGCGTATGCGAATAGGGTATCAGGTTCCTACCAGGATTGCCCTAAGATGTGAGGAATAAAGCCTTTAGCCTAATTTGATATATTTTTCTGCTTATTGAATAGAGTGGGATCGTTTGGCAATGAAACCAAAGGATAAAGCGGTTGTTGATTAGCAGAGCTAACTTTTGGAAGAGGTAAGTGTTTATATCCATTTCTTTGGAGGCACCTGGCCTCGTGGATTTTCTACCACGTGTTCCTTACGTGTGTACCTGCGGATAGGCGTACTCATTACGCCTTAGCTTTGAATTTACATTGTATATTATTTGCTATGCCCTGTTGTTGGTATTGCATTGAGCATATGAGCATTGCACTCTGGTTTTGAGCATTGCATATACTTCCCGGTTGGCGATGAGAGTCCCACACCGGTGAAGGATCATTATTGCATATACTTCCCGGTTGGCGATAAGAGTCCCGCACCAGTGAAGGGTCATCATTGCATATGCTTCCCGGTAATCGATGAGAGTCCCGAGCCGGTGAAGGGTCATCATTGCATATGCTTCCCAGTGATCGATGAGAGTCCCGAGCCGATGAAGGGTCATTATTGCATACATCTCCTGGTAGACGATGGGAGTCCCGCACCGGAGATAGGTATCAGGCATATGTGACTGCATTGCATCATACCGCATTCATCCCATCTCATTGCACCGCATACTGACTATTGTGTGTATTGTGTTGTGTTTTATGTATGCGGTATGTATACTATGTTGTGGACATATCTCAGTTTGTCTGTATATTTCTGGCTCGTATTCTGGGTTGCGGGGATCGGGTTGCACGCCGCAACGCTATAAATATATGGACCGGGTTGCACGTCGCAGCGGTATAAATATATGGATCGAGTTGCACGTCGCAGTGGTATGAATATATGGATCGGGTTGCACGCCACAACAGGATGAATATGTGGATCGGCTTGCAGGCCGCGACAAGATGTATTTCTGATTGTTGATGTGTTTGGAATACCTATATGTTCTGGCTATCTTACGTTCCTGGTTATTGATGAGTTTATGATTCCATACGTGTTTTTAGTTATTATCTGGCTCTGCCTTTTTATAATTTAAATAACAAAAATTTGGTTTAACTGTTTTTCCTTCCTGACTAGCTATCCTATTCTTTGAGGTGGCTAGTCTGCCCCACTTATTGAGTCCTTTTGAGTCACCCTTGTTTGTTGTTTGTTTCTTGTCTATCTATTTCGTTTCGGCAGGTTCGCTCCAGGATTGAGTTCGCCACATTGTAAAGGAGCGAAGACGACTTCAGCTGTCAGGGTGAGCCAGCTTTTATTCCGGATGGCCACCAGTTTATTGGTTGTTATTTCAGTTGCATTTTGCTCCCTTCAGGAGGTATTTGTCTTCTTTTGTACTCTTAGATGTCTAGTCTGGATAGCCCTAAACCTAATATGATGGGTAGTCAGCTGTAATTTCTTTTGTACAACTTAGAGATATCAGTATGTCTGTTTTTTTGTCTTAAGTCTTGTCCTTATTTATGAATTGTTATATTTATTTTCCTAATTTAATTGGTAAGGGTTCGCCCGACGAGTCTAGGGGAGGATGTCGGGTGCCTGCACGGCCTAGCCGAAATCCGGGCCGTGTCAATTCACCTACATCAGAACAACACGCCCGCCCCCAAATTCATGGTAGTCACCTTATGGACAGTAAAATTTGAATGAAATTTTTGAGATCAAGATGGGCGGCCCACCTCATCTTCTTGACGGTCGGCCTATGATGAACTGGCGACCACCTCATGCATAGCATGATCGCCTGTTTCTGATTCCACATTGTTAGGTGACCACCTCATCCAAGGGACGGGCCCTCCAAATCTTGGGAATGAAGAACATACGTCCCCCTCATTGTAGATGTGCCCCGCCTTAACCTGCAAGAATAGGAGTAAAGTCAGCCAATGTCACAAAGGGCGACTGCCCCATGTCTTTAGGTGGCCACCCAACCCTAAAAGGGTAGTCTTGTGATTAAAAAATATTCCTAGTGTAAATAGGAAGTGCTAGAGTTTTATTTTTCTTCTATTCCATACTTTAGTATATTCTACTTTGGGCAAGACTTGCAAGGCATTTCTTCCACTGCAAGCATCTTAAACTTATTTTTCCATAATTAAAACATGACTCATAGCATATTCCATTACATTTCTTGATTCCAACCCCTAGTATGAGTAGCTAAACTCATAACTAGGGGTGTAAACATGCTATAGTGGTTGAAATTCGACATGTAACCTTTATTTTTAATTATTTTAACTTGGGTTTGATTACCTAGCCTCTATGTGCTTATATCACTAGGCTTCTATGCTTATTTAACTAATTAAAGAATGTCGAGATTAATTGGCTTAGGATAACAGAGCTAGCAAAGATTTGAGCCATATTGGTTAAAATATCCTGACTCATCTAAAAGAAGCCACTAAGGATAGGTCCTCTTTCATTGAGTCAAGGAGTTAGAGCTTTATGCGCCAAGCTAAGGCTCAGTTACGCGTAGCGAGGTAGACCACACTCAGGCCTGATGGATTCTAGGGGTTATCTTAGATTGACTCGACCATATTCACACCTCTCTTAAGTAAGTAAAATAACCTTACCCATTGGATGAAATCCACTATAGCCATTTACGCCCATAGTTCCCTTTTATTGAATTACACAACTCGCTTTTATTTAGTTGTTAGCTTTGTTTTTACTATAGCAATCATTTTAAAACAACCGTTATTCATAGGACTAATGATTAACTTGACTTGATTCGCTATTTGAAATCTCTCACTTGAAAAATCACTAGTTACTTGTATAAATCGACTTGGTATAATTACCAATATATTTGCATCCTTCTAGTTACCCTTGAGGGTATACTCTTAGTCGTAATCTAATTTTGTCACCTTTGCCGGGGATTTATGGTTCCGAGATTGTATTGCATTATTTATTCAAGCTTATTAGTTCTTAGTTACTAAAGTTTTACCTTTTTACTTTGTTTTACCTTGCGTAGATGAAACATGGTCGAAACGTAGGTAATCCTATGTGGACAACGTAGGTAATCCCTTCGGAGGAGTTTTGGTTGACCATGAGGAGGACTATGAGGAAGAATTTGAGGAAAATCTTGGTGTTGATGACCAAGAAAAATATGGTGAACAAGTTAATAAAGGAATTGGGGCCAACAATATTGGTGCCCTTGGTGATAATGTGCTACCTAATGATGATGACCCTCTTCAGGGTGTGCAAGTGAATGAAGGTGTGAATGCTAATGATGATGTTGCGGGTAATGTCAACCGAAGTGTGAATACCAACTGAGGGGGAAATGTGAATCGTGAAAATGCCCGCAATGTCAATCGTAATCCAAGGAATCTTAGAGGTGGAAGGAATTTTAATCCACCCGTCCAAGAGGTTGATGATGAAAATGATGAAGAGAATGAGGTAGAAGGTTTTGCAAGTGCTATAGTTCCTCCACTCATTAGACGAAATCCAACATTCAACACACCTCAAGTGATCATGCATGGCTTGGAACAAAATGGTTTCTTTGGTGGAGGAAAGCATGAAAATGCCAATGAGCAGCTGCGAAAATTCTGCCAAAAGTGTAGTCTTTACAAGTCTGCAAATGTGACCGATGAATCTTTACGCCTTCCGATGTTCCCATATTCATTGCAAGATAAAGCCAAGGCATGGTCGCACAAGTTGCTAAAGAATTCTATCTATACATGGAATGACTTAATGAAAAAGTTCTTTGCTAAGTTCTTTCCAAAGGGTTAAACAAACATCATTGCATGATTAAGTCTGTATGTTCAACCAAGACTAATTAGATGCTTTGTCCGAAGCTTGGGAAAGTTTTTAAGATGTGTTACTCGAGTGCCCAACTCATGGGTTTGGTGATGATATATGTTTATGCCTAAAATTGGTCGCCTAGGTTAAATAATTAATTTAGAATGAGGTCACAAGAAATACAATAAATACGATGAAAAGTAATAAATAAAAGAGAGAAAATAATAAGCCAGAAAAGTAAAGTAGTCTTATTCCTTGAGAATAGCCGGATTTTGTGGTGAATCGCTTTGTTGTATAATACAATTTAAAGAGGGGTATTTATAGTAGTGGATACCCAGTCCTTGTTAAGGTAAAATACAAAGACTAATAAGGCTATGGGCCTATAACTCAAGGCGGTGGTATATATGAAACACTAACTAGAAAACTCTAACCCTACGGGGCAGGATGTATTCCCTTTATCCTATGCCCATATCGCTTGAATGGTCGTAACTCGTAAAACAGGTGTGTATAGTCTCGCCAGCTGGACTTGTATCCCAGTAATAGTAGGTGGCGTATTTTTGCCCACACATTCAGTCCCCCCACTTGCCGAGTTCCGATGCAAGCAGTCAGGAAGTGAAAGAGGCGTGCAAGACGGATGTGAAAATATCTCTCACTGACTCTTTGAGACACACATTCTCTCTGACCAAGAATGATGTTGATTTCTTCGAGAACTCCGCATGCTTTCATCTGATTGGTTGATACCGATTCCATGCACCTTTCCAAGAACTGATTAACTGCTCTGAATCGTTTCATATCTCCAGCAATAATGATGCTTGATCATTTCATGTGTCATCCTTATCTCTTTTCCGCCTATACATAGGGACTTCGTGACAGTAGAAAAATTACAAACTCCTCTTCAGAAAATACTTCTCTTCTTCAGCAATTTCTTATGATAGTGAAATTTTTTTCTTTCTTCAAAAATGTTTGCCTGCGATCCTGGTTTGATATTCCCAGAAAGTCTTCTTCGTTCCGAATCAACGATGCCTGAGGGAACTATAGGAGGAAATTCATCTACAGTTACCTCCTTTTCTCTCTTTGTTTGAGAAGGAACGAATGAAGTCCCCCGAGTCATGAATTTTGACCAGGATTCTACTGATGATGTTCTTCAAAATGTTCTTGTTGTGGTACACACATTGGTTTTGGTACGTCCATCTCCATGAGCGATGACTGCTGTGATATTCTTCTTGTCATACGGCACGCGGCAGCAGAGGAATGCCAACCCATTCAGGCTTCTTCTAGTCGTTCATCTTTTAGTTCCTTGGGAACACATACCGGAAGCAACTCATTTGAACTTGGAGTGCGTCCCTAGGATATCCTCTCCTTCTTCGAGCGGTTAACGCCCGTGGGAATTCTCCATACCAACAGTATTCAGGGTGGCTGTATAGCTCTGGCCTGTTCCTCGGTCTTGGAGTTTGCATAAGCTTCCAATCGTTCGAGGAAGAGAGAGTATAAGGCGTTTTCGAGATTCACAAGGATTTCTTATTGGAGTCTCTCCAAGTGAATCCGAGTGAAGTCTTCGGTGCCCGTTCTGCTGCCTCCGCCTTTCTACTGAGGGATTTTTTAGTTGGGCTGATTTTCCTAATTCCCGTGGCGCAGCATCACAAAGATGTTACTGCTTGGGTATCAACTTGAGAATTTCAACTTCTTGTTGCCAAAAGAGACTACTATGCAAGAGCTACAATCCACACGAAGAGTCTCTACCTGTGAAAATTCAAATGAACTTGCGAATTTAGTCTTCCCTTTCCCTTTTTTTCTATAATTATTATGAACAAATGTTGTATTCAAGAAGAACTAATTGTATATGATGAGCCTACGTGCTATTTTTATTAATGAAATGTTCGTTCATCAATAGTTTTATACGTACTTGTGTAATTACATGTGGTTTAACGTGTAATCGAGCAGTATATTATTTGTGCCTTTCTAGGCCAATGCACCTAAAGATTAGATGGTTCTGTTCGTCCTGAATGTTCTGATGTTTAGAACTTTTATCAGTGAGCCTGCTCGTGCTATTACGTCCGTTGTGCACCAATGATTGGCAGCTTAGGTTGCATCTGTAGGAGATGGCTGTTTGCGCCCACAATGGGACGACTTTAGCTCGTGTGGTAATGGGAACTTTTGCATCCGACTTCGAACGTCTCTACTTAGTTACTCGAGTAGACTTTCTGGCACTATGTGAACGGGTGTACCCTTCGGCATGTAGGTGCAGTTGTTGAATTAACGAGTTCAACATACGAGTAATGCTTGGTGGCTGAGCTAGACGTGGTCTAGCTCTAAGCGAGTAGTCTACCCTACTTTTTATAGCGAAAAGTGAGTGTATTACTTCAACTTAGGTCTGACCGAGGCTATGAATAGTTGGATCGCAGATGGATCTAAATAAATAAGTAAAACTGACTAAAAATAGTAGTTTTATTTATGAATAGGGCGCGGAGTCTGGTAAACATAAAGAACGGGGCTGTGTGCCCCTTGTAAATAATGATAATAGAAGAAAGCAAGAAAGAAGAAAATACATGTCTCGAGTATATGGGCTTGATTGAGCCTTTCAAGAGTAGTACTTCTTTAGCCATATGACGTTCCAGTTACTTGGAATGGCTGTTCCTTCCATGTATTCAAGAACATACGTACCTTTTCTAGCTATGCCTTGAACTTTGTACGGCTCTTCCCAATTTGGGGCGAGTTTTCCTGCACAAGCCTGTTTGGTGTTATGAGTAACTTTGCGAAGGACAAGATCCCCTATGTTGAAGGACCGTGGATTAGCCCTCGCATTGTAATATTGCTCCACTCGTTGCTTCTGGACCGCGAGGCGTATGGCCTCTATTTCTCACCGTTCTTCCAAAGTATCGAGGGAGGCTTTCAAAGCTTCATTGTTGGATTCTTCCACCGCAAATGACCGCCTCAAACTAGTTTCACCGATCTCTAAGGGAATCATTGCTTCTATTCTGTATGTTAAGGAAAACAGAGTTTCTCCGGTGCTGACATTGGACTTAGTACCGTAGGCCCATAGGACTCATGGCAGTTCTTCTTGCCACTTTTTTTTTGGCTTCCTTGAGCCACTTTTTCAAATTTTCCACTACTGTCTTGTTCGTCGATTCTGCTTGACCATTGGCCGACGGATGATAGGGCGTTGATGCAGTCCAAATTGAGGATGATTCTAAGAGTCGGGCTAAGGAGTTATCAGACCTTCATCAATCTTGGATGATAGCTTGGAGAAGATTCGTTGGAGAATATTTGTCTGGTCGTATTTTAGAATGGCCGAAGTGTTCGTTGATTAGCATTGGAGAAGGAGGGACGCTTGGAGCTAGTCAACGAGCAGAGCTAGTCAACGAGCAGAGCTACTCAACGAGCAGCTTCATACTTGGGGCATTGGGAGCTTCAAAAACGGGCAGCAACTTAGGATACTCGAGCAGCTTCTCAACGAGCTCCTATTTGATACTTTGCATAGACGATCATAGTGAGGTGAATGGAACTTATTGGGCCCTGCGTGGTCGTTTAAATTTAGCCTTTTTCATGGTTGTTCTTTGACATTTTCGGCGTGTAGGGTTTTCCTATAAAAGCCTAATGCTTAGTCTTATTTCCGGAGTTCCTAGACATTACGTAAAAATACAGCTTTCAAGCTTTTCCTACAAACACTTGGAAAATCGTTCCTTCTTGAGTGAAATCAGATTTGAACGTTTTTCTCTTTGATCGAATTGTTATCAAGTCACAGGTTCGTCTTGAGGATAGTTCGTATAGTCTAGTTGCTCTTTGAATCCTAACAAAGGGGTGAGTAGACTTGATCCTACTAAATCCTTTGTTGAATTTTCAATTAGTGTCTTGCTTTTATCATTGTTTTGCTTCCATAATTTAGATTACATCAGTTGGTATCAGAGCTTGGAAAGAGTTTGTTTCTACAACCCCAATCCTGTTCTTCGTGCCCTAGTTTTAGGTTTCCATTAAATTTTCATTTTATTTAAAAAAAAAAAAGAGAGAAGAAAAATGTAAAAAAGAACAAAAACAGCCATGTAGTTGTGGGTTGATGATATTGCATGCTTAGGGTTTGAAATCTTGAAGTTATAGTTGAATTTTGGCTTGTTTCTTGAAGAATTTGGCCTTGTTTCTTGGAATCTTGAATAGGTGCTGCGTTCTTGGACTTGTAGAACTAATATTCTTGAGTTCTTGAATTGTTCTTGAACAATTTAGGAAGTTCTTGATTGAGTTCTTGACAAAAGTACTAAAGACACCTTAAAAACAAAGTAGAATAAATGTGTAGTAAGATTCTTGAATCAATCTTGATTAAATTCTTGAAACGTATTTGAGTTCTTGAAATAAAATCATTAGGATCTTGAAAGAAGAAAGAGCAGTGTGTTCTTGAACAATCCTTGAGCTTTGAAACATGATTCTTGGCTAGAAGTTGGTAGTTCTTGATCAACAACTTGCTATTCTTGAGTAGGTTGAAAAATTTGATCTTGAAATTCCTAGCTTTTGCACGTTGAATTGGTGAGATTGGTTGCTGAATTTTGTGGTTGTTTAAGAAGCTTGGAACGGCTGCACATAAGGGAAAGAAGGAGGAAAACCTAAGCCTAATTCAAGAGGGAAACAAATCCCAATTCAAAGGGGAGAAGTTTACCCACTTTCCAAGTAAGGGAATTAGTTTTCCTTTGGCTTTGGGAGAGTGTTTGGGCGGCTGGTCCTAGGGTAAAGGGATTGGGAATTTCGGCCATCAAGTGTATTAGGAGTGGTAAAACTTGTCCAAATTTGAGTTGGAAAGCAAGGGAAAAGAGGGAAAACTTATCCTACTCAAAAAGGGCTTGTTCTAGGCGCCTATTTAAGGGTAGAAAATCAGATTTTCGTATGATTTCCTTATTTCTTTGTGAACATCACTTCTAATTAATAATTCTTAGGTAATTCTTCTACTTAAGTTAATTACTAATCCTTGAGCTTGTAGGACTTCGTGCTAAAACTCAGAATTTCCAACTTTCGTAGTTAATTCTTTGGCTTCTCGTGCTCACTTTAAAAGCTGTCCGCCTATAGAGTCACATTAATTCACTCTTCCCGAAGAGAACTTGTGAACTTAAAGGTCATTGAGAAACTTGATCAATTCTGAGGAAGCCATTTGGAACAAGTTTGTGAGATCCTACCTTAAATTTGAGTGAACTCGAGTATCATTCAAAGTGAGGGAGCGGGTGAGGTAGTTTGCTAATCTTAACATATTTTGTAGTCTTTGTTTGTGTGCAGGTACATGGCTGGAGTAGTTGATAAAAAAGAGGGTGTTCCCGAGCTTACTTTGGCTGATCATTGGGCCGAGATGAGAGTAATGAAAGCGAACTTAGGGCAATATATTGACAGAATGGGAGCCCGAGTTCATAATCTTGAAAAGGAGCAGCCATCTTTGACTCCAAAATCTTCTTGTAATGAGTCAAACTTAGAAAATCCCTAAGTACTTATGCCAAAACTGAGGTTCCACAAGTTAAAAGTGAATGTTTGTGGATATAAGGGCTTTAATCTAGAGCTTGAAGGCTTGAGTGAAGCCATGCTTATTTCACCGAAAGTGGTTAATCTTTTGCACTTAATATGGGTGAGACGAAGATATCCATATCTCTATGATGGATATAAAGTTGAGTGGAAGGTCAAGGTAATAGTGTCACGAGGAGAATACCTTTAAACAGTTTGGTGTGATGTGTATCCTCTTCAAACATGTGACTTGTGTTTCGGGCAGCCATGGTTCTTACATCGCAATGTTCCATATGTGCGAGATAAGGCATGTTGTGGACAACGAAGGATGGCCTCTAATGCCATTCCCACTTACAAAGAAAAGTCCCAACAGTGCCTCTGCCTCTTTTATGCACGTAGAGGAGTGTGATAATCAAAAGGGAAAGTTTGGGGTGAATAATGTAGTTAGGCTGCCACCAAAGAGACAAGAGGATATAGATGAAAAGAATATGAGAGAAAAGAAAGAAGAAAAGAAAAGAGGGGAAGTTTTTCACTCTAACACTTATAATTCTTCTTTTTCCTCTAGTTGTTTAAATTCTCTTATAGGTACCATTGGAAACAAGCTTGGAAGTGAACACAACTTATTGGAAGTGCAAGAAGAAGTCATTTTAGGGGCTGCCCATGGTGATGTAGGGTCTGCCCGTGTTGACTCTAAGCTTGAGGAAGACAATGAAGGTAAAAGAGGTCAATCTTGTGACCTACAAGGTAAGTCTACTACACTCAGTACTTTTGGAGCTAGTGAAGAGCAAGTTAATAATGTGAGTATGAGTAGTGGAATGTCTTGTTTGGACCTTATGTCGTCGCTGCCTTGCAATGAAAAGTTAAATAAGGTTTGTGATGATACACTAGTTGTTCTTGAATGTGCTCCTAAAATTGAAACTACTTGTGTGTTTGATGTAATGAAAACTAGTGTTGACACTTGTGTTGAGGGTCTAGGTATTAAAAGTAATGCTACTAAACATCACTTGTTTGATCCTGAAATTGAAGGTGTAGAGTCCTTTTTGTGTTCTTTTGATGTCAAAATGGACCATGGTAATGAGACTGAATTATATGATGAGTTTGGTACTTTTGACGTCAATGGTGATGTGAATTTAAGTGAGACCTTTTTTATGAATCTATTCTTACGTGGAGGTACTTGTTGTTTAGATAGTGAATTTGAATTTCTTAACATTCCTTCTTGTGATGGTAGTAACTCCTTGTTTGATAGTAGTTCACTTGGTAGGGGACATTGTCATGAGAAGGGACGTGTGAATCGTTGTTTAACTCCAGCTTCTTCTTTGTGTTGTCCAAATATTAGCATTGAGCTTGGGTGTATACATGTTTATGGAAATAGGTCTTTTGGTGTGGAGACCATTGATGAAGTTACATTAGGAAACACTTTTCTTTACTATTTGTTTGCTTATGATGAGAGATATGAGTGTGATATGCTTGATGTGTTCACCTTATTGGGTTTTGACCCCGGAATCGATCTTAAGAGTGGAACTGTGTTTGATTCAATGGCTTTGCAATGGGCTGGTAAGATGTTTCTGAGTTTTGGTTTGATATGTCCTACTAGTGTTATGTGTAACCTTGGAAAGCACTCCGTGTGTATGAAAGTAATACAAGTGGAGGGCTGTTGGAAAGATACTCCTTGGGAGTTATTATGGTATGCAATTCGAACTTGTAAACTCCATGAGGACGGTATGTTTTCTTGGCTTATGCTTATATTTGGGCTCTCTAAAGCCATGGTGATTAGTGTTATCATTTTTGGGCAGTTTGGTGGCGCACTTATGCCATCTCATGGGTGTGTTATTGTGGGGCAATTTGTCTATTGCCTAGTTGAGACTTAGGAGTTATCTAAACTCATTGTTGTCCGTATGTTGAAGGGATCAGATTCGAGGAAGAATCCTTCCCAAGAGAGGGAGAATGATGTAGATGTAATCTATGGAGGAGAGAAGATAAATATCCATTGTTGCCGTGTTGATGATGGTTTGATTTCGAGGACGAAATCCTTTCAAGAAGGGGAGGATGATGCAGTCCAAATTGAGGATGATTCTAAGAGTCGGGCTAAGGAGTTATTAGACCTTCATCAATTTTGGATGATAGCTTGGAGAAGATTCGTTGGAGAATATTTGTCTGGTCGTATGTTAGAAGGGTCGAAATGTTCGTTGATTAGCATTGGAGAAGGAGGGACGCTTGAAGCTACTCAACGAGCAGAGCTACTCAACGAGCAGCTTTATACTTGGGGTGTTGGGAGCTTCAAAAACGGGCAGCAACTTAGGATACTCGAGCAGCTTCTCAACGAGCTCCTATTTGATACTTTGCATAGACGATCATAGTGAGGTGAATGGCACTTATTGGGCCCTGCATGGTCGTTTAAATTTAGCCTTTTTCATGGCTGTTCTTTGACATTTTAGGCGTGTAGGGTTTTCCTATAAAAGCCTAACGCTTAGTCTTCTTTTCGGAGTTCCTAGACATTACGTAAAAATACAGCTTTCAAGCTTTTCCTACAAACACTTGGAAAATCATTCCTTCTTGAGTGAAATCAGATTTGAACATTTTCTCTTTGATCGAATTGTTATCAAGTCACAGGTTCGTCTTGAGGATAGTTTGTGCAGTCTAGGCGCTCTTTGAATCCTAACGAAGGGGTGAGTAGACTAGATCCTACTAAATCCTTTGTTGAATTTTCAATTAGTGTCTTGCTTTTATCATTGTTTTGCTTCCATAATTTAGATTACATCAGGCGTATAGGTTGTTATCTTTATCTCCCATTCGTTCAGGAAAGCAGTGACTTTGTCACCTATTAATTAGGCCCATTATCGCAAGTGATTTCTGCTGGAATGCTGAAACAGCACATAATGTTCTTCCATAGAAACTCTATCACCTCCTGCTCCCAAATTCGGGTGTAAGCTGCTTCCTCGACCCATTTGGTGAAATAATCCGTCATGATGAGCAGAAACTTGACACCGCTTGGTGCTTTAGGCATGGGTCCTATGTTGTCTATCCCCTATTTCATGAAAGGCCAAGGGGCATTCTAATCGGAGTTTAAATGGGGGCATTCTAATCGGAGTTTTGTAAGCGGTCTAGTATGCTCACAAGGCTTCATCAAGTTTCCTTGCCTAATTTGTTCGGTGAGTATTGACCTTCTTAAGCAGAATGCTTTTGATCTCGTGATTGGAGACCTCAGCTTTCCCACTTATTTTCAGATGATAGGGAGTTGCAACTTTGTGTCTCACTCCATATTTTTTGAGGAGATTGGCAAACGCTCGCTTGCAAAAATGAGTCTCTCCATCACTTATAATGGCACGTGGAGTCCAAAATTTTGAAAATATGTTCTTTTTCAAGAAAGCCACCACACTCTTGTCTTCGTTATTAGGGAGCACAACCACTTCCACCCACTTTGAGACGTCGTCCACCGCTACTAAAATATATTATTCCCAAAGGAACTCACGAAGGGGCCCATGAATTCATTCCCCTACACATCGAAAAGCTCAACATCGATAATGAGATTGAGTGGCATCTCACGTTTCCATGAGATTCCACCCATCCGTTGACATTAATCACAATTTTTCACCCATGCATGTGCGTCTTTGTTTAAAGAAGGCCAAAAGAAACCATATTCCAACACCTTTTCTGTCGTTCTCACTCCACCATGATGCCCTCCATAAGGAGAAGAGTGGCATCCTTCCAAGATTGATCTTCGTTCAGAATCAGAAACACATATACGGATCATTCGATCCACACACACCCTAAAAAGGTAGGGTTCATCCCAATAATGATGTTTTGCCTCATTAGCTAAATTCTTCCTTTGATAATAGGTGAAGTCTTTGTGAAACACTCCATACACCCAAAAATTAGCTAAGTACGTATACCAAGGGATTGATTCCCAAGATACGGCAAAGATTATCTCATCCGGGAATGAGTCATCAATGCCAATGGATTCTATTGGACGCCCTACCTCCTCCAAGCGGGACAAGTGGTCCGCCACTTGGTTTTCGGGGCCTTCACGGTCAAGGACTTCAACATCAAACTCTTGTAAGAGAAGCACCCACCGAATCAATCTCTCTTTGGAATCTTTTTTAGCCATCAAGTATCGAATTCCAAAGTGGTCGGTATGCGCAATGACTTTTGACCCCACCAAGTAAGATCAGAACTTTTCAAAAGTAAATACAATAGCCAAAAACTCCTTCTCTGTCACCGTATAATTCAATTGTGCCTCGTTCATGGTCTTGCTAGCATAGTAAATAGGGTGAAATATTTTCACAACCCTTAGACCTAAAATGGCTCCCAATGCAACATCGCCAGCATTGCACATAAGTTCAAAGGGTAAGTCCCATCTTGGACTCACAATGACCAATGCAGTTGTCAATATCTTCTTCACCTCTTCAAAGGCCTTCAAACATACCTCATCGAACACAAATTTGCATATATTTCTAGGAGATTACACAAGGGATTCACAATCTTGGAGAAATTTTTTATAAAATGGCAGTAGAACCCCGCATGTCCCAAGAAGCTCCTAACTTCTTTGACGATTGTGGGAGGTGGAAGTTTTAAGATCACCTCAGTCTTGGCATGATCCACTTCTATTCCATTCTTTGATACCTTGTGCTCCAAAACAATACCCTTTTGAACAAGCAAATGGCACTTCTCCCAATTGAGCACAAGCTTAGTTTCTTCACACCTTTCTAACACCTTCTCCAAATTAAATAGGAAATCTTGAATGAATCCCCAACAACTAAGAAGTCATCCATGAATACTTCTAGAAAGTTTTCCACCATGTCATGGAGAAGTTCCAACATACACCCTTGGAAGGTAGCGGGTGCATTACACAAACCAAATGGCATCTTGCAAAATGCGAATGTGCCATATGGACATGTGAATGTAGTTTTGTCTTGGTCTTGGACATCAAATTTAATTATTTTATACCCTGAATAACCATCCAAGAAACAATAATAGGCTCTACCCGCTAGCCTATCCAAAATTTGATCAATGAAGGGGAGTGGAAAATGATCCTTTTGGGTTGCATTGTTAAGCATGCGGTAATCCATACATACTCTGGTGACCGCTCTAGCAGAAATAGCCTCCCCTTTCTCATTATGCGCAATGGACATCCCCCCTTTCTTAGGTACACATTGAACGGGGTATACCCATTCACTATGGGATAAAGGGACAATTACTATCACATCAAGCCACTTGATTATTTCCTTTTTAACAACTTTTTACATGGGAGGATTGAGTCTTCTTTGGTGCTCTACTGAAGGTTTGCACCCATCTTCAATTAAGATCTTATGGGTACGAACTCCCGGATCAATTCTCGTAACATCGGAAAATGTCCACCATATGACCTTTATTCTCCTTTTCACCACTTCCAAAAGTTTCTCTTCTTGTTCATTGGTCAAGTGGGATGAAATAATAATTAGAAGAGTGGAATTAGGGCCTAGGAAGGCATATCTCAAATAGGATGGCAGGACTTTTAGTTCAAGAATGGCTGGTGCTTCTATGGATGGTTTTGTAGGTGGTGTTTTACGGTTTTCAAGATCAAAGGATAGCTTTTTAAGCACATAAGGACGAGTCCCCAATCCTTCCAATGCTAGAATACAAGCCTTGACACTCTTCTCATCATAAACATCGATATTGCATATAACCGAGACCAAGGTATCATCTTGAGCAACCATCACACTTTCCTTCTCAATAAGATTATCAAGAACTACATCCACATAAGAACAAGTAGCTTCCTCCTCCATGGGTTGTTTCAATGACTTGCAAATGTAAAAGACCACTTTTTCTCCATTTAATCTAAAGGTCGATTCTCCTCTCTCAACATCACATAAAGCTCTCCTGGTGGCTAAGAATGGACGGTCGAGAATGATAGAGACCTCTAACCCACCACACAATCTAGAATAACAAAGTCCATCGGGAAAGACAAATTTATCCACCTTCACCAATATATCATCAACTACACCAATTGGTCGTTTCATGGACCGATCTGCCATTAGCAATTTTATTGTAGTTGGCCTTGGACTATCTAGTCCCAAGGTTTTGTACGCCGTATAAGGCATCAAATTAATGCTACCACCCACATCACATAGGGCTTTATCAAAGTACCTTTCACCATTAGAGAAAGAATAGTGAAAGCTCCAGGATCTTCCATCTTTTGGGCCATGTGTTTTGGGACAGTAGCACTACATTGGTGAGTGACCTTAATAGTCTTAAAATCTCCATAGGTCTTCTATGTCACAAGATTCTTCTTGAATTTTGCTACACTTGGCATATTTCCCAAGGCATCAACTAGTGCAATGTTGATGGAAGTGGAAGCTATCTTCTCCCAAATCTTTTTAGCATGAGAAGCTTGCCTTTCTTTGTCACTTCTTTGTGGAAAGGGAAGGTCTAATTTGGGAATGGAGCTTAACTAGGATGGCTTTGTTTGGATGGTGGAGTTTTTTTTGGTTTGGCCTTTTGGGTAGTGACTTCGGGAGTAAGCTTTTGAGGGATTTCCTCAAATCAGTTTCATTGCCTAGGACATTGACATCTTTTTGCCTCATTTCCTCTTCTTGTATCACATTCTCCCCATTAGCTTCATCATCATGCGACTCCACACTAATATCACCATCATCGACTCCCACATCAACATGCTTTACTTTAGGGTCGCTCCATGTCTTACCACTCCTTGTTGTAATTTCCATTACTTGATCCTTGCAATTTCTCTTGGGGTTCACTATCATGTCACTTGGTAGTGCCCCTTGAGGCCTTTGATTGACTTGCTGTGAAAAGTGCTTCATTTGTGACTCTAGGGCTTTAATGGATATTGTATGAAATTCCATATACTGCTTCATGTCCTTAATGTCTCCGGTGTACCCTTCTTGCATTTTCAACATTTGACCTATCATATCTTCTAATCTTGAATTATCTTTTCCTTCTTTTTTTTGTTGCTTGAAAGGAACCCTTGGAGCATACGGTTTAGAGGAACCAGCTCCTCTCCCTTCTTGATTGTTGCTCTAATTGGTTTTTCTTTGGCCTTGTCTCCATTGACCTTGTTGATTGTAAGGTCTTTGGTATCCACCTTGATCATAACCTCCTCTTTGATCTTGATAGTTAGCCACTTAATTGGCTTCTTCCTCCTCTTGAATACTATAGCATTGATCTGGATAGTACCCCTCTTGACCATGTTAGAGAAGTGTCAAAGGGGCACCTTCCAGTGTCACATAACCCATAAGAGCTACTTCGTGGCCCGCATTGGTCATTTGGAGATTTGATACCTTGTTAACCTTTTTCTCTATTGCATCATTGGTCATCTTTGTATTGTGGTTTAGGACCTCAATTGAAGTGACGATCCTTGCCATTTTCTCATCTTGCTCCTCGATTTTCATAATCATTGGATTCATACTATCTTCACCACATGGGTTTTGAGCTCGGGATTTCCAATCTTGGGATTGCTTGAGAACCTTGTTGAGGATGTCTTTCACTTCTTCATAGGACTTGTCCATTATAGCATCTCCACAAAGGATGTTCACCACGGATCGGTTCATCTTGTTCAACCCTTGATAAAAGCATTTCAAAAGCATATTTTGTGTGGGCAAAAATCTGCCACCTACTATTACGGGGATACAAGTCCAGCTGGAGAGACTAGACTTATCTTATAAGTCACCGGGCACAAAGGATACATGCCTGTTCTATGAGTTACGACCGTTCAGGCGGTATAGGCGTAGGACGAAGAGAATACATCTTGCCGCCTTAGGGTTACGGTCTCCTAGTTACGGTTTCGTATATACCACCGCCTTGAGTTATACCACCGCCTTGAGTTATAGGCCCATAGCCTTATTAGTCTTTGTATTACCTTAATTAGGACTGGGTATCCACTATTATAAATACCCCTCCTTACATTGTATTGTACAACAGAGCGATTCACCACAGAATCCGACTATTCTCAAGGAATAAGACTACTTTACTTTTCTTGCTTATTATTTTCTGTCTTTTCTTTATTACTTTTCCATCGTATTTACTATATTTCTTGTGACCTCATTCTAAATTAATTATTTAACCTAGGCGACCGATTTTAGGCATAAATAGTTTGGTGCCCACCGTAGGCCCAAGCAATTGTAGGTATTCTATGAAAGAAAATGCGCAATCATGTCAAGCAGCGGCAACTACGCCATACGAGATACTGATAACGAGATCCAACAAATAATTCATATCTTGGTCAATACGACTGAAACTATGAACGGCTATCTAAGGTCAACACCCTGTTATCTGTCATCGTGGTTAAAGTCATAGCGGTGTACCATGCCTCATCATACCTCTCATGGAGCGAAGTCGGCAGACCGAAAGTTTATCAATTCCATCTTCGGGGGGCCCGGGGTTGGATGTACCAGGACCAGAGCCATCATGGTCTGCGAGGCTCACCAGGAGACAGCCAAGAAGCCACGTATGGTGCAAGCTAACTTGGGTAGCTTAGCAACCGAGCAACGACAGCGGAAATAAAGACATTAAAGTAAAGATAGAAGCTAGACAATTCTAAGCTTCAACCCAAACAAACCCAAGGAACTAGTCTTGGGCCACTCAGCTTGAGAATGAAAGAAGCAGCTAAGGCTATCCAACAACCCTCAAGAAGACACACATGCTTCTTGCAAACTGAATGATCAAAGAAGAATTTGTTCAAACGGTTTCCACCGATTGACAGAAGTGCCATACATTCCCATGACGGAGGCTCAATAGCAACAACTAATCATTCAATATATCAAAAATAGGTGTCCAAAATGACCTATGCTACGGGGTTTATATAGATAGCCCCAAGGGTAAGCTAGTAAATAGTCACAGTCGACCAATAAACAAGGCCACGTAGGGCCGAAGTAATGTGCTCGGGCACTTTTGACTTGTGTTCGGTTGCTCAGCCTCGACACAGTAAAAATAGATGTTCTCTTGCCTCATGCACACTTGTAGCCCCTTGATCTCTCATCGATCAGCGTCAATGATCAGCATTCACTCACTTCCAGTCTTGGGCTCGAGCTTGTAGATGTAGCTTTCATATCTCGAACTCGGCCACTCAGCTTCCGAACAGTTGTTTCCTCCCAGCCACGCCAGCTAAATGTGAACATCATGCAAAAGCTTGGCTTGGCTTGGCTTCGTGTAACTGGCCTCGATGGGTTGAACACTTGATTAGCACGGAAACGGGCTGCATTATCCTCCCCTTTTTTAGAAGATTTCGTCCTCAAAATTGAGCCCTCTTCAGCCTTCGATGCTTGGCCTACAACACAAGGAGTTAAGTCAGAAACATTAAAGGTGTTGGATACATTATACTCACTTGGGAGGTCGATCACATAAGCATTGTTGTTGATCTGGCTCAGCACTTGAAACAGACCATCCCTTCTCGGAGCCAACTTCCCTTTCCTTTAGTTCAAAAATCTTTCTTTTCTGAAGTGAACCCAAATCCAATCTCCCTTCTTCAATTCCAACTTCTTTCGCCCCTTGTTTTTCTTCGAGGCCACTTTGGCATAGGCTTCCTCAAGATCCCTTTTCAATTTGGCATGTAGCTCTAGCAAAGCAGTAGCTCGACGTGTACCTTAAAAATCAATAACAACATCTCGAGGCAATGTGGTTAACCCAAGTGGAATCAAAGGGTTAAAACCATACACACACTCAAACGGAGTGATTCCAATCATTCGATGTATGGTACGATTGTATGCAAATTCCATCACGAGCAAATGATCAGCCTAGTTTCCGACCTTACCTTTGGTCATAGCTCAAAGCAGAGCTCCCAAGGTTCGGTTGACTACCTCGGTCTGTCCATCAGTCTGAGGATGGTGAGACATCGAGAATAGTAGCTTGGTGCCAAGGGCACCCCATAGGCATTTTCAGAAAATGACTCAAGAATTTAGAGTTTCGGTCACTAACAATAGTACGAGGCACACCATGCAATTTCAACACATTAGAAATAAACAAAGTAGCTACATATTGTGCATAATCACATTCTTGCAAGGAATAAAGTGAGCCATTTTGGAAAAACAGTCGAACACGAGAAAGATGCTATCATGCCCACCCCTCGACCTCGGTAACCCTATAATAAAATCCATGGATATATCAATACAAGGGCAATTAGGAACGTGCAACGAAGTGTAGAAACCATGAGGGTTGGACCTCGATTTAGCTTTATTGCAATCTAGACAAGCATTGCAAAGCTTTTCCACATCCTTTCGCATCTTGGGCCAATGAAACTACTCAGTTAAGATACCAAGAGTTTTATCGACACCAAAGTGTCCCATTAAGCCCCCGGAGTGAGCTTCTCGAACCAAAAGCTCTCTCCACGATGACACGGGCACGCAAACTCTCCCATTCTTAAAGAGATAACCATTGTCGCACCCCACTTAAAAGGCAAGTGAGTTTCGACTTGGGGTAACTTGTTTGGAGTTAGAAGTTTTGGAGTCACCACCTAATAAATTTCCTAGGCGTCTTAGGTCACCTATTAATTTCAAATTCTATTTAAATAATAAACTCCGGATTGATCTACTAGTCAGAGATTCGGGTAAGTATTCGAAATAACCTAGAAGAAAGGGGTTAGGGGCCTCCTAAGTTCAACTAAATGTGGTTCCCGGCCGATTTCTATATTGGGTTTAACATATTGCTTATAAAAAGGATAAAAGCTAAATAAAATAAACAAAAGAGATATGGGATGCAAAATAAGTAAATAGGCAGTTTAAGGTATTTGCATAAACAAGTTGAAATAGTAATCATGTTGTACAAATAGCCACAAAATTAATCATTTGAATAAACAACCCTAGGTTTTATTATCCTATTCGGATCAGAACCCGGCTTTCTTAAGGGACGATAGTTTCAGAATACACTATCAAATATATAGCTCGGGTAATTTCCATCATATCCGAGGGGCTTAATTCCCTTTAACCCCCATACCCTCTTTAAGTATTAAACTAAAGCGCTTTCTAATATTTTAAAACGCCCTAAAGGTCTCACTAACGTCCCACATAATGTCTCGGAGGCCGTTGAGACTGCTAATATAAATATCTAGACCCCTAAGTTTATTATGTGTCCCGATCTAAACTCGAGCTGGGCGTCTCATAAAATACGGTCATGCTAAGCAAACAAAGAATATTGTATCAAGTAAAACAAACTTTTAAGAAAATTAAGATTTAAAGAAGAAAGGGCCTCCAAGTTGAATATCTAAACAAACAAGTCAGGTTTTACGTTCACAACGTACTGCTGCGTTTCAGAATATTAAATTTGCAATAATAGACTGAAATTAAAATACAGTTTCAGTTTAGCCACTTCTGAGAGAACAAAACGTACTGTGACATTTCAGAATATAATAATTGCAGAAATAATCCCGTTTTCAGATAGTCTTGCAATTTTAGCCTATTTTATTATCTTCAGCAAAGTAGCCCCTTATTATAATTTGAATTTAAAACCTGTTATGCATAATTTCAGTTTTTAACCTGTTAGGACTGCTGCACTTTTCCAGTTTAAACTTTGCATAAATAGCTAGTTTTTGCATGTATTGCGATTTTAGCCCTTTTACCGTAAAACAATAAAAAAAAAGAGGATAAAAAATGGTCCCTGTGTAGCTAATGTCGCTATTTGTAGCAACAACTATCAGCAGTATCTATCTTAGATGACTGAAGGCACCTTATGGTGCTTAATACAAACAGGGTAACCTAACAAATACATCATATCGAAGGATTTGAATTTCTAAACACATGACAACACATAAGAGGGGAAGAAAATGGGCTTGTGTCCCTTGAACTTTGTGAGTACTCTTCATGCTTTTCAAGGTCGATCTTAGACCTTTTATTACTTTTCAAGACCTGCACTAAATATCAACGTTAGGTATGGCTTATAGCCATCCTATTAGGATTAATAATCACCTGCAATAGAGGGGGTTAGTGGCATGGTACTTAATACACCCATGCCAAGCAGTTCAAATAGGTAAATACGAGTTTTATAGAGAACTTTATTCATGTCCGGATAAAGATTCATAGAGACATTCATCCAGTCTACAGATTGTTACCTTAGTAGCAAATGGTGATTAAGAGACAAGCAGATGCTAATGTCACAACACCCTATCCCCTAACTTTATTCTTCAAATAGTGAGATTAAGAGGAAAAGAACCAGAAAGCTGCTGCCTGAAGTACTTTAAAAGAGACTGTGTAGGTATATTCCGAGTGAGAGAGAAGCAGAAGTGTGTAGAAGTGTGTGTCAGTAGGGATATCAGTTGTATTCGAGGTGTAGAAGGTCTGAGAGGTCCCCCTTATGTCTAGAATGATGGAGTATTTATAGTATCAATAGGCTAAGGTAAAAATAATTTAAAATTACTCTATAAAAGGTAAACGAAATTTTGTTTCCTAAGAAGGGAAATCAATATTTGATCAGCCAAAAATCAAGGAAATAATTAGCCCTTAATTAAAGGAAAGACAGATTTTAATTTGATTACTAGGAAAACAAGATATTCAGTTTTACATATAAAGGGACAGAAGATATTCAATCTTAAATCAAGGGAAAGATTTCAATTTGAAGGCAGAGCAAGAGGGAAAATATCCTAATAGATATATTTAGTGTGTGAACATCCAAGCAATCTATTCAAATTTATTTTGATTGACAATTAACTAGATACATGATGGGTAAAGAATAGCATAGGGATATATATGTGATCATATGAGAAAAATAAACGAAACAGTATACTCTTTTCCCCTTATATTCTGAAATTCAGTAAAGTATCTATACGTGTATATACGCAGACAAGTATGACCATCTTAAATCCGTGCACTACTGAACTAAAATAGGACTTCTAACAGCAAACCAACCAAACAGGCAAATACTTTTGGTTTAATTTGAATAACAAGACATGTTCATGACTATGAAATTTAATATCTGTTGACACCCAATTTCGTCCCGAGATATAATTAATGACTAATTATTTAAATGAGAATCAATTATTAAAATATAATTTAAATTAAAATAAGATAATCAAAATTATTTGAATTGAAATTAATTAATTAAATTTAATTAAAGTAAATTATTTAAATTCAAAAGAAGGCTAAAATTACAAAGCGTATCATAATTTCTGCCCTACCGCGCAATCCCTTTAATTTCCTACTCTATTTTCAGAGGAGGGCTACAATTGCTTTTTACACCTTAAATCCAGCCTATTTCCGCAAATAGATATATACATACAACACACGCATATCTTTTCCCCAATTCAGAAAACACCCGCGACCCGGTTGCCCAAATCCCTTACCCGCATGAACCCAAAAAACCCCACCCAAACTCCCTTCTTCTCCTCCGTACGATCGATTTGCTGGACGAGTAGCCTTATTGCAGCTGGTGTCCTTGGCATTTTCCCTCTCTCACCAGTACAAACGGACACTTAATCCACTCCGTTCGTTTCAAATTGAAGCAATCCTAGCCTTCGGATCTTTTCTTGAAGATAAGGATCCAAAGTGTACAATCTTAAGGAATGGACACTTTAGACCCTTATCTCAGAAGAAATAGATCAAAAATCATAAGGGTAATTCAGATTTTTGAGCATAAGGTAAAACCCTAATCCTTTGACTATATATTTATTATTTTTTTAGGGTTTTAGGGGAGTTTTTTTTGGTTATTAGAAAACGGCAGCAGAGAAACTAAGCTTAAAAATTTTTACTCACTGTTTTACTTTTAAAGTATCATTAATAGAAATATATTTGAGGGATTAAATCTAGTTCTTGGAAATACTACTGTTTTCCTGATCTTCATCGTCGTCAAAAGTTCGAGTCGTCACATCGGTTCGAGTCGCATCGCTTCAGCTTAAGCCCAGGTCACTGCTCGCAAAAAGGTTAGATGTAAACCTGCTTCTTATTTTCTGTATTCATGTTATTTTGTGCTGAATCCGAAATTCGAATGTTTAGTGTATATAGTCTTAACACATGAAGTTCTAGTAATAATTTGCTGAAACTAGGATTGGTGCTTTAATGTAAAATCTGATTGTGCTAGCGGTTAAACCATGTCAATGTTCAGTTCTTGTGTGATGGAACTTCACCTGAAATGATATAATGAACCCAGTTTATGTAAAAGCTTGAATCTTTGGTTAAGAGCATGCGACATTGTTATTGTCTTGTGAAAAGAGCTGAAGGTGTTTTCTATGCAATTTGTTTTGTCTAGTTCACCACTTAGTGTCCTGTCTCTCTGTAATGGGATGTGAGTATGAGATACATTATCCATGTTTTTTTTTGGTCCATTGTTTCGAATCATGAGGTATATGTATGTGAGCTGAGAAGTTAGTTTAAAAATCCAGTCTTTATAATAGTATGTGTGTGTAGCAGTTTGTTTAGTTGTAAGTCAAGCTCTTTACTTGAAATATCATGAAAGAGGTCTTCTTTAGTAAATGTTGTCTTTTTTTTTTCAGCTTCATAGTTGAGGTATAAGGTGTGCCTTAAGCTTGAATCATCTAATATTTGTCTGGCTGTTTATTTTTCTTGTCTGAAATGACTTAAGTGCTGATATGAAAATGGGTATTCCTAGAGGTTAGTAGTTGTGGAGAAGATATGAGGGTTGTTGCCTGTTTGTCTGGTGTGAGAATGAGGGGCTTTTGCAGGATTGCTTTGGAGGTGGTTTTTGGTGTTCTTGTTTAGAAGGGGTATAGGTTGGTATCCAGTTGTTTGGTTATGCAGTTTGTTAGGGGAAAGAATGAGTTTTTGAGTTGTTTTGGTCTGTGAGTTAGAAAGGAGAGTGTCAGGGTGTTTGGGTGCTGTTTTGATTTGCAGGAGTTGAAGATTTCTTTGTTTTAGGTTTTGCATAGTTGGTTCTGTTTTGGCGAGTATGAGGGAGGCAACTTTGAAGCTGCTGGTCTGAGCTTGTTTCTGTGATAAGTTTGAGAGGGAGTCCTGATGAAGAATGCTCTGGTTTCAGGAGTTTGTTGTTATAGGGTGGTTCTGGGAGGTTCCTGTTTCTTATTTGTTTTGGATAGTAGAGAGTTTAAAGAGGTAGTTCAGGTAGAAGTTAGGAGTGTTCAGGTTCTGGTTTGGTTTTTGTTTGTTTGCAAGAGTGAGAGGGTGTTGCAGGTGTTTTGAAGGTAGTTTTTAGTGGTTTCAGGTAGTTGGTCTTTGTTTTTTTTGGAGTTTTGCAGGTGTTAGCATGGGTGTTCTGATGTCTCTGTGATAGAGTGCAGGCTGTCTAGGGGGTTAAGGTTCTTAGTTTTGGTTTGGTGAGCTCTGTATATAGAGGTTCAGATGAGCTCTGTATATAGAGGTTCAAGTGGCTCAGGTGCTGTAGGAGAAGGCCAGGGAGTATGTCCTCTGTATTGGAGGAACTGCAGAGGTCAGGTGGGTTAGGCTATGAGGGGTGTATGCAGATTGCGTATGAGGGTGTGAGGGGCCTGGTAGTTTGTCCTGGGAGTTGAAGAGTGAGTTCAAAGAGCAGGTTGTTTGTCAGGTTCTGTTTGTAAGTGTAAAGGTGCAGGGGTGTCTAGGGAGTAGTTGGTTTCCTGTTTGGTTTCTATAAGTATGTGCAGGTTGGTTAAGGGTGTTTTTGATGAAGTGTTGCTTTGTTCAGGCTGGTTTTGGTTGTTTGCAGATGTAGGAAGGAGTTTCTTGCTGCTACAGTCTGGGTTTATGCTGAGTTGCAAACATGTTGAAAGTGGAATATAGATTGTGACAGGTTGACTGATGCAACCCAAATTGCATCGACACCTACACTTGGTTTGCAAGTCAAAGCATGGATGACACGAGCTCGAGGGACGACTTGAAGAATATGCATTGGAGCTCAATCAACGTGGAAGCTGGGCTGGAAACAGTGCAGGAAGCAGGGGAGCAAAACAGGGCAAAACAGGGCAGCACTTTCTGAGCTTACTGCCTGACGAAGAAATCCTGTTCTTCGCGATCGCGACCCATGCTCACGCGATCGCGATGTGTATTCTTTTGCTCTGCGCGACAGCGCTGGCCTTCACGCCATCGCGATGGCTGTTGCCTGAGTGTTCCTCGCGATCGCATATCCTTGTGCCCGATCGCGAAGAGGACTTGAGCAGTGTGGACCATAAACTTGGCAAAACTTGTAATGGGAAACTATAAATACCCCCTTTGTTCATTTATTGCATTTTCAGCTAACTTTGAATGTAGAATGATATATTTCTTGAGTGAATCTCAATGAAGAACCCGTGAGCGGGCATGATTTCACTTGGTGGATTCCAAGTTGAACATCGAAACCTCTTTGATCATTCTATTTGCAAGAGCCGGGTGCCTCTTGAGGGTAGTTGCGTAGTATAGGTGATCCTTGACTTCACCCGGGGTGTATCGAGACGAGTTCCTCGGTGCTACTTAGGTAAACGTTCAAGCCTCGTCTTGGTTTTTATCTCGATATCTTTATTGATAT
This sequence comes from Petunia x hybrida, assembly GCA_037355625.1. Taxonomy (NCBI): domain Eukaryota; kingdom Viridiplantae; phylum Streptophyta; class Magnoliopsida; order Solanales; family Solanaceae; genus Petunia; species Petunia x hybrida. The sequence continues at coordinate 1,125,261 of JBBBVM010000475.1, forward strand.
CGCCTATCTTGTTCTCGTTTCCGCATTTCGTATCGTCTTTTCGTTTCCGCGTATTTTCCATTGCATCAGTTGGTATCAGAGCCCGGCTAGGCTTCGTTCTTACGAATCCTCGGTCTTGTTCTTGTTGTTGTTATCTTTGTGTTTATTGTCTGGTTCTTGGAAAATTGAAAAGAAGAAAAAAAAAATTCAATGTTTAAAAAAAGAAAAAAATTCAAAAATTTGCTACATCTTGTTGGTTGTATCGATTTTGTTGGTTTTGATTATCGGGGATTGGGTACCAACAAAACACATTTTGGAGTTGTGAATCAAAATCTTGGAAACCAAATCTCAAAAGTTGAAGATTCACAAATTTTGCTAGAACTTGTTCGATGTTATGAATTCTTGGTTGTTTGGTATCGGGGTTTACTCCTTATAGTTTTTCCGTCGTTTTGATACCCCCATAACATCATTTGGAGTAGCGGAATGAAAATCGAGCTTTGAAAATTTTGAAGTTCTTGAAAAGTTTGAAGAACTTACTCCAAATTCTTAAAACAAGTTGTTTGTTGGTTGTTTGATTGGTAAAACCATTGGGGATTGTTTACTTCAGTTGAAAACACCCTTTGGAAGCTTTAGAACTGAACAACAAGTTGAATTTGGGTGATTTGTGTGCCAAAAACTGAGTTTGTAGTCGGGGTTCTGGTTCTGGAACGCAGGCCTGCGCGATCGCGCACAGCTTCACGCGAACGCTCCACATTTCCATTTTGTTCATCGCGATCGCGACTTACCTCACGCGATCGCGAAGGGGTTCTCATTTTGCAGAAAGCCTGAATTGGGACAGATTGTTCGCAAGGCGTTCGTAACAGTTTCCGCTCACCAAAACTCCAATTGTATCATCAAATATGGTGAGTTTGTAGATCACTAACCAAAAATCATCCAATTCCGAATCCGTTTATTGACGATTCGATCGTTGAACATTTTATCGCGTCACTTCCGGTTAGTACTTTGAGGGTAACACTTCTACCCAATTAGTACTAATCCTTTGTGCGAATAGGAAACTCGTGCCTAGAAGGAGAGTAGAGCTCAAAGAAGACTCGTAGTATATTTTTTGGCTCAAGTGCTCACTTATAAGGCCGTCCGCCCATCGAGTCCCATCAATTCCACTCACCCCGAAGAGTATTTGGTTCTTGTGACTTGAGTGGTTATTGAGGTGGTTGTTCAACTACGAGGAAGCCTTTGAGGTCAAGCTTGAGTGATAAATTCCCCACCACTAAACGAGTGTACCCGAGTGACATTCAAAAGTGAGGGAGCAAGTGAGGACTTTTTACTCTAATCTCTTCTTGTCTTTGATTTATGTAGGTACATGGCCGGAGACGTTGACGAGACCAATAAGGTCCCGGTAAGCACTTTGGCCTACATATTGGCCAAGGTGAGATCTTTAGACCAAAGGCTTGAGAGCCTTGAAAGAGAATGGGCCCCGAGTGTCCAAAAGGGTACCAAAGAAGGTACTAGTGATGAAATGTTGGGCATTCCCCAACAAGTGAGCATTCTTCACAACTTGGGCATTCCCCAAGATGGTGTAGTTACTCACTCTAAGAGTAAGTATACTACCCCTATGATCCAACCAATGGCAAATGAGGGATTTGGGGAAAGTGAGCGAGGTGATAACATTATTGGACCTCATCCCCACACACTTGCACATGAGAGCGGATTGAAAGAAAGAAGAGGAGAGGAAAAACAAATTGAGAGTGAGGGCACCCTTTGTCCTAACCCTATGTTATCTTCTTCTTCTTGCCATAACTTTTGTGTAGGTACTCTTGGAGGCGAGCTATTGGAGCCTCAACCGTTTGCCTTGGAAGGAAGACAAGAGGATGGAGGTCATCATTGTGAGCTTCATGACGGAGGAATTGAACGCGACACTACAAGCTATGTGAGTGCTCACGGGAGCGACTCAAATGTAAGTGTTACCTTCCCTTCTCATGAACATGTTAATCCCTTGTCTTGTAGAGACTCAAGGCTAGTTGTTGCTTGTGATGCCTATATTGACCTTGCAACTAGTGAAGAGTCCAATGGTCAACTTGTGTTTGCATGTGACCTAGTAGAGAGGATTGAAAAGCCACATCATGATGTGAGCCCGGTAGTCAAAGAACCTCTCTCTAGCGAAAATATGGTAGTTGACCTTGCTTGTGACCCTTGTTATGACACCCCACCCATATTTGATAAAGGGGAAGATGAGTTATGTGACTCCACCCTTATTGATATAATTGATTTTGGTGGATTTGTGTGTCGTAGTAAGGATGAGAGTGAACTTGAGGAGTCCAAATTGCATGAAGTGGACAAGGTTGTCTATGATGACTCCTCAAGTGAGAGTGAAAATCCTAGTCTTTATACCATGCCTTTGTTTGACTATGAAATTGAGGTGCATGCTTTTATATTCCCATTGTGTGGGGGCATCTTTAATTGTGAAGGTGATTTGTATCGGACTAGAGTTGAGGATGAAATAGAACCTCCGTGGTGTGAGGGATTTGATCCCATAGACAACTCTTTGTTGGAAGCTTCGAGTGAGGTAGATGAATCTTCTAGTGACCCTACTCGTGTTGGTTTGGGTTATGATGATGAAGAGGCCATTAATAATGCCTTCCTTGAGAGCTTACCTTGTGAGGGGGGTTGTCTCAAGGATGAAATTGGAGGTGAGGAGGTACCTCTTAGTGTGAGTATGAGAGCTCTTAAGAAGGGGAGTGGGGTAATTGCTTCTAACTGTGATTCACAATACTTTGTCTATTCCCTCCCATATGTTAACCACACTTTGAGACTTGATCATGCCAAAACCGTTGTGCCGTATTATGACAATATTGCATCGAAGGTTTGGTATGTTGAACATGAGCTTAGGGGTCATAGGAACTTTGATTGCTTAATCTTGAATGTTCCATGTCCTATTGATCTCTTTGCTTGCTATGCTTGTGAGTGCTTGTCACTAAGGAGCCAAGAACTTGTTGTTTCCTTTGGAGGCATAAGCTTCTTGATTGGTATTGATACTTGGCTCTATAACAAGAGCGAATTTTCCACCGTGCTTGCACTCACTCTTGTTGGACCTACCTACTCGTGTGGTGGGAAGTCTTGGTGCACTAATCGTGAACTTAGGGATCGTAGGGATTTTGATAGCTTAATCTTGCATATACCATGCCCTATTAATCTCTTTGTTTGTTCTTGTGTTGAGTGCACTCCTTTGTTGAACCAAGTAATTTTTAGTTCCGTTGGGAACATGAGCTTCTTTGTTGCTATTGATACTTGGTTATACCATAAGAGTGTGTTTTCCCACATTCTTGGCACTAACCTACTCTTGTAGTAGGAGCTTTTGTTTTTGTTTGCCTTTTGATGTAGGTGGTGCTACCTTGGAGGAGGACGCCTTAATTTCGAGGACGAAATCTTCTCAAGAAGGGGAGGATGATGCAACCCAAATTGCGTCGACACCTACACTTGGTTTGCAAGTCAAAGCATGGATGACACGAGCTCGAGGGACGACTTGAAGACTATGCATTGGAGCTCAATCAAAGTGGAAGCCGGGCTGGAAACAGTGCAGGAAGCAGGGGAGGAAAACAGGGCAAAACAGGGCAGCACTTTCTGAGCTTACTGCCTGACGAAGAAATCCTGTTCTTCGCGATCGCGACCCATGCTCACGCGATGGCGATGTGTATTCTTTTGCTCTGCGCGACAGCGCTGGCCTTCACGCGATCGCGATGGCTGTTGCCTGAGTTTTCCTCGCGATCGCATATCCTTGTGCGCGATCGCGAAGAGGACTTGAGCAGTGTGGACCAAAAACTTGGCAAAACTTGTAATGGGAAACTATAAATACCCCCTTTGTTCATTTATTGCATTTTGAGCTAACTTTGAATGTAGAATGATATATTTCTTGAGTGAATCTCAATGAAGAACCCGTGAGCGGGCATGATTTCACTTGGTGGATTCCAAGTTGAACATCGAAACCTCTTTGATCATTCTATTTGCAAGAGCCGGGTGCCTCTTGAGGGTAGCTGCGTAGTATAGGTGATCCTTGACTTCACCCGGGGTGTATCGAGACGAGTTCCTCGGTGCTACTTAGGTAAACGTTCAAGCCTCGTCTTGCTTTTTATCTCGATATCTTTATTGATATTGCCTATCTTGTTCTCGTTTCCGCATTTCGTATCGTTTTTTCGTTTCCGCATTTTTTCCATTGCATCATTAACGATGGAGTATGCAAGTTGCATACTAAGAGGCGAAGCCCCTGGCGTCTTTAAAAGATCAGTGGGGTGCCTCTCGAGAATGCCTTTGTGTGTGTGCAGGCCGATGTTGACTAACCAGCTGCAAATTCTTATAGAGTGAAGTATGCTTGTCGCATACTAGGAGAGTGAAGCCGAGGACCAGTGAGGAGCCCTATGAGCAAGGTCTGTGAGCCTTGCAAAACTGAGGAAACTGAGAGGCTTGACTAAAGCCGAGGACCAGTGAGGTTTTTTTTTTATATTTTTGAAAGGCCAATTGGCGCCTTTCATGATTTGCAGTCTGGTATTGAAAGATAATTGAATGTTCATCTCGGGTATGGTGAAGATAATTGGGATTTTTATTTGGAGTAGTGGGAGGTTAGTAAAGGTGTGGAATTGTTTTGGCATAGAAGCTAGTCTTGGGGCTGTCTCATTTCCTTTAGGCAATGGGATAGAATAGTGTGGGAACTCTTTAATAGAATGTGTTATGATTTGTGCGTATTATTGCATTTGTTTACGATTGTCTTTGAATGAATGTTAATCTTTTATTTCTTATTTTTCTTTGCCATGTACACTTTAGGGACGAGTTGAAATAAAACTCACAAATTGGGATGGCATGCATTTGGAAGTTATTTAAACCGCTCGGCATTTTCGGGACTTGATATCCCCGAAAATGTAAAAAAAAGAGAAGAGAAAAAACGAAAACCTTGCGAAATACAGGGCTTGTATTGAGCTTGCTATCCGGGTTCTACCTTCTAAACTCCTTCTCTCTCCCGTCCCCTTTAGAAAGTATGTTTTAGGATCCCGTAAATCGGATTAGTACTTTGCATGATTAGAAGCTTGGTAGGATAGCCGCTTTATCAAATTATTATCTTATTGCATGTTTAGAATGGATCACACATTTGCTTATCCCGTTTCTTTGGGGCGCACCAATTAATTTAAGATATTAAGTACAGTTTGTCAATTAATGAGTGCAAATTAAAATTCAATTAAATTTGTATCTTTATTTTACTATTATGTATATTTAAATTATTTATTTATCGATTTACTTATTTTATCAAATATTAAATTATCTATTTATTTAATTATTTATTATTTATCTATTATCTATTTACTTACTCATTTATTTATTTATTTATTAGTTCTTTATTTATTTATCCTATATTCTTCCTAAAAGTCTAAATTATTTTATCTTTATTAAAATTCGTGAAAATCGCCGGATTAACCGCTTTTGGCGGATCTTCGAAAGTGCTCCCGTTAGGAACCTTCTTTCGAATTTAATAGAACCACTTACCTAAGAATCTCTGAATTTAATTTCCTTTAAGTAAGGAATAAATTGCACTCTTTAATTAACTTAGGTTCCTAATAATCCTTAAATTAGGTGGCGACTCCAAAGAAACCCTTTGGAGTTTCCATTCTGTTGAAATTAAATACCGATGCATACTTGTGTGCATTCCTTGGGAGGGTTCAACAGTGTGGCGACTCCGCTGGGGATGCGCAAATGGTTCTAACCAATAAATTTTCACGAATGTGCGTTATATATATATATATGTGTTGATTGTATGTATGCGTAGCATAACTCTTTGTTTGTTTGCATGCGTAGAATTAATTGTTGTGAATGAATGTATTGAAACATATTTTTATTTGTGCATAGTCTGCATTCCGTTCATATTTCCTCCCTCATGGAGCCTGTCAATTCTCTTTCACCTCCTCGATTTCATCACGGGGCACCCGCTTGACGGGTAGTTACGCAGGAAGGGCATTGCCCTTACCGCATTCTTTGAAACTTCTTTCGTGTCACCAAAAGTTAGTTCGGGATATTGAGATTGCCTGGTTTTGTCATGGCCAGTTCTACTGCATTGTGAGGCCAGGTCTATCCCGCATAGGTCGAGTCAACCTCAACCGTTAGCCCACTCTTAGAAGGAGATTTTAGGACATGCATGCATATGCACCTTAGTTTGGACCCGGTCCTTGGTACCGTTTCCAGGAATTAAGAAACCACCCTCTTGTCGACAGGTAATTGCAAACCCAACGACATTGCATTTTATTTACGATGTGGTGGTCATAAACTGATCCCTGCCAGTTTGCCTTTGCCAAATTTGGGAGTTTGTCTTATTGTTCTTTTGTTTGCAGGGAGATAGCTCGTTTTTCAATCAGGTAATGTTTACAGTTGTTTGCGTATGCATCCAGTTAAAATGGGCAGTTGATGGGTCTGAATCCGGCAAGGAGCAACCAATTGTGGTTTTAGTATTTTGGGACCGAGTTATTGTATTTTATTATTTATTTTGTTTTTAAATACAGTGTATTACCACGTTGTAGTGGTTGGTTGCCGGATTTCTGTTCAAGGCATTGTATTATTGGAGACATTTTTAATAAAAACGGGCTTTTAAATTTTTATTGTTTATTATACCGTTATCTCCCATTTACATTGGCAACGGTTTGGATCAATCTATTACCACCGCATCGGTATGCAACTTGACGATTAGGCTTACCTCTAGCACAAAGAGGCACCTTACAGGGTAGGAAGCATTCGCATTTTCATATATGCTCAACTACTTGTGTTTGCCACATGTCAACTTGTTTAAAATAAAAAGCGCTACGTGATGCGCGCTACATGATTTGTGTGCAATTTTTCCAATGACATGCAAACTAACATGGTTACTTTTGAATTTTTTCTTTTGTTTTGATTATCCCCCAAACAGAGGTTTGATTTGTGCTGATTTAAGCTGGCTGATCACTCCTATTACACAAGGGCAAAAGACCAATCTGCATACTGGTACACATTTCCACAACTGACAATGACTGGAATAGATGATGAACCTCGCAATACCGAGAAAAAATCTTGCAACTCCTGAATCTTCAAAAAGAAATGTCATTATTGCTCAAGACGAAATGATTCTTGAAATGGCTAAGGAACTACAGATGCTGAAAGATGAACTGGCTGCGGTAAAAGGGCAAACTCCTAAAAACACGCCGCTGCGTGGGCCCGATGCATCCCCCTCTCTAGGTCAAATGGGGCAATCTCTGAACTCAATTGATGGGGTCGCCAATATGAACGCACCTTTGAACGCTCAAAATTCTCTAAAAGCACCAGTCCACCAAAGCAACTTGCCACTTGCCCAAGCTCCACCTCCAAATAACACTCAATCTAGCCAAACAATTAACCGACCGCCCATCTACCCATCACATCAACAATACCCACCATTACCCCGCACCCTACCAATACTTATTATCAAACACACACTCCATATCCATACCAAACCTCCACTTACCAAAATGAACCCATCCCGCAAGCTTATACTGAGAATCTATCCGCACCATCAGTTCAAGTGGCGGTATCTGGCGGGCAAGATGCTCCTATTGTGCAAATTGACGATTACCCCAATCCTCCTTATGTGAAGTTTCAAGATGGTGTTTGGAGAGCCGGAAAAGCAGTCGATGTAGGTGAGGATTTGGAGAAAAGGGTACAAGGTTGGGTGATGAGTGCTCTTAGCAAAGCATCAATAGGCAAGGGCAAGGAAAGTCTAAAATATGAAGATTTGTGTGTTCATCCTTGAATTGAACACCCAGAAGGGTACAAAGTACCAAAGTTTGATGGCAAAGGCAACCCCCGAGCCCATTTGAGAAGGTATTGTGAAACCTTGGGAGTTGGGAAGAATGAGGAGCTCCGTATGAAATCATTCATCCATAGTCTTGAAGGCGAGGCTTTAGGCTGGTACTCCGAGCAGGATCCCTCAAAATGGATTAACTGGAAAAGTATGGCTCACGACTTCTTGGACTGTTTTGGTTTCTATGCTGAAATACCATTAGATCGGTTGGCTATTGCAAGGTTTAGGAAGAAGCCGACCGAGACCTTTAGGGAATACGCGGTACGTTGGAGGAGTGAGGCTGCCAAAGTTAAGCCTCCCATGAATGAGGAAGAGTTTGTGGGACATTCGAGACATTGGATGAATTCTACTATGATATAATGGCATCCATGACTAACTCTACTTTGCTAATCTAGTGAAAACAGGGGAGATGTATGAAGCTGGTTTGAAATCTGGTAGGATCACAAATTTGGCCGCTTTGCAAGCTACAAGTAAGGCAATCTAGTCTGGGTCTGGTAATGGCTTTAACAAAAAGAAGAAAGAGGAAGTGGGAGCTGTTGTGGAAGACATTGAGCGTCGACCAGTTGGAAAGTTGAATTTTGACAATCCGTCTGCTTTTTCCACCTACCAAGCCCATATTACCCAAATTACCCCCACTCAGTACCAGATGCCACCTGTTCCTTATCCGGTTTACAATGCACAAGCGAATTACTACCAACCTAGAGCATATGCACCTAATCAATACCCTCGTCAGCCAAATTTTCAAGCACCCCAGAATTACCAGCCTCGTCCTCCTGTTCGTCCCAATGTGCAAGGGTTTAATCAGAATTACGAAAGGAGAGCAACGAAAACCTATACTCCCCTAGCCGAGTCATATGGCCAGCTTTTTGAGAGATTAAGAAATGCGGGAGTTGTGCAGCCTATCCCTGATAACACCCCAAACCCTCCTCCAAAATGGTATGATGCAAATAAGCACTGTGCTTATCACTCAGGGGCAGCCGGCCATGATATTGAGAGATGTTATACTTTCAAAGACAAGGTCGAGGGTTTAATCAAAGCAGCCACCATTCAACTCACCGGCACTCAGCCAAATGTGCTCGATAATCCTCTTCCCAATCATGGCAACAATGCAGTTAATATGATTTCTCTTGATGAAGAGCCAAATCTGAAGGGCACCATAGTCTCTATTTATGATGTAAAGGTTTATAATATTGCTTCTAAGGTACCTGAGCAAGCACTAACTCTATTGCCAAAGAATGAGGGAACTTTTGGCCTAGGTGGCAACCCCGCTGAAGGAAAGATGGAAAAGGCTGAGTCTGAGAAGGAGCCGACTAGTGTCATACCACAACCTCTTTTACCATTGAACCAGTCATTTGTCCAAGCACCAAAAATGGCCATGCAAAATTTGATTGAAGGTGTTGGCAGCCTATTCTTGAATGATGGATTGAAATGCAGTGAAACTATTGATGATTCTGAGAAAGAGTCACATATGCAGAAGAGTCACATGTGCAGAATGCTGAACCAAGTGATGTGATGGCTAATTGGACTTGTGGTCCAAAAGAGACTTGATGAATGAACTCGCTATTTTTTTTTTGGCATCACAGTCAGCTTGAGGCCCAGAACTGTGTTTTGCACTTTGTTTATGTTTATGTCTTTCAAATAACTCTTTTAAATCCTGCATGTTTACTTTTATTTTGTATGCCTCCCTAAATTAGGTTTTGAATAAACAAATGCACTTCATTCCTACCTTATTATTTTGCTATACTTTAATTATTTATGTGCTTTATTATTTGCTTCTAATTAATATACTTACTACTGTTTCAAATTAAAATTAACAAAACCTGCTTAAACTTGGCTTGTGACCTATAACGAAACAACTGAACAAGTTAAGGATGATGCACTGGAAAGTTACTTTTTGTACTCTTTGGATATTACATTACCGTTAGAACTTCAAACTGGGGCAGCTTTATTTGCCGGCAATTGGAGCCGAAGCGGTTTATCTATACCATTCAAGAAGATAAGATGGAAGATGTTGAATGCGCGAAGAGAAGATTTGAATAGTTTACTTCAAACTGGGGCAATTGGTGTTGAGGAAGCTCTTTCCTAATTAAGAAGAAGCAACGAGAAAATTTGCACCAAGTTGGCAATGTTATTATGTGGAAGAACACTAATCCTGGCAGATATTCATGATCAAGTTTGGCCAAAGATAATCAATGCAGATGTTGTCAAGAGATACTATGTCTGAAGCAACCGCAAGTTAGCAGTGGTTTGTATGTAATCTTTGATGTAATGCGAACTACGCGTAACCTGATTCCCAGGGCTGGGATACGTAAGCAACTCATATAGAGCTCGGTTACACTAGCACAGGAATCCTCTATTTCCTCTTTTATGTATTTCTGAACTACTTCTGACCTGATTCCTGGAATGGCAATAGGATAAGTAGGCAATCCCCATCGGATTCGGTCAAAATATTGTAACACTTTAAGTTTGTTTATCTTTTATGATGTAACTCCGAACTACGCATCTGGGCAAATGTGTAGGTTTTCCAATTCGGATGCGATTTCATACTTAGATTGCCATACTTCCCCAAAAATCTTTATGTAAGCAGAACTACGCACAGTTTGATTCCCGTGGAGGGATACGTAGGCACTTTTAACGGGCTCGACTCTATAATTTCTAGTTTCCCCTAAGGCAAGCAACTGGGGCAAAATTTGCAAGACGAATTGAAGATACGGAAGATAGAAACTGGGGCAAATTTTGCAAAAAGAGTTCGAAGGCATAAAGATTATAACTGGGGCAGATTTTTGAAAAATTGGTATGGCTTATCAAAGGATGAAGTGGTAAAGTTCTAAAAGTATTCAAGATTAGCATAAGTTGCAGAGACAAAGGACGTTCAGTTTGTTTTAAGATATGTCATGAGTTTGAGTTAAAGCAGAAATTTTTAAATGCATTATAACTTTCGGTTGCATATCAATGATTATTTGTTTAATATTTTATCAAATTACTTTACTTAACCTCTATCTTGAAATATTATACAATATTGAGTTCATAAGTCAAGTCTCTGAGTATAATTTGCAAGCCCAAGTCTAAAGAAGAACGAGGGAGCAGCGGCAGCAAGTTCAAGATGAATCAGCACAAATCAAACACCCCTCCCCAAAACTAACAAAATTTTCTTTGAAAGCAGAAACATGAAAGCATGCAATGAAAAGATCATTTGCACTATGGATGAACAATTTATTGAACGCGCATCCAAATATCCTTGCAGATTGCGTCGCATTGCCTTTTTCATGACTTAAAGCATTACGCTTTGTCATGAGTTATTGCCGAACATGCGGCATTTCTACATCTATGACTTTCATTCCTAATAGGCGACAAAGCCGAGGCGTGTTTTGTGTTTTCAAAACTAAGCTAAATAGGGCATCGATTTGTTCAGGTGATAATCCGCAGAAGGCCATCGTTGACGGATTGTCTCGCTAATTGATTTATCAATGGCTATCGCATTGACTACATTTCCGCATTACTTTGCTTTGCACTTGCTTTAAATTATACCGTCGCACTTGCTTTAAAATTGATGCCTTGCTTTGCGTTTTTCAGGTTGACCACCAGGTGGGGCTTCTCTCTTGTTGGACGTTCACGCATGTTGATTCGCTAAATTTCTTTTGCGTTGCTTTACATTTCACGCTAAATTGCTTTGCACTTGCTTTCAATTATGCCTTTGCACATGCTTTATATTATGACTTGCTTTACTTTTAGTTTAACAGGTTAACAGGTCAGCCCTGAGACCCTCCTTGCTTTGTGCTGGATCGGATCACCAGCTGATTTGTCGACAATCAACTCCAAGACCCTCCTTGCTTCGTGCCCGACCGGCTTGCCAATTGATTTGTCAAGATGTTCAAATTGCCTTACACTTGCTTTCAATTATGACTTTGCACTTGCTTTTTATTATGACTTGCTTTACTTTTAGTTCAATAGGTTAACAGGTCAGCCCTGAGACCCTCCTTGCTTTGTGCCGGATCGGATTACCAGCTGATTTGTAGACAATCAATTCCAATACCCTCTTTGCTTTGTGCCCGACCGGCTTACCAGTTGATTTGTCAAGATGTTCAAATTGCCTTGCACTTGCTTTCAATTATGACTTTGCACTTGCTTTATATTATGAATCGCTTTACTTTTAGCTTAACAGGTTAACAGATCAGCCCCGAGACCCTCCTTGCTTTGTGCCAGACCGGATTGCCAGCTGATTTGTCGACAAACAACCCCATGACCCTCCTTGTTTCATGCCCGACCGGCTTGCCAGTTGATTTTTCAAGATTATTCAAATTGCTTTGCAGTTGCTTTAAATTATGCCTTCGCATTTGCTTTGTATTACGTCTTGTTTTACTTTTCAGGTTAACAGGTCAGCCCTGAGACCCTCCTTGCTTCGTGTCGGACTGGTTCGCCAGCTGGTCTGTTCGTCAATCAACCCCAAGACCCTCCTTGCTTCATGCCCGACCGGCTTGCCAGTTGATTTGTCAAGATTGTTGAAAATGCTTTGCATTATGCCTTCGCACTTGGTTTATTGCTTCGCCAGTTGATTGGAAGACAACTTATCAATGATATCGCAACCCGCACTTGCAAATTTGTATTATCAATATTTGATCATTCTTTACTTTTGATTATCAGGCTTTATTAGCAGTTGCTCTCTTACCGTTTGTCGAGTTTACTACAGGACTTTTGCAGTACCGCAGCAGCATTTGGAGCATAACGTGAAACTTTTCTTAGCGGTGAACTGGGGCAATCGTTGATATGAGCTAGACTCGTCAATGAGGATCTGAAGAATCGCACTCGAACAAGCAAGTCTTACCTAATCTTTCATTCCAGATTAGGGGTCAGTTTGAATTCTTTCCTATAAGTGCGTTCTTTTCTGTCGATTGCTCGAGTTTCGTGTCTAAGTGTCGTTGAACTACATATGGCCTGATTCTCTTTCAGCCCGAGATATGTAGGCAACTCAAAAACCGGAGCTCGAGTTTTCGTGTCTAAGTGTCGTTGAACTACATATGGCCTGATTCTCTTTCAGCCCGAGATATGTAGGCAACTCAAAAACCGGAGTTCGGCCATATCCATAAGCCTCGCCTTTGGTCCTTGGAATCGAAAGTCTTGGTTTTATCGGGACAAAATTGGTTTCTCATCAACTTCTTTACCCTAAAAACTCTTTCATCCTTTTCCAGGTAAAGAGGGGTAGCTGTTGATACCCAATTTCGTCCCGAGATATAATTAATAACTAATTATTTAAATGAGAATCAATTATTAAAATAAAATTTAAATTGAAATTAGATAATCAAAATTATTTGAATTGAAATTAATTAACTAAATTTAATTAAAGAAAATTAATTAATTTCAAAAGAAGGCTAAAATTACAAAGCGTATCCTAATTTCTGCCCTACCGCGCTATCCCTTTAATTTCCTAGTCTATTTTCAGAGGAGGGCTAAAATTGCTTTTTACACCTTAAATCCAGCCTATTTCCGCAAATAGATATATACATACAACACACGCATATCTTTTCCCCAATTGAGAAAACACCCGCGACCCGGTTGCCTAAATCTCTTACCCGCATGAACCCAAAAAACCCGACCCAGACTCCCTTCTTCTCCTCTGTACGATCTATTTGCTGGACGAGTAGCCTTATTCCAGCTGGTGTCCTTGGTATTTTCCCTCTCTCACCAGTACAAACGGGCACTTAATCCAGTCCATTCGTTTCAAATTGAAGCAATCCTAGCCTTCGGATCTTTTCTTGAAGATAAGGATCCAAAGTGTACAATCTTAAGGAATGGACACTTTAGACCCTTATCTCAGAAGAAATAGATCAAAAATCATAAGGATAATTCAGATTTTTGAGCATAAGGTAAAACCCTAATCCTTTGACTATATATTTATCATTTTTTAGGGTTTTAGGGGATGTTATTTTGGTTATTAGAAAACGGCAGCAGAGAAACTAAGCTTAAAAATTTTTACTCAGTGTTTTCCTTTTATAGTATCATTAATAGAAATATATTTGAGGGATTAAATCTGGTTCTTGGAATATACTACTATTTTCTTGATCTTCATCGTCGTCGAAAGTTCGAGTCGTCGCATCGGTTCGAGTCGCATCGCTTCAGCTTAAGCCCAGGTCACTGCTCGCAAAAAGGTTAGATGTAAACCTGCTTCTTATTTTCTGTATTCATGTTATTTTTTGCTGAATCCGAAAGTCGAATGTTTAGTGTATATAGTCTTAACACATGAAGTTCTGGTAAAGATTTGCTGAAACTAGGATTGGTGCTTTAATGTAAAATCTGATTGTGCTAGCGGTTAAACCATGTCAATGTTCAGTTCTTGTGTGATGGAACTTCACCTGAAACGATATAATGAACCCAGTTTATGTAAAAGCTTGAATCTTTGGTTAAGAGCATGCGGCATTGTTATTGTCTTGTGAAAAGAGCTGAAGGTGTGTTCTACGCAATTTGTTTTGTCTAGTTCACCACTTAATGCCCTATCTCTCTGTTATGGGATGTGAGTATGAGATACACTATCCATGTTTTTGTTTGGTCCATTGTTTCGAATCATGAGGTATATGTATGTGAGCTGAGAAGTTAGTTTAAAAATCCAGTCTTTATAATAGTATGTGGGTGTAGCAGTTTGTTTAGTTGTAAGTCAAGCTCTTTACTTGAAATATCATGAAAGAGGTCTTCTTTAGTAAATGTTGTCTTATTTTTTCAGCTTCATAGTTGAGGTATAAGGTGTGCCTTAAGCTTGAATCATCTAATGTTTGTCTGGCTGTTTATTTTTCTTGTCTGAAATGACTTAAGTGCTGATATGAAAAGGGGTATTCCTGGAGGTTAGTAGTTGTGGAGAAGATATGAGGGTTGTTGCCTGTTTGTCTGGTGTGAGAATGAGGGGCTTTTTCAGGTTTGTTTTGGAGGTGGTTTTTGGTGTTCTTGTTTAGAAGGGGTATAGGTTGGTATCCAGGTGTTTGGTTATGCAGTTTGTTAGGGGAAAGAATGAGTTTTTGAGTTGTTTTGGTCTGTGAGTTAGAAAGGAGAGTGTCAGGGTATTTGGGTGCTTTTTTGATTTGCAGGGGTTGAAGATTTCTTTGTTTTAGGTTTTGCATAGTTGGTTCTGTTTTGGCGAGTATGAGGGAGGCAAGTTTGAAGCTGCTGATCTGAGCTTGTTTCTGTGAGAAGTTTGAGAGGGAGTCCTGATGAAGAATGCTCTGGTTGCAGGAGTTTGTTGTTATAGGGTGGTTCTGGGAGGTTCCTGTTTCTTGTTTGTTTTGGATAGTAGAGAGTTTAAAGAGGGAGTTCAGGTAGAAGTTAGGAGTGTTCAGGTTCTGGTTTGGTTTTTGTTTGTTTGCAAGAGTGAGAGGGTGTTGCAGGTGTTTTGAAGGTAGTTTTTAGTGCTTTCAGGTAGTTGGTCTTTGTTTTTTTTGGAGTTTTGCAGGTGTTAGCATGGGTGTTCTGATGTCTCTGTGATAGAGTGCAGGCTGTCTAGGGGGTTAAGGTTCTTAGTTTTGGTTTGGTGAGCTCTGTATATAGTGGTTCAGATGACTGTATATAGAGGTTCAAGTGGCTCAGGTGCTGTAGGAGAAGGCCAGGGAGTATGTCCTCTGTTTTGGAGGAACTGCAGGGGTCAGGTGGTTTAGGCTATGAGGGGTGTAAGCAGATTGTGTATGAGGGTGTGAGGGGCCTGGTAGTTTGTCCTGGGAGTCGAAGAGTGAGTTCAAAGAGCAGGTTGTTTGTAGGTTCTGTTTGTAAGTGTAAAGGTGCAGGGGTGTCTAGGGAGTAGTTGGTTTCCTGTTTGGTTTCTATAAGTATGTGCAGGTTGGTTAAGGGTGTTTTTGATGAAGTGTTGCCTTGTTCAGGCTGGTTTTGGTTGTTTGCAGATATAGGAAGGAGTTTCTTGCTGCTACAGTCTGGGTTTATGTTGAGTTGCAAACATGTTGAAAGTGGAATATAGATTGTGACAGGTTGACGATGGAGTATGCAAGTTGCATACTAAGAGGCGAAGCCCGTGGCGTCTTTAAAAGATCAGTGGGGTGCCTCTCGGGAATGGCTTTGCGTGTGTGCAGGCCGATGTTGACTAACCAGCTGCAAATTCTTATAGAGTGAAGCATGCTTGTCGCATACTAGGAGAGTGAAGCCCCTGCGTCTTTAAATGGCTAGTGGGGCCCCTCTTTGAAGACCAGTGCGGTCTTGGCTACCTAGGAAACTGCGAGGTTTGATTAAAGCCGAGGACCAGTGAGGAGCCCTATGAGCAAGGTCTGTGAGCCTTGCAAAACCGACGAAACTGAGAGGCTTGACTAAAGTCGAGGACCAGTGAGGTTTTTTTTTTATATTTTTGAAAGGCCAATTGGCGCCTTTCATGATTTGCAGTCTGGTATTGAAAGATAATTGAAAGTTCATCCCGGGTATGGTGAAGATAATTGGGAGTTTTAGTTGGAGTAGTGGGAGGTTAGTAAAGGTGTGGAATTGTTTTGGCATAGGAGCTAGTCTTGGGGCTGTCTCATTTCCTTTAGGCAATGGGATAGAATAGTGTGGGAACTCTTTAATAGAATGTGTTATGATTTGTGTGTATTACTGCATTTGTTTACGATTGTCTTTGAATGAATGCTAATCTTTTATTTCTTGTTTTTCTTTGCCATATACACTTTGGGGACAAGTTGAAATAAAACTCACAAATTGGGATGGCATGCATTTGGAAGTTATTTGCTCCGCTCCGTATTTTCGGGACTTGATATCCCCGAAAATGTAAAAAAAGAGAAGAGAAAAAACGAAAACCTTGTGAAATACAGGGCTTTTATTGAGCTTGCTATCCGGGTTCTACATTCTAAACTCCTTCTCTCTCCCGTCCCCTTTAGAAAGCATGTTTTAGGATCCCGTAAATCGGATTAGGACTTTGCATGATTAGAAGCTTGGTAGGATAGCCGCTTTATCAAATTGTTATCTTATTGCATGTTTAGAATGGATCACACAATTGCTTATCCCGTTTCTTTGGGACGCGCCAATTAATTTAAGATATTAAGAACCGTTTGTTTATTAATGAGTGCAAATTAAAATTCAATTAAATTTGTATCTTTATTTTACTATTATATATATTTAAATTATTTATTTATCGATTTACTTATTTTATCAAATATTCAATTATCTATTTATTTAATTATTTATTATTTATCTATTATCTATTTACTTACTCATTTATTTATTTATTTATCCTATATTCTTCCTGAAAGTCTAAATTATTTTATCTTTATTAAAATTCGTAAAAATCGCCGGATTAACCGCTTTTGGCGGATCTTCGAAAGTGCTCCCGTTAGGGACCTTCTTTCGAATTTAATAGAACCACTTACCTAAGAATCTCTGAATTTAATTTCCTTTAAGTAAGAAATAAATTGTACTCTTTAATTAACTTAGGTTCCTAATAATCCTTAAATTAGGTGGCGACTCCAATGAAACCCTTTGGAGTCTCCATTCTGTTGAAATTAAATCCCGATGCATACTTGTGTGCATTCTTTGGGAGGGTTCAACAATATCGACGCTCAATTTCATACTAAAACAGTCCAAATATTTCAGCGACGATAACTTGATTAACATACTATACAAAACTTGATCCGAAACAGGTAGGTAATTTATGCAAAATTCGATCAGGACCATAACATGCTATTTTGAAGAATCAAAATGGTTTAGTAACAAAAGAAATGTAAATAGAGAGATGTTACCCGGTTTGGTGTCAGGTCGTGTCGGGTTGCATTTGACCCGATCAGTTTCTGATTGATTCTCAGCGTTTCAAGCTTGAACCATTGAATACTTGCCTTGCTCGTGTGATTTGCTTGATTCTCGCCATATTTGTTTCGGATTTGCAGGGATTCGTACCCGATTCCTTGTTCCTATTTCAGATTCCACGAGGCAAAGGAGAGAGAGAGAGGGGGACTCGTCCCCGTGTAATCAGAGATAGGAAGGAGGAGAAGGTAACGGCGGAGATGGTAGAGGAGACGGCGGGCTTGATGGAGACATGGTGTATGTGGACTGAAATGAGGGAAGAGGGAGAGAGGAGAGACGGCTGTTAAGGGTGGGGGAATTAGGGGAAATGATTTTAGGGTTTCCAAATTGGGGCTAAAGGTATAGATGTAAATAGGGGAATTAGTATTGGCCGTCGGATATTTGAGTTGTAGGGCTTGGATCGTGCCACGTAGGCACTTCGGGTGTTAAGTATAGATGTTGTATGTGTGAGTGTATATGCTGAATTGGATAAGTGGGTGCTTTGAGGAGTTGTACCACATGCTAGAATGAGTTGTACACACGCCTAATGTATGTGTACTTTGTGCTATAAGTGTATTTCATGAGGTGTTAGGCTTATGTGGAGCTTAAGTGGTGTATACGTGGACAAAAGGTGATGACGTGGACTAAATGTAATGAGAATGAGTTGCAAATTGATAAATTTGGCTAGTATTCAATTAACATGTTTATAAATATGAATAATTAGTGTAAAAATATGAAAATTATAAATAATTACAAATAAATGTATTTAACCACAGATAAATATAAATGAGCTCAAATAATACTAATTAAATATGAATAGCCACAAATAATTATTAAAATTATGTCGTGATGCATTAAATTTCACAAATAGCATACGTATCTTAGAGAATAGCCTAAATGAATGTAATTACGTAATTATAATTACGATTAAATAAATATTATATAAGTAGGGAATTAATAATAATATCACACACGTAAATGCATGTTATCTAATGCAGTTTTGTTTGGAAAATTACTACTACCTCTGTCCCAATTTGTTTGTCATACTTTCCTTATTAGTCTGTCCCAAAAAGTTTGTCATATTTCTAAATTTGGAAACAATTCAACTCCAAACTTACTTTTTGACTCATTTATAACCACACAAATATCTATGGCTCATTTTAGACCACAAGTTTCAAAAGTCTTACTTTCTTTATTAAACTTTGTGCCGAGTCAAACTACGACAAACAAAATGGGACGGAGGGAGTATTATCGATTTTAATTAAATATAGCCAAATTGAGAAAAATAGAGGGACAAAATTGGGTGTCAACAACCATCCTGCCACCGATACTTCTCCACCCATCGGCCACTCAAGATAGCCTCACAGACGCTCTTATGCTTGGGGTCATGGTCATACATCAGCTTGATGCTTTCAAACCCTATTAATCTCAAAGCGAGAGTGATCAATAAGGCAAATTTCCTCGACAGCGCATCGGCCACAACATTGTCTTTACCCTTGTAATAAATTACATAGGGAAAGCTCTCAATGAATTCTACCCACTTGGCATGACGTCAGTTCAACTTCTCTTGGCCTCGGAGATGTTTCAGAGATTTATGATCACTTTTAATTACAAACTCATGGGGCCATACATAATGTTGTCAATGACCGAGTGCTCGAATGAGGGCATACGATTCCTTGTCATACATACAGTTATTCAAGACTGCACCCTTAAGCTTTTCACTGAAGTAAGTGATAGGCTTCGATTCTTGCATAAGCACTCCTCCGTTTCCAACTCCGGACGCATCACATTCAACCTCGAACACTTTGCCGAAGTCAGGGAGTTGCAATAACAGGGCGGAGCTTAGACTCCATTTCAACTCTTGGAAAGCCCTCTCTTGGGACTCTCCCCACACAAACGGATGGTCTTTCTTTATCAGCTCAGTTAAGGGAGCTGCCACGGTGCTAATGTCACGGAAAAACCTTCTATAAAAACTATCTAACCCATGAAAACTACAGACTTGAGTCACAGAAGTAGGGGTTCGCCAATCTTTAATTGCTTCGACTTTGGACTCATTGACTTCAACACCACTAGCACTCACAACAAATCCAAGAAAGACTACACGCTCGACACAAAAGGCATATTTCTTGAAGTTAGCATACAATTTCTCACTTCTAAGTGTATCAAGCACAAGTCTTAAGTGTTCGACATGTTCATCCATAGATTTACTATAAACAAGTATGTCATCAAAATACACAACAAAAAACTTATTTATAAATGGTTTAAGCACATGGTTCATCAATCGCATGAAAGTGCTCGAGGCATTAGAGAGGACAAATGGCATCACTAACCATTCATAGAGATCGAATTTGGTCTTGAATGCAGTTTTCCACTCATCACCCGGTTTCATTCGGATTTGGTGGTAACGGGACCTGAGGTCAATCTTTGAAATATATGAAGAACCACTCAATTCATCTAGCATGTCATCTAATCAAGGAATATGATGATGCTACTTAACCGTAATCTTGTTGACTGCTCGGCAATCAGCACACATTCGCCATGTTCCATGATAACAGGAATGGCGCATGGACTCAAGCTCTCTCGAACCAGTCCTTTGTTTATCAATTCATCCACCTGCCGTTGGACCTCTTTGGTATTTTTGGGATTACACAAGTAGGCTGACGTGTTGATGCAGGGCAAACCACTACAAGACCCTTTACTAGAAGCCAAGCCAAAGCAATCCATGATGCTCACCTTCACTTGGTATGGAAAGGCTTGGACGTGGAAGATGGAAGCTCCGGAACCACCTTGAAGATCATGCATTGGAGCACCATTGAAGGAGGACCATCTAGACCACATGGAGAGGCTCAAGAGACACAAATTGAGGCACTTCAAGAAGCTTCAGGAAGAAGCGGACCGCCTACTCAAAGGGGCAGACCGCCTACTTTCTAGGGCGGACCGCCTACTTGCTGGTTGCTCTCAGGATATTGCTAGGGCGGACAGCCTAGTGGGGGTGGGCGGACCGCCTACCCCCTGTGACAGCATGACAGAATTTTGTTGTTTTTTCCTACTTTAGCCCTAAGTGACCTTTAATGTTTAAACCCACTTTGGGGGGGTATTTAGGACCTTTCATTACAAGTTGTAGAAGACTATAAAAGTCTTCATTAGGTCTTGAACTCATTCACCTATCTTTGAATACAAAAACACAAGAGAATTTCTTTCTATTGAAACCTATGAACTTGGGCTTGATTTCAATTGGACGATTCCAAGTTGAACCTCAAACCTTTCCGATCATTCTATTTGCAAGGAGCTCGTAATTCTTGAGGATAGTTGCATAACGTTGGTGATTCTTGACCTTCGTTCGGGGTGTAACGAAACATCATTCTTCGTTGCTACTTGAACAATCGTGTGAGTCCCATCTCATTTTTATCTCTTTATCTCTTTCATAGTTTTCCCTACATCAGTTGGTATCAGAGCGAGGCTAGAGTTACGTTCCTGCGAACCCTCGTCCTGCTCTTCGTGCTGGTCATCTTTGTTTCTTGCTTGTTTTCATGTTCTTGTTCTTGTTTATTTGAATAAAAAGAAAAAAATTAAAAAACCAAAAAATCACAAAAAAATTACTAGTTGTTCTTGGTTATGATGTTTTCTTTGATGATTGTTATCGGAGATTGTTTGTTATCATATTCCCGTTGATTGGGTACCCACAAAACACGTTTTAAGGTTGTGAATCGAAAACTTGAAAATCAAAACCCCAAAAAGTTGAAAACCCTAGAATTTGTTCAAAATTTTCTTGATTTGGATTTGTGGTTGATCGTTGTTATAAACCATTGGGGTTTGCTTGTAGTAGTGGAAAACACATTGGGGTACCATTGGATTGGGAAAACATCTTGAAAAACCTTGGAAAATCGGGTGCCAAAGCCAAGAACACGAAGTTGAAACTGTGCAGAAATATACAGTAGGCGGAGCGCCTGAACTAGGAGGCGGACCGCCCAAATTTTTGTCAACTCTCTGGACTTTTGGAGACGGACCGCCCACTTCCTGAAGGGGTGTCCGGGTAGTTGTTTCGTAGGCTTTCGTGTATTGTTTGTTTCCGTTACTTTCGGTTAGTACTTTGAGAGTAATTCTCCTACTCAATTAGTACTAATTCATTGAGCACTTAGGATATTTGTGCGTGTTGGTGGTTGATAAATTCCAAGAAGACTCGTAGAATTTCTTTGGCTCAAGTGCTCATTCAAAAGCCGAACGTCCATAGAGTCCCATTAACTCCACTCTTCCCGGAGAGCGTTTGGAACTTGTTGAATTGTTTGGTTGTTGAGGTGGTTGTTCAACTCCGAGGAAGACTTTTGGAATCAAGCAAGAGTGAACCTAACCCAAACTTGAGTGAGCCCGAGCGACAATCAAAAGTGAGGGAGTGCGTGAGGACTTCTACTCTAATCTCTTCTACTTGTTTCTGATTGTTGTAGGTACATGGCGGAAAAGAAGGCAAAGAATACTATTGAGGTTGAAACCGACGTCTTGGCTAACTTATTGGCCAAGGTGAAGGCTCTAAATCATAAAATGGAAGTCTTTTAAAAGGAAAGGACCCCGAGTGTCCACAAAGATGCCGGAGAAGGCACAAGTGATAATTCAATCATGAAACCGGATCAATATGCAGAGCTAGTTCATCGACAATGGTTGAGGGATGAGGCTCTTGCTAGAGAAAGATTGTTGGGCAATCCTCAAGGTGATGTTCCACTCATAAGGCCACGAAGAAATGTTGTACCCCTTGAGCAAGTTGATGAAGCTCAAGAAGGGGAGGGTCTCGGACTTGAAGATGATGATGGTGCTCCCTATCCAAATAGGAGGGCAATGAATGGAGGCCGGGGTATAGATGGAGTGTCTTGGGGAGGTCGAGGACCTCCAAGGGCTTTTGTGGGGAGGAACTTGAGGCGTGAGTATGATGAAGTTGATGACTACTACGGGGGTCAATCGGAACCAAAGCGTGGGGGTCATGACAACACCCTCAATAGTGTGAAGATCACTATCCCACCTTTCAAAGGGACTAGTGATTAGGAAGCATTCTTAGAGTGGAAGGTTCAATTGGAGCGGGTCTTTGACACAAATGATATGTCCGAGGAGAAGAAAGCTACTTATGCCATCACTTCATTTGAGTCCTATACTTCCACATGGTGGGAATCTGTCAAGCGGTCAAGGAGAAGAGTTGGGATGCGAATGAGCATTACTTGGGAAGAATTGAAAGAGGTAATGAGTACCAAATATGTGATACCCAAGTATAGGCAAGAGCAACTCAAGAAACTCTATGAGTTGAAACAAGGCTACAAGTCTGTTGATGAGTATTTCAACAAATTTGAGAAAAACCGAATGGCCCTTGACATGGAAACGGAAGATGAGGAGCAAGCTATCATCCGCTTCAAGAATGGTTTGAGCTGGGAGATTGCTTCTTAATTGAGGCTACACATCTTTCATTCTCTTCAAGATGTTTGTGATGCCGCGGTTGAAACCGAGAAGTGGCTCAAGGAAGAGAAAGCTCCTCGCTTTAGGAGTACTACTTCTACTCCAATGACTCGACCCAAAGAATGGAAGAGCCCAAACACAAGTGGTGCAAGTGGGAGTCGTGATGTGAAGAAGCCTTTTGATAAGGCTACCCCGAGAAGCGACTTCAAAGAAGTGGGAGGTAATTCTAAAACTCAATTAAATACTCCTTCTTCTTCTTCTTTCCAATGCCACAAGTGCAAGGGTTATGGCCACTTTGCCAAAGATTGCCCCACCCGAAAAATAATGATTGTGATGGATGATGGGATAGTGTATGAGGAGGAAAGTGAGCCCAAGGGTGATGTTGTTAAGGAAAGCGAGGTAGTTGAGGGAGAAGAGAGAGCGGCGGAGGGTGATGATCCCAACATGTTTCTAGTGGTACGTCATAGTTTGAGTGCCATGGTGAGCGAGGAGAAGGAGAATGAGCAAAGGGAGAACTTGTTCCATGTTAGGTGTAGAGTGAAGGGACAAGTGTGCTCCATGATTATTGACTCGGGTAGTTGTGCGAATGTGGTGAACCAATCTTTGGTCTCACAATTGAAATTGCCTACCCTCAATCACCCAAGCCCCTACCGTTTGCAATGGTTGAGTGAATGTGGGGAATTAAAGGTAGTGAAGCAAGTCTTGATTAAGTTCAAGATTGGGAACTACCAAGATGAGCACATGTTTGATGTAGTGCCAATGCAAGCTTGCCACTTCTTGTTTGGTAGGCCTTGGCAATATGACAAGCATGTGGTTTATGATGGCCGAGCCAACACTTACACTGTTAAACATGAGGGGAAGAAGTATGTGCTTACACCCTTGACACCAAAGCAAGTGAGTGATGACTATCGGCGCATGAGGGAGTTGAGGGAAGCGGCTAAAGCCAAGTCCCTCATTGTGGCCAAGCCTTTGGCCGAGACTCCACCATCTTCTACCGGTCTCATTTGTGCCATGATGCAACCGGGTGAGTACTTGAGGGGTAATGATGGCACCAAGATGCTCATTTGCCTAGTGCACAAAGGTATGGTTTTAAATTCCGAAAGTGATTATTTGTCTAACCCTAACCCTTTGCCAGTGCTATCGAGAATGTTTTGAAGGTTTTTTAGGACATGTTCCCGAAAGAGATGCCAAGTGGACTTCCTCCTTTAAGGGGGATAGAACAACAAATTGATTTTGTCCCGGGGTCCCAAATCCAAAACAAGCTGGCCTATAGGAGCAACCCAGAAGATACAAAGGAATTGCAAAAGCAAGCTGATGAGTTGCTCAACAAAGGCTTGGTTCGTGAAAGCTTGAGTCCGTGTGCCGTACCGGTCATTCTTGTGCCAAAGAAGGACGGGACATGGAAGATGTGTGTTGATTGCTGTGCGGTCAACAAGATAACAGTAAAGTATCGTCATCCTATTCCTAGACTTGATGACATGCTTGATGAGTTGAGTGGTTCTAGTATCTTTTCTAAGATAGATCTTAGGTCCGGCTACCACCAAATCCGGATGAAACCGGGTGATGAGTGGAAAACCGCATTCAAGACCAAGTTTGGTCTCTATGAATGGTTGGTGATGCCTTTTGGCCTCTCCAACGCACCTAGCACTTTTATGAGGTTGATGAACCATGTCTTGAAGCCGTTTATCAACAAATTTGTGGTTGTCTATTTTGATAATATTTTGATATATAGCAAATCAATAGATGATCATGTTTGCCACTTGAGTAAAGTTCTTGAAGTGCTAACAGTCGAAAAGCTCTATGCCAATTTTAAGAAGTGTGCCTTTTATGTTGAAAAGGTTGTCTTTTTGGGTTTTGTTGTTATTGCAAATGGTATAGAGTTTTATGAGTCCAAAGTTGAAGCCATTAGAGATTGGCCTACTACCGTTTCTCATGTTAAGAGTTTCCATGGCCTTGCTAGTTTTTATAGGCGCTTTGTTAGGGACTTTAGCACCATTGCCGCACCACTCACCGAGTTAGTGAAGAAAGACAAGCCCTTTGTGTGGGGAGAGCCTCAAGAGAAGGCTTTCCAAGAGTTGAAAAAGTAGGTTGAGTACCGCCCCTTTGTTGCAATTGCCCGACTTCAGGAAGGCTTTTGAGGTTGAATGTGATGCCTCGGGTGTGGGTATTGTTCTCATACAAGAAGGAAAACCCGCTGCCTACTTTAGTGAAAATTTGAAGGGTGCAACCTTGAATTACTCCACGTATGACAAGGAGTTGTATGCCCTTGTGAGAGCTCTGGCTCATTGGCAACACTATCTATGGCCACGGAAATTTGTGATCAAGAGTGACCATGAGTCACTCAAGCATCTTAGAGGCCAAGAAAAGTTGAACAAAAGGCATGCCAAATGGGTGGAGTTCATTGAGTCTTTTCCCTATGTAATTCATTACAAGAAGGGAAAGGACAATGTTGTAGCCGATGCATTTTCTAGGAAGTTCGCCCTTGCTACCACTCTTGCTTCTAGACTTATAGGTTTTGAGAGTATAAAATCATTGTATGAACATGACCCAAAGTTCATGAGCATTCATGATACTCTAGTGAGTGGGAAGAGGGTGGAGAAATACCAATGGGTAGATGGCTACATTTTCAAGAATGGGAGAGTATGTGTCCCCGAGTCCTCTTGGCGAGAATTGCTAGTGCGTGAAGCACATTGTGGAGGCTTGATGGGTCACTTTAGGAGGGATAAGACTTTGGCCATTCTTATGGAGCAATTCCATTGGCCTAAGATGGGGTTGCATGTTTAGCGGCTGTGCAATGCTTGTTTAGATTGCAAGCATGCCAAGTCTAAGTCGAATCCCCATGGCTTGTATACTCCTTTGCCTATTCCTACAAGCCCGTGGATGGATATTTCTATGGACTTTGTTATGGGATTGCCATGGTCTAGAGGAGGACATGATAGCATTTATGTTGTCGTGGATAGGTTCTCCAAAATGGCTCATTTTATTCCTTGTAAAAAGAGTAGTGATACACACCATGTAGCTTCTTTGTTCATTGATAATGTGTTAAAGTAGCATGGAGTGCCTCAAACCATTGTGAGTGATAGGGACACTAAGCCATTTTTGGAGGTGCTTGTGGGGTGCCCTTGGCATCAAATTGTTGTTCTCTACGTCCCACCAGCTTCAAACAGATGGTCAAACCGAGGTGGTGAAACGA
The DNA here is from genome assembly GCA_037355625.1 of Petunia x hybrida. Taxonomy (NCBI): domain Eukaryota; kingdom Viridiplantae; phylum Streptophyta; class Magnoliopsida; order Solanales; family Solanaceae; genus Petunia; species Petunia x hybrida. The sequence goes on from JBBBVM010000475.1 coordinate 1,151,453, forward strand.
ACCTTGGGGTCTCTTCTTAGAGCTATGACCCGAGGTAAGGCCGGGACTTGGGTGGAGAAGTTACCACTCATGGAGTTTGCATATAACTGTACTTTGCATAGAATGATTGGCATGACGCCATTTGAGTGCGTTTATGATTTTAATCCTTTGATTCCACTTGATCTTACCCTTTTGCCAAGGGAGATGGTTGTTAATTTTGAAGGTAAAAGCCGAACTAAGGCCTTGATTGAACTCCATGCTACGACGAAGAAGAACTTGGAGGAAGCTTATGAAAAGGTGGCCTCCAAGAAGAATAAGGGGAGAAAGAAGGTGGAACTCAAGAAGGGAGATTGGGTGTGGGTGCACTTCTGAAAGGAAATATTTCCAAACTTAGAAAAGGGAAGTTGGCACCCCGAGGAGATGGCCCATTCCAAGTGTTCTCCAAGATCAACAACAATGCCTATGTGATTGATTTACCCGGTGAATACAATGTTTCAAATACTTTCTATGTTAGTAACTTGGCTCCTTGTGATGTAGGTGATGCCGTGGAGGATGACGCCTTAATTTTAAGGACGAAATCTTCTCAAGAAGGGGAGGATGATGCGGGGCAAACCACCACAGGACCCTTTACTAGAAGCCAAGCCAAAGCAATCCATGATGCTCACCTTCACTTGGTATGGAAAGGCTTGGACGTGGAAGATGGAAGCTCCAGAACTATCTTGAAGATCATGCATTGGAGCACCATGGGAGGAGGACCATCTAGACCACACAGAGAGGCTCAAGAGACACAAATTGAGGCACTTCAAGAAGCTTCAGGAAGAGGCGGACCGCCTGAAAAATGTTAGCTCTCTGGATTTTGGTCAGGCGGACCGCCTACTTGCTAGGGCGGACCGCCTACTTGCTGGTTGCTCTCAGGATATTGCTAGGGCGGACCGCCTACCCCCTGTGACAGCATGACGAGATTTTTTTGTTTTTTACATGTATTTCCTACTTTAGCCTTAAGTGGCCTTTAATGTTTAAACCCACTTTGGGGGTATTTAGGACCTTTCATTACAAGTTGTAGAAGACTATAAAAGTCTTCATTAGGTCTTGAACTCATTCACTTATCTTTAAATACAAAAACACAAGAGAAATTCTTTCTATTGAAACCTATGAACTTGGGCTTGATTTCAATTGGACGATTCCAAGTTGAACCTCAAACCTTTTCGATCATTCTAATTGCAAGGACCTCGTGATCCTGAGGATAGTTGCATAACGTTGGTGATTCTTGACCTTCGTTCGGAGTGTAACGAAACATCATTCTTCATTGCTATTTGAACAATCGTGTGAGTCTCGTCTCGTTTTTATCTCTTTATCGCTTTCGTAGTTTTCCCTACATCACGTGTTGGGGACTTGAGACCCCAGGATGAAGTCAATTTGGTACTCGATTTCCCTCAACAAAGGCAATCCACCTGGCATTTCTTTAGTTAACATGTCCTCGAAGTCATGCAAAACACTTTGTACGACACTAGGAAAAGGGTTATCCTTAGTGAAATCATCATTAGAGTTCAAGAGGATACCCTTATGTACGAGGAAAATCATCAGCTTACCTCAGTAATTTGCTCGGAGGCACTCACCCGGTTGTATAATTGCACAAGTATCACCTGCCACGGGTGGTGTCTCTTTATCCTCGGCCACAATTTGTGTCCCTATGGGAGACTTAGTTTTGGCCGCTTCTTTCAGCTCCTTTATTCATTTATAGTCCTCACTGACTTATTTTGGAGACAAAGGTTTGAGAATGAAGTTCTCTCGACCGATCTTAGCAGTGTTAGTATTGGATCGTCCGTTATGAATAACCGACTTATTATACTGCCACGGTTGCCCTAACATTAAATGAAAAGCTTGCATTGGAATTACATCGAACATCATCTCATCTTGATAAGTTCCCACATTGAACTTGATCCACACTTGCTTGACAACTTTTAGTTCTCCACATTCGTTTAACCATCGCAATCGATACGGATGAGGGTGTTTCAAGGTAGATAGACTCAATTGTGAAACCAAGGTTTGGCTTATCACATTCCAACAACTACCCGAATCAATAATCATTCAACGCACTCTCCCTCTCACCCGACACCTCGAATGGAAGAGATTCTCTCTTTGGTTGTCCTCTCCTTCTAAGTTCATAGTGCTCAAGTTCCTATGAACCACAAGAAACATTTCTGGATGGTCAGCCTCGGTAGCTTCCCAACCATCCTCATTTTCAGCTTGGTCAGTCTCCTCTCTATTTTCCTCTTTCGAGTCACTCGCTTGCTCATGGATGGTTCCATCTTCGAGAAAAAGCATAACTTTGCGAGTCAGACACTCTTTTTCTATGTGATCATAACCCCTGCATTTATGATACTGAATATTTGAAGCGCTAGGAGTATTAAGTTGAGCTTTACCTTCTATCTCCTTGGAGTTATTAACGGTCACTCCCCTTTCGAAGGGTTTCTTCAGATCTCAGCAGTATTGGCACTTGTAGGATTCGGACTCTTCCAATCTTTACCCCGGCTCAAAGAAGTTGAAGCAGTAACCCCTCGGTACTGATTTGCTTTATCGTCCTTCACCTATTTCTCAGCATCAACAGCTGCATGGAAAACATCATCCAACGTTTGGTACACATGCAGTCATAGTTGGGATGACACATCTCGAGTCAGTCCATTTTTGAAACGAATGATGGCTTGCTCATCATCTTCTTCTATATCAAGAGCCAATCAAATCTTTTCAAACTCATCATATTATTCTTCAACCGATTTGAACCCTTGTTTAAAATTGATAAGGGGCAAACTACGTAGGCGATAAATAAAGATAAAAGCGAGACGCAACAAGAACACTTACGAGGTAGCACCAAAGAACGATGTCTTGATACACCCTCGATTCGAGTCAAGTAGAACCTACGCTAAGCAACTATCCTCAAGAGACACCCGACTCAAGCAAATAGAATGATCAAGGAGGATTGACGAGCAACTTTGATTCATCCAATTGATTCAAGCCAAAATAGTTACAAGTGTTTGGAGAGTAATTCTACTCAATGTTCAATATTCAAGGAGTGTTAATGGCCATAAATGATGAAGGGTGTATTTATAGCACCCTTCTACAACTAATTGAAATTTCTAAAAATCCCATAGCTAGGTAGATACACAATAGAACTAACAAGGGTCAAAATAGTAAGTTCACACAAAAAGCTAGGCCAATCAGCGTTTTGGGCACTCCACCCTGGAGTTGGGCGCTCCGCCTGGTAAAGGCATGACCCAGGCGCTCCACCCATGGGTCAGGCGCTCGCCTGGTGAGCACCACTGTCAAAGTGGTGAGGCGCTCCGCCCCTTTATGCTAGGCGCTCCGCCCTGTGAGCTGTGGTGTTGGGCGCTCCGCCTCTTGGCTAGGCGCTCTGCCCACTACTCTGTGGTCCTTCATTCCTTCTTCCAACGAGCTCAAGTGTATGATCTTCCAATGGTCTCCGGAGCTCGTATCATCAACGCCCTTCCGAATTAAGTATAAGTGAGCATCATGAAGTGCTTTGGCTTGGCTTCTCGTAAAGGGCCTCGTGGTGGTTTTCCCCGCATCCTCCCCTTCTTGAGAAGATTTCGTCCTCGAAATTAAAGCATCAACCTCCACGGCATCGTCCTCCACGGCATCGTGACCTACATCAAAAGGAGCCAAGTCACTAACATTAAAAGTGTTTGAAACATTGTACTCACCGGGTAAATCGATCACATATGCATTGTTGTTGATCTTGGAATGCACTTGGAAGGGTCCATCTCCTCGGGGTACCAACTTCCCTTTCCTAAGGTTTGTAAACCTCTCCTTGCGGAAGTACACCCACACCCAATCTCCCTTTTTGAGCTCTAGCTTCTTTCTTCCCTTGTTTTTCTTGGAAGCAACCTTTGCATAGGCTTCCTCCAAGTTCTTCTTTGCTTTAGCATGGAGCTCAACCATAGCCTTTGCTCGGTTTTTACCTTCAAAACTCAAACAAAATCTTTGGGTAATGGGGTTAGATCAAGTGGAATTAAAGGATTAAAGCCATAGACGCACTCGAATGGAGTCATACCAATCAAACTATGCAAAGTACGGTTATATGCAGACTCCTTACGAGGCAACTTATCAACCCACATCCCGGCCTTACCTCGGGTCATAGCTTTAAGAAGAGCACCCAAAGTTCGGTTCACCACCTCGGTTTGCCCATCCGTTTGAGGGTGGTGGAACGTAGAGAACAATAACTTGGTGCCAAGAGCACCCCATAAGCTCCTCCAAAAATGGCTAAGGAACTTGGTGTCCCTATCATTCACAATGGTTTGAGGCACACCGTGCAACTTTAACACAGTATCAATGAATAAAGAAGACACATGTTGTGCAGCATCACACTTTCTACATGGAATGAAGTGAGCCATTTTGGAAAACCTATCCACGACAACATAAATGCTATCATGTCTCCCCCTAGACCGTGGCAATCCCATAACAAAATCCATAGAAATATCTATCCACAGGCTAGTAGGTACGGGGAGAGGAGTATACAAACTATGGGGGTTAGCTTTAGATTTAGCATGCTTGCACTCAAGAAAATTTTTGCAAACCTTTTCAACTTGCACCCCCATCTTTGGCCAATGGAATTGTTCCATGAGAATGGCCAAGGTCTTGTTTCTCTCAAAGTGTCCCATCAAGCCCCCACAATGTGCTTCACGAATAAGCAATTCTCTCTACGAGAACTCGGGAACACAAACTCTACCATTTTTAAAGATATAGCCATCAACCCATTGGTACTTCTCAACTCTTTCTCCCTTCTCAAGAGCTTTATGAATGCTCTTTAGCTTAGGGTCTTGAGCATACATCAATTTAATGCTCTCAAAACCCATTAGCTTGGAGGCAAGAGTGGTGGATAGAGCAAACTTCCTAGAAAGTGCATCCGCCACAACATTGTCTTTCCCTTTCTTGTATTGAATGACTGGGAGAAAAGACTCAATGAACTCTACCCACTTGGCATGGCGCTTGTTCAATTTTTCTTGGCCCATAAGATGTTTGAATGATTCATGATCACTCTTAATCACAAATTCCCTAGGCCAAAGATAATGTTGCCAATGAGCAAGAACTCTCAATAAGGCATACATCTCCTTGTCATACGTAGAGTAGTTCAAGGAGGCACCCTTCAATTTCTCACTAAAGTAGTGTTGACACCCAATTTTGTCCCTCTTATCTTTCAAAATTAGCCGTTCTTGAATCTTGCACACACTCGTGTATCCATTCCCACCTCGTCTATTCTTTTCAAAATATCCTTGCAATTGAGGCCATTTTCAAAAGCCTCGTCTCAAACCATAGCTATTTTGCAATTTTCTACAATTACTCCTATTTTGACAAAACCCTCCAAAATTGTTTTAAGCCTCAAAATTGCAATTTTTAGGCATTTTAGCCTTTCTAAAATTTTAAAATTAATTTCCTAATTTTCCTATAATTTTTATACCTTTTTAAATCCATTTTATACCTATTTTATACCTATTTATATATATTTATACATATATACACGCATATACACACAAGGCATACACATCAGCCTATTTTTTACATGTCACGCCTACGTGGATCGATCCTGATCGTCCACGTAGATGATCCAATGGTTTAAATTAATCCCCTTTGTTTCTACACCCCAAAACCCCCGAAATATTTCTCATTTTCCCCAAACCCTCGACCAGATACTCTCTCTCTCTCCCCCTTGGCGATCTCGATCACCCTCTTTGTTGATGACTTTTCCGGCCATTCGAACCAGTGAAAATTGGGGGAAATAGTGTCTTTAGATTCCCCTCATTGTCCGCGACAAACCCCACACACTTTCGATGGGGTTTGGGCGAGGGGAAGCTTAACCCTAAGTCAGTTAAATCGTCACTGCTAAAGGGCGATTCCGATCAACTCCACTGGAGACACTGGGTAAGCGTTGTTTGATGTGATTCATGGAGGGAAACCCTCAGGTTTACACGATTAAAGCGGGTTAAAATTAACCCGACTCGAATTATAGATGGGTAATCCTCTTTCTTTTCTTTAACGTTCAGATTTGTGTGAATCCATATTTATATGTACCTGTATTTCCTGTGTATCAATGCGAGTTATGCGATTACTTGCTAGGCAATTAGTAAAATCCACATGATTATTATTCTTGTTATTTCAATGACTAAAACTGAGCGTTTCTTTGAAAACTTGCATGACTGTGTAAATATGCTCACCATTTAGGCCTTGGACCATCTCTGTTAATTTTAGTGAAAATCAGGGACAATGTCTGTGTTCCTTCTTGTTGAAATTCAACTTCCTACTTTGTCAAAGGGTGCGATTTTCGTGGTATTTTTTGAAATCTGATTGGATGACTTGTTTTACTTGTTTGGAAGAATCTAAGTCTATTGAGAATGAATCTCTGATTGATACTTGAGAGGGATTTGAATCTGACAATTTATGTAGTATCAAGTAGGGTCTTTTCAGAATGGGTTTGAATTATTGTCGAACCTAGAGTCGATTAGGTTCAGTGGGGGAAAACCAAATCTATTTTTAAGTTATAATCTGCCTTTTACTTAGGAATTTGACTAAACTATATTTGTTAAATTTGTGTGATTGATTCCTTTAACTTTGGAAGTAATATTTCTTTGCCTTTTCTGCCCTCTCTCACCCGTTAGAACCAGGACTCCCTCACACCTATATAAACTGGGCTTTACATACTGAAAAAGGACACACAGAATCCTACATGGCACTCTCTACACACTGGGTTCTCTAATCCTAGCATACTCACTGCACTCACACAAAAAACTTGGCAACTCTTTTCACTCACAGTAGCATCTAGCACCCACTGGGAGATTCTTGCTTTGTTCACTCTTCTGGCCTAACTGTCTGCAAGTATTAAACAATATTCACAGCCTTGTTTGTTTATTTTCACATCTTTGAAGGTATTCCTCATCTCTCTCTCTTCTTTAAACTGCATATTGCCTTTTGATTAAAAACTGGTCTTCTATTTGTCTTGGATTGGAACTGCCTGTGTGATCACTTCTTAGGCTCTGTATATGTTTGTCAAAAAGGTTGTACCCTGTTCTTGTTAGTGCCTGTTCAGGGCTCCCTTGTTATACTCTGGTGCTCTGTATATACTTGATTGAAAGGCTGCACTCTTGTTCTTGTTAGTACCTGTGCAAAGTGTCCTAGTTGCCTTTTTGTGCTAATTCTTTCATGCAGGAATTATGAGGGTATCCCTAAGGGATGCCAAGGAATTGTTACAGGTTTTGTCCTTTACTTAGACCCCAGTGAGGGTACTCTGGCTGTCTGCAAGCCCCAGGCCTTGACAACCTGGTTTCTGACTCTTAAACCTAGATTCCCTAACCCAGACATTGGTTATATTACACCTAGTAGACAAACTGAGAAATTTGACTATGCTTAGCATGATCTATTCCTCACCTGATGAACATATCCCTTAGAAACTGCCCTCTATTATGTACATTCATTAGGTCTCCCTATTGTATTTACTTAAAACAGGGCACATAGTCATGAGACTGTGTAGAAGGCTACACAGGAGCCTCTTTCTTTCCTTTACCTCTTTACGTGCTGTATCATCCATGCCTATAGACTTTCCTTTGAAAACTGAATATTATGACAGGTCACACCTCTTGCTAAAATCTGCATATTTTCTGAATGATCATGATACTACCTACAATATGTTTCACAGGTTTTTATTACTTGAAAGCATGTTTTAAGATGGTCAATTTAGAATGAATATGTTAAATCGAGGTTCTTAGTGAAAAGTGTTGAAATCTGGACCTATTATACTAAAACAAAGTTGTTTCTGTTTGCACGATTGGTCCAGGCCCATAACGTTTTAGAAAACAGGCCTCTTGATGTGCTTTAGTCATTTCTTATTTTGCGCAGTTGGTCCAGGCCCATTAACCTTTATAAAATCGCGGCCTGCTTATGTGTGAAAATGTTTTTAACTACTCTAAACGCTCTTGTACACTAATCTAATAGTGTATATGGGTGTATAAAGTATTAGGTCATTTATACGATCTAAAACTATATTTTGGATGTATGATAATCATCTAGTTCATGTATTTGCGTGACTATACCTATATGTATACTTATTATGTGCGGCAGCCCCTTATTTGTCTCTATGTGTTTCTTACGATCCCGTTTTCAAAAATAGCCTTTTCGCTTATATATATCTTCCGAAACTTGACCCCTACATAAAAAGACCATTAAGGTTAGGGCTCGACAATTAATGACGAGTCACACCGACCCTAAATGAGCAGACATTTTGTTTTAAAACAAACTCCTTTCGGTTTTTTGTTAAAACGAAAACTATTTGCGAAACCAATTACTTATGCAAATATTTTCCTTTTAGAGTATGATCATATTTGTGAGTCAAGTTAGAATACCCATTTACATAATAACTTTTGTGTACGATTAGGCTTAAACTTAGGCCGATTATGAAAGTTGTGCATGATGCATCTTAGTTTTAAATGTTAAATCCAAGTTAGTATTCATATAGTGATAGACATCATTTACATCCCAAAATTAAGACTCGGACGGTAACCACCTTTGGTGGGACTCGGGGAAGTGCCTAACACCTTCTTCCCTGAGTCACTTGGACTTCTTACCCGTATGGAATATCTGAAATAGACTAGTAGACCTTTTGAGCTTAACTCTAGACACTTAGGTGACCTAATACGCTTTAGAAATATATTAGGTGGCGACTCCAAAACCTTAACTCAAACGAGTTCACCCAGTCAAATCTGAAACCCGACTCGCCTCGAGCTGAGTCCAAAATCGGGTATGACAAGTAGGCTATGGGTTTTCCATCTTGCATTAAAATACCACCAATTCCCACCCCCGAGGCATCACATTCAACCTCAAATGCCTTTCCGAAGTCGGGAAATTGCAATAGAGGGGCAGTACTCAACCTACTTTTCAATTCTTGGAAGGCCTTCTCTTGAGGCTCTCCCCAAACAAAAGGTTTGTCCTTCTTCACCAATTCGGTGAGTGGAGCGGCAATGGAGCTAAAGTCTTTCACAAATCGTCTATAAAAACTAGCAAGACCATGAAAGCTCCTCACTTGAGTCACAGTAGTGGGAGTAGGCCAATCACGAATGGCCTCTACCTTGGACTCATCCACCTCTACTCCTTGGGCACTCACAACAAACCCAAGGAAGACTACCTTCTCAACACCAAAGGCACACTTTTTAAAATTAGCATAGAGCTTTTCGGCTCTCAACACTTCAAGCACTTGCCTTAAGTGATCAACATGGTCATTTATTGATTTGCTATAGATCAATATATCATCAAAATAGACGACCATAAATTTGTTGATGAATGGTTTTAGCACATGGTTCATTAGCCTCATGAAAGTACTAGGTGCGTTGGAGAGGCCAAAGGGCATCACCAACCATTCATATAGACCAAACTTGGTCTTGAATGCGGTTTTCCATTCATCCCCGGGTTTCATCCGGATTTGATGGTAGCCGGACCTAAGGTCTATCTTCGAAAAGATACTAGAACTACTAAGCTCATCGAGCATGCCATCTAAATGAGGTATGGGATGTCGATACTCTATCGTGATCTTGTTGACCGTATGACAATCCGCACACATCCTCCAAGTGCCATCCTTCTTCGGAACAAGAATCACGAGCACGGCACAAGGACTCAAGCTCTCCCTCACCAAGCCTTTGGTAAGCAATTCATCTACTTGCTTTTGCAACTCCGTTTTGTCCTCGGGATTGCTTCTATATGCCGGCTTGTTTGGGATTTGGGATCCCGGGACAAAGACAATTTGATGTTCAATACCCCTCAAAGGAGGTAAACCATCCGGCATCTCATCCGGGAACATGTCCCCAAAATCCTTCAAAACATTTTCAAAAGCACTAGGCAAAGGGTTAGAAGAATAATCAAATTCGGAAGTAAGAATCATACCTTTGTGCACTAGGCAAATGAGTAGTTTGTTGCCATCATTTCCTTTCAAAAGCTCACCCGGTTGCATCATGGCACATATGCTACCGGTGGAAGATGGTGGAGTCACCACCAAGCTCTTGGCCAAAGGACTAGTCTCAACAACCGACTTAGCCTTTGCCGCCTCTCTTAACTCCCTCATCTGCTTGTAATCATCACTTACTTGCTTGGGAGTCAAGGGTTTAAGCACAAACTTCTTTCCCTCATGCTTGACCGTGTAGGTGTTGGCACGGCCATCATGAATCACATGTCTATCAAATTGCCATGGCCTTCCAAATAGAAGGTGGCATGCTTGCATAGGTACCACATCAAACATGTGTTCATCCACATAGTTCCCTATCTTGAACTTAATCATGACTTGCTTAACCACTTTCAATTCACCACACTCACTAAGCCATTGCAAACGGTAAGGATTAGGGTGTTTCAAAGTGGGTATCTTCAATTGGGAAACTAGTGTTTGGCTAATAACATTGGCATAACTTCCCGAGTCAATAATCATGGAACAAACAATACCCATGACTCGGCATCTAGCATGGAAGAGATTTTTCCTTTGTAAAGTCTCACTATCCTCCATAAACATGGCACCTAAACTACTCTTCACAACAAGGAAGGCATGAGGATCATCATCCTCAATTGCATCCTCCTCTACATCAACCTCCTCATCACCCTCTACTCCCCCATCCTCGGGTTCGCTATCTTGTTCATACACCAACTCACCCACCACAACCATAGTTTTCCGGGTAGGGCAATCTTTGGCAATATGTCCATAACGTTTACATTTATAGCATTGAGTAGAAGTAGAAGTAGGATTTCTCAAGTGACTTTTAGAGTTACCTCCTACATGTGGTGTAGACTTCTCATAAGGCTTCTTCACATCCTTGCTAGCAATTACACCACTTGCATTTGGGAACCTTGCATTTGGAGTAGGAGTCTTCCACTCCTTTGGCTTGCTCATGGGAGTAGTAGTGCTACTCTTGAAGTGAGTGGACTTCTCCTCTTTGAGCCATTTCTCGGCTTCAACCGCATCTTTGCATAGCTCATAGTGGTCTTCATACTTGTGAAATTTCAATTGAGATACGATCTCTCGGTTCAGACACCTTCTAAATCTAATCACGGCTTGTTCATTATCTTCCCCATCCAAGTCTAGGGTCATCCAGATTTGTTCAAACTCATTGAAGTATTCCCCAACCGTTTTGTAACCTTGCTTCAACTCATAGAGACGTTTGTATTGGTCTACACGGTATTGGTGAGTCAAATACTTCTCATCAATCACACGGATTAATTCTCCCCAAGTCACATTGATTGCCATAGCATTTCTCCTCCTATTTCTCTTGGCCGATTCCCACCAAGTAGAAGCAAAGGATTCAAAAGAAGATATTTAACACTTGGCCTTCTTCTCTTCGGGCATATCATTGGTGTCAAATATTCGTTCCATGGCCAACTTCCAATCAATGTACTCCACCGGGTCACTACTCCCTTTGAAGGAAGGAATAGTGAGCTTCACGCTATTGAGGTTGTTGTTATCTCGACCCCCTTGGTAAGGCTCTGGTTGGCCTCCAAAATTGTCTCCATAACCACCAAAATCCCTCCTAGCATTCCCTCCAACATTCCCTATGGGAGGCCCTCGACCTCGGCCTCTACCCCTATCAACATTACGTCTCCAATTAGCTCTCCCATTCGGATTAGGAGCTCCATAGTCACTACCACCATACTCTTCCTCCTCCCCTTCTTGAGATTCATCAACTTGCTCAAGAGGTTGCACATTTCGAATAGCTCTTGGGAGTGGAACATTCCTTTGGGGATTGCCCAAAAGGTGGGGATTGCCCATTAGGTGGGGAATGCCCATTCGTTGAGTATTACCCAACACTTGTTCAATTCTTTCACGATCTTCCTGTACCCGTTGTTGATTAAGCAATTCAATAACTTGTTTCGGGGTAAAGGTAGGACTACTTGAGCCTTCACCGGCTTCAACTTGGACACTCGCGGTCCCTTTCTCAACTTGGGCTCTCGGGGTCCCTTTATCATCTTGGACACTCCGGGTCCCTTGCTCACCTTGGGTACTTGAGGTCCCCCTCTCAAGAGATTCAATCCTTTGACTCATGACATCCATTTTAGCAAGGATGCTAGCCAAAGCATTCTTTACAAAATCTTCACCTTCGTTGGCCATTGTACCTACAACAATCAAAACAAGCAAAAGAGATTAGAGTAAAAATCCTCACTCGCTCCCTCACTTTGATTGTCTCTCGGGTTCACTCAAGTGGGGTAGGTTCAGACAAGCTTGAGATCAATGGCCTCCCCGTAGTTTCGTAACTTCCTCGATAATCAATCCAAGTCACAAGAACCAAATGCTCTTCGGGAAGAGTGGAGTTGATGGGACTCGATGAACGTTAAGCTATATAGGTGCGCACTTGAAGCAAAAATACACTACGAGTCTTCTTTGATCTCTACTCTCCTCTAAGCACGAAAGGTCCTAAGCGCTTAAGGAATTAGTACTAATTAGGTAGGTGTGTTACCCTCAAAGTACTAACCGGAAGCAACGTAAACAAACCAACACGAAAACCTAGAGAAAAAAACTACCCGGACTCCTTTAGTACACTCGGCGGTCCGCCTGGTCAGTGGGGCGGTCCGCCTGGAATTTCCACCAAAACAGGCAGAAAGTTTTTGGGGCGGGGCGCCCAGGTTTTGGGCGGTCCGCCTAGGGCTGGCGCCTCAGCTCAACCAAAGCACGATTTTGACGATTTTCAAGCAATTTTTCAACCGATTTCAAGGTGTTTTTGATATGTAATGATACCCAAAGTTTTTTTATGCTATAACAAACAAACCCCAATGATTTAATCCAACAAACAACCAAAAACAAGTTTGTTTCAAGAATTTGGAGCAAGTTCTTCAAGAAATTTCAAAAATTTTCAAGATTCAAAACTTCGATTTTCATTCCGCTACTCCAAATGATGTTATGGGGGTATCAAAACGACGGGTTAACTACTTAGTACAATCCTCGAGACCAAACATCCAAGAAATCATAACATCAAACAAGTTCTAGCAAATTTTGTGAATTTTCAACTTTGAGATTTGATTTACAAGATTTTCGATTCACAACTTCAAATCGTGTTTTAATGGTACCCAATCAATGGGAATACATAAATAAACAATCCTCGATGTCTATCACCAACAAAATCACAACAACCAACGATTTCTAGCAATTTTTTTTTTTGGAATTTTCTAGTTTTTGATTTTTTTTTGTTTTTCTTCAAATTTTCAAGAACAAACAACACAATAAGACTAAGGCACGATAAAAACACTACGAACAAGGAACGAGGGTTTGTGGAAACAACACCCGAGCCTTGCTCTGATATCAACTGATAAGGGGCAAACTACGAAAGCGATAAATAAAGATAAAAGCGAGACGCGACAAGAACACTTACGAGGTAGCACCAAGGAACGACGTCTTGATACACCCTCGATTCGAGTCAAGTAGAACCTACGCTAAGCAACTATCCTCAAGAGACACCCGGCTGAAGCAAATAGAATGATCAAGGAGGATTGAAAAGCAACTTGGATTTATCCAATTGATTCAAGCTAAAATAGTTACAAGTGTTTGGAGAGTAAGACTCATCAATGTTCAATATTCAAGGAGTGTTAATGGCCATAAATGATGAAGGGTGTATTTATAGCACCCTTCTACAACTAATTGAAATGTCTAAAAAGCCCATAGATAGGTAGATACACAATAGAACTAAGTAGGGTCAAAATAGTAAGTTCACACAAAAAGCTAGGCCAATATTTGGCGGTCACATACTTAGCATCCATCACTCTCTTCAACTGCACCAAAGTAAGAATCTCCGGATAGATATGTCTTCTCCTCATTCTCTTATCAGATTCCTACCATGTTGAAGCATATGCCTCGAACGAAGTAATAGCGTGTGCAGCTTATCTTTCCTCGGTCATCTCATTTGTTTCAAAGAAGTAAACTAGGGCTATACTTGGAATTACACCCCAAAATAGTGGGAATCTCGGATGAAGGCTCAGGGAACTAGGCGCCCCGCCTACTAGGGGAGGTAGTCCCCGCCTCTGCATGGCATGGAGGAGCAGCGCAGGGGAGTGGGCGGTCCGCCCATGGCACTAGGCGGTCCACCCAGTGAGAAATCCAGAGTGTTGACAACTTGTAGACGGTCCGCCCACTTGGGGAGGCAGTCCGCCCCTTCCTGAAGCCTCTTGAGGCGCCTCACTTTGTGTCTCTTGAGCCTCTCCTTTGGGTCTAAGTGGTCCTCCTTCCATGGTGCTCCAATGCATGATCTTCAAGGTAGTTCCGGAGCTCCCATCGCCCACGTCTACGCCTTGCCATACCAAGTGAATGTGAGCATCATGGATAGCTTTGGCTTGACTTCTAGTAAAGGGTCTTGGCTTGGTTTGCATTGCATCATCCTCCCCTTCTTGAGAAGATTTCGTCCTCGAAATTAAGGCGTCATCCTCCAAGGCATCATCACCGTGATCTTGTTGACCGCTCGACAATCCACACACATCCTCCAAGTGCCATCCTTCTTTGGAACAAGGATCACGGGCACGGCACAAGGACTCAAGCTTTCCCTCACCAAGCCTTTGGTAAGCAATTCATCAATTTGCTTTTGTAACTCCCTTGTGTCCTCGGGATTACTTCTATATGCCGGCTTGTTTGGAATTTGAGATCCCGGGACAAAGTCAATTTGATGTTCAATACCCCTCAAGGGAGGTAATCCATCCGGCATCTCCTCCGAAAACATGTCCTCATAGACCTTCAAAATATTTTCAATGGCACTAGGCAAAGGGTTAGGGTTAGATAAATAATCACTTTCAGAATTTAAAACCATACCTTTGTGCACTAGGCATATGAGCATTTTGGTGCCATCATTACCTTTCAAATTCTCACCCGGTTGCATCATGGCACAAATGCGACCGGTGGAAGATGGTGGAGTCTCGGCCAAAGGCTTGGCCACAACCGGGGACTTGGCCTTAGCCGCTTCCCTCAACTCCTTCATGCGCCGATAGTCTTCCTTACTTGCTTTGGGGTCAAGGGTGTAAGCACAAACTTCTTCCCCTCATGCCTAACCGTGTAAGTGTTGGCCCGGCCATCATGAACCACTTGTTTGTCGTATTGCCAAGGCCTACCAAACAAGAGGTGGCAAGCTTGCATTGGCACCACGTCAAACATGTGTTCATCTTGGTAGTTCCCAATCTTGAACTTAATCAAGACTTGTTTCACTACCCTCAACTCTCCACACTCACTCAACCATTGCAAGCGGTAGGGGCTTGGGTGTTTAATGGTAGGCAACTTCAATTGTAAAACCAAAGATTGGCTCACCACATTTGCACAACTACCCGAGTCAATGATCATGGAACACACTTGTCCCTTCACTCTACACCGAGCATGGAACAAGTTTTCCCTTTGTTCATCTTCCCTCTCCTCACTCACCATGGCTCCCAAAATACGACGTACCACAAGGAACATATTAGGATCATCCCCCTCCGTCGCTCTCTCTTCACCCTCAACTTCCTCACTCTCCTCCTCAACATCACCCTCGGACTCACTTTCCCCCTCATAGACCATCCCATCATCCATCACAATCATTGTTTTTCGGGTAGGACACTCTTTCGTAAAATGGCCATAACCCTTGCATTTGTGACATTGGAAAGAAGAAGAAGAAGGAGTATTTAAAGTAGTTTTAGAATTTCCTCCAACCTCTTTGTGGTCGCTTCTCGGGGTAGCCTTTTCAAAAGGCTTCTTCACATCTCGACTCACACTTGCACCACTTGTGTATGGGCTCTTCCATTCTTTGGGGCGAGTTGTTGGAGTGGTAGTGGTGGTAGTACTCCTATAGCGAGGAGCCTTCTCTTCTTTGAGCCACTTTTCGGCTTCAACCGCAGCGTCACAAACATCTTGAAGAGAATGAAAGATGTGTAGCCTCAATTGAGAAGCGATCTCCCTGTTCAAACCATTCTTGAAACGGATGATAGCTTGCTCTTCATCTTCGGTTTCCATGTCAAGGGCCATTCTATTCTTCTCAAAGTCGTTGAAGTACTCATCAACGGACTTAGAGCCTTGTTTCAACTCATAGAGCCTCTTGAGTTGTTCTTGTCTATACTTGGGTGTTACATATTTGGTACTCATTACCTCTTTCAACTCTTCCCAAGTAATGTTCATCCGCAACCCAACTCGTCTCCTTGACCTCTTGACGGATTCCCACTATGTGGATGCATAGGACTAAAATGAAGCAATGGCATAAGTAGCTTTCTTCTCCTCGGACATGTCATTGGTGTCAAAGACCCGCTCCAATTGAACCTTCCACTCTAAGAATGCTTCCGGATCACTAGTCCCTTTGAAAGGTGGGATAGTGATCTTCACACTATTGAGATTAGTGTCACGACCCCCACGGTTTGGTTCCGGTTGAACCCCATAGTTGTCATCAACATCCTCATATTCCCTTCCCAAGTTTCTTCCCATATAAGCTCTTGGAGGTCCTCGACCTCGCCCGCGACCTCTATCTACACCTCGGCCTCCATTCATTGCCCTTCTATTTGGATAGGGAGCATCAAAGTAATCATCATCAAGTCCGAGGCCCTCCCCTTCTTGAGCTTCATCAACTTACTCAAGGGGTGCAATATGTCTCCGAGGCCTTGGAGTGGAGCATCTCCTTGGGGATTGCCCAAGGGTTGGGGATTGCCCAACAATCTCTCTCTAGTAAGAGCCTCATCCCTCAACCGTTGTCGACGAACTAGCTCCGCATATTGATCCGATTTCATGATTGAATCATCACTTGTGCCTTCACCGGCATCCTTTTGGACACTCGGGGTCCTTTCCTTCTCAAAAACTTCCATTCTAAGGTTCAAAGTCTTCACCTCGGCCAATAGACTAGCCAAGATGTCGGTTGGAACCTCAATAGTATTTTTGGCTTTCTCGTCCACCATTGTACCTACAACAATCAAAAACAAGTAAAGAGATTAGAGTAAAAGTCCTCACTCGCTCCCTCACCTTTGATTGTCTCTCGGGTTCACTCAAGTTTGGGGTGGTTTCACTCAAACTTGATCCAAAAGTCTTCCTCGGAGTTGAAAAACCAACCTCAACGACCAAACAATTCAACAAGTTCCCAATGCTCTTCGGGAAGAGTGGAGTTAATGGGACTCTATGAACGTTCGGCTTTTTAGTGAGCACTTGAGCCAAAGAAATTCTATGAGTCTTCTTGGAATTTATCAACCACCAACACGCACGAATATCCTAAGCGCTCAATGAATTAGTACTAATTGAATAGGAAAATTACTCTCAAAGTACTAACCGGAAGTGATGGAAGCAAACAAAACACGAAGGCCTACGAAACAAACTACCTAGACACCCTTCAAGGAGTTGGCGCCCCGCCTCTGCAAGGTGGGCGGTCCGTGATAAGACCCAAACCCCAACAAGACCATTCACACGGAGCCAAGCTAAGGAGATCCAAGGAGTGCACCTACACTTGGTGAGGAAGGGCCTAGAAGAAGGAAATGATTGGAAGCCGTTCCGGGTGATCAAAATGCACGAGGAGCAACTCAGCAGCTCAGGCGCCCCGCCTGGCCCAGGCACCCCACCTGAGGAGCTCACAGCCTAAGGCACAAAATGTGCACAGGCGGGCCGCCCACCCAGGCCCCCAGCCCAGGCGCCCCGCCTACCCCCAGGCGCCCTGCCCAGACTCAGCACAAGCCAGGCGCCCCTCCTGCCTATCAGGCGCCCCTCCCAGCTGTGGGATTTATCATGCTTTTACTGTTTTGACCCTACGTGGTCTTTTAGTCCTAAGCCTAAGTATGGGCACTCTAGACCTTTCACTTAGTGCCTAAAAACAATTATAAATAGCTAGTTGGCTTGTTTTATTCCTTAGCTTATTATTGATGATTAAGAATATTGTAAGAGTTGAACTCTTTGTTGATTGAATGAAAACCTTGATGGGACTTGTTCTTCCTCTAGCGGATCTAGATGAATTCCAATCCCCCCTGACCATTCTACTTGCGTGCTCACGTTAGCTCGAGGTTAGTTGCCTAGCGTAGGTTTTCTTGGCCTTCTCTCGGGGTGTAACGGAACTAGTTCTCCGTTGCTACTTGGGATTAGTGATCGAGTTACGTCTCGTTCTCTATCTTTTACTTTTCCGCGTTTGGTTCTTATCAGTTTGGTATCAGAGCAAGGCTCGGGTTTTGTTCTTACAAACCCCCGACCCTTGATTTTTCGTGCCTACGTTAGTTTCATTAGGTTTCTTGTGTTAAAAGTTATTGAAAGAAGAAAATTACAAAAAAAAAAAAATTGAAAAATTGAAAAATCCAAAAATTTGGTGTATCTTGTTGGTTTGGATGATTTATGATATGGGTGTTATAGATTCTTGATCGTTGTTGAAACCTTGTCGTTTGGGTACCAAAAACACTTGGTTTGGATTAGATTTGTGGAATTGAAAATTTGAAACCCCAAAAATTCCTTAAACCCTTGTTAAACCTTGTTCTTGATAATTTTGGCTTGATTCTTGGGTTGAATGGATGTTTGATTGAAAACTTGATATTGGGGATTGATCTTCATTGAAAAACAAACGATTTGGTACCAATTTTGTGAGATTTGAACATGTATAACACCAAATTTGAGGAATCAGAATCCTTGTTGAAACCCTTTTGATAAACCCTTGTGTTCTTGAAGTTCTTGACTTGAATTGATAAACCCTTGTGTTCTTGAGTGTAAATTTGATTGGGTTTTGTTAAGGAAGATCAAAAACAACTTTGGGTATCATTGGATTGTGAAAACAAGTTGAAAACATTGGATTTGTGGCTTGGAAATCGAATTGGAACAAGTTTGGAACGGGTTGGAAACTGCTCCAGGCTAGGCGCCCCGCCTAAGCTAGGCGCCCGCCTGACTTGGTCACTGCCTAAGACCTCAGGCGCCCCGCCTAGGTCCCAGGAGCCCCGCCTGAAATCCTGCACAACACTGGGCGCCCCTCCTGCTTTCAGGCGCCCCTCCTGCTTGCTGAAAGTGTTGTTTTGGGTAGTTTTTCCTAAGTTTTTCCATTTCTTTGTTTACATCTCATCTAGTTAGTACTACATTGAGTATCCTTTCTACTTAACTAGTACTAACCCTTGAAGCTTTTAGGTGACTCGTGCGTTAGTGGAGAGTAGAATTCGAAGAAGACTCGTAGAATCCTTTAACTCAAGTCCTCACTTCAAAGTGCCTAGCGTTCATTGAGTCCTATTGACTCCACTCACCCCGGAGTGTGCTTGACTCGTGAATAGTTTGGTTGAGTTGAGGAATTGCTAGTCATCTACGTGAAGCTTTGGAACTACAAGTCGAGTGAAATATCCACCACTACTAAACGAGTGAACCGAGTGAAACACTTGTGAGGGAATGAGTGAGGTTGTTTTGCTAACGTTTGTTTCTTGTGTAGGTACAATGTCTACCGAAGGAGAAGATTTTGCTAAGAGTGCCCTTGCTACTATCCTTGCCAAATTGGATAGTATGAACTTGAGGATTGAAAGCCTTGAGAGGGTGACATCAAGTGCCCTAGTTGAGCAAGGGACTTCCAATGTCCAATCGGAGAAGGGGACCTCGAGTGTCCAAGTTGAGAAAGGGGCCCCGAGTGCCCAAGTTGACGGTGTTGAGGGCACAAGTAGCCCGACCATTACCCCGGAACAAGTTGTTGAGTTGCTCAATCGCCAACAACGGGTAAGGGAGGATCGTGATCGAATTGACCAATTGTTGGGCAATACCCAACGTGTGACTATTCCTAACCTTATGGGCAATCCCCAAAGGAATGCTCCACTTCCCGGACCAATCCGGAATGTTCAACCTCTTGAGCAAGTTGCACAAGCTCAAGAAGGGGAGGAGGATGATTATGGTGATGGTGGGTATGATGCTCACTTTCCATTTAAGGGTCGGAATTTGGATAGGGGTAGAGGCCGAGGTCGAGGGCCACCCATGGGGTATGTTGGAGGGAATGTTAGGAGAGATTATGGAGGTTATGGAGATCACTTTGGAGGCCAACCGGAGCCTTTCCAAGGAGGTCGTGACAACAACAACAACCTTAATAGTGTGAAGCTCACTATTCCGTCTTTCAAAGGAAGTAGTGACCTGGTGGAGTACATTGATTGGAAGTTGTCTATGGAGCATATATTTGACACCAATGATATGCCCGAGGTGAAGAAGACCAAGTATGCAATATCTTCCTTCGAATCTTTTGCTTCTACTTGGTGGGAGTCGGTGAAGAGGAATAGAAGGAGGACGGGGATGGCTATTAATCTTACTTGGGAAGAGTTGATCCGTGTGATGGATGAGAAGTACTTGACCAACCAATACTGGGTTGAACAACAAAAGCATCTCTATGAGTTGAAGCAAGGTTACAAATCGGTTGGGGAATATTTCAATAAGTTTGAGCAAATCCGGATGAACCTTGACTTAGATGAGGAAGATAATGAGACGGCCATGATCCGTTTCAAGGGAGGCTTGAACCGAGACATAGCTTCACTATTGAAGTTTTACAAGTACAATGACCACTACAAGCTATGTGATGATGCGGTTGAAGCCGAGAAATGGCTCAAGGAGGAGAAATCCCTTCGCTACAAGAGTAGCACTACTACTCCAACAAGCAAACCAAAGGATTGGAAGCCTCCTACTCCAAATGCAAGGTTCCCAAGTGCAAGTGGCACAAGTGGTGCAAATGCTAGCAAGGATGTCAAGAAGCCATATGAGAAGAGCACACCCAATGTGGGAGGTAACTCTAAAACTCAATTACATGCTCCTACTTCTTCTTCCATGCAATGCCACAAGTGAAAGGGCTATGGTCACTTTGCTAGGGAATGTCCTACGAAAAGGACCATGATTGTTGTTGGTAATGAAGCATATGAACAAGAGAGTGATCCGGAGGATGAAGGAGTAGAGGGAGATGAGGGAGTAGAGGAGGATGTGGAGGAAGACACGGTGGAGGATGAGGATCCTCATACTTTCTTAGTTGTGAGAAGGAGCCTAGGAGCTATGATTGTGGAAGATAGTGAAACCTTGCAAAGGGAGAATCTATTCCATGCTAGGTGCCGGGTCAAAGGTGTTGTTTGCTCAATGATAAATGACTCGGGGAGTTGTGAAAATGTTGTGAGTCCATCACTTGTGTCTCAATTGAAGTTGACTACCGTGAAGCACCCCAAACCTTACCGATTACAATGGCTTAGCGAATGTGGGGAGCTTAAGGTAGTGAAGCAAGTGATGATTCGTTTCAAAATGGGGAGTTATGTAGATGAGCATATGTTTGACGTTGTGCCTATGCAAGCATGCCACCTACTCTTTGGGAGGCCTTAGCAATTCGATAGGCAAGTGGTGCATGATGGTCGTGTCAATACCTACACGGTCAAACATGAAGGGAGGAAATTTGTGCTCAAACCCTTAACTCCTAAGCAAGTAAGTAAGGACTACAAGAAAATGAAGGAGTTAAGAGAGGTGGCAAAGGCTAAGTCGGTGGTGAAGACTAGTCCTTTTGCCGAAAGTGTGGTGGCATCCCCACCATCTTCTACCGGTGGCATATGTGCCATGATGCAACCGGGCGAGCTCTTGAAAGGAAATGATGGCAACAAGATACTTCTTTGCCTAGTGCACAAAGGTATGGTTCTTACTTCCGAATTTGATTATTCTTCTAACCCTTTGCCTAGTGCTTTTGAAAATGTCTTGAAGGACTTTGGGGACATGTTCCCGGATGAGATGCCCGATGGCTTACCTCCCTTGAGGGGTATTGAACATCAAATCGACTTTGTTCCGGGATCTCAAATCCCGAACAAGCCGGCCTATAGAAGCAATCCCGAGGACACAAGGGAGTTGCAAAAACAAGTAGATGACTTGCTTTCCAAAGGCTTGGTAAGGGAGAGTTTAAGTCCATGCGCCGTACCGGTCATTCTTGTGCCCAAGAAGGATGGGACGTGGAGAATGTGCGTGGATTGCCGAGCCGTGAATAAGATAACGGTAAAGTACCGTCACCCTATTTCTCGACTTGATGATATGTTGGATGAATTGAGTGGGTCATGTGTCTTTTCCAAAATCGACCTTAGGTCCGGTTACCATCAAATCCGGATGAAACTCGGGGATTAATGGAAAACCGCATTCAAGACCAAATTCGGTCTCTATGAATGGTTGGTAATGCCCTTCGGGCTTTCCAACGCACCTAGCACTTTTATGAGGCTCATGAACCATGTTTTGAAACCGTTTATTAACAAGTTTGTGGTTGTCTATTTCGATGATATCTTGATCTATAGTAAGTCGATAGATGATCATATTGTCCACCTTAGGCAAGTGCTTGAAGTTTTGAGAGCCGAAAAGCTCTATGCTAACTTTAAAAAGTGTGCCTTTGGTGTAGAGAAGGCTGTCTTCCTTGGGTTTGTTGTGAGTGCCCAAGGAGTGGAGGTGGATGAGTCTAAGGTGGAGGCCATACGTGATTGGCCAACTCCTACCACCGTGACTCAAGTGAGGAGCTTTCATGGTCTTGCTAGTTTCTATAGACGATTTGTGAAAGACTTTAGCTCCATTGCCGCTCCACTCACCGAATTGGTGAAGAAGGACAAACCATTTGTTTGGGGAGAGCCTCAAGAGAAGGCTTTCCAAGAACTGAAAAGTAGGTTGAGTACCGCCCCTCTATTGCAATTGCCCGACTTTAGAAAGGCATTTGAGGTTGAATGTGATGCCTCGGGGGTGGGAATTGGTGGTGTTTTAATGCAAGATGGCAAACCCATAGCCTACTTTAGTGAGAAATTGAAGGGTGCATCTTTGAACTACTCTACGTATGA
Organism: Petunia x hybrida; assembly: GCA_037355625.1. Taxonomy (NCBI): domain Eukaryota; kingdom Viridiplantae; phylum Streptophyta; class Magnoliopsida; order Solanales; family Solanaceae; genus Petunia; species Petunia x hybrida. The sequence continues at coordinate 1,174,190 of JBBBVM010000475.1, forward strand.
CAAGGAGATGTACGCCTTGGTGAGAGCTCTTGCTCATTGGCAACACTATCTTTGGCCTAGAGAATTTGTGATTAAGAGTGACCATGAGTCACTCAAACATCTTAGGGGCCAAGAGAAGTTGAACAAGCGTCATGCCAAGTGGGTAGAGTTCATTGAGTCTTTTCCCTATGTTATCCAATACAAGAAAGGGAAAGACAATGTTGTGGCGGATGCACTTTCTAGGAAGTTCACTCTTGCCACTACTCTCACCTCCAAGCTCATGGGATTCAAGAGCATCAAATTGATGTATGCTCATGACCCTAAGCTCAAGAGCATTCATGAAGCTCTAGAGAAGGGGGAGAGAGTTGAGAAATACCAATGGGTTAATGGATACATCTTTAAGAATGGTAGGGTGTTCATACCCGAGTCCTCATGGAGGGAATTGCTTGTGCAAGAGGCACATTGTGGAGGACTCATGGGTCACTTTGGGGTAAGAAAAACCTTGGCCGTTCTTCAAGAACAATTCCATTGGCCAAAGATGAGGGTGCATATTGAAAAGTTTTGCACTAATTGCCTTGAATGCAAATGTGCCAAATCTAAAGCCCACCCTCATGGGTTGTATACCTCTCTCCCCGTACCTACTAGCCCGTGGATGGATATATCAATGGACTTTGTCATGGGATTACCACGGACTAGGGGGGCCACGATAGCATTTATGTTGTTGTGGATATGTTCTCCAAGATGGCTCACTTCATTCCATGTAAGAAGTGTGATGATGCACAACATGTTGCTTCTTTATTCATTGACAATGTTCTAAAGTTGCATGGTGTGCCTCAAACCATTGTGAGTGATAGGGACACCAAGTTCCTAAGCCACTTTTGGAGATGCTTGTGGGGTGCCCTTGGCACCAAGCTCTTGTTTTCTACATCCCACCACCCTCAAACCGATGGGCAAACCGAGGTGGTAAACCGAACTTTGGGTGCTCTTCTTAGTGCCATGACCCGAGGTAAGGCAGGGACTTGGATTGATAGATTACCTCTTATGGAGTTTGCCTATAATCGCACATTGCATAGCATGATTGGCATGACTCCTTTTGAGTGTGTTTATGATTTTAACCCCTTGATTCCCCTTGATCTAACCCCTTTGCCAATGGAAATGGTTGTTAATTTTGAAGGTAAAGCTAGAGCCAAGGCTTTGGTTGAACTCCATGCAAAGGCGAAGAAGAATTTCGAGGAAGTTTATGCTAAGGTTGCCTCCAAGAAAAACAAAGGACGAAAGAAGGTGGAGCTCAAGAAGGGTGACTATGTATGGGTGCACTTCCGGAAAAAAAGGTTTCCAAACCTTAGAAAAGGGAAGATGGCACCCCGAGGAGATGGCCCATTTCAAGTTCTCTCGAAGATAAACAACAATGCCTATGTGGTCGACTTGCCAAGTGAGTATCAAGTGTCTAATACCTTTAATGTTTGTGACTTGGTTCCTTTGGATATAGGTGATGAAGAGGTCGTGAATGATGATGCTTCAATTTCGAGGACGAAATCCTCTCAAGAAGGGGAGGATGATAAGACCCAAACCTCAACAAGACCATTCACACGGAGCCAAGCTAAGGACATCCAAGGAGTGCACCTACACTTGGTGAGGAAGGGCCTAGAAGAAGGAAATGATTGGAAGCCGTTCCGGGTGATCAAAATGCACGAGGATCAACTCAGCAGCTCAGGCGCCCCGCCTGAGGAGCTCACTGCCTGAGGCACAAAATGTGCACAGGCGGGCCGCCCACCCAGGCCCCCAGCCAAGGTGCCCGCCTGCCCCAGGCGCCCCGCCTACCCCCAGGCGCCCCGCCGAGACTCAGCACAAGCCAGGCGCCCCTCCTGCCTATCAGGCGCCCCTCCCAGCTGTGGGATTTATCATGCTTTTACTGTTTTGACCCTACGTGGTCTTTTAGTCCTAAGTCTAAGTATGGGCACTCTAGACCTTTCACTTAGTGCCTAAAAACAACTATAAATAGCTAGTTGGCTTGTTTTATTCCTTAGCTTATTATTGATGATTAAGAATATTGTAAGAGTTGAACTCTTTGTTGATTGAATGAAAACCTTGATGGGACTTGTTCTTCCTCTAGCGGATCTAGATGAATTCCAATCCCCCCCGACCATTCTACTTGCGTGCTCACGTTAGCTCGAGGGTAGTTGCCTAGCGTAGGTGTTCTTGGCCTTCTCTCGGGGTGTAACGAAACTAGTTCTCCGTTGCTACTTGGGATTAGTGATCGAGTTACGTCTCGTTCTCTATCTTTTACTTTTCCGCATTTGGTTCTTATCAGTCCGCCTACTCCAAAATCCAGAGAGCTGAAGAAAAACGGGCGGTCCGCCTATAGGAGTGGGCGGTCCGCCTACTGGACTTCACAGCACAGTCCCAATTTCGTGTTCTTGGTTTTTGGCACCCAATTTTCCAAGGTTTTCAAGGTGTTTACCCAATTCAAAGGTTTCCCAATGTATATTAAACTATTACAAGCAAACCCCAATGGTTTATAACAACAACCAACCAACCAAAATCCAAATCAAGAATATTTGAACAATTTCTAGGGTTTTCAACTTTTGGGGCTTTGATTTTCAAGTACCCAATCAACGGGAATGTGATAACAAACAATCCCCAATAACATTCATCCAATAAAACATCATAACCAAGAACATTTAGTGATTTTTTTTGTGATTTTTTTATTTTTGAATTTTTTTTCCTTCTTTTTCAAATAAATAAGAACAAGAACATGAAAACACACAAGAAACAAAGATGACAAGCACGAAGAGTAGGACGAGGGTTCGTAAGAACGTAACCCTAGCCTTGCTCTGATACCAACTGATGCAATCGAAACTACAAAAGCGATAAAAGATAAGAAACGAGACGTTACTCACACGATTGTTCAATTAGCAACGAAGAACAATGTTTCGTTACACCCCGAACGATGGCAAGATACACCTACGCTATGCAACTATCCTCAAGAATCACGAGGTCCTTGCAAATAGAATGATCGAAATGGTTTTGAAGTTCAACTCGAATTCTTCCAATTGAAATCAAGCTAAAATTCATAGGTTTCAAAGAGAGTGTTTAACTCATATGTTTTGTGTTCAAAGTAGTGTAATGAAAATAAAGACTAAGGGAAGACTTTATAGTCTTCTACAAGCATAAATGAAAGGCCTAGAATACCCTTAAGGTGGTTCAAAATAATAGAAGTAAACTAGGGCTATACTTGGAATTACACCCCAAAATAGTGGAAATCTCGGATGAAGGCTCAGGGAACTAGGCGCCCCGCCTACTAGGGGAGGTGGTCCGCCTCTGCATGGCGTGGAGGAGCAGCACAGGGGAGTGGGCGGTCCGCCCATGGCACTAGGCGGTCTGCCCAGTGAGAAATCAAGAGAGTTGACAACTTGTAGGCGGTCTGCCCACTTGGGGAGGCGGTCCGCCCCTTCCTGAAGCCTCTTGAGGCGCCTCACTTTGTGTCTCTTGAGCCTCTCCTTTGGGTCTAAGTGGTCCTCCTTCTATGGTGCTCCAATGCATGATCTTCAAGGTAGTTCCGGAGCTCCCATCGCCCACGTCTACGCCTTGCCATACCAAGTGAATGTGAGCATCATGGATAGCTTTGGCTTGACTTCTAGTAAAGGGTCTTGGCTTGGTTTGCATTGCACCAACCGACTACGGACCAAGGAGGAACACTTAGAGTCCATTTTGCGCCGTATCTATACCTCCCAGGAAGAGGCAGACCGCCCACAATACTAGGCGGACCGCCCCTCAAAGTTGCACTCACTGGATTTTGGTAAGAGGCGGCCGCCCTCAACACCTAGGTGGACCGCCCCTCACTAAAGCAGCTCAATGAGGCGGAGCACCTCCCCTCTGAGGCGGAGCGCCTACCCCCTGTGTGTCTTTTATGGAATTTTGTGTAAACTACCTATTTTGACACTAAGTGGTCTTTTATGTCTTAGCCCACTTTGGGGGCCTTTTAGTCATTTCGCAAGGGGTTAGGAAAAACTATAAATACACCCCTTAGCCATTTCATTCAGTAGTTAGTTTATGAATCTTGAATAGAGAAGAAAGAACATTGAAGTGGCCGAGCCCTTCTTGTTGAAGCCCGAGGCTTCGTGTATGACTTTACTTGGAACCTATGGAGTTCGACACCTAGTTTGAATCCATTGTAAGGTTCAAGTTTCCCTTTCTCCCTTTTAATCAACTAACGTTAGTAAGTTTGATTCATTCTTTCTTCTCGTTTCTTGCCTTCCCAATCTATATTTCCCAGTTATCTCGTTTTACTTGCTTCCGAGTATCGTGTGTTTTAGCTTCCGCATTTTAGTAGAGGCCGAGGTCGAGGGCCACCCATAGGATATGTTGGAGGGAATGCTAGGAGGGGTTATGGTGGTTATGGAGATAACTTTGGAGGCCAACCGGAGCCGTACCAAGGGGGTCAGGAAAATAACAACCTTAATAGTGTGAAGCTCACTATTCCTTCTTTCAAAGGGAGTAGTGACCCGGTGGAGTACATTGATTGGAAGTTGTCCATGGAGCGAATATTTGACACCAATGACATGACCGAGGAGAAAAAGGCCAAGTATGCAATATCATCTTTTGAGTCCTTTGCTTCTATTTGGTGGGAGTCGGTCAAGAGAAGTAGAAGGAGAAATGCCATGGCCATCAATGTTACTTGGGGAGAATTGCTTCGAGTGATGGATGAGAAGTATTTGACCGAGCAATACCGTCATGCCCAATACAAATGCCTCTATGAGTTGAAGCAAGGGTACAAGACGGTTGGGGAGTACTTCAATGAGTTTGAGCAAATTCGTATGACCCTAGACTTGGATGGGGAAGATAATGAGCCGGCGGAGATCAGTTTTAGAAGTGGTTTGAATCGAGACATAGCCTCTCAATTGAAGTTTCACAAGTATGACAACCACTATGATCTCTATGATGACGCAGTTGAAGCCGAGAAATGGCTCAAAGAGGAGAAGTCCGCTCGCTACAAGAGTAGCGCTACTACTCCCATGAGCAAGCCAAAGGAGTGGAAGACCCCTACACCAAATGCAAGGTTTCCAAACACAAGTGGTACAATTGCTAGCAAAGATGTGAAGAAGCCTTATGAGAAGTCCACACCGCCCGTAGGAGGTAACTCTAAAACTCATTTGAGCAATCCTATCTCTACTTCTACTCAATGCTATAGATGTAAGGGTTACGGACATCTTTCCAAAGATTGCCCTACCCGGAAAACCATGGTTGTGGTGGGTGAATTGGTGTATGTACAAGATAGTGAGCCCGATCAACCCTTATACCGCCGGATCAACCCCAAATCGAGGTCCGTCCCTGACACCACCATGACCACCCCGAGCAACGCAACTCCTCCAGGGGGTGGACCCCATAACAGGCGGCTCCTTATGAATGCGGGCCCAATCCTTGATAGCCCCGGGCCCAATCCTTGATAGCCCTGCATCATCCCCCCTTTCTTTAAAGCAAGTTCGTCCCCGAACTTCGCATGGTGTAGCCAGGAATCGAACCCGGGTTGGCTCTGATACCAAACTTTAAGAGTGCACTGCAACCATTTCTACCAAAAGCCATAGCTGTTGGTAGAGGCGCAACGCAACTCTTATACCGCCGGATCTACCCCAAATCGAGGTCCGTCCCTGACACCACCATGACCACCCCGAGCAACGCAACTCCTCCAGGGGGTGGACACCACAACGGGTGGCTCCTTATGAATGCGGGCCCAATCCTTGATAGCCCCGGGCCCAATCCTTGATAGCCCTGCATCATGTAGAGTCAAATGGTCAACTTGTGTGTGATTGTGAACCATTAGTTGAGAGGAATGATAAGCCACATCATGATGTGAGCTCGATATTCATTGAACCTCTCTCCAGTGAAGATTGTGTGGTTGACCCTATTTGTGACCCTTGTTATGACACCCCACCTATATTTGATAAAGAAGAAGATGAGTTGAATTAATGCTCTATTCTTTCACTTGATGAATTGCTTGATAATGGTGGACCTATGTGTCGTAGTGATGCACCCCAAATTGCATCGACACCCACACTTGGTCTGGAAGTCAAGGCATGGATGATATGAGCTCGGGGACAACTTGAAGACCATGCATTAGAGCTCAATCAAAGTGGAGGCAGGGCTGAAACCAGTGCAGGAAACAGGGGAGCCAAAGCAGGGCAAAACAGGGCAGCAGTTTCTGAGCTTACTGCCTGACGAGGGAGATCTGTTCTTCGCGATCGCGCCCACACTCACGCGATCGCGATGAGGAAATCTCTGCTCTTCGCCTTCGCGCCACCCTCCGCGCGATCGCGCGCCTCAGCCACCAAGTGCCCACGCGATCGCTATTCCATTCACGCGATCGCGAAGACCAGTGGAGCAGTGCGGACCAGAAACTTGGCAAATGTTGTAATGGGAAACTATAAATACCCCCTTTGTTCATTTATTGCATTTTAGCAAACCTTGAATGTAGAATGATATTTTCTTTGAGTAAATCTCAATGATGAACCCGTGAACGGGCATGATTTCACTTGGTGGATTCCAAGTTGAACATCGTAACCTCTTTGATCATTCTATTTGCAAGAGCCGGGTGCCTCTTGAGGGTAGTTGCGTAGTATGGGTGATCCTTGACTTCACCCGGGGTGTATCGAGACGAGTTCCTCGGTGCTACTTAGGTAAACGTTCAAGCCTCGTCTTGCTTTTTATCTCGATATCTTCATCGATATCGCCTATCTTGTTTTAGCTTCCGCACTTTTATATCGTTTGTCGCTTCCGCCTGTTTTCCATTGCATCAGTTGGTATCAGAGTACGGCTAGGCTTCATTCTTACGAATCCTCGGTCTTGTTCTCGTTATTGTTATCATTGTGTTGTTTGTTGTTCTTATTTGAAAGAAAAACAAAAAAATCTAAAAACTTGAAAATAACAAAAAAATTGATAGAAATCGTTGTTCGTTGCGATTTTGTTGTTGTTTGATATTGGGGATTGTTTGTTATCATATTCCCGTTGATTTGGTACCCACGAAACATGATTTGAAGTCGTGAATAAAAATCTTGAAAACCAAATCTCAAAGTTGAGAATTCACAAAATTTGACAGAACTTATTTTATGTTGTGAATTCTTGGTTGTTTGGTATCGGGGATTGTTCCTTAAAGTTTTCCCGTCATTTTGATATCCCCATATCGTCATTTGGAGTAGCGGAATGAAAATCGAAGTTTTGAAACTTTGAAGTTTTTGAAAATTTTGAAGAACTTGCTCCAATTCTTGAAAACAAGTTGTTTGTTGGTTGTTTGATTGGTAAAACCATTGGGGATTGTTTACTTCAGTTGAAAACACCCTTTGGAAGCTTTAGAACTGAACAACAAGTTGAATTGGGGTGATTTGTGTGCCAAAAACGGAGTTTTCAGTCGGGGTTCTAGTTCTGGACTGCAAGCTTGCGCGATCGCGCACTGCTTCACGCGATCGCGACAACTTCCCAAATTAAGTCATCGCGATCGCGCGCTCTTCCATGCGATAGCGAAGTGTATTTAATTCCAGAATTTCCTGGATTGGGACAGATTGTTCGCAAAGCGTTTGTAACAGTTTCCGCTCACCAAAACTCCCATAGCATCATCAAATATGGTGAGTTTATAGATCACTAACCAAAAATCATCCAATTCCGAATCCGTTTAGTGACGATTCGATCTTTGAACATTTGATCGCGTCACTTCCGGTTAGTACTTTGAGGGTAACACTTCTACCCAATTAGTACTTATCCTTTGTGCGAATAGGATACTCGTGCCTAGAAGGAGAGTAGAGCTCAAAGAAGACTCGTAGTATATTTTTGGCTCAAGTGCTCACTTATAAAGACGTTCGCCCATCGAGTCCCATCAATTCCACTCACCCCGAAGAGTATTTGGTTCTTGTGACTTGAGTGGTTATTGAGGTGGTTGTTCAACTACGAGGAAGCCTTTGAGATCAAGCTTGAGTGATAAATCCCCCGCCACTAAATTGAATGTACCCGAGTGACACTTCAAAGGTGAGGGAGCGAGTGAGGACTTTTGCTCTAACCTCTTCTTGTTTTTGATTTGTGTAGGTACATGGCCGGAGACGTGTATGATACCGTTGAGGTCCCTTTAAGTACTTTGGCCTACATATTGGCCGAGGTAAGGTCTTTGGACCAACGGCTTGAACGCCTTGAAAGAAAATGGACCCCGAGTGTCCAAAAGGGTACCGAAAGAGGTACTAGTGATGAAATGTTGGGCATTCCCCAATAAGTGGGCACTCCCCACAACTTGGGCATTCCCCAAGGTAATGGTGAGCAAGGTGATGAGCTTAAAACGACACTTGTGGTGCGGAGGAGTTTGGGTGCCATGAGTCATGCGGAGTCGGAGCATGTGCAAAGGGAGAACCTCTTCCATGCTAGGTGTCGAGTGATGGGTCAAGTGTGCTCAATGATCATTGATTCGGGAAGTTGTGCTAACATAGTGAGTGAGACCTTGATTTCCCAATTGCAATTGCCTACTATAACACATCCACATCCCTACCGTTTGCAATGGTTGAGTGAGTGTGGAGAGTTGAGGGTGGTGAAGCAAGCTTTGGTTGAGTTTGGCATTGGAAACTACCGAGATAAGGTAATGTTCGATGTAGTCCCTATGCAAGCTTGGCATCTCTTGTTTGGAAGACCATGGCAATATGATCGGAGCATAGTACATGATGGAAGGACCAACTCTTACACGGTCTTGCATGGTTCTAGAAAGTATATACTCAAGCCCTTGACACCGAAGCAAGTAAGTAATGACTATAGGATTATGAGGGAGTTGAGGGAAGCGGCTAAAGCCAAGTCACCCATGGTCCTTGAGCCCGGAACCAACAATCTTATGGTCATGCCCTTGCAAGTTGGGAGTGAAGCGTCACCCGGACCTACAATTGGCTTTGAGCGAAAAATGAAAGAAGTGAGAGGAGAGGAAATCTCGGGTGGGAGTGAGGACACCCTTTGTTCTAACCATGATTTATCTTCTTCTCTTTCTATTTGTTTTGGCTTATGTGTAGGTACTCTTGGAGGCGAGCTAGTGGAGCCTCAACCGGTTGATAAGAACGAAAGACAAGAGGATGGAGCTCGACATTGTGAGTTTCATGAAGGAGGGCTTAAACATGACACTACAAGCGATGTGAGTGCTCACGGGAGCGACTCAAATGTAAGTGTTACCTTTCCTTCTCATGAACGTGTTGATCCCTTGTCTTGTAGAAACTCAAAGCTAGTTGTTGCTTGTGATGCCTATATTGACCTTGCAACTAGTGAAGAGTCTAATGGTCAACTTGTGTTTGCATGCGACCTAGTAGAGAGGAGTGAAAAGCCACATCATGATGTGAGCCCGGTATTATAAGAACCTCTCTCTAGTGAAAGTGTGATAGTTGACCTTACTTGTGACCCTTGTTATGACACCCCACCCATATTTGATAAAGGGAAAGATGAGTTATGTGACTCCACCCTTGTTGATATAATTGATTTTGGTGGATTTGTGTGTCGTAGTAAGGATAATAGTGACCTTGAGGAGTCCAAATTGCATGAATTGGACAAGGATGTCTATGATGACTCCTCAAGCGAGAGTGAAGAACCTAGTCTTGATACGAGTCCTTTGTTTGACTATGAAATTGAGGTGCATGCTTTTATATTCCCTTTGCGTGGGGGCATCTTTAATTGTGAAGGCGATTTGTATCGGGCTAGAGTTGAGGATGAAATAGAACCTCCGTGGTGTGAGGGATTTGATCCCATAGACAACTCTTTGTTTGAAGCTTCGAGTGAGGTAGGTGATTCTTCTAGTGACCCTACTCTTGTTGGTGCAGGTTATGATGATGAAGAGGCCATTAATAATGCCTTCCTTGAGAGCTTACCTTGTGAGGGGGGTTGTCTCGAGGATGAAATTGGAGGTAAGGAGGTACCTCTTAGTGTGAGTATGAGAGCTTTTAAGAAGGGGAGTGGGGTATTTGATGCTAGTTGTGTATTGCACTACTTTGTCCATTCCCTCCCATATGTTAACCACACTTTGAGACTTGAGCATGCCAAAACCGTTGTGCCGCATTGTGAAAATATTGCATTGAAGGTTTGGTGTGTTGATTATGAGCTTAGGGATCATAGGAACTTTGATTGCTTAATCTTGAATGCTCCATGTTCTATTGATCTCTTTGCTTGTCGTGATGGTGAGTGCTTGCCACTACGGAGCCAAGAACTTGTCGTCTCCTTTAGAGACATAAGCTTTTTGATTTGCATTGATACTTGGCTCTATCACAAGAGTGAATTTTCCACATCACTTACTTTCACTCTTGCTGGACTTGCCTACTCGCACCGTGGGAAGTCTTGGTGCACTAATCGTGAACGTAGGGATTGTAGGGATTTTGATAGCTTAATCTTGCATGTGCCATGCCCTATTGATCTCTTTATTTGTTCTTGTGTTGGGAGCACTTCGTTGTTGAACCAAGTACTTGCTAGTTCCTTTGGGGACATGAGCTTCTTTGTTGCCATTGATACTTGGTTGTACCTTAAGAGTGTGTTTTCCCCCACTTGGTGCACTAACCTACTCTTGTAGTAGAAACTTTTGTTTTTGTTGCCTTTTGATGTAGGTGATGTTACCTTGGAGGAGGACGCCTTAATTTCGAGGACGAAATCTTCTCAAGAAGGGGAGGATGATGCAGCCCAAATTGCATCGACACCCACACTTGGTCTGGAAGTCAAGGCATGGATGATATGAGCTCGGGGACAACTTGAAGACCATGCATTAGAGCTCAATCAAAGTGGAGGCAGGGCTGAAACCAGTGCAGGAAACAGGGGAGCCGAAGCAGGGCAAAACAGGGCAGCAGTTTCTGAGCTTACTGCCTAACGAGGGAGATCTGTTCTTCGCGATCGCGCCCACACTCACGCGATCGCGATGAGGAAATCTCTGCTCTTCGCCTTCGCGCCACCCTCCGCACGATCGCGCGCCTCAGCCACCAAGTGCCCACGCGATCGCTATTCCATTCACGCGATCGCGAAGACCAGTGGAGCAGTGCGGACCAGAAACTTGGCAAATGTTGTAATGGGAAACTATAAATGCCCCCTGTGTTCATTTATTGCATTTTAGCAAACCTTGAATGTAGAATGATATTTTATTTGAGTAAATCTCAATGATGAACCCGTGAACGGGCATGATTTCACTTGGTGGATTCCAAGTTGAACATCGTAACCTCTTTGATCATTCTATTTGCAAGAGCCGGGTGCCTCTTGAGGGTAGTTGCATAGTATAGGTGATCCTTGACTTCACCCGGGGTGTATCGAGACGAGTTCCTCGGTGCTACTTAGGTAAACGTTCAAGCCTCGTCTTGCTTTTTATCTCGATATCTTCATCGATATCGCCTATCTTGTTTTAGCTTCCGCACTTTTATATCGTTTGTCGCTTCCGCCTGTTTTCCATTGCATCAGATTGATAGTCACATAGAACCTCCATGGCTTGAAAGGTTAGACTCTATGGACGATCCATTATTTGGAGCTCCAATTGGGATGAGTGGTCTTGATTTTGGTTGTGTTGAACCATCTTCTAGTAGTCCTAACCTTCATTGTGTGGACTATAATGATGAAGGGCCGATTTTGGAGACCTTCCTTTGGAGTTTGTCTATTGAGGAAGATTGTCTTGGAGTTGGAATTGGAGGAGAGGAAGTCACTCTTGGTGTGTGTAAGAGTGCTTCCAAGAAGGGGAGTGGAGTATTTGATGTTAGTTGCCGATTGAACTATTTGGTTTACTCCATCCCACATGTTGATCACACCTTGGGTGTTGAGCATGCCAAAGCCGATGTGTCACATTGTGATGATATTAATTTGAAGGCTTGGTGTGATGGTCATGAGCTTAGGGGTCATGGGGAATTTGATTGCTATACCTTGCATGTTCCATATCCTATTGATCTCTTTGCTTGTTTTTGTGTTGGGTGCACTCTCATTTGGAGTCAAGTACTTGTTGTTTCCTTTGGAGACATAAGCTTTTTACTTATTATTGATGCTTCGCTCTATCACAAGAGTATGTTTTCCCACACTTTTGCCACTAACCTACTCTTGTAGTGGGAAGCTTTGTTGTGCTTGTTTTGAATGTAGGCTTGATGGTTTGATTTCGAGGACGAAATCCTTTCAAGAAGGGGAGGATGATAAGCCTCAAATTGGAGCCAAAGCGCCAACCATCAAGAGCCAAGCTTGGGAGCACAAGGAAGGCATGTCACGAGCTCCGGGAAGCGACTTGAAGATCATGCAAAGGAGCGCCAAGGAAGGAGGACCACCTAGGCTTCAAAGGAGGGGCTTGGGAGACACATTTTGAGCCGTTTCAAGAACCTCCAGGAAGGGTCGGACGCCTGTTTCACTAGGCGGACCGCCTACTACAATGCAAGCCTCTGGATCTCTGGCCGCCTCTATTTTGGGCGGACCACCTACTTCAAGTAGGTGGGGCGCCTACTCCAAGTAGGTGGGGCGCCTACTCCAAGTAGGTGGGGCGCCTGTTTTGCCTACAAAGCACTAGGTGGGGCGCCTCTTTTCACTAGGCGGGGTGCCTACTTCCGAGCCATTTGAAGACTTGTTTTTTATGGAGTAAATCCTATTCTAGCCCTAAGTGTTTCTATTGCACTAACTTGTCTTATGGGCTTTTAGTCATTTCATTTAGAAGTGTGGTGAACCTATAAATACCACACTTAGTCATTTATTTCATTAGCTAGTTTGAAGATAGAATTGAGAAGATAGAATAGGCTTGGCCTTTCTTGTTGAAGCGTTGACTTCATGTATCTCTTACATTGAATCCATGGTGGATCACCACTAGTGTGATTCCCGTTTAATGGTTCAAGTTTCTCCTCCCTTTTGAATCAATCTATGTGTTTAGTTTGATTCATTCTTTCTTCTATTTCTATTCTCCCCAATCCCTTATTTCTTGTTATCTTATGATTATTGCTTCCGCATCTTAGTTTATCGCTTCCGCCTATTTGGGTCTTATCAGTGATCCTTGCCATCATTTGGGGTGTAACGAAACATAGTTCTTCGTTGCTACTCGAACAATCGTGTGATTCTTCGTCTCGTTTTTATCTCTTTATCGCTTTCGTATTTTCGATTGCATCAATGGATATATCAACCTAAGGTCGATCAGGCACAGGCAACGGGGTATACAAACCATGAGGGTTGGACTTCGATTTAGCTTTCTTGCAAACGAGACAAGCATTGCAAAGCTTTTCCACATCTCGTCGCAATTTGGGCCAATGGAACTGCTCGGTCAAGATACCAAGAGTTTTATCGACACCGAAGTGTCCCATCAGTACACCGGAGTGAGCTTCTCGAACTAAGAGCTCTCTCCACGATGACACTGGCACACAAACCCTCCCATTTTTGAAGAGGTAGCCATCGTGCCACTGATATTTCTCAACCCTTCGGCCACTCAAGATTGCGTCACGGACGCATTTCAGCTTGGGATCGTCTTCGTACATCGACTTGATGCTTTCAAATCCCATGAGCCTAGAGGCGAGAGTTGTCGCTAAGGCAAATTTCCTTGATAGCGCATCGGCCACAACATTGTCTTTACCCTTTTTATAATGAATTACATAGGGAAAGCTCTCAATGAATTCAACCCACCTGGCATGTCTTCGGTTCGATTTCTCCTGTCCTTGGAGATGCTTCAAGGACTCATGATCACTTTTGATCACAAACTCTCGAGGCCACAAATAATGCTGCCAATGGGCGAGTACTCGAACGAGGGCATATAACTCCTTGTCATATGTAGAGTAGTTCAAGGTTGCACCCTTAAGCTTTTCGCTAAAGTAAGCGATTGGCTTCGATTCTTGCATCAGCACTTCTCCGATCCCAACTCCAGATGAATCGCACTCGACTTCGAATGCTTTGCCGAAGTCAGGGAGTTGCAAAAACGGGGCAGAGCAAAGCCTCCGTTTCAACTCTTGGAAAGCCCTTTCTTGGGACTCTCCCCACACAAATGGATGATCTTTCTTAGCCAGCTCGGTTAAAGGAGCTGCCACGGTGCTAAAGTCACGAACAAACCTTCGGTAAAAGCTAGCTAAGCCATGGAAGCTACGAACTTGTGATACCGAGGTTGGAGTTGGCCAATCTTTGATGGCTTCGACTTTTGACTCGTCGACTTCGACACCATTAGCACTGACAACGAATCCTAGAAAGACCACACACTCGACACCAAAGGCACACTTCTTGAAGTTAGCATATAACTTCTCTTCTCGAAGCTTATCAAGCACAAGCCTTAGGTGTTCGACATGTTCATCCATAGTTCGGCTATAAACAAGTATGTCATCGAAATAAACGACAACAAACTTGTTTATGAATGGTTTGAGCACATGGTTCATCAGTCGCACGAATGTGCTCGGGGCATTGGATAAGCCAAATGGCATTACCAACCATTCATAGAAACCGAATTTGGTCTTGAATGCGGCTTTCCACTCGTCTCCGGGTTTCATTCGGATCTGGTGGTAACCGGACCTGAGGTCAATCTTTGTAAAGCACGAGGAACCACTTAATTCATCTAGCATGTCATCTAGTCGAGGAATGGGATGACGATACTTTACCGTTATTTTTTTGACTGCTCGACAGTCAACGCACATTCGCCATGTTCCATCCTTCTTCGGGACAAGGATAACAGGAACGACGGAAGGAATCAAGCTCTCTCGAACGAGGCCCTTGTTCAGCAACTCATCAACCTGCCGTTGGAGCTCTTTGGTGTCTTCGGGATTACACCGGTATGCAGGTTTGTTGGGGATTTGAGACCCCGGTACGAAGTCAATTTGGTGCTCGATTCCTCTCAACGGAGGTAATCCACCTGGCATTTCCTCGGGAAACATGTCTCCAAAGTCCTGCAAAACACTTTGTACAGCACTAGGCAAACGGTTATTGATAAGACCCAAATTGGAGCTAAAGCGCCAACCATCAAGAGCCAAGCTTGAGAGCACAAGGAAGACATGTCACGGGCTCCGGGAAGCGACTTGAAGATCATGAAAAGGAGCGCCAAGGGAGGAGGAGCACATAGGCACCAAAGGAGAGGCTCGGGGGACACATTTCGAGGTGTTTCAAGAAGCTTCAGAAAGAGGCGGACCGCCTAAAGAATGCTTGCTCTCTGGATTTTTAGAGGCGGACCAAGAGGCGGGCGCCTACTGAGTAGAGGCGGGCGCCTAGTGTGTGGAGGCGGGCGCCTCCCCCTGTTAAGTGTTGCGGGATTTTTGCATAAACTTCCTATTTTGACCCTACGTGGTCTTTTATGTCTTAGCCCACTTTGGGGGCCTTTTAGACATTCCATTAGGAGTGTGGATGATGCCGGGCAAATCGACGCTTTCCAACATGTACCAAGCTTGGAGGATGCAAAGGATGCAAGGGCAAGAGCTTCGGAGATGAATCAAGCATGTTTAGGCGATGGAGCACCAGTGCTCCACCACACAGGCAGCCAGGCGCCCCGCCTGAGATACACTTGGCCCAGGCGCTCCGCCCAGCCCCCAGGCGGTCCACCCAGCCCCCTCCACTGGTCAACTTTATGGGCGCTCCGCTCGATTTGCTGAAGCACGGGATTTTGAGTGTGAAGTGACTATTTTGACCTTGCATGGTCTTTTAGCTTAAAGCCTAGCTTGTGGGCATTATAGACCTTTTACTTAATGCCTAGAAACCTCTATAAATAGCTAGATAGCTTATTTCATTACGAAGCTTGTTTTGAATGATGAATTAACATTATAAAGAGGGATCTCTTTGGGTTTATGAAAACCAACCTTGAGTTTGGGACTTGTTTACTTCTAGTGGATTCTAGTTGCCTAACAACCCCGCCCCGATCATTCTATTTGCGAGTCCTCATTGGCTCAAGGGTAGTTGCCTAGCGTAGGTATTCTTGGCCTTCTCTCGGGGCGTAACGGAACTAGTTCTCCGTTGCTACTTGGGATTAGTGATCGAGTTACGTCTCGTTCTTTATCTTTTACCTTTTCCGCGTTTTTCCCTACATCATTTGGTATCAGAGCAAGGCTCGGGTCTCGTTTCTACGAACCCCCGACCCTTGGTTCTTCGTGCCTAGTATCTTCTTTTAGTTTTCTTGTTGTTGAAGTTGTTAGAAAAAAGAAAATTACAAAAAAATTGAAAAATTGAAAAATACAAAAATTGGTGTAACTTTTTGGTGTGTTCGATTTTTGAAGTGGGTGTTATAGATTTTTAATCCTTGTTGAAAACCCGATGTTTGGGTACCAAATTTGTTTGGATCGGATTGGATTGAAAATTTGAAACCCAATTTGCTTAACCCTCCCAAAACCCTTTGTTCTTGAGGAATTTGATTGATTTTGGGTTGTGTGATTGTGGGGTTTTGGAATTGATTATCGGGGTTTGATCTCTATTGAAAATCGAACAAACAGAAACAAGAATCGTGTGATTCGGAGTTCGGTAACATTGTTTTTGGAGAATCAAAATCCACTTTGAACCCTTGTTGAAAAACCCTTGTTCAAACTTTGCTTGATGCTTGCTCATGATTTGTTGGGAGTTTTGATGTGAAAATCATTGGGGTTTGAAGGTTGTATCAATATTCAACTTTGGGTACCTTGAATTTGTGCAAAAAACGTTGAAATCGGACCAATTTTTGGCTTGAAATCGAAGAAATCGGAGTTGGGAAAGCAGGGGAGAAACCCAGTAGGCGCTCCACCCCACCCCTGGGCGCCCCGCGTGCCCCCCTACTGCCAAGAAGGTGAGGCGCTCCGCCCCACCCCCTGGGCGGTCCGCCCCAATTACTGAAGGTTTGATTGGTAGTTTTTCTTAGGTTTTTCCTATTTCTTTGTTGTCTAAAACTCTAATTAGTGCTTATCTAAGTATCCTTTCTACTTAATTAGCACTAATCCTTCATTGCTATAGGTAATTCGTGCCATAGTTGGAGAATAGAATTCAAAGAAGATCCGTAGTATCTTTTGATTCAAGTCCTCACTTCAAAGTGCTTAGCGTTCATTGAGTCATATCAACTCCACTCACCCCGGAGTACAATTGGCTTGTGAATAGTTGGTTGAGTTGAGGATTGTTGGTCAACTACTTGAAGCTTTTGGTAATCAAGTCCGAGTGAAAAATCTACCACCACCAAAACGAGTGAGCCGAGTGAAACACTTGTGAGGGAGTGAGTGAGGTATTTTACTAACGTTTGTTGCTTTTTGTAGGTACTATGGCGAATGAGGGAGATAATCCCATGAAGGAATTCATGGCCACCATTATGGCCAAATTGGAGGACATATCGTTGAGACTTGAGACCGTTGAGAGGAATTAAGTTGAGACCGGAGAGAGGAGGACCCCGAGTGTCCAAATTGAATCCGGAGAAGGCACAAGTCGTAGCACTCCTGTGACTCCCGGACACTTTGAGGAGCTAACCAAAAAGTATGAAAAAAGTAAAGTTGAAGCTCTACGAGAGCGTGAGTTGGGCAATCCCCAACATGAGGGCAATCCCCTCAACTTGGGCAACCCCCAAGGAAATGCTCCACTTCGAAGACCCGTTAGGTTTGTCCTACCTCTTGAGCAAGTTGTTGAGGCTCAACAAGAGGAGGAAGCCGAGTATGGTGATGGAGCCTATGGGTATGATGCTCATTATCAACCTAGGAGGCAAATGAATTGGGGTCGAAATGTGGATAGGGGTAGAGGTCGAGGTCGAGGGCCACCCATGGGATATGGAGGGAGGAATGCTAGGAGGGACTATGTTGCTTATGATGAACATTATGGAGGCCAACCGGAGCCTAACTATGGGGTACGTGACAACAACAACAACCTCAATAGTGTCAAGCTCAATCTTCCACCCTTCAAGGGAACTTGTGATCCGGAGGCATACATGGAATGGGTACTACACATGGAGAGAGTGTTTGATACTAATGAGATGACCGAGGAGAGAAAGGGTACCTATGCTATTTCTACCTTTGAGGCCTATGCTTCTACTTGGTGGGAGTCTATGAAGAGGTCTAGGAGAAGGATGAATTTGCATTTGAATGTGACTTGGGATGACTTGAAAGGGCTTATGAATGCCAAGTACATAACTCCAAGGTATCGACAAGAGCAACTCAAGAAGCTCTATGATCTAAAACAAGGTGTCAAAACGGTGCATGAGTACCATGATGAATTTGAGAAGATCCGGATAGCATTGGATATGGATACCGAGTGTGTGGAACAAGCAATGATTCGCTTCAAGAATGGTTTGAGCTATGGTATAGCTTCTCAATTGAGGTTGCATACTTATCTTTCACTTCAAGATCTACTTGAAGCCGCTATTGAAGCCGAGAGTTGGCTTAAGGGAGAGAGGTCCAAAAACAACACTCCTACTACTACAAGCAAGCCAAAAGAGTGGAAGACTCCAAGTGCAAACTTTCCAAGTGCAAGTGCCAGCAAAGAAGTGAAGAAGCCTTATGAGAAGGCTACACCACACTTGGAAGGTACTTCTAAAACTCGCTTGAGTAATCCTATTTCTACTTCTACTCAATGTTATAAGTGCAAGGGCTTTGGGCATATTGCTAAAGATTGCTCCACAAAACGAACCATGGTTGTGGTTGGCAATTTGGTGTATGAACAAGAAAGTGAGTCCGAAAATGAGGAAGTAGAGGAGGATGAGGAAGTTGATTGTAAGGAGGCCGTAGAGGAGGAGGATGGCCCTCAAATGTTCTTGGTGGTTAGGAGAAGCTTGAGTACCATTGTTATGGAAGAGGAGGTGGAAAATGATCAAAGGAAAAACCTCTTTCATGCTAGGTGCCGAGTAATGGGCCAAGTATGTTCAATGGTTGTTGATTCGGGGAGTTGTACCAACATAGTGAGCCAAACCTTGATTTCCCAATTGAAGTTACCTACTTTAAAGCATCCAAAACCATATCGATTACAATGGCTTAGCGAGTGTGGTGAACTTAAAGTGGTGAAACAAGCGTTGATTGAGTTTAGCATTGGGAGCTATAAGGATAAGATCATGTTTGATGTGGTCCCGATGCAAGCATGCCATTTATTGTTTGGGAGACCATGGCAACATGATAGGAGTGTAGTGCATGATGGCCGGACCAACTCCTATACGGTTAAGCAAGATGGGAGGAAGTATGTACTTAGACCTTTGACTCCAAGGCAAGTAAGGGAAGACTACAAACGAATGAATGAGTTGAGGGAAGCAGCTAAAGCAAAGTCACCCATTGTACTTGAGCCCGAGGCAAACAATCTTATTGTTTTGCCATTGCATGATGAAAATGAGAGTCACTCCACTTCAAATGAGAGAGAAAAGATAGAGAGAAGTGAGGGAGTGACCGGTGACAATCCAAGAGAGGAAAAAGGAGAGGATTTGAGGAGTGATGTGAGGGGATTGTCACCACAAACTACACTTGACCATGAGGTAAAATTGAGAGAGATGAGAGGTGAGGAAAAAAAAATTGAGAGTGAGAGCACCCATTGTTCTAACCCTTCTTTATCTTCTACCTTTTCTTGTGAAAGTTCTTGTGTAGGTACAATTGAAGACAAGCCATTGGAGCCTCAATGTGAGCTTCATGAAGGAGGAGTTGTATATGACACTTCAAACCTTGTGAGTGACCAAGGAAGTACTACAAATGTAAGTGTTGCTTCACCTTTTCATGAACCTACTAGCTACTTGTCTTGTGATGACTCAACACTAGTGGGAGCTTGTGATGCATCTAGTGAATATGCCACTAGTGAAGAGTCTAGTTGTCAACTTGAGTTTGCATGTGAAACACTAGTTGGAAGAAGTACTATGCCACATCATGATGTGAGCTCATTGTTCATTGAACCCCTCCCTAGTGTAGATTTGATGGTTGACCATGATTGTGATCTTTACTATGACACACCACCAACCTTTGACAAATGGGAAGATGAGATAGTTGATCATTCCCTTATTGATATGCTTCTATTTGGTGGACCAATGTGTTGTGGTGAAGATGGTCTTGACCTTGAGGAGTCCAAATTGCATGAATTGGACAAAGTTGTCTATGACGACTCCTCAAGTGAACCTAGTCTTGATAACTTGTCTATGCTTGATCATGATGTTGAGATGCATGTTTTTACATTTCCATTGTTTGAAGATAATCTCATTAGTGGTAAAGACTTGTGTCGGGCTAGGGTGGTTAGTCGATTGGAACCCCCATGGTATAAAGGATTTGACCCCTTAGGCAACCAATTGTGTGAGAATGTGAATGAGGTAAATAACTCTTTGAGTGACCCTACTATTGCTTGTTTGGGTTATGATGAAGATGAGACCATTATCAATACCTTTCTTGATAGTTTGTCTTTTAAAAAGGGTTGCTTGGGTGATGAAATGGGAGGTGAACCCCTTGGTGTGAGTAAGTGTGCTCTAAAGAAGAGGAGTGGAGTGCTTGAAGTTACTTGCATGATGGGTTATTTGACTCACTCCACTCCACATGTTGATCACACCTCGAGGATAGATTGGTGTGTTGATCTTGAGCTTAAGGTTCAAGGGGATTTTGGTAGCTTGATCTTGCATTTCCCATCTTCCCATGACCTATTTGCTCATGATAAGACCCAAATAGGTGGAAGCGATAAACTAAGATGCGGAAACAATAATCATAAGATAACAAGAAATAAGGGATTGGGGAGAATAGAAATAGAAGAAAGAATGAATCAAACTAAACACATAGATTGATTCAAAAGGGAGAAGAGACTTGAATCATTAAACGGGACTCACACTAGGGGTGATCCACCATGGATTCAACGTAAGAGATACATGAAGTCAACGCTTCAACAAGAATGGCCAAGCCTATTCTATCTTCTCAATTCTATCTTCAAAACTAGCTTCTCAAAATGCTAAGCTATGGAGTATTTATAGGCCTTTCTTAGACATGAATGAAAAGCCTAAAGTACCCTTAAGTAAGTTCTAAAGTCATAAGCCACGTAGGGGCATAATAGAAATTACATAGGCTAAAAACTAGAAAATCCCGCAAGCTTCTCAGCACTAGGCGCCCCGCCTGTTTGTACTAGGCGGTCCGCCTAGTCTTCAGTAGGCGCCCAAGCAGGTGGTCCGCCTCTGCAGTAGGCGACCAAGAATCTAGAGAGTGAGCAATAAGTGGGCGGTCCGCCCCTTCTTGGGCAGCCTTGAAATGCTCCGAAATTGATCCCGAGTGCTCCTCGTTCCATGGCGTTCCAATGCATAAGCTCTTCCTTGGCCTTGGATGGTGTTTTTAGATGGTTGCTCGATTTGGGTCTCATCATCCTCCCCTTCTTGGAAGGATTTCGTCCTCGAAATCAAACCATCAAGCCTACATTCAAAGCAAGCACAACAAAGCTTCCCACTACAAGAGTAGGTTAGTGGCAAAAGTGTGGGAGAGCCAAGCATCAATAACAAGTAAAAAGCTTATGTCTCCAAAGGAAACAACAAGTACTTGACTCCAAATGAAAGTGCACCCAACACAAGAACAAGCAAAGAGATCAATAGGATATGGACCATGCAAGATATAGCAATCAAATTCCCTATGACCCCTAAGCTTATGACCAACACACCAAGCCTTCAAACTAATATTATCACAGTGTGACATATCGGCTTTGGCATGCTCAACACCCAAGGTGTGATCAACATGTGGGATGGAGTAAACAAAATAGTTCAATTGGCAACTAACATCAAATACTCCACTCCCCTTCTTGGAAGCACTCTTACACATACCAAGAGTGACTTCCTCTCCTCCAATTCCAACTCCAAGACATTCCCCCTCACTAGACAAACTCCAAAGGAAGGTCTCCAAAATCGGCCCTTCATCATTATAGTCCACACAATGAAGGTTCGGACTACTAGAAGATGGTTCAACACAACCAATATCAAGACCACTTGGAGTGCCAAATAATGGATCATCCATAGAGTCTAACTTTTCATACCATGGAGGTTCTATGTGACTACCAACCCTAGTCCGATACAATTCGCTACCACAAATAAGATTATCTTCACACAATGGAAATGTAAAAGCATGCACCTCAAATTCATGGTCACACAAAAGCATAGTATCAAGACTAGGTTCTTCACTATTACCCGAGGAGTCATTGAAAACAATTCGATCCATTTCATACTCTAGAGACTCCTCAAGGTCACAACCATCCTCACTACAACACATAAGTCCACCATTATCAAGCAATTCATCAAGGGTAAGAATAGGTCATTCATTCAACTCATCTTCCCCTTTATCAAATATAGGTGGGGTGTCATAACAAGGGTCACAAATAGGGTCAACCACACAATCTTCACTAGAGAGAGGTTCAATGAATATCGAGCTCACATCATGACGTGGCTTATCATACCTCTCAACTAATGGTTTACAATCACACACAAGTTGACCATTTGACTCTACACTAGTTGCAAACACATTGTAATCATACAAATCATCAACTAGTGTTGAGTTAGCACAAACACTACCATAAGACAAGGAAGTAACATGTTCAAGGGAAGAACTATCACTTACCTTTGAGTGGCCATCTTGCTCACTCAATGCATTTGAAGTGTCATGAATTGTCTCTTCACCTTGAAGCTCACATTGAAGAGTTTCTTCACCTTGTCTATCCTTCTTGGGACATGATTGAGGCTCCATTGCTTTGCCTCCAAGAGTACCTACACAAGCATTCACAAAAGTAGGAGAAAAAGATAAAGGGTTAAGGTTAGAATAAGGGGTGTCCTCACTCTTTCTTCCCTCTTTCTTTTCTCTCATTTTCTTTTCAAGGTTAGGTGTAGATTCGGGTGTTGACATCCCACTCACATCACTCAACACATCCTCTCCTTTTTCCACTCGAGGAATGTCACCGGTCACTCCCTTACTCCTCTCAATCTTTTGTCTCTCAAATTCGGGTGAGTTGGGACGAGGCCCAAGAATACCCATAGCCGGAGTAGGTGGACTTTTAACATCAACCCGGAATCTAGGACTAAGAGATTCATCACTTGAGATCTCTTTCTTCTTTGTTGGTGAACCACTTGGCTTTGGAGCTTGTGTCTTGGGGTTCACCTTGTTGACAATTGTCAACTCTTTTCATGCACTAGTCCCACCATTGCTTCTGATTGTAGGACTTCTTGTTTGCACTCTTTCGAGCATAGGATGAGGTTCTTGTTCCTTTCCCCCTTGCATAGGCCTAGAAGGTATACTAGGAGGTGACTTGATCTTTACCCCAATAGGCTCAAAGTCATAAATCTTTGGGCCTTGGCCAAGGTAATACTTATCATTCACATTACTATATCGCACCTTCTTACTCTGCAACCATGACTCACCTAACCATACATGACAATGTTGCATGGGGTACACATGACACCACATATAACCCCAATATCCCCTATGAGATATACACACCCGAGCTTGCTTGGAAACCCACACTCCATAGTAGTCATAAGGATACTCTAGAGCATCGCAAGGTAGCCTTAGCTCATCCACCACCGATGATAAGAATCAAACGCGGAAAAGCAAAAGATAGAGAACGAGACGTAACTCGATCACTAATCCCAAGTAGCAACGGAGAACTAGTTCCGTTACACCCCGAGAGAAGGCCAAGAACACCTACGCTAGGCAACTACCCTCGAGTCAACTAGAACTCGCAAGTAGAATGATCGGGGTGGGGTTGTTAGGCAACTAGAATCCACCAGAAGTAAACAAGTCCCAAACTCAAGGTTGGTTTTCATAAACCCAAAGAGATCCCTCTTTACAATGTTAATTCATCATTCAAAATAAGCTCCGGAATAAAACTAGCTATCTAGCTATTTATAGATGTTTTTAGACACTAAGTAAAAGATCTAAAGTGCCCACACTTAGGCTTAGGAATAAAAGACCACGTAGGGTCAAAACAGTAAAAGTCTAATAAATCTGCGAGCTGGGAGGGGCGCCTGAAGCTGGGAGGGGCGCCTGGCTTGTGCTGAGTCTGGGCGGGGCGCTTGGGGGTAGGCGGGGCGCCTGGGGTAGGCGGCGCCTGGGCTGGGGCCTAGGTAGGCGGGGCGCCTGTGCACCATTTTAATCCTTAGACAGTGAGCTTCCCAGGCGAGGCGTCTGGGCTAGGCGGGGCGCCCAGCTGTGCTGGGCCTCCCTCCTCCTCTTTAGGCGTGGGGCCTAATGCCGAGACCATCCGGAACACTTCCAAAGCCCTTGACTTCAAGTCCTTTGTATCTTCCAAGCTTGGCACATGTTGGAAAGTGTTGGAAAGTGTCTTGTCCCGATTTGGGTCTTATCATCCTCCCCTTCTTGAGAAGATTTCGTCCTCGAAATCAATGCATTCACGTCCATGGAACCATCTCTTCGGGGTGCCCAATGCTCTCCTCCCTTGTAACCCTTGATCGTCACTTTGACATAGGTCTCTTCCAAGATCTCCCTTGCCTTAACATGGAGCTTAGAACCTACAAGCAACGACAAGCAACCACAAACAAACTTCTTACCTTGAAAGTAGGTTAGTGCAAGAAGTGTGGGAAAAACACACTCTTGTGATATAACCAAGCATCAATAAGAAGCACAAATATCAAGTCTCCAAAGAGAACAATAAACACTTGGTTAAAAATCATCATGCACTCAATAAGATAATGAGCAAATAGGTCATGGGAAGATGGGAAATGCAAGATCAAGCTACCACAATCCCCTTGAACCTTAAGCTAAAGATCAACACACCAATCTATCCTCGAGGTGTGATCAACATGTGGAGTGGAGTGAGTCAAATAACCCAACATGCAAGTAACATCAAGTACTCCACTCCCCTTCTTTAGAGCATACTTACTCACACCAAGGGATTCCCTTCCACCTCCAATTTCATCACCTAAGCAACCCTTCTCAAAAGACAAGCTCTCAAGGAAGGCATTGATGATGGATTCTTCTTCATCATAACCCCAACAAGCAATAGTAGGGTCACTCCAAGAACCATCTACCTCACCCAAATTCTCAAACAATTGGTTGCCTAGAGAATCAAATCCTTTACACCATGGAGGTTCCAATTTATTATTCACCCTAGTCCGATACAAGTTATTACCACTAATGAGAATGCCTTCAAACAATGGATTAGTATAAACATGCATCTCACTATCATGATCAAGCATAGACAAGTTATCAAGACTAGGTTCACTTGAGGAGTCATCATAGACAACCTTGTCAAATTCACGCAATTTGGACTCCTCAAGGTCAAGACCATCCTCACCACAACACATTGGTCCACCAAATAGAAGCATATCAATAAGGGAATGATCAACTATCTCATCTTCCCATTTGTCAAAGGTCGGTGGTATGTCATAGCAAAGGTCACAATCATGGTCAACCATCACATCTACACTAGGGAGGGGTTCAATGAACAAAGAGCTCACATCATGATGTGGCATAGTGCTCCTCCCAACTAGTGTTTCACAAGCAAACTCAAGTTGACAACTAGTCTCTTCACTAGCGGTATATTCACTAGAGGCATCACAAGCTCCAACTAGTGTTGAGTCATCACAAGACAAGTAGCTAGTAGGCTTATGAAAAGGTGAAGTAACACTTACATTGGTAGTACTTCCTTGGTCACTCACAAGGTTTGAAGTGTCATATGCAACTCCCCCTTCATGAAGCTCACTTTGAGGCCCCAATGGCTTGTCTTCAAATGTACCTACACAAGAACTTTTACAAGAAAAAGTAGAAGATAAAGAAGGGTTAGAATAATGGGTGCTCTCACTCTCGATTTTTCCTTCCTCACCTCTCATCTCTCTCAATTTTACCTCATGGTCAAGTGTAGTTTGTGATGACAATCCCCTCACGTCACTCCTCAAATCCTCTCCTTTTTCCTCTCTTGGATTGTCACCGGTCACTCCCTCACTTCTCTCTATCTTTTCTCTCTCATTTGAAGTGGAGTGACTCTCATTTTCATCATGCAATGGCAAAACAATAAGATTG